>OU026156.1:122358936-123073936 GCA_907269105.1 Volucella inanis | reverse complement strand
AACATGGGGTAAGATATTCTGTCCCTGCTTGAAGTTTTGCCTTCATAGAAATATCTAAATAAACAATGGTAAAATATCAGGGTACTGTTTCGCAAATTCAACTTACCAATATTTTAACTAACAACAGCTTCAAAAATTGTTTTCTTGAAATTTGCTCACACTGTTCCTATATTTTTGTCCAGACAATAGTTGCAAACTGATCGTATTTTTCTTTGTTTATGATAGATCTGCATACAAGGAACTGTTGCGCATATTAAAAGCCGTTACTTTGAACACATTGTTTTCATATCATTCAAACGAAGCAGTCACTATGTTGCTTATCATTGGAAAGTAATAACTGTTCCTATTATTTTGGCCATAGCTGTATACGCGGATGATGTAAATCTACTGTTTGTTGGATCATGTCTAGTGACTGTCCTAGATGTGATCGATGATTTGTGCACTAGAAATGAGCTTTCAGTCAATCTTCTCAAATCTGAGGTTGTTCTCCTTACGAGAAGGGTAAGCTGTTTGATTTCATACTTTTAGTGTTAAAAGGCATCACCATCCAATTCTCCAAAGAAGCTAGGTATTTGGGTGTCATCCGGAATAACAAACTTCTATGGACTAAACATGTTACGTCGGAAGCCCCTATGGTGTTGTCGGCCTTCTGTCGGCATAGGAGCTATTGTCAAGAAATTGAACCCGTCACCGAAAAGGTTCCTTTGGATATTCACGGCCATGATAACGCCAATTATATTCTAGCTTCGTCTGTTTTGTGAAGTAAGTTCTCACGAAAATATGTCATTTCTGCTTAACCAGACTCCAAAGAATGCTCTACCTTGGCTGCATGGGAGTTCCTCTACTGTTGCCGCCAAATAAAAACCTTTAGCAGCGCCAGCAATATCGTACCACTCTTCTCAAAACGGTACATGTTGTGTACATAAATCGCACCACCAGTACATAACATCATTCGATTCTTTAGCGGTACTACTGTCGTCACACATATATCATAACATACATTCACCATCCGACACCTCAACGGATCCAACACAGCACATTGTGCCTACGCACAATTTGTACATACATGCTGACAAATTACAGTCAACCACAGGTTAACTACCAAGAGTCTGTGATTGTAAGCACTCGAATACGTTTGTTTGCTCTCGAAGAAAAACCAATAAATTTAAATTTATAATTAATAATAGGGCGTTGCTGTCTTTTATTATTAATTAATTAAATTTGAAAAGGCTCAAATTTACATAAAAGGTCTTTCGAGCTAGATGTTTAAATTTGTCAATTAATTCGTATTTATTATCTCGCATTTGCTAAATTTCCGCATTATTTAACTTCATTCGAGTCTGCTTAACTAATTCGTTGACGTTTACTTCATCTCACATTTATTCGCATCTTTGTCGGTTCAGCAACGGCAAGATGGCTCATGTCACGCGAAAAGGGCGACATAGGCGCTGATATTGTGCCAACGTCCACAGAACTGAAGGTATTAAAATCGCAACGTGCTGCCATCCTGGGACGGATGTCTACTGTACTTGATTCTTTCCAAATTCGATACTGATTCTCAAGCAAAATGGGAAAACGAAGTGACGACCAAACAAGAATTAAAATCTTCGTACAAGCTCGTTGAGAATCTGGATTCAACTAGCTTATCGACTGAAGATGACTTCAGCTATCTCACCTGGGTGGAATTCTGCACATTCATTGAGAGAAGATGCAAAACTCCTAACATCATCGAAGCCAAACCTCAACGTAGCTCCAACTCGACCCATTCGCAATCTAATCACTCCACAGGCGCTAAGCCAAAATTCAAGGTGCAACGCCACATTTGTCGCACTTAAACCAGCATTATCAACACGGTCCGTTTGGGTGTAAAAAATTTGGTGGTTTATCACCATGTGAACGCTTTAAGGCAACAAAGAAGCTGAACCTGTGTATCAACTGCGTCTGAGGACGTCATTCGGTTAAAAATTGCAAATCGATCCATAAGTGCCAAAAGTGTAATGGGAATCATCACACGATTCTTCACCGTGATTCATTCATCGCACCTACCATGGCCCACGGTGGTGTCGAAGTTACGGCACAACCATCGTCATTAACCGCTGCCAATCAAGGTAATTCAAATATTCAATGCTCAAATATTATTTAAAATATTGCGTCTAAGGACAACTAATTTCCGCGTTAGTCGTCGAATCACTCTGTTACCACAACAAAATTGCAATGAAGCCTCACCGCAACAGAAGTACCAACGATCGAAGAACTCCTTCTGAAGTTCTGGACCATTGAGGATTATTACACACCAAGCAAACGATTTTCCACTGAACAAGAAGAGTGTGAGAAGTTTTTTTACAAAAACAACCTCTCGGTGTTCAGTCACCAATAAATTCATCGTACAATTGCCTTTTCGCGAGGATCGCACCGCGATCTTATGACATCGCTAGAAAAAGGTTAGCAGCTATTGAGCATAAAATTCATAGTTCTTCACAATTGCAGGATGACTACTGGCATTTCTTTGATGAGTATGCTTGATTGAGGCATATAATGAAAATTCACCCAATAACCGCATATCGCAATAACGTCAACTACATTCCTCACCATTACGTTCTGAAGCCCGACAGCTCGTCAACTAAGCTGCGGGTGTCCTGCAAAACAGCATCAGGAAAGTCACTAAATGACATCCTAAGGGTCGGACCGATACTTCAAGATGACATCTTCAGCATCCTAAATCGTTTCCGCACTCACCGGTTCGTCATCATGGCCGATATTCCACAAATGTACCGCCAAATCTTAGTCAGTCCCCAGGATTGCAATGTGCAGTGCATTCCTTGGAGAACATATAAAACTCTGGCAATTGAAATGTATCAACTTTATACAGTAACCTATGGCCGAGTTGTGCTCTTTCCTCGCCGTAAAATGTCTCAGTCAACTCGCAGAAGACAACACTTCCTTTTTTCCTACTGGGGCCCTAGTCACGCTACGTGACTTCTACATTGACAATATGATGTCAGGTGCAAACAACCTCTAGAAAGACATACAAATTAAGCAGAAGGTAATCGAACTACTACTCCGGGGCGGACTTCCACTTCGTAAGTGGGCATCAAATGATCCACATATAATACATGGGCTGAAAAGTCTAAGAGAGTTTCTAAGAGAGGGCACCACTTGAATTAAATCCATACCATTTCCATTCAGTTAGTACCAACTTTCAAAAGATATGTGTATAAATTTGACAGCTGTCGGACGATTAGTTCTTGAGATATAGGGTTGTGAGTAAAGCAACTTTTGTTATTGTGAAAAAAAAGGATTCAAAGCAATTTTGTGTGTTGATTTATCAATGCTTTTTGATGGAAAAAAATGCAGCCGATGCAAAGAAAAGGCTTGATAAGTGTTACCCGGACTCTGCACCAGCCGAACGAACCATTCGCAAGTGGATTGAAAAATTTAAAATTGCTCATACAAGCACCGAAGATGACGCACGCAGTGGACGTCCAAAAGAGGCTGTTTCAGATGAAATCATCAAAAAAGTCCACAAAATGATTACGATTGACCATAAAGTGAAGTTGACCGAGATAGCTGAGGCTCTGAAGATATCAAAAGAGCGTGATGGATATAACATATACGAATATTTGGACATGCGAAAGCTCTGTTCAAAGTGGGTGCCGCGTTTGCTCACAGTCGACTAAAAACAACAACGTGTTGATGATTCAGAGGAGTGTTTAAAGCTGTTCAACCGCAATAAAGCCGAATTTTTGCGTCGGTATGTGACAATGGATGAAACTTGGCTTTATCACTTCACACCAGAGTCAAGTCGGCAGTCAGCTGAGTGGCGAGCAGGCTACGAACCTCGTCCAAAACGACCAAAAACTCAACAATAGGCTGGCAAGGTTATGGCATCCGTATTTTGGGATACACATGGAATAATTTTCATCGACTATCTCCAAAAGGGGCAGACTATCAACAGCGACTATTACATTGCATTGTTGGAGCGTTTGAAGGACGAAATCGTAAAAAAATGGAGGCATTTGAAGAAAAAGAAAGTGCTGTTTCATCAAGACAATGCACCGTGTCACAGGTCGATGAAAACGATGTCAAAATTGAATGAATTCTGCTACGAATTGCTTCCCCACCCATCGTATTCTCCAGATTTGGCCCCCAACGACTATTTCCTGTTGGCAGACCTCAAAAGAATGCTCGCCGGAAAGAGATTTAAGACCGATGAAGAAGTAATCGCCAAAGCAGAGGCCTATTTTGAGGCTAAACCGAAATCGTACTACAAAACTGGTATCGAAAGATTGAAAAATCATTTGAATTAGTGTATCGCTCTCGAAGGCTACTATATTGATAAATAAAGTTGAATTTTGCAAAAATGTTGTGTTTTACTATAAAACGGCACTGACTTTTCAGCCCATGTGTTAATCGCAGATGCTCCTAAAGAAGACAAGCAATCCTTCATCAGCGTAGGCGACAGCGAATTCATCAAGGTACTTGGAATGGGATGGGATCCACACGAAGACAGCCTCCTCTTCACATACACGGAACCAAGGAATCAACTCATAAACAAGAGGGACATTCTTTTCTAAATTTCGCAGTTCAACGATCCATTAGCTTTACTGAATCCATTCATTGTAAGGGCGAAAATATTTATACAGACAATGTGGAAACTCCATATTGCACTGGGATGAGAGCCTACCTGAAGATCTGCACACACAATGGCTAGAGTACAAGAGACACCTGAGTGACATTAATCAGATCCAAATTCCGTGGTATATAGCTATTTGTAATATCCAAACACAAATCATTCGGAGCATCAACGAGGATGGAATCATCTTATCACACCTTCTTTGCGCTACGTCACGAGTAGCATCCATAAGTGAAACACCGATTCCAAGGCTGGAATTGTGCGCTGCTGTGCTACTGATTAAACAGCTGGAAGGGGTTAGCGGGATCATCAACTACCAATACGTTTAACCACATTGCTGGACGACTGACTATACCATTGTCTTGGCATGACTGTTATCGGAGACATTCCGCTGGACAACGTTTGTAGCCAACAGGACTTCAAGAATTCAAGGTAGCCCAGTACGGGCCGAATGGAGGCACGTTACAGCCAAGGGCAACCCCGCTGACCTAGTATCCAGAGGAGGGTTTTTCGCCGAAAGCGATTGGCCTAAATTGCATGCAATGAACAATTCCGAAGACGAAATTGCTGAACAACGGAGGCAGAAAGTTGTTCTTCTCGCACAGTCAAGCATCGACCTAATCATCGGATGCAAAAATCACAATGTCGTACGATTAGTTAACGTCTTTTGTTTCCTTCACAGATTTATAAATCATTACACACACAAGAAGAACACCTTGTTTTCCGACTCAATCACTTCAGACGAGTTCGACGACACTCTGCTTTGTATACTTCGCACAATCCAACGCAAATCCTTTGGCGAAGAGATAAGGTTGCTACAAAGCAACAGTTGTCGCTCTTCATCAAGGATGGCTTGATTCGAGTAGGAGGGAGACGCTCGAAAAACTATTCGCCAAGTCATTCCCCAATGTGCAATTTGCTTTTGCAACAACCCCATCCTCAGTCGACAAATAATTTAAAATCTGCCCGCAGACAGAGTTACACCATCTCGTCCATTCAACATCACAGGTGTAGATCTTTGTTGACCACTTCACTTATCACATCGCATCAGAGGACGCGTACCCTACAAGTTGTACTTGGTAATTTTCATCTGTTTCACAACCAAAGCAGCACACTTAGAGTTAATATCGGATTTGACATCAGCATTCATAACGGCTGTCAAGCGCTTCATCGCAAGGCGCGGTAAGTGTTCTAAGATATATTCCGATAATGCTACCAACTTTACAAGAGCCAAACGTGAACTGAAGGAACTTCACCAACTGTTCGTATCTGAACAACACAACGATATTGTTCGACAATACTGTCTGCAAGACGAAATATGTAGAATGTAGCTTGATCCCGCCACGTTCACCGCAATCAGTCGTTCATTGATTTCCGCGGAGAATAGACGTGTTTCGATTTTGTTTGTGTGTAAAATAGCGAATCAATCAATTTGTGAAATATCAAATTAGAGTCAACGTTTTAAAGTTATTCGGTAGATTGGCGGTAGTGGCAGCGAGCCGAGAAAGCCGGGGTCGTGGGTTCGAGTCCTCCAATAAACCATTGTCCATTTTTTTTGTGCTTAAAAAGACAAAAAAACATTGTCTACATAAATAAAAAAGGGTGTGTTCAAACAATGAGTGGCAGTGAACGGTCCGCTATGTCAATAGCGGGATTAGAAGATGGCGCGATGTCATCTGATAATCAGGCCGTTAAGTCAGTTCAAAAGACGCCAACAACAACAACAACAAAAAAAACAGCAACATCGGCAATGACGATAAAGAGGAGGAGGATGTTGAAACCAACTCTGAACTCAGCAAAGCGCCCTTCCCTTTCAACCTCTCCCAAAGAGCTGCCTGGTAGAGCAAGGGAAGAGGCGCCAACCACGACAAAAAGGGCAGCTCACAAAAACAATCTCCCATATGTATCTGTTGGTGGAGAAGACCACTATAAGGGCAAAAACATCTTCGCGCCTCTGGCGGCTTCCGAGTCAGAAGACGAACAGGACGAGGTTGAAGCGCTGAACAGCAGCATCAGGCAGCTACAACAAAAAATAACTTGCAATAAAAGCTAAGCAAGTTGCAAGACGAGAGAGAGAACTGCAAAAGCAACTACAGTGCTCTCAACGGGAGCTCAAGGTGAGTGAAACCATACCCCAACAACAACCACAGAAACATCAGCTACAACAGCAAAATAAATAAAAAAATGGCACAAGAACCAACAATGAAACTGGCACAACCACAGCAAAAAAGTAAAATACAACAAAAACAACAACAAAAAACAGAAAAGCAACAGGCACAACAACAGCAACAGCAGCAGCAACAACAGCGAGAGCAGCAGCGTCAACATCAACAGCAACAACAACAACGAGCTAAACAAAGGATACCCACGATCAATACTTACAAACTGGGATTAAAAGAAACAATTGATCTATGTAAGTCGGCCATAGCCAATAACTTTTTTATCAAAAGATTAAGTAATGATAGGCATGCGATCCACTGCAACACAGTGGACAGACAGAAATCTATCAAACGAGGAGATTGATAGGTATCTAAAACTAATGGACGGGACAATTAAACGGACTATGGACAAAACGATACCTCGGTATCAACACACTGACAACGAAGACTTATTCCGCAACGCAACTATTGACGCACTTCACCGACATAAAAGTAGACTACTCTCAAGACTGAAGACCTTGTACAGACAGTTTACTGATAGACATAACCCGGAGATTATGACATTAAAAACCTCCAAACATTAATAAAAGAAAATTACAGGTCTTCTGTAAGTTTATATTGAAACAATAAAATTCGGGCTGGAAACATCAGTAACCCGAATATGTTCCCGCAAATAAACAAAATATTTCGGAGGAAAGATCAAGACGACCTTTCATGCCCGAACGACAGACAATGAACGCATACTCTCAAGAGCAGGCCTAGATCCAAATGAGGCTATTGATGATGACGACTTCTTTGTGATCGAAGATCCGCAGGAGAAGGTCGAAGCTATAGGAGCGACTTTCCAGGAAGTGTACAAGACGAATGACACCATTGGCCCGAACCACGACCTCGAAAATCGAGTCCTTGTGCACAATTTCTACATTCGAAATGAAATAGTGAACTGGCGAATCGAGAACTCGGGTTTCACCCAGTTCAGTGACGAGAATATGGTAAATAATGTCATCGCCAATGAAAGGGAATAACCCCCGTTCATTTCGAAGGAAGAGCTTCAAACGATCTTCGACACAATTAGAAGTAAGAAATCAGTGGGAACCGATGGAATACCGAACATTGTGCTTCGACATCTCCCACTAGAAGCGGTGAACATTTATACCACCCTCTTTAACAATGTGATGAATAATGCACATTATCCAGCGCATTGGATAACCATCCCCAAAAGGAATAAAGACACCTCCAATCCGGCGAATCTCCGGTCGATCAGTCTCCTTCCAAACATCAGTAAGGTTTTTGAAAAAGTTATCAATAGAGTCCTGACTAAGTGGGTTGATCACAAAAATATAGTTCCGGATAATCAATTCAGTTTCAAGGCGGGGCATGATGTCATTCATGCCGCGTCTAAGCTGGTTTCTGATATCCAATGGAACAAAGCCAAGAAACAGTGCACGGGTGCCTGCCTGATTGATTTGGAGATACCGTATGGTTAGAGGGACTCTTTTACAAGTTGAACAGACTGGGTATTAGTAAGCCACTGCTGTATATTCTTTTCAATATGCTCACAGATAGACAGTTCAACGTGAAAAATGGCGATGTGACTTCTACTGGTACATTCAACATTAAAAACGGTCTGCAACAAGGTGCGGTCAATTCGCCAATGCTTTTCAACATTTACACAAGTGATCTGATAGGTTCAATTCACCATGCCATAGCGTACGCAGACGACTTAATCGCGTACAGATCAGGTCCAAAGATTGAGGTTATAAACATTCTTTTGCAGCGTGACTTCGATAAAATTAAACAATATTGCGATGACTGGAAGTTGAAGATCAACTCTCAGAAGTCGGAAAACATTCTGTTTAGGACGCCTTTGTCTGGGGCCTCTGCGGATACCAGAAAGAATTGGTGAAAGTTTCAGATCGTGGGACAACACGGGCAGCCACTTGCTTGTCGAAATGTAGTCAGTTACCTTGGGATTTGGCTAGATCAATATCTATATTTTAACAAACATATAGATGTTGCTCTGGCCAGAGTCAAAGGTGCTTTTGCCCTTACAAAGAGACTGTTTTATAACAGGCAAATCGATTAGAGGGTAAAGGTGATCTGCTACATGGCCCTTATCCGGCCTATGCTTGTATTTGGTTGTCCCGTGTGGTTCAACGTGAGAGCAAGTCTTTTGGAAAAGATTCGGGTGTTTGAGAGGGCTTGCCTTATGGCTTGTCTTCCCCTATACAGAACACCAGAGTCTGAGTATATAAAGTTCTATCGCAATGAGGTCTTGTACAATAGGGCTAACCTAATAAGAGTGTACAATTTCGTTATTAAGTTGACTCGAAGGCACATTGCAAGAGCAATGACCTCGTCGAATAACCTGATCTCTGGAATTTACTACCCCAATTATATGTATCACGAGAGAGTTCGCTTTGACGGCTTTATTCCTCCAGCGTTTCTCTACCTCGACATGAAAGGTCTGAAGCAGGATAGATTAGCGGTGCCGTTAATCCTCCATGTCGCTCGAACAGCTGCGGAAAGGCGACTTAACTACGAAAGAGACGACGCACACGGCAGTGCGGAGCGTCTCCGGTTCAGTAGGGCGGTAGGGAAACGCGACATGAGGGATGTTGCTCGGCAGCACCAAAAATTCTGGTGGCTTGTTGAAGGAGAGAAATTTACGTCGTCGAATTCATCTAGCACTAGTAAGCTTCGTTAAGGAGCAGGGTCGGCAGCCTAATTTTCTAGCTGTGGCCGACTTACATAGATTTAGGTAGGATTAGTATAGTTTTAAGGGGGAAAATATATATGTATTGTATATATATATATACAAAAAACAAAAATACAAAAAAAAATATAAAACAACAAAGAGATGGGTAACCTTCGGGTAACTTCTTCTCACAAAAAAAATAATACCTAAATGATAAGATAATTTTAAGTAGCTTAAGTAGCCTAAGTAGATTAAGAATAGTGTTAAGGTAGTTTTTAAGGTCTAGTTTTAAGTTTTAAGAGATTATAAAAAAAAAATAAGTCAATTTACTAAGTTTTTGTAACAAATTTATTTTCTTGGCTTTAATTCTGTTTAATACAAAATAACATCAAAATCAAATGTAGGAAACGTCGAAAGACAAATATTAATTGTTAGGTTTAACTTAGAGTGTCCGCATGGGGTCAGTAAGTTGGAATAAGATAATTGTAAGTTAATTATGCTAATTTTTAAGGGTTTTTTTGTATAGCATGTAAGAGTTATTAAATTTAATTAAATAAAAATGCATTTTAAATGAAATGAAATAAAAAAACGTTCACCGCAATTCGGTGGCCTTTGGGAGGCAGTCGTGAAGGTAGCCAAGCGTCACATAAGAAGGATCGTTTTGCAAGCAGTACTATCCTTCGATGAACTGAACACAACATGCTGTCAAGTGGAGGCAGTAATGATATAAATAAATAAATAAATATATTAGACCATTGACGGCCATCTCCAATGACCCCAACGATCTGGCTGCGCTTACTCCTAGACACTTCCTAGTCGGCACATCATTGACAACTGTTACAGAAACAAACATCGAAAATATACAGATAAGACATTTGAAACGGTACCAGTTCCTTCAGTGGATTTAGCAAATCTTCTGGAGAAGATGGTCCCGCATCTCACGCACAATTTGTACACACGTACTGACAAATTACAGTCAACCATAGGTCAACTACCAAGAGTCTGTGATTGTAAGCCATCGAATACGGTTGTTTGCGCTCGAAGAGGAACCAATAAATTTAAATTAATAATTAATAATCGGGCGTTCCGTTCTTTTATTTTTCATTTTCAGTCCACTAATTAAATTTGAAAAGGCTCAAATTTACATCTACCATACTCTATAACCGATATAGAATGCAACGCTGGCGTTTTTTTTGGATAACGACAACGCTAGATTTCACATTTCGTTAGGAAAACTTGCGTCTGCTTTCCAAGCTGATATGTATGCAATCTTGATTGATTGTGATGAACAGATGAAGGGAATGAACCATTTGTATTTGTAGCGATAGCGGCCTATAGGCTAGTTCGAAAATACAAAATATCATTGGACGTAGTCGGAATGCTAAATTGACTAAGTATTTTCCTTTAGGTCACGTTTAAGAAAAATAAGGCCTTCTCCCCAAGCTTTAAAGGAAATCGACAGAATAAAGGGCAGAAAGTATTTTGGTACGAATATAGCCAAGTATACCTTGATTTTTAATGGAGAAGAACTGTCAGATTATGAAGACAAACCAATTGCATTCAAGAAGGGGTACTCCGACCTGTATTCAGAAAAAATACCACAGTTTGACACAAACTTAACAAACCATGTTAATCTCAGAGTCAACGAGTTTAAGAGCAGGCATGCAAATACACACTTAACCAATTTTCTTCCATCTAACACCACCTCAGATACCTTACCTCCACCTTTTACCTCTCCAAAGAAAATTAATGCTCATAGAATGTGCATAAACAACAAAAAATCGTACGGTGTAGATAAGATTTCAAACTATGTTTTGCGGAAATTTCCTCATACCCTTGATGTAGCCCTTTCGTGCAATTTCAACCAATGCATAAATAATGGGTACTTTCCGTCAACGTGGAAAAAATCTAAGCTACTACACTGTTACTTGAAATCGATAATGTACCGATCCCACTGAAAACGGAACCAAAATATCTTGGAACCAAAATATCTGAATAAAGCCAAAATCGATTCTGGTCTGCTTAAACAACTTTTATCATCGAGTTCTATTTCAAAGAAAACCAAACTGCTTATGTACAAAACACTTATAAGACCTATAATTACATATGAATTTGACTGTTGGTTTAGTGTTTCACCAACAGCCACAAATGAGTTAGAAAACTTCGAGCGAAAAATGCTAAGATTTTGTTCTGGAAAGTTCAGAAAACCAAATAAACAATGGTATTGAAATGCAACAATAAATAGAGAAAATAATATTGAACCTCTTTGTGTATATATGGTTAAAAAACAAATTACAATCTACCTCCAACCAACCCAACCCAATTATAAAAAATATATGGGACAGAAACATCAACGAAAGTGTGCTAGATAACAATTTTTACCTTTCTCCTATTAATAAATTAAATTTAAGATCACAATCACTATTTGAAAAATCGTCCAGCTCCAACTTTAAACTTCCATTTTATGAAAAAGCAAATTTACCTGTTCTCAGAGGATAACGGTTTCAAATTTGTCTAATTCAATGAATTTAAACCAAAAGTTAACCAAATGTATGCCATCTTGTATCCAAAAATACAACATAGATTTTTGTTTTCCATTAGTAATCAAATTGATATCTCAGCTTATTCATAATAATACATTCTTCTTGTTGTTATATAAACATAATTATATATCTAACTAAGTATACATGATTACTACATGCTGATGCTAATCCAATTATTGTTATATCTTATCTTAAATGAGATTTAGCTTTTTAAGTAAGTAGTTCTAGTCATAAATTTAGTTTTGGCCACTAGAGCCATATGTCGGGAGCAAACACATGCAAAATTAAAGAATTAATAGAGAATTAGTTAAAATAAAAACTGTACGTATATATGTCTCGTTATAAACATTTATTGTATTTAAAAACTTAGTTTAACCAGATATAACTATTGAAGTCGGTTACCATAAATTCAAAAAAAAAAGAAAAAAAATTTATTCATAAATTGTCAAGTGTATCAATGTCTCAAAAAAAAAAAAAAAAAAAAAAAAAATGCACACGGCATAATTCCAAATGAATGGTTGTCGACGTCTCTAAGAGGTCAGCGGCCTTCCTGCTGTCCCTCAGTACTGACATAGTAAAAGGGCACTACATTTTACTGAGTACTTCAATGTACAGGGCATAAGCGATATAATATTCTGCGACGCTTGATATGAAAGTGAAGACGACACCGCGGAGCACTATCTCTGTGAATGTCCGGCTTACGCTCGGATCAAGTTGCAGACACTCGGCATTGACGTGGTTTGTGGTGGTACTGTAGGCACTATATTACTGAAGAGCTTTCTCATCTTTCTTCGAAAGGCTGAAAAATTCCATTGAACAGAATTTAGAAGGACCACGATGAATTAGTTCTTTTCCTGAGTTCTGTTCCGACAGAAAAAAAAAAAAACATTCTCTGTTCTTCACTTTAATAAATTTCGATTCAATAAGCTCTTATCGCACCGTTACAATCAACTTATAACGTAATCTATGTTTTAAAATCTATTTTTCCTGACATTTTTGATGCCCTTTTTAATTAAATTTATGAGATAAGTAATTATTTTTGAGGTTTGCGCACAATAATTTACTTATGGAATCTGCTGTCATCTAAGTTGTAGTGCTCTTTTAATCTGAATGCACACATCGTGTAGATGATCAACAACCATCCATTAATTACATAAATAATTATAACGATGCAATTGTTACCAATCGGTAAATGTTTTACTACTCGTTTGACATACACCCTTACCGGTTTTTAGTGTGACAGGAACTGTAAAAATAGCAGACCCTTAATACAAACCCTGTTGTAAATTCGGACGAATATTTCTATTTCTTTAGCTGATACAGTAAATATAAAACTTCCGAATATTTTCTGAAGGTTACCATCAGACTTTTGAATATTTTTCTGTCATGCTTGTAATTTGTATGTTATGTTTTTCTTAATATGTTAGTGCTCTTCTTCTTAAGCCGGATGGTGCTCTCCAACAGATCGATAATATTCGGTTCTGTTATATACTTAGACTTTTCTGTCTTAGTTGTGACTTTCCGGTGTGGTGAAGTTGTTCGGTTCATTTTTGCGTTTATTTTGGAGCACCGCTATCTTTATGTTGTTGTTGCCTAAGAAGTCTTGTAGAGGTTCGTGTTAAGTCACTCATCCATTTGTATGTGATTCGTCAATTTCCGTTACCTGGCATTTCGTTGTTCTCTGGTTTCTTAATACCTTTTTGCTCTCCTGTCATCATCACAGAGGTATTGTATGTTCCTGATGTAACTACCGAAGATTGCTTAATCAGCTCATCATCAAGATCGTTGTAGCTGATTTGTTCACCTGGGCTAAAATTTCACCAAAGTGATTTCTAGAATCACTCCCACAAGGAAATCCGTCTTTCTGGTTACTAGTTTTGGTTCATCTGCTTGGAGTATAATATACTATATTTTCTCTGTATGGATAGGGACATCTGTTTCTGTGACGGCTTTTCGCATTTGCTGCTTCTGACTAATAACTGGAAGATTATACTCGTAAATCTGGTAAGGAAAAAGACTGTCATCAATGTCCCAAGGTGTGCTCAAATTTTGTTTCGAGTCTATTACATCAAAAACATATAACAAAGGTGAGCTGAAGGCAAATGGACTGCTCCATATACTGTAAGGGGCAGTACTGTCATCAAGGAGAAAGTTGAGTCGGTTTTTGGTTATAGTTTAATTATATTTTAAGTGCAGATATTTGGTAGTTAAGCTAAGAATCTTACATTTGGCTTCAATAAAGCGCAATCCTCAACCTATACTCTCGGTGAATTAAGGAAGACAATTTAAAAACTATTTTGTGGGAAAATGGAAGAATTATCTGAGTCATCAAGGCTAAGAAAAATTTTCTCAATCAAAAAAGTCATCCCCCAGACAACTTCCGGTGAAGAATTACTTAATCCGCTAGTAGACACCAATCCTTCTGATGGCTCTTAAGTGATTTGCAGTATCAACCTTAATTGGTCAAAAGTGCAAATAATCAATTCCCTAAGTCTAGCTACTAGCAATGTGCTATTGAGTACAACCCTCACAAAGGGGTATGCAATGGTGGGCTTTTTAATCTGAATATACTCGTAAGTAGATTATTCAATCAGCGCCAATATTTATCCTTATCAACTCAAGAGTGAATGGGACATCTGCCACTAGAGCAACATCGCAAATGATGTGCAGAAATTTCTGAAAGCGGTAACGTAATTCGGCAAGGCATCCCAATAACTTTAGAGACTTCTTTAATACAATCCTACATAAAGCGTACTATCAACAAGCTAACCAGATGGCAGATCAATGTGAATTGGGCAAAAGCACTCAAAACCAAACTTTTAATTTTTTTTATATGTATCGTATATTGACTTTTCATTAATGGTACAAACTTAATACATTCTTGCACATCTCAATATTTGAGTGTCATTTTAGGCAAAAAGCTGATGTGGAAACATAACATACAATAAAGAGTTAGTAGCACCCTTTCTTGCAGGAAGGAAATAGTTTACAATCCAACATAACTCACTTGCTTTACACCTCGATCATAAAACTGATACTTTCGTAAGTCTGGTGCAGCACTTTGGATAGGGCCTTAAATCTTGATAAGCAAATCGAAATTAAACAATCAAGATGTATTAGCAATTAGCTAATAAGCTGAAATCAAATATTTCAGTCTTATGGGGCGGCTGGTATTGACACCCCACCCTACGCTTTGGAAGCTAATACACTATCACTTAAGCCACGGTCACCCACTCGGGATGAATCAGTGCCTGTCGATATATTTTTTTGATGCCTGCTGTTAGAGCGTACATATGCAAACGCAACTTGAGCTAAGTTCCTAAAAGTTAATCCTGTATTGTATGGCCAACCATGTTCAATGAAAGCTCTGACCTCATCTAGTAAGAGCCTTCGAAAATAATTCTTAGTTATTTTGACGCAAACAATATATGTTATTTACTTTTGTTTCTATTTTTCCGAAAAACATGATCTGAAGGAGTAAGTAATTCTTCTTTCCTAAGCACTTCTTCAGCCATGTATACTTCTAACATATTACCGTTTGTCTTATATGTATACTCCGTTTTATACATAATCAAAATAAAGTTACTTTATATTGTTGGAACCAACTTTTATTTTGCCATATACGAGTTCATACGAAAAGTTTAATAGTTTTTCATAAGTAAATATCTTTTGTAATATCAAAAGCAAGAAAATAACGTTACAAAAAATTATTTGGATAATAAAAAAATTCATAAAATTGTACCCTTTTCTACATGAGTTACGGCAATGATGTTCTGCAACTAAAATTAATGAACAACACGCGATTAAAAACCAACAGAAAAGGGGATTTGAAGGCTAACACGAACAATTTTACTGTGATATTATATATCACGGTTTATAAGATGAGCTGAGTCCTTCTAACGTTTTATTTCACTGAACTACAAAAGTGAATGAATTCAGAACTCGGTTACCTGTGCATGGTATATATAAACACATAGATCTATAGAGCCTCAATGAGCTTTTGTCATTTAATGTAACTAATGCGCAGCTGTATTCCTTAGAAGCTTTTGTCATGGAGAAGAGAAATAAGATTCCATTCTCATTGCACACTGTTCTTTAAGTCATTCACATAACCAGAAATATGTATTGAAAAATGGTTACTTGTTAAGAAATACGAGTACAAGGACGCGTGCTGTGAATATTTTACAAATACGAATATATGCCGCATGCAAGCAAGGGCATGCAAAGAATGCTCTGATGCAGCTTATTACAGAGTATAGGTAGTAAGTTTTTTTTTTTTAAAACATTATGTTTTTTTTTATCAAACGTAAAGTATGTACCAATATTATAATTAATATAATGAAAATATACGGAAATCTACAATCAATAAAACGAGTGGTTACGTTTTCCAGCTATTTTCTAAATTTGTGCGAAAAAATTAACTCATTTTTCTTTCTTCGTTTACATTTTTAAATTAAAATTAAATTACGAATCTTCAAATAAAAAATAAATTAACAATTTCAACAATGTGATTTATTGCACAATGAAACCATTTACTTAAATTTTTACAATGCTTTGCATTGAGTTCTATACTCGTATAGGCATTGCTAATTTAGGTATTACCGCATTTACATATATTAATTGTCTGTTATGTTTTTAGTTTTTTTTGAAGCATTGCACACAAATTTTCGCATAATGGACTTATAGTCCTATCAAAACTACAAATACCTGTGTATATGTGTCAAAACTATTGCCAATTGAAATGAGAACACAATATAACAAGCGAAGATTTGTCACACTGTTACATAGGTAAATACATGCTAGAAGAAGATGTGTTGATAGCAGCTCCAACTGAAAGCTCTCGTGATCACACATGCATACAACTAGACTACGCCAATGAGATTTCTTGCCTTGTGGATCGACAGCTCACTGATCGATTTTCTATCTTGGCGACAGAAGAATATTTTAATCAATCTTTGATAAAAAGCAGGCCTACCATTTTAGGTGTCCTATCAAATTCCCAAAATACCAATATTAGCCTCAGTAATGAGCGGTACCTAATGATAAGCGCATCATTTTTTTGAGATGCGTTGTTCGGAATATAAAATTAACGTGTCTTCGAAAGCACAATGATAAACAATTGATTTCTAAATAAAAGTAATTAAAAACTGAAAAATATGAATGCTAGCAGGGATAAATATATTATTATGTACGAGTCCATACTCGTATGTACATACAAAAACATATACCTATAAGGTTCGTTTCAAAGTCAACATGTCTTTTTAAGGGGTTGTACGCAGTTTTTTCTGCAAAGGTATTTTATTTTACAAAAACAAAAAGTACAGGTACATTTATTGGCAACATCTAAGTTTATAATGGTAATAATGATTTGTAAAAATATCGATCTGGTGTGCTCCTACAGACGATCTCCTGAAGGTCCTCCGAAAAAAGGTGTTCGGCGGTGATCACGATATCTCCCGTTAAGTTTATATGAAATCAAGAAACCCTAAAAATTCTTTTAGTGGTTAAATAAAACTAGGTATAGATCTAAGGAATTTGCCACGTAATTTTTTTTAAAATAAATAGAAATAATTATCCGAAATCTTATTCTTCAATCAGTACCTAAGAAATATATCTGAAAAGGTTGCGTTAAAATTTTAGACTGATCGGTGGAGCCGTTTTCTAGATATCTTGATCACCCTCCTTATTATCAGCAGCTTCTAGTACCTTGAGCTGATGTTAACTGAATTTTTTCGATGACGCACCAAATCTACTTTTATCTGTCTCAACTGTTTTTGGATTAAATATACATATTTATGATAGGTATACTTTTGCAGTTGGACCTTCTTGCGTGTAGTAACTTGCATGGCGTTTTAATTCTGATTTAAAGTTAATTTAATTGAATTAAAAATGCAAAACTGAAAACAGAAAGTTAAAACTGAACACATGACCGTGGCAGAACAGTTTGAAATGATGTTAACTTTTCCGTACAAGAAATAACTCGAGTTAGTCATTAGGAATAAAGTGGACTATTCATAAGGTCATTTAATACCTGGGAACACAAAGAAAGAAAACCGCCCGAGACGTCCTTACAAATATGTGTATGTCTCAAAAAGTACTTACCGGATCTATTTGAAATTATATAGAGGAATACATAAGAAGATATAGTCAGGTATATGTACATTACGAAAATATAAAAAAAAATCAATTTTTGGACACTTCTAACTACGTATAATTCCTTAAGAATAGGAATTTCTAATGAGACTGAGAGATCCTTCACTGATGTTCGGTCACATTTTCATAACATTTGGATGAATATAAGCGGAGTGATTGCGTTTAGTGTATCGTATTTGCCGCAGTCGGTAATGGAATATCGCTCAGAAGGAAGTTTATGTTTGTTGGACGATAATACGCCATCTCATCGATTGACACTTTTGGCCGATTTTTTGACTAAAAATCGCATTTTTACTGTCAACCAGTCACCGTATTTGTATGATTTGGTAACGTGCAACTTTTTCCTTTTCCAAAAAAAATGTATTTGGGGATGAAAGGAAAGCATTTTGGGAACGTAGAAGTCATCCAGGCCGACTATCTAAACCACTCATTCGATATGCCTTTAGACCGTGCAAATGGTTGTATTGGGACGGAAGGGGACTATTTTGAATAAAATAAATCGGTTTTGTAAGCAAAAAAACATTTGTTGTTTTTCTTTTTTAAAAGACCTGTTTACTTTCGAACGCACCTTGTATAAATATAACTTCATGAAAATGAAATACAGTCTGCAGCCGCTCCAATTAAACACTCACATACACGTTTTGATATCATCACGATAGAGTAACGTTCAAGGGACAAGACTGGCCTACTTATTTACTACCTTACCTATTGTTAAATTTTTAAATTCATAATAGATTTATTATGAATCGACTTGTTGAAAATAATGGTGAGATAAAAATTATTTAACTCTAGCTAAATGAATACCTTATACGACAGAAATCGATCGAGAGGCATATTCACAAAACGCTGATTAATACGATGTGCGAAATTTTAGAAATATTCCAATTTTATTCCTTGGTGCAATTGTTAGTAGAAACACTATTAAGCTTTTTTGATACCACTTAATCATTCACGACTAAAAAACAGGGGTTCCAAAAAATAAAAGCTAGGGTTAACTGTCATTGCTGCGATAAAGGCTGCCCTTGTATCATTGAACCATCAACCGACAGGTTTGAGCTGGATAGTTTAAGTCCAGTTATAGAATGGCCGTCCAATAAATAGCTTCACCCATTATTGTGCGCAAAGGTACACTGAGATTTCTTTCCACTTGAGCGCGCCACATAATTGTACGATCTCTAAGAAGGTGTCATGGTTTGAACTTCCGAGCCGTTGGTGTTGGGTGTCCTTATTTTTTAACACAAACTTTGGTTTACTATTAAGCTTCTGTTCGGCAATTATACTTTATTGATCGCCAATAACAAAGCAACACTGGGAACAGATACTACTTAGAATTGCACTTGAATAGGTAACACGAATAGATGTCAACACTGTGCTAAGACTACCAAGTAATAAAGAGGGGTTTTCTTACTGATATTGAATTTTAGATCTATTTACACAAATCGTTTGAATAACTCCAGGAATCGTCTTCATAACGAGCCAAAAATAACTGCAATGCCTTTTTTATACGTGTAAGTTTTTAATATGACCAAAAACTGAGCTCCAAAGGTCTTAATTGGTTTCATTCTTCAAAAACATGAGAAATTCTTCTTCATGCTTCATCATAATACTCATTTATAATATAATACATAAGTGTTTTTTTTGGTACTCTATATAGCCTTAGAAAAAATTCCTAAACTAAATACAACTAAAACTAAGACAGTATGGAATTATTTATTCTGGATAAATATCCGGGCTTATATATATAGAGCTGATGAAAACTACGCTCCCAAACTATTTTATTCGATTAATTATTATCGAAAATTTCAAATATGACATTAAAAATAAAAATTGCAAAAAAAAAAAAATGAATTTAAGCGAGAAAAAGAAGAATAAATAAATCTAAAGCTAGAAAATACAAATATTAAAGCATTTGTTTTTGTTTTTGTTTTTTAAATAAGAAAACTGAAAGTGTGGGCAAGGAGTAAGTGTTAGGGTTGTCTAATATTTCAACTGTAGGAATTATGGACACTACCAATCTGCTTGCCTTATACTCCGCTGGTCCTTTCTCAAAAAAGGTATTCTTCTATGCAAAACCCACTGTGTTAACTTTTCCATACTCTTTATAGCTCTTTTCTAGAAGATAAAACACAGAATATTCACATTCCGTGCCTAAAAAAGATGAGTTTTTATCTCTTTCCTCCTAGAAACCCATTGCATTGGGGCGAAAGTTCCTTCTTTCATGAAAACGCCGATAAATTAGATAAGTCAGATTATGATACATCTGGAAACATAAAAACAGGTCAACTGAAATACAATAATACTCGTACAACTCGCTTATCGAATGACTTATTACTTCCCTCACCTCGTGTGCTTTAAGTCAATTGAGCACACGCTTATTATAAAAAGGGGTTTAAAGATAATGATATAGAAAAACTACAATATCGTAAGAGTGTGTCTTTGCCATTAATAGAAAGAGAAAAAATATTTCTACAGTATTCTACAGATTTGGTGCACAATTTTCTAATTGGGTAAAATCCTGTTGAATTTTCGCGGATCTGCTTGGATACAAAATCAATGTTAGCTCTGAGCCCTTTAAACGTCGTCGGCGTGTTAGCATAAACCAATGACTTAACGTAGCCCCACAGAAAATAGTCAAGCGGCGTTAAATTGTACGAACGAGGCGGCCAATCGACTGGCCCATGTCTTGAGATAACACGCTCACCATACTTAATATACTCTTCAATAAATCGATTGTAGCGTGTGCTGTGTGGCTTGTGGCACCATTCTGTTGAAACCACAAGTCGTCCAAGTCCATATCTTCCAATTGGGCCAAAAATAATCGGTGATAATGGCACGATAACGCTGACCATTCACAGTAACGTGACGATCGTTATCGTCGACGAAAAAATATGGCCCAATAACGCCGCCGGCATACAAACCGCACCAAACAGTTATTTTTTGTGGATGAAGTGGTGATTTATGAAGCATATGTGTTTTTTCACTCGACTAATAACGCATATTTTGACGGGACTTGAAGTGCATTTTACAAGTACTGGGATGAATCGTATTTTGAAAGGCTTTAGCACTTCCTGATCATCGGTAATTCCTTTAGAATTTCAAAGCGCGTAGCATACACTACAACGGGATCTAGAAAAAAACTCTTGCAATGATTCGTGTTTTACATTTTTTGTAAGAGATGAACAAACAAATTATTTAGGATATTATAACTGATTGTACCATTTTTGAAACGCTTATACGAAACGAAACCAAGGAACTTTTAAAAGAAGAGCAATTGCCTCTTGCATCGTATCTAATTAAAAAAGTGAATATGAAGATCAGGAAAAATGCTCGATGCGTGTTCAGTATGTAGGTACTAAATATATATAATCAACAGTATGTATTAAAATACGTCCACAATTGTAGGGCACACAAAATAGAGCAAACAATTTTTATGGTCGGAACAGAAAAGTATTACTAATATTAAAAGTTAATGATTGATATTCTTCTAGAAAAATATATGGTATATATACATAGATAGATAAGTAGATATAATGGATTTCTTTGCCAATCTATCATGAAAGCATTCGACGAATTGCGTGCCGTTCATTTTTAGGCCTCATGTAAATTTCGAGAGATTTTTATCGAACTATACTGAACGGCAGCAAGAGAAACTTTTAAAATTATTTGCAGAGTAACAATATTCAGAGGAAGAGTATGATTATGAAAATGCTTCAATTTCAGAAGCTTCAGATGCTTTTCAGAATGATGGGATATATCTGATTCTGATTTTGGCCCTTTAATGAAAACAGTAGCTACAGTTTGTCGAACGATACAGCAGACGAAAATGAACAGTAGATTATAGAGTGAGATATTGTAGATATGAATTAACATGATGACCAGCATTTAAATGTGGGAAGAAGCTAAAAACGATGAATGAACTTTAAATATTCAACGTATTCCAGATTTTAATTCTGGTAAAAATCAAAAAAATTTTCTAAAATCAAACCAGTATTGGTTACTAAATTAAAATTGTAGAAAGGGGAGTATATGTGACAAAGATCAAATAATATGTTTGTATAAAAATAGCGGGATTGACGAGATGTCCTTTGAATTACTACTGGATACCGACCGGAAATGAAGGAAGTCAATATTAGACATGAAACGTTCAAACTTAAACCAGTCGAAATAGAAGTCTATAACACCAACATGGTGGGTTAGTTTTACGCATCACTATAAATATTTTCTTACTTCTTGTTTTATTTTTTCTGTTCAGCAAAAATATTAGATGGGAAACTTTGTATCGCTGTAAGACATGTTCAAATTAACCTGCTTAATAAGTCGGACATACATCGAATGATTAAATTTAACTTTAAAGCTATACATAGATATCCAACAGAATTATGTATTTTATTTGTATTCTTCTTTTTGTTTTGTTTGCAATGAAGTTGTTATTTCCATGCTACCTACATATTATGTATGTAATAACTTTTTTATTATTGAAAGTGCTAGGGAATAAAGCATATTATACACAACATTTACGAGAAATAAAGTTTTATTTTAATAAATTTTTAAATATGCATTTAAATTTATGAGCACATGGAGCAATAATGAGTAAGGACCTGTATTTTTGGCAATATTCTCAAGTTCTTCTTGACGGGTACTCACATCTTTATATTGTTAATAATAATTTAAGTCATTTAAAAGCTCATGACGTGAAAAGCCGTCAGAGGTGTGTTGCCGCCATATAATTATGCAAAAAAAAAAAAAAAAAAAATGGTTGACATGTCAAGACTTTTATATTCGTCATTCTTTGATACAACAAATTCATGACTTAAATAGAACCATAGTTAATCTTTTTTTTATAATAAAGTGGTACGTGTGCGAATGAGAGAATTAAAGGGTTCGTTACAAGAGATGTTACTTTTTTTTTTCTAGGATTGCTGTCTGCAGTTCAAATTCGAACCCTTTTTCTTTACGAATTTAAAATGGGACAATATGCCGCATGGCAATGAAAAATTTGAGGATGTAGCGGTAAACGAACGCACTATGTGACTTTGGTTTGCAGATTTCAGCCTCGAAAATGAACCACGTGGGAAGCCGGAAACGTTAGTTGACGACGTTGTTGTGGACCCAACACCGTTGACACCTTTCTGTCATACGAAATTTAAAGAAACTCAATAAGTGGGTACCCCACGAACTGAACGAATCCTAAAAACTATGAGGCCTGGAAATCTGCGTATCGCTTACATTAAGAAACCAAACTGAACCGTTTTTGCATTCATCCACCTGTGGTGAAAAGTATATACTGTATGATAATCGTAAAAGGTCTGGGGAGTAGTTGAATGTAGATAAAAAACCAAAACACATCCTCAAGCCCGATTTTGACAAAAAAGGTTATGGTGCCAATTTGGTGGACATCGAAAGGACCAATCCACTTTTCATTTCTTCAACCAGGAGAAACGATAAACGATATCAAATATCGTGAAGAAATCGATATTTTGCATGCCAAAGTGGCTAAAAGCAACCTGCTATGGTCAATAGGCACGGTCCGATCCTTTTGCATGACAATGCTAGGCAAGTAACGGTGCAAAAATTGTTGCAGTTGGGGTTTGAAATTCTTACGTATCCACCGGACTCTCTTGGTATTTCCCCACCGGATTACCATCTTTTCGGCAATTTGGATTCATTTTGCCTTCAGAAGGTTTTCCGGAATCGAGCAGATTTCATAAAAGCCTTTGAAGATTTCGTCACCTCAAAAATTAAGCACTTCTACGAAAAAGGAATATTTAACCTCGTATCACGTTAGAAGAATGTCATAGATGCCAACGAATCCTATTTCAATTGAATACAAATTTACGGAAAAATAAATTATCATTATAAAATTTGGATATTTCACGTGATTTAACCCAATACGTTTATGGATCCTTTTGATTATTATGGGTCTGTTTTTAGTCTGCTGTACCATCACATAAAAATATGTATAAAAAAATTAAAGGTAAGATTATTATTTTGAAAAGTCCCCTGCTATTAGTATTATAACCATTTTGGTAACTTTGCTTCATATTCTACTCTAGTGTTTTGCGTGAATAAAGCGACAAGCATAATTTTATTACGAGATTAATTGATAACAATAGCAGTATACACCCATCAGTTGAAATCAAAAACCATTTAGAATGCTAAACAACTAACTGTAAGGTCTCAAAAGGTTTTTTGTGATTTCTGATGATAATCTATAAAAGAAACGCAATTTAAATCTAACTGTTGAATTATTGAAATTTAATGAAAGTTTGTTTATTTGAAAAAATAAAATAATAAAATAAAAAAAATATACATTTTAGCAATTTATTCAGATGCCACTATTTATAGTTTAAGCCATAACGGCTTAAGGTCAAATTTCAAAAGAGCTGACAAAACGTTCGGTTCTTGCAGGCGTTGCACAACACCTTACTCGTACCAATAAGTATTCTATTATACATTATAAAGAAGCTTCTTTGAATTTATTTCAATTTATTTTTTTAAAGGAAGAACTAAACTTTAATATATATATTTTAACCATTTTTAGTGCCGCAAATACTTCATATACTGTTAGGATAGTAGCAACCGTTTAGATATATATCTGACTTTAATTAGTTCATAATTGCTGCTTTAATTAATACAAACCCATTAATTATTACAATTTTTTATACTAGGCTATCAAGGTTAACAATTGCACGCAATGATAATATACCATATACCATCTATTATACTTATTACAAAAGTAAAATCCGCAACAATGTGTGATTTGCCCATAAATATATTTATTTAATAAATAATGTTTAACTAAATTCATCACTAAGAAAACGATATTACTTGATTTATCAAACTTTTAAGAATCTAACCTCTTTTATATTCTTAAACATTTATATGGTATTTGGCTGTATAAGGATTTTATTAAAGTTTTATAGGGAAATATTGTTGATTTCGCAGTACCATTAATTGTATTTTCAACATATCATAATTACAGACATTTAATAAAAATTCATTTAAATGTTTCTATAAAAGTTAGTTATATAACTGTGTAATTTATGGTTCGACTTTATTAAAAATGTACTAATATTAAAATTAAATTAAACAGTGTTTGTCTTCCAGTAAATTTTTACATAAATTTTCTCATTATAGTATCTAAATCAAATTTATTTGTGCATTATATTACATATATTTTCTCGATTAAGTAAATTTTATACATACCTATATACGAAATGCACAAACTGAACACGAAAATAAAAGTTGTCTTTACAGCGAACATGATTCGTTATCAACTCAGTCGGCGGAAGTAACTCGTTTTGATAGTAATTTTGATTGCGATTGATGATTTTTTATAAACCAGTGAATATCATAGTTCTCTTATATAAATTGTTTTGCAGGCTACTACAGACGCAATAAAAAAAAAAGTATAATATGCAGGGTGTCGCAGTGTTGAGCATATAATTTATTCTATTACATCTGATGGCTGTTAATATTAGTTGAAGTACTTTTTTTCAAACCTCTACGGAAAAGTTTATTTTTTTTTTTTTTACTAATAACCGTAATCAATCAATAGTTTGAAATCATTGTCGTTTTTACTAAACAATAACTAACTCCCGTATTAAAATTAAGGCAATCCAAGTAACTATTTCTCAAGTGAAAGTGATAGGAACGTCTTATAATTGTAATGATTTTCAATTTAATTTTTACAATTTAGAAATGTGTATTCACCTAGTTTTCAACTTAAAAAAATCCACAATGATTATTATTTTTATTCTAACCAAAGCAAAAGTACTAACTTTTTCGTAATTTGTAGGTAATCGAATGACTTGCTTATTGAATTTGACATTCATATCTAAGATATAAGGGCCAACCGTTTTAATTTAATATCACCTCTTACTTCTTAATTGAAAACGGGGATACTATTTGTTATAAGATTTAAAAAGAAGTTGTTAAAAATCTATTTTTTCCAAAGGCTACCAGCGCAAAAGTTGAATCGCTCAGATTCGGGGCACCCTGCATACTTTATTTTCGTTGACAAAACGGTTAAACTGTCATTCTCGTCGCACAGAACATACGCTGTGATGGTAAGCGCCTTGTCAAACAACATTTAGAGGCGATTGTGATACATTAAATTGCATAGAGCGTTGTTTAGACTCAAATATTTATTTAACGAATCGATTTAGGGGCAGTTTATATAATGTGTTCCGTTGTTGCACATACCCGTAATTTAAAATACAAAAATAAACCGAACAGCAATAATATATCGTAATGTTTGTATTTGTTTTTGTAATAGGATGGAAAGTGGAAATAATTAAAAAAATTATATTCTCTCCCTAAAACAAATCAAAAAACAAATAAATAATTAAAATCCAAATATAATCTTATCAAATAAATATGCTACATAAAACACCAAAGCAAAAATATATATATATATTTGAAGGTAAATTGAAGTTTTCTGCATTGGCGCATTGTGGTGCTAATATTTTTATCACTGTTTATTTTTTTTTTTAAATCCCGAATTTGTTATATTTAAAAAACCGAAAACAAAACCTTTCTCGAAATTGAAACAATTAATTATAAGTTGCTTGCGTACACCTCGTTAAGTCTAGCTAGAATGAAATTTTATTGACAACTAAAAATTGAAGTGGGATAGCAAATTTACACTGCATTGTAGGCAGAATGGTTGTCGTGTTAGGGTATCAAAATAATACGTGAGCGACAAAATGAGGGGTGTATTCGGGCGCATAACGTAAAGCCACCAGGTTTTCCCCTTTGGTGCGCTGATTTAACTAGTTGCAGAGCTTTCACTCCGGAACCGTTTGAAATTTCTAAGGCAACACAACAACAATCAGAAAGCTCATGCAAAGATATAGAGCTAATAAGAGGGTGGAAAATATAATTTTATATGTTGTATTTGATTTCCGAAAGAAATTATTAAACTTTTGTAATGCGCTGATGATTGAAATATGTAAATTTTGAATTAATTTGAATACTTTGTTTGGCGACATACGACACTTCTTAAGTGGAAGAAAGCATAAGGGAAACTACCAGTATGCTATGCGTATGTAGATATTTCGCTAGTAAACTAGGCCTACTGAAAAAAATTGGTTGGAGTGTTGTGCTCCTATGTACATTTTGCTAAATGTATATTAAAAGAATATATAATTCTATTTCATTCTATAAGAAGTTTGAGTTGGTTATCTAAATTTTTCTACCATAGCATGACATCATTTATAAAAAGGACTTCTACAATGATCTTTGTAGTCGACTGGATTGTGCAGAAAATGGTCAAAAATTCATATACATATTTAGAATCCCAAAACTATAATGATAGTTTCTAAACTTAAGTATTTGATTTGACTTCATCAGCTTAGGGATTTCACTATAATTTAAACGTACCTAAATTGGAGTACCGCTGTGTCAAATTAAGTGTTCATGTTTGATATGGATGTCTATATTAAAGTTATTACAAATTTTCTTAAGAAATATTCTATTTGCATGAAAAACAAATACTTTTTATGACCTTTTTGTTTCTCGTATTATAAAATGGATTCTTTCGTCCTACTTAATTTATTGTAAGATATGCATTCTTTTAGTGTTCTGAGAAGAACTAATTTGTTTTCAATATCATACTTATGTAGATACGTTAATTTTCCCATTTTAACGGAAGATTTGTCACCTGATTTAAGATTCTTAAACTACCATATACGCCAAAAGTGTGTCGGTATTCATTCCCCGATCAGGACCCAAAGAAATTTTGGCAATTTTTGCAACTGCCATAAAACTATTTAGATTTACGATTAAATGTTGGATCCCAAACATCTTCGTCTGGCTTTGTACTCTTTTAATATATTCTTAGGCATTTTAGGAGCATTAATTTCTTAAATTCTTTAAAAAATATATGTTTGCTACACTATTAGATCTGAAGTTTGCTTATTTAATTTGTAGATTGATTACATAGATACTCTCACTAATTTATTTGCATTATGTCATTGCGTAAATGTTTTATTAACGTCCTTATATAAAAGCTTTAAATGTTCAGAGTGTTGTCATCACCAGCATTCTCAATGCGAAGTATCAAAAGCGAAGGCGGCACCCTTACAGGTAAACCGTTCTCATGACGTTCTCGGGTCTTATGTGTTGGAAAAGAAATTACATCAACCGACTTTCATCGCGGGTTACATCTGGATATCGTACGCAGATAAAGCCACCACTGATTTTGTTTTTGGAAATCGGTGCAATCGCTTAGTTTAATGTACGTCCATTGAAACTACACCATTTGGTTGCTTGTTGGACCGGCTTCAGTCGGTATATAACGTAATATGTTTGTACTAGTACTCAAATAATATATTATCTATGTAAGTCATAGTTCTCTTAGGGACAATGTTTTATGCTATATATTCTATGCAATCCCAATTTTATATATATTATTAAAGCTATGCAAAATAAACCTTTCAAATAATCAACCATTTATTTTCTCCGCATATTAATTTTGTTATAGTTCCATGCTATTTCAATGATACATTTAGAAACGTTTACCCAGTTGGTCGTAGCACCACAAAGACTATCTAATTAACAAACAATATACGTTCAAAATATTAGAAATATTTTTTTCATTATTACGAGTTCAAAACTGGCTGTTTAACATCATTTTGATCACATTGAAATAAATCAATTAATACGAGTGATAGTATAATATATTTTTTATGTTCACATTCCCTATGCTGTAACTGTTAATTATAAAATAACACATGGGCTGAAAAGTCAGTGCCGTTTTATAATAAAAGTCAAAATTTTTGCAAAATTCAACTTTATTTATCAATATAGTTGCCTTCGAGGGCGATACACTGATTGAAATGATTTCGATACCAGTTTTGTGGTACGATTTCGGTTTATCCTTAAAATAGGCATCTGTTTCGGCGATTACTTCTTCATCGGTCTTCAATCTCTTTCCGGCGAGCATTCTTTTAAGGTCTGCGAACAGGAAATAGTCGCTGGGGGCCAAATCTGGAGAATACGGTGGGTGGGGAAGCAATTCGTAGCCGAATTCATTCAATTTTGCCATCGTTTTCATCGACTTGTGACACGGTGCATTGTCTTGATGAAACAGCTTTCTTTCTTCAAATGCGGCCGTTTTCCTGCGATTTAGTCCTTCAAACGCTCGAACAACGCAATGTAATAGTCGCTGTTGATAGTCTGCCCATTTTGGAGATAGTCGATGAAAATTATTCCATGTGTATCCCAAAATACGGATGCCATAACCTTGCCAGCTGACTGTTGAATTTTGGTCGTTTTGGACGAGGTTCGTCGCTGCTCGCCACTCAGCTGACTGCAGACTTGACTTTGGTGTGAAGTGATGGAGTCAAGTTTCATCCGTTGTCACATACCGATGCAAAAATTCGGCTTTATTGCAGTTGAACAGCTTTAATCACACCTCTGAATCATCAACACGTTGTTGTTTTTGGTTGACTGTGAGCAAACGCGGCACCCACTTTGAACAGAGCTTTCGCATGTCCAAACATTCGTGTATGATATATCCAACACGCTCTTTTGATATCTTCAGAGCCTCAGCTATCTCGATCATTTTCACTTTACGGTCATTCGTAATCATTTTGTGGACTTTTTTGATGTTTTCATCTGAAACAGAATCTTTTGGACGTCCGCTTGTGCATCATCTTCGGTGTTTGTATGACCACTTTTAAATTTTTCAATCCACTTGCGAATGGTTCGTTCGGCTGGTGCAGAGTCCGGGTAACACTTATAAAGCCATTTCTTTGCATCGGCTGCATTTTTCCCATCAAAAAGCAATGATAGCAATAACAAAAGTAGCTTCACTCACAACGCTATATCTCGAGAACTAATCGTCCGACAGCTGTCAAATTTATACACGTATCTTTTAAAGATTGGTATGGATTTAATTCAAGTGGCGCCCTCTCTTAGAAATGGCACGGACTTTTCAGCCCATGTATTATGTTAACTTCGTACTGCGGTTATTTTTACTCCTACTCCTTTTCCTACTTTTCTATTTTTAACTATGGAATGCATCTTTATTTTTTAACTCATAAATATCTTAGTTATATCTTAGTAAATTTAGTAAGATCATGTATTATTAGAAGTCTTCAATACTGTTTATTTACATTTTAACAAAATTTCATCCTTTTTACCACGTATTTTCAGAGTTAAACGTAGTTGATTTATAGTAACTCCTCGGGGTGCGATCAGTGGGATTTTTTACAGAAAGAAATAGAATGCAAAAGCAAACGTACACAGACGAAAGACAGTTTAAACGATCGGGCAGTCAACAAAGCAGTAGACACTGCGAGCGTATATGATAGCGGTGTATGATTTTTAAAGGCATCCAAATCTTAAGGCAAAGATCTTGGCTTTTGATATGCGTCACGGAATTTGAAATCTTTTAAATCAAATGAAGTCCCTCCGATATGTAAACAATTTTCCTGCTATTTCTGTCGTCAATGAACCATCCTAATTTCTTCCTTTAATTATCTTCTTAATTTATAGCTCCCAAAACATTACGGAATAGTAAAATAGAAGAATAAAATTTTTCTTTAGCTGGTATAGGGTAGCGGCCTTCCATCGATACATTATATGTAAAAATGTGGTGTAAGATAATCATTTAAAAAATGTAAATAATCATTCTAAAATTACATATCAAAAGATTAGATGCAGAATCTAGCAACACAGCTTGTTCTTTAGTTGAAAGTATTATTTGCCACAGAGTCAGAAAAGACTTTTCACGTGCCGAAACAGAAAACACTTATCCACAGCCAGCAAGACAACAAACGAATTATCCTCCACCACCTAGCCCTACATAACTTAAGCCAGCATTGCCAATAGAAACTGATCAAAGCATTCAAAGCAAACAAGTAAGCTACACGAATCGTCCGAATAACAACCCAAGATACTATGATCAACCAAACTACAACCAGACAAGTTACAACATACAAAATCAGGAATCAATTAATCAACCACTTAAGCGACAGAGGTCATTTAACCTTGAAACACAGAAAGAAGAGGAATATCCTCAGGAATATGCAGATAAATATGAAGATAATATGAACCAAGAATATGAAATCAGAGAGCCTGGAGATGAGTCATTGGAAATAAATTTTACAACGGAAGCCTCCCAAGCATACCTTACATAGAGTGTGCAACTAGAGAAGGTAAGATGCTAAAAGTCCTCATCGACACTGGAGCAAACAAGAATTGTGCGAATCCCAACCTAGCCATAAATGCAAAGCCAACCAGAACAAACTTTAAAATACAATCTGCCAGAGGAGAAGTCATTATAATCCAAAAAATCAGCGTAAAATTCTTCAAGAGCCTTGGAAATAACACCATTTTAGATTTTTTCATCTTACCTGGACTAACAACATTTGATGGAATTATCGGGGATGACACCTTCAAGCAACTCGAAGCTGTAATTGACAGGAAAAATAACCTTTTGACCATAAAGCCAAACATAAAAATTAAACTCAAGGAAAAAGAATCTAAACAAGTCAATAACATAGAAATCAGAGATACACATCTTTCAGAAGAAACAAGAGAAAAACTTAAAGTTCTAATAATGAAACATAAATCTCTTTTTGGCCCCATAACCGATAAAGAAACCATTGTTACAAATGTCAGAGCAGAAATCAAAACAACAACCGATGAACCCATCTGTTCAAAGTCCTATCCATATCCCGTGAATATGAGAGAAGTGGAAAAAACAGTTGAGGAAACTGCTAGATGACGGAGTGATAAGACCTTCCAAAAGTCCTTATAACTCCCCAATATGGATCGTTTCTAAGAAAATGGATGCCTCCGGGGAAAAAGGTATAGGATTGTCATCGATTTCAAGAAATTAAATGCAGTAACTGTATCAGACACTTACCCGATTCCGGATATATCCAATACCATTGCGAACCTAGGCAACTCAAAATATTTTACCACGATCGACCATAGATCCGGGTTACATCAGATCAGGATGAAGGAATCATATATTCCAAAAACGGCCTTTTTAGCAATGAATAGTAAGTACGAGTGTACTCGACTACCATTTGGTCTAAAGAACGCGCCATCAATCTTCCAAAGGTTGATAGATGATGTATTAAAGGAGCATATCAGTAAGCCTGCTATGTCTATGTTGATGACATAGTCATTTTCGGCAAAACCGAACAGAACACCTAAAGAACATCGATTTAATATTCTCAAAACTAAAAGATGCTAACTTACGGATCAATTTGGACAAAACAGAGTTTCTAAAGCAAGAGACGGAATTTCTGGGATACATTCATTACAAAAAATGGTATTAAGAAAGATCCAAAAAAAGTTCAGGCGATCCGAAACATGAAACCCCCAGTGAACCTAAGAGAACTTAAAGGTTTTCTAGGACTGACCTCTTATTATAGAAGATTCATAAGAGATTTAGCTAAAGTTGCGAAACCCTTAACGAATCTCACGAGAGGGGAAAATGATCAAGGAAGAGCAAATCAATCCAAGAACATCAAAATTAACCTATCTGGAAACAAACTACAAGCTTTTAAGGATCTTAAAGAATTATTGACGTCTTCAGAAATACTAATTTTCCCAGATTTTGAAAAACTATTTTTGCTGACGACAGATGCGTCAAGTCAAGCAATAGGTGCAGTGCTTTCCCAAGGTGAAATCGGAAAAGATAAACCGATCACTTTTATCGCAAAATCGCTTAATCAAACCGAAGAAAACTATGCCACAAACGAGAAGGAGATGTTGGCAATAGTTTGGGCACTAGATAACCTCAGAAATTACTTGTACGGAGCAAAAAAAAACCAAGATCCTTACCGACCACCAACCACTGACATTCGCTTGAGCAGTAAGAACACCAATGCTAAGCTCAAACGCTGGAAGGGACGAACAGAAGAATATAATTACGAGCTGGTATACAAGCCGGGTAAAGCAAATAAAATAGCTCATGCCTTGTTGAGACTTAAACTGGAAGCCAATAGCTTAACATCGCCTAGTTCAGACGCGCCTAAGAGGATATTCACGATCTGATCCCACATTGCGAGGCCCCTCTAAATGTATTCAGAAATCAGCTTATATTTAGTAATAGAGAAAAGTATTTTTAAACAACCGCATCCGAACTACCACCGATATTACATATGATTACGGGAATTCAATAAGGAAAATTTAGTTCACGCCCTTAAAGAAAAACTTAACCCGAATATAATTAATGGAATAAAAATTTCAGAAAACTACATCCAACTACTTCAGGAAATCTATAAAGAAAATTTTTGTAAGTTTAAAATCCGAATAACCTAAAGAATAGTGGAAGATATTGCAAACAATAAGTTACGAGTAATCATGGAAGAACACAGTAGAGCTCACCGTAACCACAAAGAAATTAAAGAACAGCTTCTGGAAAGATGTTATTTTCCAGGAATGACTAACATGATTAGGAAATTTGTTAAAAATTGTGAAATTTGTAACACCAATCCCTACATACCCAAATAATGCATCTCGATATCTTCGAAATAGACCACGAATAGTTTATTACATGCATAGATAAATTTTCTAAATATTCTAAATTCTTCCATACAAAAGAAAAATCAGCTTTATATCTACGAGCCAAAATTATTAAATTATTACACAGATAATGAGCGAAATTTCATTAGTCCAATAATTTCAAACTACATAAAAACTCTTGGAATCAAGTTGTACTTAACACCACCCCAGAAGAGCGAGGTGAATGGAACTGTGGAAAGAGTCCATGCAACGATTTTAGAACTAACAAGATGTCTTACAAAAGAATACCCTGACCTGAACACCAAAGAAATAATTAACATAGTTACTGAACGATATAATAACTCGATCCATTCGGTAACAAAGAAAAAAAAAACCAAATGATATTTTCCTTGGTCGAATCCAAAGAATAAATTACCAGAATTTGATTGGTCTCCAGAATAAGGTAAACGAGAATTTAACAAACCTCATCAGGAAAAGTCAAAGAAATAAGATCAGCCGAGAAAATACCAGTAGGAAAAAGTCAAAAACGTATAAACCCGGAGAAAAATCCACAAATCACAAATAAAAAATACAACTGAATAAAAAATAAATATTTTTCTTTTCATTTTAGGCCAATCCTTAGTTTGATACTTGGATCAATAAATGTATACGACTATACTCATAACACTCCAATCGTAATGCTGAAACAGGGAAATGGAAAAATCATTAACGGAAATTTTAGAATCGTGCATGTTATCAATTTGACAAGGTATGAAGACATTATAATCGGACTTACACCAACCATAGAAAACCATATAACTAAAAATAGTATACTGCGACCACAACTCATCCATAAATTAAAGCAAATAGAAAACTTATTTGAAAAGGTAAATAGGAGTGAGGCTCGAAGAACTAGATCGATAAACTGGATAGGATCCGCATGGAAGTGGGTCGCCGGAACAGCAGATGCGACGGATTGGGATAATTTACTGAAAATTCAGAATATGGTAATAGAAAATAACAATAACAATGGCCCGGATTAAGGTGTTAAGCGACCCGTGCCAGAGTCGACCAGGTTGGGGGCCCAGTATAAAAATAGCTCAATCTCTAACGGAACATCCTCATACTTGGCGACCTCCGGATCAGCCAGCCTTATCTGTCTAACGCGGATCTCTGGACAGACGGACTACACTTTCTCCGCTACTTGCGGGAACTAAAATTAGTTTAAATAATATTCAAAATAATACAAATATAAACCAGGACCCCTTTAAAAAATGCTCAAGGGTCACGAGATCTCCAGCACGATCGCTAGGAAAATCATGCGAAAGCGAAGACCAAGCACAGTCGGTAGCTAAGGGCAATAGCATTACACCAAATAAGCTACAAAATCTCGAACGCGAAAATTCTGATCTCCGCGCCAGACTCCAAAATATGGAATTGCTCTGTGCCGAACTAAAAAAGCAACTAGATGCCATTAAGCCGCAATCTAAATCTGAGTCTGAGTCTGTTTCGCTACTTGACCGCCCCGAAAACTCGAGTTTTCACACGGACGAAGAAGAGCTAGTCCGCGAAACGGACTGGATACTTAAAAAAAGCCAGGTAAGAAGCGCAAAGCTACTTCCCCGCCTGATATTGAGCAAACAAAGAAGCAAGCCAGCTTTAACACTGCTGAGGTCGATAAAGCAACAAAGCAACCCAAACAAAGACCGCCGCCGCCAATAAACGTTTTTAGAATCTCGGACTACAAGTTACACATAATCCTGAAATCACTGTGCTCAACCGATTATAAAGTAAGATCTCGCAATAATGATACATAGACTATTAATGTCCTTAATCCAGACAACTACCGTTCGCTTTCGCAAAAATTAAATGTCGAGAAGATTCAAAATAAAATAAAACGGAAAGACCCATACACGTTGTAGCTAGAGGATTGCATCCCTCTAGCCTTAAAGAAAACATCGTAAATGACCTTAAAAACAAAGATTTTAAGATAATCGACGCAGTTAATATACTTGCGCAAAAACAGCGCAATGTTGAAATCGAGAGGACGACCCCAAGACGCGGTCTTTTCCTCTTTAGGCTAACTTTCGACAAAACCGAAAGCCTAGAAAGAATTTATGCCATAAATTCAATTTTGGGACTTGTTGTCAAAATTGAACCTCCGCAGAAAAACTCTAGGCTGATCCCCAATGTACACGTTGTCAGGGATTCAGCCATACTCAGGCCTACTGCCAGAAGGAACCTCGCTGTGTAAAATGCGCTGGCAAACATCTGACTCGAGAGTGCAATGCCGCGAAAGAGTACCCAGCGATATGCATTAACTGCAAGGGAAAACATCCAGCTAGGCTGCGAAGTCGCGAAGGAGTTGCAAAAGCTACGAGATCAATCAAAAACGAAGGCTTTGAAAAACGCAGGGACAGCTAGAATGAGAAATAACAACATCGGTCCTACTCCAAAGCCTTTAAAGAAGGTAATGGTGACAAACGCTAAAACCACCAATAACAACAACGTCAAAAATAACAATGCGCAAGTGGAAAGTGGAAAAACTTACGCGCAAATAGCGGAGCGAGTTAATATGACTAAATGTACATCACCGGATCCTGCCTCAAATGTGTTATCAGTAATTCTCGAGAGAATAGAAGAACAGACTAAAATAAATAAGATAATAGTCGAACGGCTTTTTAAGTTCGAAGTCGATTTCTGTAACTAATTATGGCAAAGAAGCTCAATATACTTGCGTGGAATGCCAACGGGCTACAGAAAAGGCTTGATGAACTAAATATTTTCATGCAGGAAAAAGTAATTGACATATGTTTAATTTCTGAAACTCACTTGGCAACAGAATCGCGTGTGGAACTAAAAGGTTACCGCGACTACCACGCTCATCATCCATCGGGAAACGCAAGAGGCGGGTCATCCCAATTCATAAGAGACTGCATTGAACATACTTTGGAAGCAATAATTGAACTTGACAAATTTCAAATGACCGTGGTGCGCGCTAAAAATAAAAAAATTTTTTTTTAGTATATCCTCTATCTTTTGCCAATCGCGCTGCAAAATAGAAAAACAAGAAATTATTGACTTTTTTTAAACTCTCTTGGACCAATTTTCATTATTGGTGGCGACTTTACCGCGAAGCACACCTTTTGGGGCTCAAGATGTATTTCTCAAAAAGGCAAAACTCTTAACAGAGCTGGTGGAGAGCTGGAATGTGGTTGCTATTTTTACTCAAAAGGCAAGCCGACATACTGGCCCTCGGATGTCGCCAAAACACCCGATCTAATAGACTTCTTTATCGGAAAAGGAGTAAACGCTAGTTACGTCAAAGTTGAAGAGGGCTTCGATCTTTCCTCCGATCATTCTCCAGTTGTCCTCTCACTGTGCGAATCATTGATTAAGAAACAAAGACCACCCAGATTAACTAACAGCAAAGCTCACTGGGAAGATTTCCGAATAGACGTTGTAGACAATACTGAGTTGAAAGTAGCACTTAGAACGCCGTATCAACATGAAAAAGAAGTTGAGCGTTTCGTTGAAGTCATACAGCAAGCGGCCTGGAAGAAAACTCCCCGCGAATGGAACAAAGTTCCCAAAGTCGTCATAAGATATCCACCGGAAATCAGAGAAATGATAAGGAAGAAACGAAGAGCGCGGAAAAAGTGGCATGAAACCCGAGCACCACAAGCTAAAACGTCCTTCAATAGGCTCTGCAACTTGTTAAAGAAATCTATCAAGGACTTCAATTATCAACGTATTAATAACTACCTTGAAAGACTCACAGAAACAAAGGATACCAACTACTCCATATGGAGAGCCGTTAAAAGTGTTCGAAAGCCCCAAATACACGTGGTACCAATAAGAAGAAATTAGGATGACTGGGCGAAAGAAGATAAGGAAAAAGCTAATGTTTGCAGAAACGTTTAAACCATTTGATGGGGGGGGGGGGGGGGGGGTGCTTCCTGAGAATGTCAATACGCTAGACGTGACGACAAACTTTCCAGTAGAAAAGGCTACACTTAGGGAACTTAGACAAGTTATAGACACGCTTAAGCCCAATAAAGCCCTGGGATATTACTTAATAACGGGAGAGATACTTAAAGCGTTGCCGAAAAAAGGTTTGCTAAAGCTGCTCTATCTTATAAATGCCAGCATTAGATTAGGGCACGTACCGCACCAGTGGAAAGTATCCGAAGTTATAATGGTTCCGAAACCCGGTAAACCGCTGACTGAAGTCAAGTCATATAGACCAATATCGCTTCTCCCAATTACATCGAAGGTCTTCGGGCGAATCCTTCTTAATAGTCTTAAACCAATTACCGACACAAATTCCCTTTTGCCTGATCATCAATTTGGCTTTAGAAGCCAACACTCTACAGTTGACCAAGTGCGTCGAATAACCGATGTAATTGAACGAGCAATTGAGTGTAAGTTAGTCTGTTAAAGCGCATTCCTTGACGTTTCGCAAGCCTTTGATAAGGTGTGGCATGAAGGCCTAAAATATAAGCTCCGACGAGCCCTACCCCAGCAATTGTCTTGTATTTTAGGTTCATACCTGGTAGATCGACTCTTCCGTGTGAGACACGGAAACGAATATTCCACTTTTAAGACAATAAAGGCGGGGGTGCCGCAAGGAAGTGTACTTGGCCCTCTGCTACATTTGCTGTTTAACCGCGATATACCGCAAACGGATGACACTGTCCTAGCCACATTTGCTGATGACACTGCCATTTTGGCAACGGCTAAAACAGTCGAAGGAGCAACTGCCAAATTGCAACGTGCCCTTACACGGATTAACAATTGGACAAAGACTTGGCGAATCGCGCTTAATGAAAACATGTTTGTCCACGTGAACTTCACTCTCAAGAGTGAGTGGCTTATTGGAAAGTATTCCAAGCTTAGCTTAGAAAACAAACTGCTGTTATACAAGCAAGTGCTAAAACCGATCTGGACATATGGTGTACAACTTTGGGGTTGTACTAAAAATAGTAACATTAATGTATTATAGACATTCCAAAACAAAGTTCTTCGAGGTATTATTAATGCGCCGTGGTACATTATATTACATACATAAGTCTCCACAGAGACTTAGGAGTCGAAAACGTTCAGAACGTAATTAAATTGTTTGCGCGAAAACATAATAATCGATTACAAGGTCATACGAATATTTCTGTTTAACAGATCCTCGACGAGACAAATTTATTGCGCCGTCTGAAAAGGACTAAGCCTCTCGATCTAGCGCGGTGATTAGCAGCGCGTAATTTTTCTAAAGTACACAGGTATGTTCAATGGAAAATCGACTGCAGGATATCTTATAAAAACAAAATAAAATGCGATAGAAGAGCTGCTTGTTGAGTGTGAACTCAGTCGTGGTTTGCATAAGGGAGGTGTTTTTGGTGTTTTTTAGTGAGTAAGAATCTCACAATACTATAGGCTCCGGGCCTATAATGTCTATGAAGATTTCTCACCTTCCCATAAAAAAAAATAACCAATACAAAATAAACGAACATATAACAGCAGTTACACAAGGAATTATAGAAAATTATAACAAAATAATTCAGAGAATAGATAATACAAGCATTGATAAATACGAGCAAATGATGTATAATAAAATATTAATAATTAAAGAAGAACTCAGTGAAATAGTATCAGCAACTCAATTGGCAAAAAGAGGAATCGTGAACACTAATCTTTTAGATAAAAAAAAAAATCAAGAAATAATTGCAGAAATAGATACACTTCCATTCCAATTAATCCAAGCTAATTTAACAATTAAAGATGTAAAATTAGATTTAGAATATCTTCACTTATTGCATAAGGAAAATATAAAGAAAATAGAGATATTTTCATTCGGAAAAAACATGTTATTCATTTCAAATTTTATACTTTACATTTTAATTATGTCAATTGTAATATTTTTAATATTTAAATTCAATTGTAAAAAAGAAAAAGATTCTGTTAAAATACAAGTACCTCCAATAATACCAATGATCAATGACTTCACCCCCCAACCCATTCAATATAAATTTTAATCTACGAGACGTAGATTTTGAGGAGGGAGAAGTTAACACACGAATTTTTGCATCATCAACATACGCGCTGCAACTTTATTGTTTGCACCATCAGCACACGCGCTGCATGGGTAAAAGAACTTTATTGCTGAATAAGGTATTATTGTAGGTAATGTTTCGCTGCACCGGACACAGATTCAATATTCCCGTCTAAAATATTTCCTCATGCGGTGTCAACATTTATAGACTATAAGTAATAGTGTCAGAACAATTTGTATTTAGAATTAAGTGAGTTGACAATAAAGAGATTTGTGTCTCATAAAAAATATTTTTTTTAATCTTATTTTTATAAATAAGTTTACTGGAACAGTCAGATGCTTGATATGTTTCAAGCGTTTACAATGTTAGGGAGACAAGATGTTTTATGATATGATAATGTTTAGGCAACATGCTAAATTGCTTCAATGCTTCAATTGTTGGGTCTCTACCAAATTCTCTTTTGCTGTTTTTAGAAGCGCGATAGGTTGTCCATCCCTTTCGAAAGATATGCTAAAGCTCTGGCAAATAGAGCGCGGAACTATTAAGTTCCATTAAGATCATCTCAAAAAGTGTCTTTTCAACATCGATGTGAATTCACCAGTCTTGCTGCTGCGGTAAATACGCGTTATGTTTGAATGCGTCTCTATACTAATATTTTTTGGATGGAAATCTTGGTTTTCATCGCTTTCCCAAGAGCTGAATTTTGGAGAAGTTTCGGGATTAAACATTAAACACTTTACTACTAAATTTCTTTACGCATTTGTAGAGATTTATGTTATCGTGTTTTTGTCTCTCTGGTTTTTTTGGTCTCGGCTCATTTAGTGAACGCCATTCATTTGCCTGATATTTGGATTGCGTGTAGTACTCATAAACCCACGTCTCTTCTCCAGTAATGATCTTTTTGATGAATGTGGGATCGGATTCAGCCTCGCAAATCATCTCTTTTGCAATTTAAAACGGTCTCTTTTTTGCATGAAATTGAGGTCTTGTAGCACCAACTTTGCTGCTACACGACGGAAACCCAAATCATTAACCATACTGTCTTGGACAGATCCATATGCAATGTTCAAATTCTTCGTTATCTCTCTGATGGTTAATTTGCGGTTATTGACGAACATTTCTTTACTTCATCAATGTTTTCGTCGGTTTTCGATGTCGATGGCCCACCACTGCGTTCTTCATCTTCGAGTGACTCACGGCCACTTTTGAACCGCTCGTGCCACGGTAAACGACCATTTTCTTTAGAGAATCGTTGCCGAAAAACATTTCCAACATTTATAACTTTCGCGCACCATTTATTCCGTTTTTTTTGCGCAAAATTTAATACAAGTTCGTTGTTGCAAATTTAAATCCATTTCTCAAATTGTATAAAATAGCCAACACACACAGAGATAGATGTATTCTGGGCTCCGTAACTTTTGCAAATGTCAAGCAATTACGCTAAGATTTAGAGGGAATGTCAAAAGATGTACTAACTTAACAAAAAAAAAAAAAAAAACAACTCAAATCGGAACAATGGGAGCGCCACACGGTGGTTATTCCGTTTTTTTTTTATCAAGGTGGATAAAGAATGTAAGTATTGATTGCAAAATTTGTTTCAAATACTAAGTTAAAAAATTTTAGCAGCCCAAATTAGACAACTCCAAAAAACGGGAACTGCAGGTGGTAAAGATTGCATTCTCAGTTCCTGTGATAATATCGTGCTTGCTATTATTGGACGAGAGTCAGCAGTTATTATTTGCCTCGGAGTTGAATGGATCCTGGCAATAATGGTTAGTAAAATAATAAAAAAAAATATCAATTTTTTATTTACATAAAATTCGTAACTTAAAAATTTACATTTCTTATATAGGTTCTCGTTATAGTGGAAGTATGTCAGAAGAATTTCCACAGAGTAATCTGGTGATTTTAGCACAGAAAATTACGATTCTCATTCATAGGATAATAGTGATGAATACATTTCTTTTTAATTTAATTAAATTTGTATTTTTTTGAAAGAAAAGGAAGTGAATAAATATATTATATATGCATATGTACATATTTTGTTTTTATTTATTTATTAATCTTTAAAAAAGAATAAAAGCTGCTGCTGTCTCATTAGTGTATCTTGGGAAGGCGATGGGAATAAAATTTCCACTTCATCGCTTGTTTCCTCTTGCTGTTCTGTATTTTTTCCTGTGTTTTATTCTTCTAAGATGTAGATTAAAAAATTGCTAGACATGTTGCATAGAGTAACACAGCATTTAAACATATTTGCAGCAAATACGGGGTCAACTCGCAGATGATTCAGTTTCGGTGATCTGATGCTTTCAGTGTAGCGAGGCCGTTGACACTAGGAGCTAAAATCGAACTCAACAATAATTCATAAACAAAAACAAAAACAAATGGCTGGTATAACACAGATGGCAACTTTCCAGAATTTGACAGTTCCAAAAACCGTTTTCAACTGATTACCTCTATCGGTGTGACCCTGTCTGTGAATACGTGTGTGTCAACAATGTCAATTCCCCTCACATTTTATACAAAAAGGTTATCTATATTACACATAAATAGTGAAGTTTACGTGCACATTGCTGTCATTCTAGCAAATTCTAATATAGGGTGATTCATAGTGAAATTTGAAAGTGAACCTAAAGTTTTTATTATGGGTCAAAAGAATAATTCATGGCATTCACTTTATAAAAACGATATCATATAAATGTTGGCCACGACTAAGTCTGAGGTGGTCCATTCGAAAGGTATAATTTTGGGCAACTCGTTCGAGCATAGCGACTGGTATCTCGCGGATAACACGAGTAGTCTTGGCTTCCAAAGCGTCAATCGTAGCTGGCTTATTCCTGAAGACTTGAGACCTTACATATCCCTAGAGAAAATAGTCCAAAGATCTATTTACCATAGCAAAACGTAAAATTAAGTGCTCACCAAAATGATTTCTCAACAAGTTCATTGTTTCACACGCTGTATGGATCGTAGCGCTGTATTGTTGAAACCAGAGCTCACCGAGACCATGTGCTTGAATTTTAAGAAGCACATAGTCCGTTAACATGGCGCGATAACGGTTACCATCGATAGTAACATTCTAATTTGCCTCATTTTTTAAGATATATGGACTAATGATTCTACCAGCCCATAAGCCACACCATATCGTTGTTTTTAATGGATGTAATGGTAGATCTTGGTATTCTTCGGGTACCAAACCAAGTTGAGCTAGAAATGGGCTTCATCACTGAACGAAATTTCACGATAAAACACCTGATTTTCATTGAATTTTTCCAGAGCCCATTCCTTGAAAATACGACGCAAATTCAAGTCGTCTGACTTCAATTCTTTCACATGTTGAATTTTGTACACTTTTAGCTCGAGATCCTCACGTAAAATATGCCAAGTTGCGGGATACGCCAAGCCAAGGTGCTGAGAACGACGACGAATCAATTCGTCACGGTCTTCGCGTACACTCTCAGCTACAGATGTTATAGTCTCTTCACTATGTGCTGGATGTGATCAAACTGGTTGAGTATCATCTACTAATATAAACTGGAACTGAAAAACACGAAAAACATTTCTCACAGAACGCTGATTTTCGTTATACAGCTGAACAATTTGGAGACGCTGTTGTAGTATGAGTCTTTTCATGATAATTTGCTAAATGATACTAAACAAAAATAATGAAGCAATTTGATAGAAGTCATGCGTAATCTGTCTGAAAAGCCTATTAAAAATCAAACCTCACGATGAATCACCCTATAGTTTACAGGCTTCGACAAGTGTTTGTTATTCACTTACAGTGTATTCGTGAGGAGTTTAACAGAGTATAACTAGAGTTTCTCATCTATGTAGTACAACCTTGATCTAGGATTTCGTTCGAGTTAGTTATCATGTCGTTGCCAATATTAAAAAAAAAGAAAAGGCGTAAGAACCAGGTACTCGTGAATTTGATATGTAAACATCTGCGCATACGACTCGGCAAAGCCTTATAGTAGGCGATTTAATTACAATATATAAGTTAAAAAAAAATTTCTTTTAATTTTATTTTATTAATTTTTCTGATTTTAATTTGTGTATTCATTTCCATTTTCAATCTCTTTAATACATGAGATTATTGGTCGATGGTAACTTAAGTATGATATGTAGACACACCTGTAACTTAAAGGTGTTTAAATACCTTGAAATACGGCATCAATAATTGTTCGTGAATTTGTAGTTGGTGTAGTTCTATTTGTATTTATTTATAAACTAAATTTTTCTTCTAAAAATGCAATCAATGGTTTTTCGAATCCGTCACGAAGTTTACGTTGAAGTCACCTCCCAGTGTTATCGGCATATGATCGTAATTTTCTTACAGTTCAGCATATTCAACATACGTGTATGGTAAAAGAACAAAGTTAGGAAATTTTATAACTTCGGCAACTCGTTCATTAGGTGAAATATATAAGGCCACTACCAGGATCTTCTGGCCGTTGCGGATTATGCATTCAGCTGCACAAATATCACCGACTGCTTTTGTCATTATTGAGCAGTTTGAGTTTTGACGATAAGTAATATCCATATGTGGTTTAGTGATATGCGCTGTGTTTTTCTTTTGGTAAATTGTCACACCACCATCTCGTTGACCATCCCTTTTAATCTGTACGCAACAAACAAAATTTGGAACGGATATATGCTCATCATTACGAAGCCAAGTTTCGCTGAGTAATAAGAAGGTACATTCTTGTGTTACTGCAATCTGGTTCTTCGTCCATGGTGAAATTTTGGATTATTGTTCGGTGTGACAATGAAAAATCCTTCAAGACTTGTTACTCTCGAGAGAGCGACGTAGACGAGTTGTTGGTCATGTGACTTTTCATATAAATAGACAACCTGGTCAAAAGTGACTCATTGTGACTTGTAAATCGTTATGCCACTGGCAAGTATCAGAGGAAAATGATTTCGCTTGGTTCTATTTGTATTTAAATAAATAGTAGGATTGGAACTAAATCTTTCTCTATGTATCTATCTGTATCCAGCAGATAGTCTCTTCACTTTTCGCCCAATTTTACAAGTTCCAAGAAATCTTAACCATAGATGCTTTACTGTACCGTTCTCTCAGTTGATATTATCGTCAGGGTTAACCTCGTCGACATTACTATTTTAAATTTGAATACTGTTTTTATATTCGATAAATTCTAAAAATCCTGTGATGGCTAAGCCATCTGAAACGTTTATATGTATTAATCGTTTTCATATACGGTCGGCCCTTAACGAGCGTAAGTTGATAAGATAGTCCACCGGTATTCAAAACCACTTTCTTGTGCAGCTGCTGTCGAACATGTGCTAATTGCTCAGCGCTCCTGTAGCCGGTAAAAATGTCGGTAGCTACTGATAACACTTTGTCCGCAGTAGCGTTGCGAATCTCTTTGTTGTAGATATCGACGTCGTGATTCTTGAAGAACAGCCGTACGTTATTGGAACATTGTTCATCGGCTATTTCTTTAGTGAAGAAACGAGACTTAATTAAAGCTGGCTCTCGCGCATCCAACATTTCGGTGAGTTTGTAGAAAATCAAGTTTTGCCATAATGTCGGCCCTGCCATTTGTTTGTTTGCAAATGGGAATTGCACGTTAATTGTCGTAAATCACCGATGAGGAAAACTTCTTTTCCACCGTAACCAGAATCAATAACCGTAATCTGTCTTAATGGTGAATCAATTTTTTCATTTAATTCCGCTGAAACCATACTGACTTTACTGACTAAGATGCACTGAATATACTTGAATAAGCTGCGGTACTGTTGAGCGACTTCAAATGACAATGGCATTGTTCGTCTGATAGTGATTTCGAAAACAGTATGAACCTTTGTCCCTTTGTTGTAAACTTATCGAAGTCAATAGATAACGAATGTTTTTCCGCAATCAGCAGGACCAGTCAGAAAATTTGCTAGAGTTCTTCAGTTTCGTTGTTCACGAGATTCGAAATAACATGCAACAGAAGTCCTTTCTGACGGTAATTAGCTGAGCGTAAGGGGCGATTAAAGTCCTCTTTATCCATGATGCTCTCACGTTTTCTTACTATTGGGTCGATAGTCTTAAGTATGTGTTGGCGTCTGAATAAGCATGAGTCAAAATATCAGTGTTAGGGTCCACATCGTGGATATGTGCAGCCAGCAATTTGATGTCATTGGAAATTTCTTCTTCCTCGTTAGCTTTTTCAACACATAATTCTCGACAAATTAGAATTGTTTTACCAATATCCACATTGGATTCAAATTCCTGTCTTCGTTCCATTATGAATACATCGTTGTCGTTGTTAATTTGAATATATTTCTTTTTCGCTGAGTATTTCATTTTCCTCGTCACGAAAAAGTAAATATCACGTTACCATTTCTCGTTTGTACTCGTTTGGATCAGCCGCCATATCATAGTTTCGATACCGAATAACTCTTAGATTCTGACATCGTTTCAACTCATCTGTTATAGATACTGTATTATACTGTATTAGCGCAACTGCTTGAGCTAAAGTTATATCATCTAATTCTTTTGGTCTCTTTTGATATATGTCGAAGGAGTTTTCAAGTCAAATGTCACATGAATCTTGTTCAGTATTTTCTTCTTCTAATGTCTTATTCCATTTTTGAACACGTCTTCGTTCACTAGGCCATAAAGTTGGAAGAGAGCTTTTTGACATATATTGCCGGAGAAGATACCAAACAGCTTCTTGGCTTGCAAGCTCTACACAATTTAACATGTCGACGATCAATTTCCTCGCTATCTCTAGTATGTCTAATTCGGGATGTTTGTTCATAGTTGCAATTATTTTGCGCTGAAGATTGCTTAACGACATAAGCTGCACATGAGTATTCTTCAATAATAATAAGGAAGTCCATATTTAAATCTAGGATATTCAGAATGATTGGATTAAACTGGTTGATCCATTTGTCTTTAGTTTCTCGCTTTAAAAACACTCGTGGGATCTTTATTCCTGCTCGCAGTGTGTTAAGGTACATAGCGAATTTATTTTATTCTCTCGCAAGAAGGCGTTCAAATCAGGATAAGTATGTTAGTGTTTTGCATCGACTCAAGTATGTGAGTTGATCGAGATGGCGAGAATGGTGCCTCAAAACGACAAGAGTTTGAATTCTTTTTATAACAAGTAAACGTATGTTTATGACGTTGAAATTTTTCAAAGCCGAGTGCTTCAGGTGGAGACACAGACACTAGTTGGTTAATCACTGCCTCAGAATCATCTTTTTTCTTGTCCCAGAGCATCAGATACAGATTCATTTAGCCATAGTAGTATACTGCTCGATGCGTGTTCAATATGTAGGTACCAAATATACATATGAGCATGCGGACTGCCTCGGTGTTGAAATTTTATCCTTTTGAAAGCTTGACATAATGTTGACCCAACGCACTAAAACGCGTTGATTGAAGTATGCTGATAATAACTTGCACAAGTTAATTGAAGTGACAGGTGACAGGATCTTCATTGATCAGTATGCCTTTTAAGTTGAAATGCATATTTTTGAGCTCTTTCGTATCAATATATGCTGCATTGTTTTTAAGTTTATACAACAGCTTCATTAAATTCGGCCAACAAATTTCATTCGCGTTTGCGCTGTTACCACCAACCAACTGAAGTTACAAAGAAGAGTTAATGTAACACTAAGTTCCAAACTAGAGGCATTCGTACTTAGTAAGATTAAATCAGAGCAGCCAAGCAAAATATTGGATATCTCTTCCTAGAATATACCACACAATATTCAGCTAGGAGATTCTACTTTTTACAAACCACTTGATGTTCTTCTGGGAGCTGAGCTACTTTTCTAACTCTTCTCTGTTGCCCTAATTAACCTAGAAGTAAACCTGCTCACGTTACAAAACATAGTTTTCGGTTGGATTGTAGCAGGAAGAGTAGAGAAACTTTCCACAAAAATGGCTACATATGGTATGTACTCAGAGGAAGAAAAACTATTCAAGGACATCGAACAACCCGAAGTTCAAGCAAAAGTTCAAACAATAGCAAACAGACGATGTGATACATGCTTTAACCAAACGTCCAGAAGAGGCCCTTACTGGTTTGTTAGTTTTTAGTTTTAAATGAATTTTATTTTATTAATCGTTAACTCTTACATACTAACAAAAAATGCTTGGATGCTAGCTTAAAATTACTTAACAATCGCATACTAACTTTCTGGCCCCACACAGGCACTCTAAGCTACTTTAAATTCTAGTTCAGTCAAAGGATAAAGCTCTTCGGCGATTCCTATCAATCCAAAGAAGGTTGATGAAATAACCATAGTTGCGCCAGAAATATACAGCTTTATGGAAGAATATCAGAAACTTGGACACATGTAGGAAGTCAGTAGCAACTTTATACTACCAATTCACTGTTTTCTTCCACACCAGAAAGTGATTTATAAATTTGAGACCAACTAATATTTCTCTCCACTACACTCTTCATACGGGACCAGTACTTCAAGATGAGCTGTTTAACATACTTTTCCTATTCTGGCTGCCCCAATTCATTTTTACTGATGCCATTGAAAAGATGTACCGGCAAATTTATGTTGGTACTAAAGATGGAAATTACCAACTTATCTAGTGGTGAAATAACCAAGAGTAGCATTGGAGGTGCTATCGATTAAGGCGCTCTACTCAAGAGGCCGAAATGCATCACGCATTACTAAAACTTTCGGATCTATTTTTGAGGTGAAAAGAAGTGTGGATATCAAAAGCAATATTAAGTGGGCTAACAAAATCCTTAATGATAGACTTTCCACTGTTCCCTCTGCTCTCAAAACGTTAAAGGACTGTTCTAAGTGCCAGAGATTGTTGGAGAAAACCGTGCCGTTTCCCAAAAGGCGCAAAAACCGTAAATGCTCCTGGGCCATCCAACACCACATCTCTGAGATCCTTTAGCGAAATCCTAAAAGATGCTATGACGACCGCGGTAATCGATAGAAGCGACACCAACGGATTGATCACACCTGAACAGTAGCAATTGGTCAAGTTGAAGCTTTCGGGAAACTTCGTGACCATTATGCGGGAATACCTCGGACTACCTCCCATCACAAGTGACGCTGTCTATGTCAAGATCATCGCATATGCCGACCAGAGATCTTTTGATCCATGGAAGCCGTAGTTGGTTAAGGAGAGGTTTGGCAAGGTGCAAGGTTCGAAGTCGTGCCTAGGGAGGATATCCCTAGCAGAACTAGAACCCGCACCTGGATTTCGGCCGAACCCTCCTCTCCAGAAAGCATAATGGAGATCATCAGACTCAGTAACCCGACCTCTCCGACTGGAATGTCGCGGAACTTTAGGAGCTAAAAGGATCTTATAGATGCGAGTTACTTGTGATCAATAAGAAACTCCCTAACCCTCTAGTGCCGACTAAAGGCATGATCCGGTTCGGATTCCAGACAATAGACCTTAGGGTCTATAAAAGGATGAGCTGGATGCTGATAAGCAACCTCCTCCTCCTTTAAAGGAAATTACAATCACAACCTTAGATCTAGGAGCGTCGATATCCTTTCCTATAATGGACAGCGATGACTCCAATTCATCCGAGGCGACTATTAAGCCGTCGCGACGGTCTTCTCTTCTGACACTGTGTCGGAAATGGAAATTGATGACGAAATAAAAAGAAATCCTACACGATCAGAGGAAGAAGGTGATCTCTTTAGCTCATATTTAGAATCGGAGGACTCCAGTAAAACCATGGAGGCCACTCTGGGAAATTATAGCAATGATTCGGTTTATACAGATTAATCTCCACCACTCATAAAAGGCTTCGGCTGCACTTATTCATCATCCTAATCCACGAACCATGGATAGTGGAAGGCGTGGTTCGTAAACTTGGAACACCTTTATACGCTCCACTCAATACAAAACATAAAGGTAAGATTAGAACTTGTATACTAGTGAAAAGAAGCCTTAATGTATTTTTACTTCCTAATCTCAGCAATCCCGACTTTACCGTTGCCAGGCTGGAGACTGTCAAAGCCTAAACTGGGGAAAACAAAGCGTCAATCTTGGAGATCATTCTGTGACAAAATACAGAAACCTCCGAGGCATCGCGGCTAAGAAAAATCCTCTCTACAAATCCTATGATGCCTAGTTGTTTGAATAAAAAAAAAACCAATGGCTCCAGTGACGAATCACTCAACTTGCTACTTGATATTCCAGGACGCTCCTCATTCGCGGCCAACAGTAACCAAAACAGAACTACTGCACTGTCATGGAGAGAAGTTACTATAGTTTTCCTTCCCAAGGTCGGAATATAAGTCTATCATTTTTTCTTCTGAAAACTCTAGAACGACTGATTGATATCCGTATTCGAGCTAAAATGGATCCAATTTTCAAAGGCTCAGCATGCCTACTGTAAAGGAAAATCGGTGGAAACGGCTCTGCATTCGCTGACTAGCCACATCACATAGAGGGAGACATAAAGACATCGACACATCCGCAATCACTACTCTGGACGAATCTGCAAGTAGACGACTCACTTGGGGAGTTGATCAGTCTTATGGTAAATAGCAGTATTATTAGTTCCAAACTGGGTAGGACGTCTGCTAAAAGATGTGTTAGTAGAGGCACGCCGCAAGGCGGTGTACTTTCTCCCCTTCTTTGGAACTTAGTGGTAAATAAATTGCTGATATACTTGGAAGCGGGAGGGAGCAGGGTGATTGCTATAGCCGTTTCAGGGAAGCATCTTAATATCATCAAAGAACCCATTCAGCTAAATTTTTACAGATTAGACCGTTGGGCGGATCGCTGTGTAATGGGAGCTAACCCCCATAAAACTGATCTTGTCCTCTTTTCCAGGAAATATAAAATTCCAACTAAAGACCCTGCCTTAATAAACGTTACCAGTTTAGTGTTTTCCGAAACAGCAAAATACCTGGGTTTCATTTTTGATAGGAAACTAAACCGGAAACCTAACATTAAAGGAAAAGTCAAGAAAGCTACAGTAGCTGTGCAAAGCACAGAAAAAGGTACTGGATTGCACGGTTGTAAAATAGACAATGAATACATATTTCATTCCAACTTAAAATGTAACGTCTAATACAAAACAAAACTTGTGGTGCAGTCTGATATGCGAGACGCGCATTCAGCTAATTTTGGTGTGGGAAAGTGAATTTTAGCAAAAGTGATAAATATAGTATAATTTAAGTTGTTTGTCTACTTTGTTTACAGTAGATCTATTCTCTTGCAAGAAAGTCATTGGAAACAAATAGGGCCTCCAACCTCGAATAACCACTTGCTATACATCTTGGTCATAAGACCGATACTCACTTACGGTGTAGTCGTCTGGTCGACATCTTTTGACATTTCAGCCAACTCCAAAAAACTAAGCCGAATCCAAAGGACAGCATGTCTATGCATAAGCGGAGCTCTACGCTCCACTCCCTCCGCGGCGCTAGACATTCTGTTTTACTTGGCACCCATCGACATCTTTAGCAGGCAAGTAACTGTGACTGCAACTTTTCTTCTTAAAGCCGACAAATAATTTATTTAATTAATTTAAAGCTCTGTCCTGGCTGACGAAAAATGTGATATCTGTGATTGGATAGTCAGGTCGCTATCAAGTCTCTGGACTCGATCTCACTTAATTCTAAAACAGCCCTTGAATGCCGATTATCTCTTACTACACTATACTATCACTACACCTATTCTATCGAAAAAGGGTATTGGCATAGGTATACCAGTCGCTACGTGAAAGTTATTATTTAAGCTGGATTCTAATTACAGAACAGACCTTAGATGAACTGGTTGGTCAACATGTCTAGCGACTATGCGGATCTAACTAAAACTGGATCTGAATCGCTCTAAGAGTCTGATTTTTCTAAATAGGAAACATCTTAGGACCACTGTGACACTGCCTTATAGTCAAGCATTCAAGAAGGCTTGGCGCTTTTACAAACGATTTCTGCATGGACGAGGAGGAAGAGGAGACGATCTTCCACCTTCTCTGTACGTATCCGGCTCTCTCCCAGAGAAGAAAACTCCACTTAGGAGCCTTCTTTTATAAAAACTTAGATAATCTAAAGAATACAGACGTTAAATGTCTCCTGCGCTTCATCATAAGCTCAAATTGGTTCCATGTGTAAGAAGATCATAAATACACGTGGCAACACGTGGATAGGCTAATAGGCCTAACTGGGATGGTTTTCCAACCGCCACTCTCACCTAACCTAGTCGACTTTCGGGTTTTCGTAGGCAATTCACAAGCTATCTATGCCCCAGCAATATAGACACGCTATCTAAAGGTAACCCACCAAAAAAAAGTCATTGTAATTTGTTCTTTTGCGGATTACCGTTTTTTTTTTTTTTATAATTAGCGAGCGCTCAGGGATTTTTGTACCCTTAAAATGTTTGTGTACAGCACGGGCGAAGGAGAACTCGCGAGGAAGAAAAAGGAAATACCGATGTTCTTTGGTCTTAAGTGTGTGCAAGTTATAATGAATAGGAAAAATAGAGCACGGCGGGGAATTCCATAAGTGAGTTGTACGGCTCAGGAATGAATCACGGTGTTTATGTCATAACATTGTTATGTCGCCCTAATAATATATAATATATATAATATTATAATAATAAGTGTAATAATGTCACATCGCCTTCGGCATTCCAGCATTTGGTCCTACACGAGCGGATCACCCTAAATAAACTAGAAATTCGTAAAACAGAATATCAATAAAATCAATCAATCAGCACACCAATCTACGAGATATCGTTCCATTTCCCACGATCTTCATGATCACAAGATCATCTTTTACAATCGTAATTATCATCAGTTATCATCAAGCAGTATTATATGCTGAGCAGCACACCACAGTTGCAGTCAAACGACCAATCATTTAACCACCAAACACGTGATCATTGAAGAAAACAGTCACAAAAAATAAAAAAAAAATAAATTACCAAAAGGTATGTGTACATTAGAATATTTAATGCAATTTACATATAATATTAAGTATCAATGAAATTTGATAATTTTTTTTTTGGTGGGGGCGAAAGCCCCCATTTATTCGGCTTAATACAAGCTATAACTTAAAATTAAACTTAAACTAATACTTAAAACTAAGGTTGGTTGTTGTGGTGAAGGAGAACCGATTTGATATAGGAAGTGGTGCGGTGGAAGTCAAAGACGCTAGGGTTTGAATTAATTTTTCGTAGCATGCGGGAGATTGGTTCGTTCGCGCCATAGGTGGTGTGGTGGGTTGGGAGATAGAAGAGACGAGGGGTACGTAGATTACGAGGGTTAGTGTTGAGGAAAATAGAATTGTGAAGGGACATGCATTCAACCTGACCTGAAAGAAGTCGATGAATGAAGAGAAAGTCGGCTGCGTCTCTGCGTTCCTCAAGGGTGTTTAGGTTAATAAGGTTGAGACGGTTTTGATAGGGGGGCAGAGTAAAAGAATCATCCCAGGGCAAACCTCGAAGAGCAAATCGAAGAAAACGGCGCTGGATGCTTTCGATTCTCGAGATATGAACGCGATGATATGGGGACCATACTTGACTAGCGTACTCTAGAAGGGGACGAACAAAGGTAATATAGAGGGACCTGGTCACGTATGGGTTGGTGAATTCTTTGGACCATCGTTTTACAAAACCTAGTGCAGAGTTGGCTTTAAGGATTATCCCATCCATATGCAAACGGAAATTGAGCTCCCTATCACACAAAATGCCGAGGTCGCGAAGAGATTCAACGGAGGAGATCGGTTGGTTGTGGAGACGGTAGAATCGGGGAGGAGATTTGAGCCGCTTATGTGAAAAGGTGATGGACTGGCATTTGGTGATATTAAGTTCCAAACAATTTTTGAGGCACCAGATCGAAAAACTATCAAGGCCTTGTTGAAGAAGGAAGGAGTCATGGGGAGAGGAAATGGTTTTGAAAAATTTGGTATCGTCGGCGTAAAGGGAGACGGAGGAGTATTTGATGATCCTATCGAGATCATTTATGGTTAATATAAAGAGAAGGGGGCCGAGATGGCTACCTTGAGGAACTCCAGAGGTGGCCAAAAATGGAGTGGAGTGGGCTGACCTTAAACGAACACTGTAAAAACGGTTTTCGAGGTAAGAAGATATCCATTTTAACAGTATGGGTTCAAAGCCGAGTGCAGACAATTTGAAGAGTATTAATCGATGAGAGATTTTATCGAAGGCTTTGCTAAAATCGGTTGCAACTACATCGACTTCGTTGCCGTTCTCTAGGGCAGAGATGGCAAAGGATACGAATTCAACAAGATTTGTGGTGGTCCATGATTGGACGATAGTTTGTTATTTCGTTCTTTGATCCCTTTTTGTGGATCGGGGTTATAAAGGAGGTTTTCCAAACCTGAGGAAATTCTCCTTGTGAAAGGGATAGACGAAAGAGATCAGAAAGGGCAAGGGAAAGAGACGAAGAACATTTTTTAAGAAATATGGCAGGGAGGCCATCTGGACCGGGTGTAAATTCGTCATTGAGTTGGTGTAATTTATATTCGATATAAGAGGGATCCAAGATGTGAGAGAGATGTGGGCCGTTGGAGAAGTTCGGTAGGTAACGAAAATAGGAGGGATCTGGTACAAAGGAGTCGTTGGTGAAGGATTGTTTAAAGAAGCTGGCAAATAGGTTGGCAGTGGTGAGTGGATCGGTTGATGACTTGTTGTTGAAAGAGAGGGAAGGAGGGTAATCATCGGACTTTTTTTTGTAGTTAACAAATTGGTAAAAGGACTTAGGGTCATTTATAAGGTTGACTTGCGCATTGTTAAGGTAACGCTGGTAAAGGGAATCGTAAAGTTCGGTGAAATGAAGATAAGCACCAAGATAGTTGGAATAGTCAGACAAGGATCTGGTACGCAGGAAAACAGCCCATAACTTGTTTCTCTTGTTTTGTAAGGAACGAAGCTTGCGATTATACCAGGGAGGACTAGTAGATGATGTTTTAAGGCGAGAAAACGGAACGTAAAGGCTGAAAGAATTAAATATTTCTTTATAAAAAATGGATAAGGCATCATTTACGCTTAGGTTGTGAAAGTTAAGGGGGGATCTGCTAAGATAGTCATTGATTTTGTGAAAGTTTGCTTTATGAAAGTCGTAGGATGAGAGAGTTGTGGGAGGAGTGGACTGGAAAGAAGAGTTATGAAAAAATGAAAGTAGAAGGGGGGCTGGGTAGTTATCGATTGTAGAGAGAGATAGGGGACAAAGTGAGACTGAGGAGTTAATGGAATCTGTTGTGAAAATAAGGTCCAATTGCCTGCCCATATAGTTGGATACATCACTGACTTGGCATAGACTTGAGTCTGTTAAGCGATCTAAGAAGAGACATTCCTTAGCTGAGTTGGCATTTGAAGCGATGAAGAACGATTGATCGTCTGATGGAATCCACTGTAGCTGAGGAAGATTAAAGTCGCCGAAAACAAAGATATCGTCAGTAGAGTCAGTGATTTAAAGCTGGGTATTCGAAATCAGAAGTACGCAATATAAAGTAGTCGTGAAGCTTGATATTCCTATGCTCGTATAGTTTAAGTTTGCAAAACCAATTGTGTCCAACATGAAACATTTCATTTTTAATGCTGATTGTTTGGTTGAGTACGTTGCGAATTTCAAAGAAGTACCAATCGATACCCTTTCGTTTAACTCTCTGCGGGCGCGAAAGATTAAATTAAAAAATTATGGTCGGAAGTAAAGATTTCATACTCAAATTGTGTGCGTGACAAAAACGAACCTTTTTCATAAGAAGATTCGATCGCAGAGATATCGAAATATAAGTTTCAATAATGAGTTTTTCGAACAAGTTTAGTTCGTCCACTAGTGAAGTCAAACGTTCAGAAGTTAAGGAAACCAGTACTTCATGTCATTGTGAATTATTCCACGGGGACTATCTGTCGTGGCCATCATTTCGATATATGATATCGGCGGTCTATCTCAATCATGTTAGGACATATTAAAATTAGATTAATAGTTTTGTGGAATTCTTTATTAATTTATTTCTTATTATATTCCTTATATAATTCCAACAAATCGCACACGGCTAAGTCCCGTTCAAAAATTGTTTTACCTTCGCTTTAAGACAAGAGGAGATGCCTTAAAAATATATAGTTTCAAAGTTTGCTTTTACTAATAGTAATTTTGATCTCGATTGTAAGACCCTTAGTGCACAGTATGAAAACAAAAGGATTTTAGTAAACTGTCATTTAAAAATTCTGTTTAATCTTTCCACGTTATCTGTTGAGACTAATGAATCCCTAAAGCAACTTCATCGAAATGTGAATGATTGTCTTTGCACCCTAACAGCTTATGGAATCGATACAGATCCTTGTGATTCATTTCCACCTTTTTTTGTTTCGAACCGTCTTCCTGCAAAAAACACTTCAGAGTTTCCAACACGGAATGACATGAGCAACTTTATAGTATCACGGTATAAAACTCTTGAAACTATTAGTGCCATTGGACTTTCAAAAAAACATAAACAAGCTGCCACATACGCGCAAGGAAACAAAAAAGTAAACATAAATCATAGCAAAGCATATACTTGCGTTTTGTGTTAACAAAATCACTCCTTACGAATTCGCCCTTCATTTTCACAAATGCAAATACAAAAAAGATCGCAAACAGTTCAAGCTCATAGATTATGCTTAAATTGTTTGGCTTCTAACCACGCCACCCAAACGTGTAAAAGTCAGTTTACCTGCAAATTTTGCAAGAAACGTCATCACACGTTGCTTTATAATCAAGTGAGTTTAAATTCACCGCTTAATATGTCAAGTTCATTTCATGTTCCATCTGACGAAACACCTCAAATGTTAATACAGTCTACTGTTCCACAATGTATGCACAAGGTTAATATCCACTTTTCAACATCGTCGAAACAGATACTATTGGCAACAGCCTTAATATCCATATACTATATATCAGGGGCAGTGAACATAATATACCTTACGTGCTGTCATTGATCCCGGATCAGAAGTTACTCTGATAGTCAAAGCTGCACGAATCCGTTTAGGACTGCCTGTTACGAGGGTCAATGACCAGATATCTGGGGTTAACAAAGCTTTAGCTACGACATCTAAAGGTTTATACCACTTTTGCTTAGGTTCCAACTTAAACCCAATTAAAATCTCTGCTCAAGCCCTAATTGTTGATAACTCAACGGGAGAACTTGAGTTCTGTCAAATTCAATTCAATTCGAATTCAAACTCGTTGATCCTCAATTTTATAAATCCTCTCGGGTAAATCCACTCACTGGAGTTGATCTGTAATCTGTATGCTGACATTATTTTAGAAGGTGTTTGGAAGATTGGTCGATCAAAGCACTATCTTCGGGTGGATCATATCAGGTTCATTTCCGACGAATCAGGCATCAACCTTTACCACATTTGTCTCATATTTCAATCAGGTCTCGCTAGATGATGAGATAAAGAAAGCATTTCTGGAATTTAGAAGAGGTAATTGAATCGAAACCGCTTTCCAATTGCGAAAAGCTATATTCTGAGTCGACATACCGAACAGCAGGTGGCAAATACGTCGTTAAGTTACCATTCATAATGAAATATCTTCAAGATATCAGTCTTGGAAACTCACGCTTTTTTAGTGATAATTTATTCTACTTAGAATGTAGAACGTTAAATTTACTTAGAACGTCGTCTTAAGCAAAATCATTTGTTGGAGTCTGAGTACTACGGCGTTATAAAAGAGTATTTCGATGTAGGTCACATGAAGTGTGTGAAATGTGAAGAACTGATGGAGTCCTAGAAAGTCATGTCTTATTATATGTCCCATCATGCAGTAGTCAAACCAGAAAGCACCACTACCAAGGTAAGGGCAGTTTTTAATGCATCAAGTCATTCCGAATACGGAAAAAGTTTGAACGATGTTTTCTATATAGGTCCGGTATTACAGCAATATTTGGTGACCTTAATGCTTGAGTGGCGAAAATACAAATTCGTTTTAAATGCGAACATAGCAAAAATGCATCGGCAGATTCGAGTATATCCTAAGCACACTCCTTTCTAAAGGATTATTTTTAGACCTTTTTCAATACGTACTTTGTTAGAGTTACTTGAAGGATTTCATTCTATTGAGAAGGTGTTGGAAGTCCAATCTGAAATAATAAGCATTTTAGATACAGCCGAATTTCAGATAATAATGGGCTTAGAATCGACCCTTGGGCTACGCCCGAAAGAACTAGAATTTGTTCAGAAGATTCCGATCCTATATAAGCAGAGGTGAATCTGTCTGTTAAGAAACTTTGGATAATTCTAGTTAACTAATTTTGAAAATGTAAGGAGATAAGTTTGAATAATAGACCCTCGTGTTAAACTTTATTAAATGCCTTTTCGAGGTCTATATCTAGGCAGAGTGTAACTTTTTTTCCTTCTTAAGTTTTGAATTATTCTATTATGTAAAACCAAATGGGCGTGTTCTGTGGAACGACTTTTTTTGAATCCTAATTGGTTATCAGGAATAATATTTAGGTCTTTACATATATTATTAAATGGTCTGCCAAAATCCTTTCGAACAATTTTCTAATATTCGGGAATAATGATATTGGAGGAAAATTGCTAACACCCTTTGCATTTTCATTTTTCTATATTGGTATTAATTTTGCAACTTTCCATAACTTGGGCAAATAACGATTATTAATGCAATGGTTACATATCGATATCAAGGCTATATCAGGGGAGAAGGGGCATTTTTTTTTTGTCCAAAGTTGGATATTTCGTCCACTCCCGCCGATTTTTGGTTGTGAAGAATACATCTTAAGTTTTGGACATTACTTGGAGATGTAAACGGCGATTCATTCGAATGAATGAACATCTTTTCGGATGTCTGTTCAAATTACCTAATTAGTGGGGCCAAGGGTTTGTTGTTGCCTTTGTATTCGATATATCCAATTATATACATATATATTCCGGACTCTTTCAGTTAGAACTTGATCATTTATTAATTTTACGATGACAAATGCGTCGTCGACATGGCAAATCTTGCTGAATGAAATTATTCTGATTTTTCCACTTATTGGTTTCTTAATGTAGAGACTTCAGTTGACATCCCTAATATTCACATTTACGCCACTGTCATTTTTGCTTTATACTTCTTGTTCATTGTCCAACTTTGGGATGCGTTTGTTAAAACTAGACTAATAATTGTCGGCTGTACCAAAACTTTAAGTTCAAACGACATTTTTCTGTCCCAAAATATTGCAGAGTTAACGCTATATTGTGACATCTTTGTGCGGCACGCAATTGGCGGCACAATTTTATTGATGGGTAAAAAAAGACCTTAAGTATTTAAATTTCTTGTACTTTGCACGATGACTCCTTCGAAGTAAATGTTTATTGTTAGATTTGCGGGTTCAGATAAATGACAATGCAGATGCTTGGACTTAGTACGACTGATTCGTAAACCGTTTTCTTTTAGCGCTATTATCCATTTTTTAAGAGTTGCCTTAATGGATGTCGTCATTGCTTTTAAAAGCCCTACAATCGACTAGTTCGGGACTCGCACCTTAGCCGCTTTGACAAGAAACCTTGTATGACGTTAAAAGGCAACGGACTTTTTATATTGCCTTAGCGTATTCCAAACTTAACTTCGCATTTTTCTAACATAAATTAACATTTTCAGATTTAAAAGATTTTTGGGAACTCCATCAAATGCTTTTCCCATATTGATATTTCTCTATCAGTATCCGTGAACTTTGAATTTCGTCGTATACCGATCTGCTTCCAACAAAGGGAAAAACCAAAAATATCAATAAATATGTAGTAAATAAGTATATATTGTTATAAGTATGTATATAGATAAGTATAAAACAAACTAAAATATTCCTCGCCTAAGCTTAAATTAATACTATACAAAATAAATAACTTAATTTTCTGCAATCGCTCATTTAAAGAGCTTTGTAGTACACTGTGATATTAACTGTAATTCTACTTTGTCTCTAGCAGATTTTAATAATACATATAACACATGGGCTGAAAAGTCAGTGCCGTTTTATTGTAAAACACAAAAATTTTGCAAAATTCAACTTTATTTATCAATATAGTTGCCTTCGAGGGCAATACACTGATTGAAACGATTTTTCAATCTTTCGATACCAGTTTTGTAGTACGATTTCGGTTTGACCTCAAAATAGGCCTTTATTTCGGCGATTACTTCTTCATCGGTCTAAAATCTCTTTCCGACGAGCATTCTTTTGAGGTCTGCCAACAGGAAATAGTCGTTGGGGGCCAAATCTGGAGAATACGGTGGGTGGGGAAGCAATTCGTAGCCGAATTCATTCAATTTTGCCATCGTCTTCATCGACTTGTGACACGGTGCACTGTCTTGATGAAACAGCTTTCTTTCTTCAAACGCGGCCATTTTCCTGCGATTTCGTCCTTCAAACACTCCAACAACGCAATGTAATAGTCGCTGTTGATAGTCTGCCCCTTTTGGAGATAGTCGATGAAAATTATTTCATGTGTATCCCAAAATACGGATGCCATAACCTTGCCAGCCGACTGTTGAGTTTTTGGTCGTTTTGGACGAAGTTCGTCGCTGCTCGCCACTCAGCTGACTGCCGACTTGACTCTGGTGTGAAGTAATGGAGTCAAGTTTCATCCATTATCACATACCGACGCAAAAATTCGGCTTTATTGCAGTTGAACAGCTTTAAACACTCCTCTGAATCATCAACACGTTGTTGTTTTTGGTTGACTGTGAGCAAACGCGGCACCCACTTTGAACAGAGCTTTCGCATGTCCAAATATTCGTGTATGATATATCCAACACGCTCTTTTGATATCTTCAGAGCCTCAGCTATCTCGATCAACGTCCACTGCGTGCATCATCTTCGGTGCTTGTATGACCACTTTTAAATTTTTCAATCCACTTACGAATGGTTCGTTCGGCTGGTGCAGAGTCCGGGTAACACTTATCAAGCCATTTCTTTGCATCGGCTGCATTTTTTCCCATCAAAAAGCAATGATAAATCAACACACGAAATTGCTTTGAATCCAATTTCACAATAACAAAAGTTGCTTCACTCACAACGCTATATCTCGAGAACTAATCGTCCGACAGCTGTCAAATCTATACACGTATCTTTTGAAGGTTGGTATGGATTTAATTCAAGTGGTATCCCTCTCTTAGAAGCGGGCCATGTATTATATAATATATATGTACTTATGCATATATGTTCGCATTTCCGAAAATTAATTTTCTGCACTGTTTTGCCAAACACTTTGAAATATCACGTACAGTAGCACGAAGAAATTCTTCTTTCTACTAAATATCCTTAGAATTTCATTAACTAAAAATAGCTCGATTTAATGAATTTAATTTTAGTTTACTTGTTTTCTGTCATTTCATATTTGATAGCCACGATTAGTTAAGAGCACTTTATTATAGAGCATCCAAAATCACAAAAACGTGTTGCATTTACTAAAACAGCTAATTTAAATAACTGCTGAACTTTGAATACGTGAGCAGAAATTCTTATTTTTTTATTTTTTCATGTGTGAAGCGTATAATTAATAATATTGAAAATTTGCATGTCCTAAGAGGAAAAGTAAAGTCTAAACAACAATCTTGCTAATGTATAGTACTTCAGAAAGTCTTGATGCTGTGAGTCACAGTGTTTATGCACAAATGTTTAAATAACTTTAACACGTCTTTGTGCCGTTAGATGCTTCATAAAATTGTCGACTACTCTGTCAAACATAAATTCAAGTGATAGTTAACTTCAAATGACGGTTCAACTAAGACGGCCTAAAGAATGAAACACATCCTGTAGCTTTAATAGATGTGACATTAATCATATGTACGTTCATTTTATGACACAATGTTTTTAGGCTGGATAAAATGTATTTGGTGTGATAAATTGGCATGAAGATCTTCAATTTTAACTATTCAGTACTTTGCTGGAATTATTGGTATCATTGGATATCTGAAGCTATATCAAATAGAATTTTCTTTAAGGCACATACCTTGTGTGCAAATAAAGTATGATAACATATGTTTATCAAACAAAACTTTTTTGTTTTTTTATTCTAACGCATCAATTATGTTTATAAGTTTGTTGAACATGTTAATTTGGAGGGGCTTGTATTCTTTTTAAGTTTTGAAACATATATTAATTTGAAAGAGTCAGTTACTTAAGTTCATCTCTCATACGTTCGTTAAGTGGTGGAATAACATCTCTTGGAATCAAAAATGTTGACAAATTAAACAGGTCTAGAAATACTTTATAACGATCACTTAAAAAAAGAATAATTAAATTATTTGCAGCATTAGTTTAAACTATAAATTTTAACGGCTTTACCTTAAAGTCGATCGAAGGTATTGGTAACCCGAAGAGCCGCCAGTTCCCAGTTGTTGTGATCCAATCATTCTTTGAACCATCATCACGTGGTTATCTTAAAAAATTATAAACGCGTACACAATAGTTTTGAAGATATTTTTAATTAAAAAAAACTCACATCTCCATTTAGTTATCAGAGAATCAATATCCATTAGTAGGTTTAAAAGTTGATGCGGCTGGCTAAAACGTGGCTCGTCCCTGTAAAAAGTGATCATAATGGCACCCTGCATTGCTTTGTGACTGAATCTTCGATCTCCACGTGACACCATTGCATTGTGAACGTCTGGATCAAAAATACTACGATAAACTTCGCGGCGCTTGTCAATATCCATAAGACGGTAGTTTCTCGAGTTTTCGTTTTGTTCAAGCTAGTAAAATATACAATTATTTAAATGTATGATCAAATATTTATAGTCAAACCAAAGCGCTTTGTTCTTCCCTTCCTAAGAAATGCTCAACGCTTTTTTGAAACTTATGCCAGAAATTAAACCCATCAGGTTCCAACCCAGGTGTGCGTTCTAACCACTTTTCGATAAGATCCTTTAGAGATGGCTCCTTTTCCGATTCGTCTATTGCATCAGCTGCCGTTTTATTGCAGCCAAATGCCTCCGAATATCGTTGGTTATATTTGACGCGATGCTCCGATTTGACGCCTAACTTGTTTTCGATCAATCGAAATTGTAAGCTTTGAAACCCCGAAGCAGGGGCTAAATAATTTCGGAATTCCATAAAATCTAATGGAGTCATCGTTTCAAGAATCGGAACTTGATCGACCATTAGCTTAAAAAAATGATTTCAGTGTAAATAAAAATTATAAAATAGTTTGGCATTTTACTATGATATATAAAATGCAAAAATTGCATAATTAAGAAAAGGGATAAATATTTCGCATAATATGTACATCGGGACCAGGTCGAAATATCTACTATATTCTTTCTATTGATTTTATATTAATTTAAAGGTAAAAACACGGTTATAGACATCGGCTATACTTTTTTGCTTTTCTTACTTTGCAAAGCTTAAACAGGACTTACATAAAGAGATTAATTATTTTATTGTTAAGAAGATTTTATGTTCTTATTTATTATAGATTTTTTAAGCGCTTCAAAGATCCTGTTTCGATTCTATGGATTTTTAGCCAAACACAAACAATTCAATTTGTAGAAGATGCGTTCCATTTTAATTGTGTTTGGGGCTTTATAATTTTATTTTATGTGAAGTGAGGTAATATGATAGGAAAACGGCAACCCTAATTACATTGAAAGGAACAAAAGGAAATAATTTATCGCAAAAAACCATTCCTATGGCGTATTTTCCGCTACTGTACAATCTGGGGAAAAAGTAAGACTTGATTATAATAAGCAAACGCTTAATGAAATTTCCCGGAGAACTGTACCTAAAGACTTTAATTTAGAAGCAAAGAAGAAAAATAACTCTACATTCTATTATCATCAATTTCACGTCGAATAATAATAATAAAGAAGTTATTTCGTTTCTGTCTAGATCTGTCATAGTATTTTTGATCAACTCTGAAGCCCACACTTCCTCCCATTCTTGCTCTGTGGTTTTCATTGGGACGTCAACGTCAAAGCGAACCACCTCAGGTCCAGCATATAGTATGGAAGCTGTTAAGTCCGATTTTGTAACAAATGTGAAACTTACAGCAGAAATGACCCATTGAAAAGGCACTTTATCAGTCACAGTATGTTGCATGGGCCAGAAAAATTCCAAGTTAATTTCAAATTGCAGCAGTATGATATTTTAGTCTGCTTTTGACAGATCTGGACTATTTAGTGAAAAGTAAGATATGTTTATAATTTGAACTTCGCATATGTTTTTTTTTTTTTTTTTTTGTGTGAAATGTTGTTGGTTACTATATATGCCATTGGGCATATTGAATATTTCAAGCGCTGCTGTTAGATTTTTTCAGTAGTTTATTTTATTTGCATATTTTTTGCATTCACACAAGCGTGGTCTTACACTTGAGGAAAAGGAACGATACTGATGGTGATGAATTTGAAGGGCTCGTTATTTCTATTAGTCAGCCGATCGAAATTACAGATCAACCGAGGCTACAGGAAAATTTGATTATTTGAAGATATATTTTTGTGCAATACTCATATGTACGCGCTTGTAATAATTAAGAGTCAGACGTGGGTGAATCATTGCAGTTAGCTGGAGAACTTCCAAAAAAGAAAGATTAAAATTTCAAAGCCTTCAGCAACACTGCGAAATCATATGTCAGAAGTCAATTTTCTTCCTTTTGATTCAAGTCATAAGCCCCTCCTCAGAAGAGGTTTTATTGCAAAATATAAAATGCTCCGTTGAAGCTTTTTTAGGTTTTCTCGGAAAATCTCATCAAAAATATTACTGAACAGACAAATCTATAGACGGGACAAAAAGGGAATCATTCTTTTTGTGTAAACGTAGAAGAAATCAAATCCCTTCTTGGTATTTTTATAACTTTAAAAGCGTGATATTGGTAGAACTGGAACTTTGAGAGAAAATGGATGGATAACAATGTTGTTACTCTATTGACATATAAAAACCGCAAAGCGGTGCCCCAGACAAGAAACATGGGCTGTAAGAAGTTGCCTTCAACGCTGGCTGCTTATCCAAAAATCAGGCGACAGCATTCCGCTCTTTGAATTCAGAAGGCAATGCGTTCTCTTTCGGACATCACCCTTGTACCTAAGTACAAAAGATTGTTTTACCAATTTTCACAAAAATATGTTTTTTTTTTTTTAATACATTACTTTATTTTCTGAAAATTAATTATTTCAACAGTTTTTTTTGTTTTTGTTTTTGTTTTTTTTTTTTTAAATAGAAACTAATAAGAACCACTTTTATTTTACACAAGACAGCCTTTATCTGTACACATTTTTACTATTCATAAGTGCCTAGTGGCAATTTACTTAAGCTGCCAGCCAAAAGTCGTTTCTTGTAATATTAGAATAATGTTTTAAATGTTTTTTTTGGTAGCTTCATTTTTAATAAATGGGAGCCGAATAGCAACTGTAGAAATATACATCTTTTATCCTAGCGGGTGATCGATTTCCAGGAAAGCATGGTGCCCACGTATTCACCTACTTAATTTATGGGTTAAGGCTACGTCGATCGTTTTTTCTCTTAATGCTTACAAACTAGAAGATCCTGGCTAAGTACGAAATAGTTTAAATTTGTCGGCATTACATATATTCATCATATAAATTTATCTGGTGCCGTCTGTGTACCTATCACTTTCTGGTACATATTCTGCCTTGAACAACTTACACTAAAGGTCTGGCTACTTCTTCAGTTTGTGCATTTTGAAAACAGTATATTGCAAATGACAGCCCAGATTTTAATAAGTCTGCATCGCTGTTTCCAAACCTAAATGGGCTCTGGGTAAGTATGCATGTGCGGGGAAAAGTCAGAATGAGGTGTGTGGGTATATTTCTGTATAAATGAGCTGGGAGAAAAGAAGAGGAGAGTTGTAGGCCTGTATATGTGGCGCGTATCTGCGACTTTTATTCGCGTATGTGTTTGTGAATTCTTGATTTACACTACCTTATTTCACTAGGCCGGTTAGCAGTTTCTCCATTGCCTACGGTTGCATTGTTTTTTTGGCTGTACTAAAAGGTATGTAATCTTCGTAGATAACAGTAGCCCGGCCTAACAGAAAGAGCGATTCGCTATCCTGATTGCTCGATTTCAGGAATGCGCCTACGTACTAAATCACACCTTACACACTTCAACGACTCTCCCCGAAGGACTGCCGTTAGGTAATACTTCGCTGGTCTGGTAAGCAATCTATGCTATATTGTCTATGTTTTTTGCCACTGCACGTTTTATTTCTTCGATCCTTGACAGTTCGTTTTGCACGTTTATTACAAATTACATATCACTGTGGGTTTGATAAGTCAGTTCTCTATCCCAGAAAGCCTTTGCAATTGAATATTGTGTGCTCTATGTCTTCCTTTGGTTTTGTTTAGGCAAAAAGGTGAGGTATTGTGCCCGAAGCTTTTGATACCCACCGTAACCATATAGATAGACCAAACATCTATGTACGGGACCAGTCTGTAAGTCCAACTGCCATTCGTAGTCGTATTCCACCTAGCTTTCCACCTGAACATTGAAGTCATTGAAGTTGCTCTTTCTTCTTTTCTGATCCTTTTGTCGGCTACCGTCTCTTGGTTACTAGAAATTCTCCTATTATAGACTCTCCGCATCTCGTCCGCAAGGATATTGATTGAAACCATCCCGGCAACGACAAAATCTGTGTAGTTCATCCAAAATCGTTGTAAAGCCTTTGATTACCTTTAATGCGCTATGTCAATATGTTGATGATAACTTTTTCCTTTGCTGATATGTGGTTCCAGCAGGACAGAGCATTGACGCATACTGCACGAGCCAAAACTGACATTTTAGGGCAAAGGATCTAAAGATTCATATATTATGGCACATTTCGCATTTTTATAAATATAAATATACATATATATAGATACATTCCCACTTCTCGCGCAATAAGCTTCTGTAAATTTTATATAATCTGGTGTCGTTTATTATGCTTTTGTAAAATGTGAAGAATCGATTTTTGTTTGTCTTTATTTTATAAGTATTTTTTTTTCTTTTTTTAATACTTTCTGGTAATACTTATCGTTTTATATCTATCTTACTTTAAGAACGGCTGAATATATGAGTACATGATAAAATGGGCAATATTTGAAATTAAAAATTCATTGTGTGTGGAAAGTTTTGGAAAGCCTGTAAAATATCTCTATTTTTTATCAGTGTTCTTTCTTTTTTTAAAATTATTTTAACCGAAATACTAAAATTTTTTTAAGTAAAAAAAAATAGAGGTTAACTAGAAATCACATCACGTACTTTACCTATTTAAGAGCGCTTTGCTTTACCTCAAGCAAAATACAAAATATAGCATTTTTCAATTTACTCCAAAAACAACACGAAAGAAAACACAAGAAAAAGCGTTGTACTTAAAATTAGCTGAAGTACGAGTATACATATGTTACATAAAACTGAAGTAAATAACACCGTCAATGTTAAGAATAGCATAAGAGCTTACCAAATTAGTCGTCATTTTTTAAGAACCTATTTGATCTATATAGATTGGTTTATACCGAAACATATAATATTTATGAGGCATATATATGTATATATATATACAAATAAATAGAATTCTAATGGCTAAAACACTAGCTTTTCTTCAGAAGTTAAATCAAAAACAATTACAATGAAAAAAAGTTAACGCATTGTTTTTTTTTTTTTTTTTTTTTCTTTCGTAAGAAACTGTTATTTATATAAGCTTTTATCGGCACTAATCTCGATTTCATTGCTTTTTATATTCATTTGATTCTGCAATCTTCTAAATACTGAAAATAATTTATTAGCAAAAGCGTTTGGATCAAATCAATATCAATATCAAATATTGAGCTTTTTCAGATTTGAAAAGTCCTTTTATTTTTGGGTACATACCATGTTATAATGTTAAAATACATACAATTTAGATCGCAATAACTTAAATTCTTTAATATGAGAGTGATTAACAAAAAATCGAAGTAAGTGATATGAATTTATATATTACATGCATACAATATATAATCTCATGATAGCTTGAACGAGGTTTTTAACAAATTGAAATAAACAATTGCTTAAGCAAGAGATACTATAGATATTGAACAAATTTTTTTATGTGCCTAATCGGGGGGCAGCGTATAATAAAACTGAATTTACTATTGTACATTGTATATTAAGATTTTTCTAACATATCTGATAAGAAAGTACTGCATGGAGTTTTGACGCCTTTTTGTCCGAATAGTTCATGTGACGTATAAAACTTAATTTATTGCCAAGTTTTATTCTTAGGTATTTTATATAAATTAACTTTTAAATTGTTATTTTAAATTAAAAAAAAGTTTATTTAAAATTTGGGCATTCTAACCTTACAATCAAAACTAAGACTAAAATGCAATTTCGAATTATGCTACCTTAAATACTATTCTACATGTTCCTTTCCTTTGCTATATACTGGATGCATTCCCACGGGTGTACTCGGGTTACCGTCACAGTACGTGATGGAATGCACAGATCAGAGTAATACAATGTGAACCAGACGGCGTGTCAGCATTTGGATTGGTGGGAATGGTGAATGTCATTGGAGTACGATTTTAAGAGGTGAAATATTTGTTACCTTAACTCCTCCACCCTCAATTTCGAACGCCCTCGTTCGACGGTACCGACCTTATATGATGTGAGAGGTCGTCTATTCCAATAACCACAGATGCTGGAGCATGATCTTTACTTGCTTCCTTCCGGTTTCGTATTTTTGGGTAGCAGCAGAAACCTATTCCAAGCACAATTGGGAGCGTTATTGAGATGATGTTGACGATTGAATTGATGTTATTTTTGATGCTAAGCAGGCTTATTTGTTCGGTGCCATTGATGTGCAGTTGCTTAAGCATTTCCAAGGATAGTACTTCTTCTATGCTTTTATTCACAGTTGTTAGTTGTACAATTGCTGGTAACGGCCGGTATTTGGTAATTTCTTGTTCTCTAAATAGTTGGCCATTTACTCTGATTGTGGTGTTAACGTGCTTGATGATAAATGTACCTTGTAACCTTAGAGTCTCGTTATTGATGTCTACTGAGCCATTGAACTGATTGAGGAAAAGTATTCCAGGTGAGACTTCTTCGACTGGGGCGTGGTGATTATTAATGACACTGAAGTTAGGGATTTGACTCTTCATATGTAGTATTACTTATGTCTATAAGGTTATTACTGCTACAAATAACATGTTCATTAAAAGATTATCTACCCCAACAGTTTTTTTCTACATTTTATAATTTTATTAAAGGAAATATTATTAATACGTGTGCCAGTAATAAACTACATATATCATTACTTATGGTTGGTAGGCTTAAAATATAAACTATATTTTTTCCATTTGAAATTATCCTTTCATCTGCAAATTCAAGAGCCTCATCAATGTTAATAAATAGAATGTTCTCTGATTTTAACAATTGTTCGGTTATGTTTGTTTCTGAATAAATTAAAATAAAAGAATTGACAATATTAGCTTTACCCAGTGGATTGCAAACGCTACGTTAATGATTTCTTCTTTTATCACTTTCAACTTAAACATTAATAACCTCTCGTTTCTATTTTCTTCTTCCTTATTTACAATTTTTAAAATTCTGTTTGTCATATTGGTTATTTCATTTATCTTTTATATTGTCAACTGATTGATAACGGTTTGGTCTTGATGATCTGGGCTGCCCGCAATCCACTTCTAGGGACTTCCCAAAAAGTCTAATGATCTTTTGTTCTTTTTATTAATTTTAAGATGTGCCAAATGGTTTCTAATCTGTAGGATTTCATAGGAAAGGATGGGATAAAGGTGGTGGTTGTGGTTCGCGCTTGAGCCTAATATATCTTCCAGTTTGTTCACTAAATTATGGTAAGCTTCTAAGTCAATGATGTGATTAATTTTAAATAGTCCGTTTTGCATTCGTGCCGTGCCTATGTCGATTTTAACTAACTGTGGGGTTGAGTAGTCCAAGATCTGTGCCTCCGGCACGCAGGAGGATATGAACAGCGAACATATTCGTAAAAGAGAGAAAAATCAGGTTTTGATGAGACTTTTGAAAACAATCTTGCCGGATTGTGTAAGGACTGTAGTGTTTCTGTTCTCTACTACGAATTCCTTTCTATATCGAGGTGATAACTTGTTACCGATTCTTTTATTTATTCTTACGTACAATATATTATTGCCCCTACTTCGTATACTTTTGGTGGGGTTTTCTTTTTATTGTGGTTCTCTAGGTCTGCGTTTTGCTTACGCTTAATCTTCAGAGTGTTTTCTTGCCTCTCCCTCTCGATTTCGTCCGTATTATAATTCGGATTTCTTACGAAAAATATGTCGATAGGCTTTTTTCCAGTTACTGAGTGAATTGAGTTATTGTATTCAAAGATTGATTATTTCCGAAAGGGTACTATGAAATCTTTCTATCTGACCGTTCACCGAGCTTGAATATGGAGGTGCCTTGAATACCTTAATATCTTCTTAATATAGAAGTTATAGAAATTGCGCTGAGAGATTTCTCATTATCAAAGACAATGGTTTCTGGGGAACCGAACGAAATATTGTAATACATCACCTTAATGGCTCTTTCACATCCTCCACTGCTCTAGATTTTACAATTCTTGTTTAAGCGTACTTAGAAAATTCATCGATTCCGGTGAGAATTATCTGTTTATTCGTAAAGAATAAGTCAACATGTAAGATCTGCCCAGGGTATTGTGGCACTGGAGTAGCTTGCCACATAGGTTTATCAGGGTGCCGATCGTACTTGTGCTCTTTGCATATCTTACATTGCCTTGCAAATTTATCCGTTTTCGATCTCATTTGAGGGAAATAGCATCTCTGCAACAATTGAAGCTTATTTTCGCTAGCATTGCGGTGTGCGCGATTATGTTCCTTAGCGGTTTCAGCTTCTTGTTCAGTTTCTGTACACAGGTCCTTAACCAATTTTCTTGAGAAACGAACCCTATACTGAGAGAAATGGTTGGGATAAATTTCTTGGATCTTACCCAAGATTGCTTCTTCTGTTTTCAAACCAATTGTGACTGAGGGATTGAGGTAACGTTTTAGAATATTAAGAAGTTTTTCCGGGGAATATTGTGGTTCAACTATTATATGCCGGTGATATGTCGGAAAAACTATTTGGAATTGATAAGAGGGTGTTTCGCAAAAATTTAAAATGATTTGGTTTTTGAAATCATTTAGAGGTTCTGTTGCAATTTGGACAAGGTTCCGCCCGGAACTTTCGTCACTATGATGAGTGACTGACAGGGAGCTCTGGAAAGGGCATCTGCTACTGCATTAGTTCGAGATAACTTTATCTCGAAGTTATATTCTTCGATCATAGCCTTCCCCCTTTTCATTTTTGCGTTGTTATTTTTGCTGCTTAGTGCAAATGTCAAAGGCTGATGGTCGGTAAATATTCGAACTTTTGTAGAGCCGTATAAGTAACTTCTAAGTTAACTTAGTGCCCAGATGATAGCTAACATTTATTTCTCGTTAGCAGCAAAGTTCTCCTCTGTCTTGCTCAGCGTCCTAGAAATGAATGTAATCGGTTTTCCACCTTGCTCGAGTACTGCACTAAGTGCGAATTTTGACGCGTCCGTAATAAGATCAAAGGGTTTGGAACAGTCGGGATATGCCAAAATTAAGGGATAAGGGACTGTTTTAACTTGTTGAATGATTGGACTGCTTCTGAGTCAAATTCCATAGATTGTTCGGAAGATTAAAACTTTGAGACGCGTCCATCCTCCCCTCTTAAAAGGGACGGGAGGGGTTTCGCAAGTCTCGCATAGTCTCTAATGAAGCATCTGTAGTACCCCGAAAGGCCAAGAAAAGACCTCAGTTGTTTCAGGGTTTTAGGTATTGGAAAGTCAAGAATAGATGCTACTTTCCCGGGATTGGTTTGGATTCCGTTGGCTGAGATTAATAATCCCAGAAACTCTACCTCAGTTTCGGAGAACTTACATTTGTCCAATTGGACCTTCGTTCTTGCTTTACTCAATGTTTCAAAGATGTTTTCAATATGCTTAACGTGTTGAGCTTCATCTTCGCTGTAGATGATTACGTCATCGATGTACACATGACAAAATTTTCTGATATATTGATACAGTATATCGTCCAGAGAACGCTGAAAGATCGCAGGGGCGTTCTTTAATCCGAACGGCAACCTAAAAAACTCATATTTTCCATTGTTAATGGAGAATGAAGTTTTTTCAACATCCGATTCCTTTAGAGAGATTTGGTGAAACCGACTCTTTAGATCTAGTACTTACTTTTCCCTAACTGGGCAATTACGTCATTAATATCCGGTATGGGATACCGGTCGGCTATGGTAACAGCATTGAGCTTCCTGTAGTCTATTATCATTCTATACTATTTAGCGCCGGATGAACCGGGTTTCTTAGGTGCTATACAAACAGGTGAGTTATATGGCGACCGTGAAGGTCTAATAATGCCATCATCAAGTAGCTTTTGGACTTGTTTTTCGACTTCTGATTTGAGAGACATTGGAAAAGGATAATGTCGACTATGGATAGGTTCTTCTGTCGATGTTCTTATCTCTGCGATCACTTTAGTAGTGTAAGTTAACTTCTCTTCGGGTTCAGAGAAAAGATTTTGATTGTTACGTATTATCGGATTTAACAGCATCTTATGCGGTGGTGAGAGGTGATCAATTTTCGCGCTAAGTGAACTTCCATTAAGGGAATTTACGGACTGTGATTTTAATTGTTGGGATGCGGACCTTGTTAAGAATGGACATGAAACTGTCCTTCGTATGGATTACTGCAGATAGCTCTTTCAAGCTATCATTTCCTAAAATTCCATGAAATGTGGAGAGAGAAGATAGGAGGAAACATTTTAAACGTATTTCTTCTAAGCCGAATAGATTAACGATGGTATGTTGGCTGACTTTAACGTGGCCTGCTATTGATTTGGCATAGAATATTTGCTGATTGGGAATAAGTTTTGTGACTAAATCTGGTCTTATATAATTTTTACTCGAACCAGTGTCGATAAGAAAATTCAAATTTTCTCCGCTTCCGGTTTTACATACAAAGTATGGAAGCGAAGAATCGCCTATCCTAAAAAATGAATATCGGTGCAATCATAAGACGTTGAATCGACTGGGTTGTGGTCACAGGGTACCGAGTATGGGTAATTGTCATGAGAGTCCTGGAGATATTCGGTTACGGTCGGTTGACCGAAATCACATGCACTGGCAAGGGCCTGTTCATATTCTTGTTCGTGATGATTTGGCGGAAGTTCTTCAACTCCTTCGGTATGCGCATTTTTTTGGGGACAAGGTCCTTGATGTCCGGATGACAGTTCTGTAGTTTGTCCAATGTGGAAATTTTGACTTCCTGGTTTTCCTTTGGTAAAGTTATTGGGTTGAACAATGCACCATTATGTTGTTGTCTGTTTTGATGTTGAATATGTCTTGCTTAGGCGGAAGGCCCTTGGGTTGCTGGCTCTGCTTTAATCTAGGGTCTGTTATTTCCTGCGCAGTGGTGGTTATTACAATTCGAATAGTTACTGTTGGGATTATTGTAGGATCGGGAGTTAAGATCTGGTTGTATATGCCTTCTTATATTATAGTTAGGGTTTTGCTGAGGGTGCTGCGCTTACGGTGGTTGCCTGTTTGCAGAATTTTGAACTTGCATCGAGGTCATTCTGTTAGTGGGATTACCAGTAGATGTTATATTTGGCTTCCTTACCCCGATTTGGTTGTTGTGTGGCTGGTGCGACCTGTAATTTTGGCTCTCGAGTTCCTCGCAGAGGCTTAGAGCCTGCGGCAGATCACTGGGTTCACGGATGCCAAGCAATTTTGGCAGATCGCCTCTTAACCCTCTGATAAAAGTATCTAGGGCTTTATTTCTGTAAGTCTGCGTAAGCAGCTTTAAAGATTCTGGTCCAATATACATGCAAGCTATGTTGTTTAGGATGAGTGATAAGTGCTTGTACACGATGTTATAGAACTCATGACTCGTCTTGTTGCCTTGGACCAAGGACATCATCTGGTACTCTAGAGCTCCCAGATCTTGCTTGTCTGCATAATGCATAGCTAAGCAGCGTGAGATGTCAGTCCAATTGAGGGGAGTGTTGAATGACTCCAGGGCAACGTCAGCGTTTCCGACTATCTTATTCCTTATAACGTTTAGTATCCCAAAATACTTTGGGATACTCTTCAAATGCTCGTATATTTGCAGGATCCTGTTCACGCTTTTCTTCCACGAGCTGAACTTACCTGACTAGCCTAAGAAGGTCCTGATGCTACGTACCACATCTGGGATGCTATCTAATTCAGATAGCCTACCATGGTATTCTGGGGCTATTGTCTGATCATTCCCGGCAGTATCGTCGGATGGGTTTATAATATTCTGATTGATCGAACGGGTTTGGGTTTCCAATACGCGAGTTACTATAGAAGTAATTAAGATTTCTAATTCGGTGGTGGCAACCGGTACCGTTGCGTCACTACGTGACACACTTGAACGGAAAGTAGAATTCGGATCTTGGACTTGGGGAGGGATATGGGGAGCGTTGGTTGGACTGAGTTCATTTCGAATAGTGTTAGGGGAAGTGCCTTGTTGAGCGAGCGCCTATGCTAGACTGTGGGGTGGCAGACCAGATTGTTGTGAGACTTGCTCTTCAATTTGAGCTCGTGTAAGCACCATTTTCTTTATATTTCTTTAAATTTAATTTTTTTTTAATGGTGAATATATATTTTTTTTATAATGTTTCTAAGGTTGTTTTAGTATAACTAAATTTCAACTAATTATTATTTGACTTAATCTAAAATTGTTTATACGATTTGATATTCTTACGAGGGTTTTTAATTCTCCTTTTTTTTCTCAATTTCTTTTTTGATATGGCTATCCTGAGAGGTGTCATCGAGGAATAGCTGGTTTTTGTTGAGTTGCTGAGTGGTTGAGTTGTTAAGTTGTTGAGTTGTTAACTTGTTGAGTTGTTGAGTCAGCGGGTTTCCTGATCGGATGGTGCGGCTAGCTTATACAAGCTTCCGGTTTGTCCACTTTTCACTAGTGGGCTACTACGGGTCCCTTTTAAAATTTCACCACAACACGATATACGAAGCAGTTTTGTGTTCTGCTAGTTCTACGTCGGCGGATATAAGAAAGGCTTTAATAAGGTTGATTAAATTATTCGTAGCTGACTTTATCTCACAAATATTCTTTGCAACAGTTATATTACAAGGGCGATGTCGTCAGCGAATCCGTTTTGTGACAGTGTTAATTGCAGAACTCAACCGTACGTGATATTCCATAGTAGGGGCCCCAGTACCGGTCTTTGTGAACTACTGCGGAGATTTTATAGTACTTTTCCCCTTCGGTGGTTTTATATCTCAACCTTCTATGCCGAGGTAGCCGGATACAATCTTTCGCAAGTAGTCTATGGCGTTCTGACTAGTGATCTTCTTATAAATGACAGCATAAATGAATAAAGACATTCTTCATGTTCAGCGACAAAATTGCACAATATTATTTTGCTTCCCATCGCAATCTTTCTTCTATTGATCTGCTCCCTTTTCTTTTGCCACAGTGAGCAACCCATCGTTTATGATCTATTCAGTGTGTCTAGTAGACAAAATGGGCGATATGATGCTGGTTCTCCAGGTGGCTTGTTTCCCTTTTATATTGTAAGACTACCAAATGTTGCACTTTCCACTGATCTGGGAAAACACAATCTTTTAGACACTTAAACATGTCTGGTCTCTTTTGAACTGCCTTATGTGGTATGCATTTGGTTTCAGGCGCTTTGTTGATGCCTGTCTTCTTGCAAGCCTTGAAGAGTTTGCTTGTTGTTATTGTCACAACTGCAGCTGTGCTGAGTCCCTGATTATATTCAACCGTTATCGTTATCATTCTGTACACCGTGCCCGATGGGTTTATGTCTACTTTATTGCTTTGTATTTTCGTTTATAGCATTCTTTAGGTCCCTTCTTGCCAGTCAAAATATGTCTAATTGCACTTAAAAATAGGTTATCCTACTAGAACGCCGCATTCTCTGCCGTGCTTGTAAGCAGTTTATTCTGAGTGCTTTTATTTATTGTCTCCATCAGTAGGATGGTGTTTACTCGGCATTGCTGCGTCACATGATGTGGTTATAATGCAAATGAGGTGATGCGGCAAATTCTCTGTTGTTTCGCTATCGACCAGCTCGATGATATTCATCATTTCGTCAACGAGTCCTTGTCGAAAAATTTTCTTTCGATTTTGGCCCTCTAGCCTGCGGCGTGGAGTAGCCTGTTGGTCTTTAATATTAATTATTTTCGACTGATTGTCACCGTTTGTATATTATTCGCTGACTCCCCATTTTGTGTTGCGCAGTAGGGGGTTACTTATGAAGGTAATATCGATGATTGATCCCATTTCCGCTTTGCTCAACTATTGTTTGCAGTGAGTTTGTTACCCCATTCCGTTATCCGGTCATTACAGTTCTCGCCTATAACCAGTGGAGATCTTTCACGTGCATCTGCAATTACGCTTTCTGGCATTGCTTGGCCGCATGTAGCAGCTGTAGAAGTTGACTCCGTTTGTTTTTTCACGAACGTACCTATCCTCCTGATCATTGGCACCTTGGAAGGCATAATTTCCATATGTCCAATTTGCAGCATGCCTTAATTTATCGTAGATCAAGATGTTGCTGTCGAGAGTTTTACACGGCTCGCTGATTAAAATAGTGTCCGCTTTCTCGCCTCTAGCCATTTGTGCCAGGATTTCTTTTACTGTCCTACAGTGGATAAAGTTAACCTGTATTATATGCATAGTTACTTGCTGGTTGTGGCTCTCTTGAAGCCTGGGCATTTGCAGTTATCAGCTGCATGACTAGCGTTCTTCGAATTGTTCTTCTTGCAGAAGAAACAAAATGGGTCTTTGTTTTAGTTTTTGACTGTGGTATAAGGCCTTCTTCTCCACATATCCTACATTGGTCTGTTTTTTGTCCTGTCTTCTTCAGTTGCATAAGCAGGTCCCCTTTCTGGGTTCGTCTGATATTCGTAACCGATTCACCGAGAATGCTGAGTTTGGGTCTGCGTTGACTTTTCGAAGTATTTATGCTAAGGAAAGTTTCCCATCCGCTTTCATCACAATTGCGTCTGGACTAGCTTTTTCTTTTTGATGACGTTTGTATATGTGTTTGTCCAATTTTATGACCTTTCGCAATTTCTCGCTCTGCGTGCCCACGTTGTTGCGAGGCTTTTTATTCCCATGAGCTAGAGGTGGATTTTGACTACAATTCGAGTCTGAGATCTCCTCGTTCAGTTCCGATCTTCCTTTTGTGTCCGCTACAGCTTTGAGCCATTCCGATGGCTGTGATGAATTATTTTGTCGTATAAGTTCCTTGGCTGTGTGGTTGTTGTTTTTTTTTTTTGTTTTATTGTATAATTTGCGAGCTCAAGGGATGTAAATACCCTTAAAATGCTTACACACAGCGCGGGTGAAGGAAGATCGGTCAAGGAGGATGGAGAGAGAGGTACCGTTGAACGTTGGTTTTAAATGTTTAAAGGTTATAATGTCTAGGAAATAAAGAAGTAGGCAGGGCATTCCATAAGCGAGTTGTACGGCTTAGGAACGATTCACGATATTTTAGAGTACGTCATAAGGTAGGCTTAAGGGTATACTGATGAGCAGCATTTATAGCGAGACGGGTGTTACGGCGATTCTTATTGAGCACTGATGGTAGAAATAGCGATAAAACAGAGTGAAACACAAGAAATTACGTCGATAATACTATGTAATATCGGTATTAGTATCATCTATGAGTCCTATCGCACGGCACATCCCATCATATGTGGGCATTGTACTCCAATTTCGTGCGGATTAATGCCTTATATATTGAGGCCAGATATTCGACACCGAATATCTGGTCATTGTAACGTAAGTTGTCATTGATACCTTTACCAAGAATGGTAAAGTTTTTCGGTTTCGACGATGCAAGTGCCATTCGTGGACAATGGCTGGGTGTTTAAATTTCGTTTTAACGACAGCAGACAGCATTATGTTTTGGAAGAATTAAATTCTACTCTGTTAGTGGTTCCCTTAAGCCATTGGAAACAAATGGGGTCCTCAACCTAGAAGGTTGAAGCTCTACGCTCCACTCTCTCCGCGGTTGTAGACATTCTCTTTCACTTGACACCCCTCGACATCTTCAGCAGGCAAGTAGCTGCGACTGCAACTATTCGCCTTAAAGCGACTACACAGTGGACAAATAATTTATTTTATGTACAGAGCAGTTAAACCTTCACCTTTGCTGTGTGCCGGGCCGCAGGGATATTTCAGGAAATTTTAGGGCTGACGAACTCGCCAAAATTGAAACCACTCTACCTATTCTACCGGAAAAGGGTAACATAGGTATGCCAATCACTACTTGCAAATTATTACTTAAGCTGGATGCTAATAAAAGAATAGACCTTAGATGGAGCGGTGGGCCAACATGTCTTGCGACTAAACAGATCTGGTCAAAGCTGGATCTGAATCGCTCTTAGTCTGATTCTAGATTCTGGCAAGCATGCAAGAAGGCTTGGCGCTTTTACAAACGATTTCTGTAGAAGCGGTATGGACGAGGAGTAAGAGGAGACAGTCCTCGATTTTCTCTGCACATGTCCAGCTCTCTCCCAGAGAAGAAAACTCCACTTAGAAGCTTTCTTCTAAAGAACACAGACGTTATCAGTCTCAAATTGATCCTGCAATGTGTATATTTGTGTGTGTGTGTGTTTCAATTTGTATTCCTGTTGCTGAGGTTATTTGGAAGCCTGAATGCGCGTCTGATGTGTTAAGGTTCATTTCTGTTCATTGGTGTGGAGCATGTGCGTATATAAGTTACAGAAGTAACTTTCCAGTCTTTCTGATAGAACATGTGCTGCTGCTTCTGGCTTTTTGAATTGTATTAACACTTTTCAATTCAGCTGGTATATTTGCTATGCTAGTGCAAATAAGAGGAGATACAACACCAAACTCTACAAGCAACTCTGTTTCTGTTCGATTCTTGTTCTGTTGACATGTTCTTTTTTACCTTTTGGTAAAACTTCAAAACGGGCGTTCCTGGAGTAGTACCTTAATCTGGTTGATGATTTGAAAGAACCGGAGGCTCCTTATAGCGCAAAGTTAATTTAGTTAAGTCCATTTCCAGACGCGATGCTGTGGGCCATGCTTACCGATTGTATTACCAAAAATGTCCGCTCCTATTTGCAATGGTTTTAATGCCGTACTTAGACCAATACTCTTAAGTGTCGTCGAAGAGCTCGTAAAATCGTTCTTTGGTAGCATCGTCTATTGAGGATTTTCGAGTGAACGAGTGACAGCCCTGACACTACTCTAATGGGATGATTTCATTCAGATACACCTCGAATACGGACAATTTGACTGTAGAGAATTAAGGCAAGTGAAAAGTTCGAAAGTCCTGGATGACTAGTCAGTTTCATTCACGTTTCATTCCTTAGTGTTTCAGCTCGCTTAGTTTTTGATCCCTATTTCGCCTTAGGCAGTGCGCACAAGATCTCTAGCATCTTGGTGTTACTCAAACTCCGCCTTAACTTAAGAGGTTTACCGATTGAGTCCCGGATCCACCCTCGACTAAAGCGCCATCTTTTACCATCATGAGATTATCTCATGATTACCTCGTCGATATCATTCAGTTGAATTGCTTTCGCGGCGTAAGCTTTCTGTTCCTGTTAAATTTCCTAGGGCTTCGCTTATGACTTTATTCAACACCGCTGTATAAAATCATTGTTTTTAAATTGTATAAGCAGATTTCTTGGGTTTTCCGGAAATTGCAACTACAAAGGTTTTTTTTTTGGGATCTGCTTCGACACTACGCAGTTTACCTGAACGCCATCCTTCTACTCAAAGACTATGCCTTCTGATTAAGATTTTTTGCAGTTTTTTTTTTCTATTTGTTTGCCTATGCTTATTTTTTTGTATGACAGTTATGGTCCACTCTTTTGTTGTTTTTCGCACAATTTTCAGTGGCCAGTTTCGCTGCTGTTAATTGATATTCTTCGTGGATTCTTTTCTCGTGAGAGTTTTTGTTATGTTTTGTTATGGTATTCATTGTTCATTTCCTTCAAAATCGTTATAGATGTCCTGGTGTGTAGTTATCACCGGATCCCATTATTGTATGATTGATAGATGAAATGGTGAGATGTGCTGATATCAAATGTTCTCTGAGAACTCGCAAGATTTTAACGAACAGGAGCACTTGCATTATGATATGTGGGAAAATGCTTTTGGTTGTTGAGAGAAAAGTTCTTCGAGGCTTTTTTGACCCCGTTTGGATAAACGTAACCCCGAATAAAACAGATATAACAATGAATTGTATGGGCTATACAGCGAAAATGACCTGTTAAGAGGGGCTACATTATATCGGCTCTGACGGCTACGATATGTTGAGCAAATAAACACCACCACTTATTTTTAAAATGTCTTTAGAATCCATGCTGGAAAGACAACACGCAAAAGGTAGTGATAAAGGTCCTTCCTCCAAGTAAAAAGAATTTTTGCTAACTCCGTGAATTAGCCCAAGAATGAGCTCGAGGTTTAGAGGGCGGTCTGTTTATGTCTACCCGGACTGCAGAGCTACCTAAAATAAAACGCAAAGTAAGTTGCAAAAATATGAGGGACAACATATAGTATGTGCAGTGGCAGTAGTATCGAGAGAACTCACTGATCATGTCAGAGGTTGCTATTTCTATATTGTTAACGAAAGTAAGTACCCCAGCGGTATAAGATCGAGAAAAATGTTAAAATTAATGATCAACGAAATCGTTATGAATTATCCTCTAGAAGACCGAGTTTGTTGTAGTAATACTGTGAAGAGCTGGTTTGAAGTAATTGGAACTCCATGCATTGCATGCCTTATACACAGTGCTCGTGGTCGAAACGACTTTCAAATAGGAAACAAGTGGGTATAGTTAACAAGCATTTATGCCATCTTTGCGTATATTCGTATTTGTAATTGTTAAAATTATAGCAATTTCAACGTCGCTTAAAACCATAGGGGCCCTACTGCACGCATCTTCGTTTAATTAGCTCTTGTATCACGGCTTAAGAAGTTGATGCTATTATTTTTTCATCAGCACATTCATGTTCTTTTTTGCTGCATATCTTAATATCACTGTGGAGAGTTTTATATGGCTGACTGATCAAGACAACATCTGTGTTCTCGTTTCTACCCGTTGTTTGTCTTTTTTTACTTTTCTACTTTTGTTTCTTTAGGAACTTCTCAGTTTTATTAGGTCAGTTTGGTCAGTTTTTGACTTTGCCTCACTTTTTCTTTGTGAGGATTATTTCCCCAAACCATTTTACATTAATCTAGTGTTCCTATCATTTTTTTTTTTTTTTAATAGGCAGCAGAAAATATTACTATCAGCGTGGATTTTCCTGGTTTGGAAGGTATAGAGAAATTGACGAGAAGTCATGTCCGAATTGATGCAAATAATTATTTTCTCAATCCACATGAGCGTATTAGGAACTTCGTGATTTGCACTTTTTTTACAAAGAGTAATTTGAATTCTCTTTTCTATCGCCTTTGCCATTTCTCTGTCTGGCGTTTCATCGTTATATATTTATTTGATATCCATTCGGTGTAAATAGGCCTGTTTTTTGACAGTAGTATTCTATTGCATACATATATACTTCCGAATTTATAGCTGCTTGACAATATTTTCACCAGCTCCAAATATAGGGTGATTCATCGTTAGCTTTGATTTCCAATATGCTTTTTTGCCAGATTACGCGTGACTCCTATCAAACTGCTTATAATTTTTATTCAGTATTGTTTAGCAATTGATCATGGAAAGACTCACACTACAACAGCGTCTCCAAATTGTTCACCTGTATTACGAAAATCGTTCTGTGAAATGCTTTTCCTGCGATTCGTGGAACTTACGGTGCGCCAAATCGACCTACTGAAACCACTATTACCAATACCATTCCCAAATTTGAGTCCCAGTTTACATTAGTGGATGACACTCGACCGGTTAGATCACATCCAGCACGTAGTGAAGAGACTATAGCAGCTGTAGAATCGAAGAATCGATTCGTCGTCGTTCTCAGCAGCTTTATTTGGCGTATTTTACGTAAGGATCTCGACCTAAAAGCATACAAAATTCAACTTGTGTAAGAAGTGAATGGGCTCTGGAAAATTCGGTGTTTTATCGTGAAATTTTGTTCAGTGATGAAGCCCATTTCTGACAAAATGGATACGTAAGTAAACAAAATTGTCGTATTTAGGCTGATGAGCAACCCGAAGAGTACCAACAGCTACCATTACATCCATTAAAAACAACGGTATGGTGTGGTTTATGGGCTGGTGGAATCATTGGTCCATATTTCTTCGAAAATGAGACAAATCAGAATGTTACCGTTAATGGTAACCGTTATCGCGCCATGTTAACGGAATAAGTGCTTCCTGAAATTCAAGCACATGGTCTCGATGAGCTCCAGTTTCAACAAGACTGCGCTACGAGCGATACAGTGCGTGAAACAATGGACTTGTTGAGAAATCATTTTGGTGAGCACTTAATTTCACGTTTTGCTACAGTAAATTGGCCGCATAGATCGTGCGATATCACACCTTTGGACTGTTTTCTCTAAGGAAATGTAAAATCTCTGGTCTTCAGGAATAAGTAAGCTACGATTGACGCTTTGAAAGCCAATATTACTCGAGTTATCCGCGAGATACCAGTCGCTATGCTCAAACGAGTGGCCCAAAATTAGACTTTCCGAATGGACCACTTCAAGCATAGTTTTGGTCAATATTTACATAATATGATTTCCAAAGAATAAATGCCATAAATTGTTCTTTTAACTGATAATAAAAATTTTAAGTTCACTTTTAAATTTATGTTTTTATTTTACATTATAAATCAAACCTTACGATGAATCACCCTATAGTTGGAAGATCGGTTCTCTTTTTCCAACTTAGTCTAGATTAGCTTTACATTTAAATTAGCTTGTAGTCAATCAGCGAAGTTCGCAATACATGGAAAGACGAACTTAACGCTATATTTAACGAAGGATTCTTGCAAAGCAGTTTTCCCTCGGCTATAGCCCAGTAAATCCGGGGTACATTTTTCAAAACATGTTATTTTCAAATAGTGAATTCAATAAATCGTGCAGCACAAAATGCCTGCGTTTAACCACACATCCGATCAAATATCATACATTTTTCCATTTTAAGCAACATATGGTATTTTAAAGAACTAAGGAGCGATAATACAACTATCGTGGTATGTGTGTAAGTTAATTGGTAGCATTGGTTAAAAAGTTCAATGTCCAAAAAGTCCATCATACATTAACCTGACATTTTTTACTATTTAAAAAAATTTGGTGTTTACCAAATAGCCACTGAACCCAAACATTTTTCTTTCTTGTTCTATCCCATTTTTTTTTTTTAAATAACGTTGAAACACTCAATTGTAAAATCAAATTTAATGGTTGAAACATTTACAGATTCAAATCAAGAAAAAAACGAGGCAGTTGAAAACCTTGTTGCTTTGATCCATTTGTCAAGTGAATCTTATGCTGGCGCAGGGTGGAATGAATGACCAATTGTTAATTGTTTTGTAGCATTGTTTAAACTGAGTATGAGTGGTTTATAAATTTGAAAAAGTGTGGATTAACATTTAACATTGTGGTAAACTCTGTTTAATATATGCAAGAGTAACTAAGTGACTCATTAGAATATTTTCAGTAGTAATTAGGTTATGAATAAATTTTAGCATATCGAACTAGATTCAATTCTGTTTAAAAGGAAAATTAAGATTAACGAAAAATATGCTACGAGTATTAATCTTTTATACTTAATTTATGGAAAAACCAATTTTGCTGGAACATTTCTATGAAAACAATGTGCATACTTTTTATATAAATTTGTTACAAGTAAGATAAATTCTTTATATCAATTATTTTACTAGGTATTTACCTTCAAAATAAGAACTATTCGATTAAGCCTTTTAAGAATCTCTAAGGTTTTCGATTCTTTTATTTTTTCTTCATTTAGCATTTCACGTATGGAATCAAGTTCGTAAATTACCTGTTTAAACCAAAGTTCATAAGCTAGAAAGATTTTTGACATTATATTAATTGAATGAAGGATAAGTAGATTAGGTTGGTCACCTTGGTGTGTAATAATAAAGAGATGTTCATCGTGTACTGGTCTGTTGTCCACTTTTGAAAGCATACGTTGTGCTGAAAGAACTTTATCTAACATTAGATATTCGGCATATATCATGCCAACTTCTGATCCAAGCGGTATTGCATTATCATCATGGCTATTACTGAAAATTAATCGAAAAATGTCCAAATTAATAAAATGTTAATCTAATATATTTTCGAATAGTGGAAAAAATGGTGCTTGAATAAATGTAACAAGTTTTAGATATGAATAACCCTTATCTGAGCATCGAACTTGTCGAGCTGTAGGGGCTGAGAAAGGTTAATTAATCTCGAGAAGTTTCTCCAGACGAGTCCTGAAACCAAGGGATGACCCCCCTCCTTTTCCCTCCATACGCCCAAACAATCCTTTTTCCCCTGGGCTGGATCAAGATGTCATACGACCCATACCGATGACCAACCTGGCTGAGGGCCTAGCATCTCTAAAAATAGTTCAGTAGCAAACGGACTATCCGGATACCTGACGATCTTATCTGTATACAGCGGATCTGTTCAAATGGACCACCCTTTCTACGCTACTCGTGAGATCTAGAATGGATACATCCGAGGCAGAGGGGGTAAAACTGTGGAAGACCTTGGTGCGCCCCTCAAATAGCAAACGCAACGAGCCTAAAACTAAATCTTCAAGGAGAGATAAATCTGTGGCAAGCCATGGTAGAAGAAGCGATAGAAGCGACGCCGACGGATCGATTAAACCTGAACGGTGGCAATTGGTCAAGTTGAAGCCTTCGGGCCACTTCTTGGCCATTCTGCGGGAAAACCCCGGACCACTTCCCATCACAAACGACGCTAGCTGGCACCATGACCACGTTAAGTCCATTGCGTGCGCCGATCAAAGATCTTTTGATCTTTTGAAGAAAGCCATAGGTGGTTTAGGAAAGATTTGGCCGTGTCTAAGGAGGATATTCCTACCAGACTAAGAACCCGCACCTTGACTTCAGCCGAACCGCCCTCTCCAGAAAGCATTCCGACTCATGACTGGAAAGTCGCTAAACTGGAGAAGCTAAGGGGCTCTTATAGATGCGCGTTGATTGTGATCAATAAGGGATCCCTTAATCTTCTAGTGCAGACTAAAGGCATGATCCGGTTTGTATTCGAGGGAATACACCTTAGGGTTTATGAAAAGGATGAGCTGGGTGCTGATAAGCAACCTCCTCCTATTTAAAAGAAAACACAATCACAGCCTTATATCTAGGAGCGTCGATACTCTTTCCCGAAATGGAGAGCGACGAATCCAATACATTCGAGTCGACTATTAAGCGGTCGGTTTGGCAATAAGCCCACTTTTATAACAAGAAACTGACAGGAAGTGCTAGATATCACTCTTTTCTCAGACAACATCACTCAAATGCTTACGAACTGGAGGGTATCGACTGAATAGTGTTTTTCAGACCACAGATATATCCAATTCAGCCTGGGTCATGCTCCCCCCAGTCAAACAGCATTCCTAAACTATTGGCTAAAATACAGAGTAATGATGTCAGAAACAATATCCTCTGAGCTTAACATGAAAGTCAGGGAATTCACCCTGTCTCTCAATCAGGCTATGGCTTCTTCCTGCCCTTCGATTAAATCTAGGGGCAAGAATAAGTAGCATTGGTGGACTTCAGAGCTAGGACCGCTTAGAAACACCTGCAGAAAACTTTTCAACTTTGCAAAAAGCACAAGAAAATTGACTGAGTGGGACTCATACAAAGAATCCCTCAATATAAAAAAAAAAAAAACAGGGGAAAGCAAAGCGTCTATCTTGGAGCTCATTCTGTGACAAAACCACAGAAACCTCTGAGGCATCGCGGCTAAAAAAAATCCTCTCTACAAATCCTTATTATTATTATTATTATTATTATTATTATCAAGGGAACAATACAAATTAAGTTGTAGGGTCCGGGATTTAACGCCGGGGTACTATACCCATGTGGCGCGTTTTGTCAACAGCACGCGGAATACTGAGTTCCCATGTGGTTCCCCACCTACGTATTTACCGCGCCCAACACTGCTTGATTTCGGTGATCTAGTGGCAACCGATGCTTTCAATGTGGCGAAGCATCCTATGATGCCTAGTTGTTTGAAAAAAAACCGATGGCTCCTGGACAACCTCAAGTGACGAATCACTCAGCTTACTACTGGATATTCCAGGTTACTCCTCATTCGCGGCCAACAGTAACCAAAACAGAACTACTGCAACCGTCAACAAAATTCATGGTCTAATTACCAGAGACAGACTCCTTTGGGCACTGCATATCTTCAAACTATACAAGTCTGCGGGTCCAGGCGGTATAATATTGGCCCAACTACAAAGGTCCTCAGATATTATCTTGCCCACGCTAGAGAATATCATGAGGAGCTGTGTAGAATTGATTCACGTTGCACTGTCATGGAGAGAAGTTACTACAGTAACTTTCCCAAGGTCAGAAAATGCTCTCATGATGTCCCAAAGGACTTTAGACCTGAAAGTCTATCATCTTTGCTACTGAAAACTCTAGAACGACTAAATGATATCCATATTCGAGCTAAAATTGATCAAAGACTTTTGTCAACGGCTCAACATGTATACTGTAAACAAAAATCGGTGGAAACGGCTCTGCATTCGCTGCCTAACCACATCTCATATGGTAGAGGGAGACATTAAGGGCGCCTTTCCCCAAAACAACTCCTCACTTGGGGAGTTGATCAGTCTTATGCTAAATAGCTTTCCTCTAGATCCTTCTGGGAAGAAGATCCTTTTATGGAAGACAAGTTTATCCACTTCTACGTATGGGCGTCAAAAATGTACGTTGCGAGAGCTTTCACAACGCCAACTTGAGATTTCTATCTTTGAGTGATAGATTAATCTTAGTTGATACGACTTTAATTATAGTTTAAACTATCGAACATAGTTTTTACTAAGGAAGAATTACTATAGCGAGTTGAGCAAAACGAGAAAAAGAAAGGCGATCTATTCAATAATGATCTTTTCAATGAGTTTTTCAGACAAACAACTTCATTACGAACTGTGACATGATAAGTAAGCGGTATTTAAACATTGAATATGAAAAAACATGGTGGTCACCGCGATCGGCGGTAAATTCAAAAGTTCTATGTTTTCTACAAAGTGTTATAATTATAAACATTCCAGAATGCATTCTTAAAACAAAAACTACAGATTACAAAATTCAAATTTTTATAAATGTATGTATATATCTAGGATCTAACAATTCGTAATCTTTGAATCGCGTCATATTTTGACTTGCTTGCCACATAGCCGCAATTCGTTCGTAAATTTTTATAGTATGTGATATTAACGATCGGTATTTGTTGCAGTTTCTAGTACCACCTTCATTTAGTAAGGGTGTTAAATTACTCTTTTGCAAATTGCAAATTCCGTTGAAGAAGATTTCCCTGCACAACTTCAATATATTTTAACAATTGCATCTCTTCTGAGTTTTTTTTTCGTTGCGCACTTATATAGGGTTTTCCAAAAGGGACTTGACAATTTTGAATTTAATTTGTGAACGCACTCTTCCACTAATCATCAAACTGTCACTGTCAGTTTATTCAGTAAACTCAAATTTTTCATCATGGTAAAGTACACTAACGAGCAACGTCTGCAAAATTTCTACAGATATTCGGAGTCGCAAAATCATCTTCAGTGACGAAGCTCATTTTTGGCTCAATGGGTTTGTCAATAAGCAAAATATGCGTTATTGGTAGGTGGGAAACCCACAGGTGCTTCATGAATCACCACTTCATCCACAAAAAATAACTGTTTGGGTCGGTTTTCATGCCGGCGGCTTTATTGGGCCATATTTTTTCGTCGACGATGACGATCGTCACGTTACTGTGAATAGTCAGCGTTATCGCGCCATGATCACCGATTATTTTTGGCCCGAATTGTAAGATATGGACTTATTGAAGAGTAAGTATGGTGAGCGTGTTATCTCAAGACATGGGCCAGTCGATTGGCCGCCTCGTTCGTGCGATTTAATGCCGCTTGACTATTTTCTGTGGGGCTACGTTAAGTCATTGGTTTATGCCAACACGCCGAAGACGTTGGAAGAGCTCAGAGCCAAAATTGAACCCGAAATAGCGTTGAAGATTGAGTCCAACGAATCGAACGAAGTCGAATTCCATTTATAAATGTTTTGATTGTACTTCAAGCCAATAATAAAGTTTTTGAAATATCTCAAATGATTTGCTTTTATTTAAAAAAAAGTTGTCAAGTCGTTATTAGAAAACCCTATATTTTTCGTGGATTACGGGTGATCGAATAATTGTTAGTTAGTGGCTGGTTTTGAAAAAATCTAACAAAATATCAATGCTTGGAAAATAAGGAAAAATTTTGATGTTTTGTGGATACCTGTATACTCGTATCTTGATATTATAAAGAAATTTGGATGTCGTGTAGGAAAATTTGAGTAACGTGTAGAGCACGAGAATATTTTGGACAAATTTGAGGAGAATTACTTATACTTTTTCGATAAAAAATTTCTTTATCAAATTCTGCAAAGAAATTGAGTATTTTCAAAGGAAAGAATTAGATTTTTCCTTTAATTTCATTATTATTTAAAAATTTATTTCCAATAGATGTATCTTTGTTCTCCAACTGATACAAGAGCTACGGACTCTGTTCCTTTAGAGAAATAACTTCTATCTTGAGCCTATCTCTAATGTGGAACTTTTGGATATTCACTCTATGGAGTGGTTTCGACAATTGAAATTACTACCAGTTCCACAGTAGCTTTAGGTTAGGATAGTAAGCAAATAGCGATTTAAGGTCGTTAGGTCAGAATCAAAAGATTCTCGAGTACATGCCAGTGACGAACCTGAAGCCGGACTCGGAATAAGCAGAAGATGCTAGCAAGCTTATGGAGAACTTTTACTCAAAGAAAAAATATCGACAAACTGTCATGTTTACGGCGACAATGCCGCCGGCAGTAGAACGTCTGGCACGATTATATTTGCGAAGGCCTGCAACAGTTTACATTGGATCGATTGGTAAACCCACAGAGCGTACCGAACAGACGGAAAAAACTTATGGAAATTTTGTTGAGAGGTACCGAACCGCCAGTCATTATTTTTGTCAATCAAAAGAAGGGAGCCGATGTGTTGGCTAAAGGTCTGGAGAAACTTGGATATAATTCGTGTACTTTGCACTGTGGTAAGGGCCAGGAACAGGGAGAGTATGCCTTGGCCGCACTTAAGAGCGGTACAAAGGATATGTTGGTGGCCACTGATGTTCCTGGAGTGGTATTGACATTAAGGATGTTTCCTTGGTTATCAATTATGATATGGCGAAATCGATTGAGGACTATACTACATCATCTACATCGTTTTGGTCGTACTGGTCGTGCCGGTAAAAACGGTATGGCCATTAGTTTTGTCACGAAAGACGACAGTCAATTGTTCTTCGATGTTAAATAATGTGTAATGGCTAGTCCAGTGTCTGTTTGCAAACCAGAATTGATGAATTATCCAGATGCTCAACACAAACCGGGCACGGTAGTGACCAAAAAGCGGAGGGAAGAAAAAATATTTGCTTAGTTTTCTCTTTTGTTTTTAGGAAAATAGTATTCGTAACTGTTAATTCAGTAGAGAAAAAAATAAAGGCACTACTTTTCCGAAAAAAAAAAAATAATAATAATAATAAAAAAAGGGGTGGTGGTGGTGTAGTGGTATATGCATAGACTCCTCAAGCAGAGGGTCGCGGGTTCGAATCCCGTGCCAGGCAATTCTGTGAAAAAGTCTTTTTATACAATTTGTATGTAGTTATATGAAAATCCCGTCGGCGTCAACTCTGACATGAAGGTATAACACTGATGTTGGAGTCCAGTTTGACAACCACCTCTGGGAAAAATATCGAAACCTAATACACCTGAGTTTCGCCCTGGAAAAAAAGCCAGGAAAAAGGTATTCATATCCTCTTTGTGCGCGCGCGGTATTATAAAAAAATGTCGTCATACTAGCTTTTTAGAATACACATTACAGCAGTCCCATAAATTGTAGTCTTGTTGCGCTATAATGTCTGACTTTTTGCTGTTCAGACTTCTATTATTTGTTTTGCTTTATTATTCCCAGTCGTTTCTTTCTAAATTTTATTAGTTGTTGCTTATTTTTATTTTATTGTTATAAGTTTAAAATGCTCAATGTACCTAAAGTGTGTACTTTGTCTTCAAAGTACAAATACCATATAAAAAACTAAATAATTTAATTGTAGAACTATTATTATGATTACTATTATTATAAGTGTTGTTATAACGTTTATTTTTTTTGATATAATTATTATTTACATTGCTTTTATTATTACTACAATTTTTATTACTGAGATAATTATTTTGATTATTGTTACTACTCTTCCTATTATTATAACTATTATTTCTTTTTTGTTATATTGTTATTATTGTTAATATTTTTACTACATTTATTATTACTATTGACATATACTAGGTAATTGTACCAAGGGATTAGGCTCTGTTGGGGCGTAATCCACTAATTCATAGGAACACTAATTTCTAAATCTACGCCATAAAATTTTTTATTCCATTCTTCTAAAAGGTTCATAGTGATATGACTGGCAACTAGTCTGGTTGCTGATATTATAATAAGTATAATATCGATTTGTTCAGCATCAAATATTTACGTCATTACATTAATCGTGTAGGCAGTGGGATTGTGAGACTGCTATATCAAATATTTTATCCTACACTTATCTAGCCCACACTCCATCTGGATGTCGTTGCTAAAACTTTTCACTACCTCTAGGCTTAGACAAGGCCACAGCGGGCGTAGGGCATTATATTGGAAAATACTTCATCGAATAGGGTTACTTTTGCCATTAGCTGGTTTATGCAGTTTATAATAGCAATATTTGATAATTGATTTTGTGTATTTGAAACACCTTTTGTAAGTGCTGATGGAGCATGAAATCCTTCTGAAAGCCTACTTACAGTCGACGAATGCCACCCTCAGGTTTCGTTTTTTCTTCACGGCTATTCTTATAAAAGCCCAATCAACGTCAGCCTTTTTTTTCCTTCAAAAATAATGTTATTTTCCGAATAATGTTGATAATTTTTTTTAGCCAGAATTTTAGTGAAGAGCTTGTTACTATGTCATACATTTACAGGTAATGGGACAATACTTTGACGGGACTCTGCTTGGGGCACCATTCAGGAGTAAGTTTGTTATTCCCGTGATCAAGAAGTGAGGGGTACGGTTTATGCCTTCCAAAATTTCGATATTACATTTCGCCAGTTGTTTATAAGTGTGGTGAGCTCCTTGACCCAAATATTTTGAATCTTATCAATAATGCCTTCAGAATTTTCCAAATCCCCAAAGTGCTCTCTGATTTTCATAGAAGAGTTTATTCTCTTTTTGGGTAAAGTAAAGTTGTTTCTAAAGATCTCTTGCTCGCTTTCAGGTGCGTTGGTATTTATTTTTCTTCTCCCGGTAGCACTCTTGCAGATTATGGCTATTTGAGACTTCGATGTTCATGAGCAAGGTTCGCCTTTTTTGTTTCTATACTAAGATCATGTCCGGTCTATTATTTTCAACTGGGTGGTGAGTTGGTCAGTTAGCACAGTTCCATCCCAGTAAAGTTTGAAGGTGTTACTTTCTAAAACAGGATCAGAGTCAAATATATAATAAGGTATTTCCGTCATAGTAAGCTCGCACTTTAAGCCTATTACCTGGTGTACTAGGTCGGGTGAAAAGTAACTTCCTTGGGAATGAAAAAAAAAAATTTTTTTTTTAATGTTTTTTTTGTTTTGTTTTATTCAATATAGACCTCTTTTAGTTTGATACACTCATTCCAGCGATTTTTCAACTTATTGATCCCGTCCGAAAAGTAATTTTCCGGAAGGTCTGCAAAATACTCCTCCGTGGCGTTATGATTTCCTCGCGTGAGCTGAATTTTTTATTGATGAGCCATCTTTTGAGGTTTGGGAAGAGATAATAGTCCGAGGGAGACAAATCGGGCGAATAAGGTGAATGGGACAGCAATTTGAGCCCTAAGTCATTGATTTTAGCAATGGTTGCGATGCTCTTGTGCATCGTCCTGCAAAAACAAATTTTTTTTTTGCTTCACGTGAGGCCGTTTTGCAACGATTTCGTCCTTTAATCGCTCCAATAATGCACAGTAATACTTGCTGTTGATGGTTTTTCCTTTTTCGAGGTAGTCCACCGACGCCATAAACTTTCCGACCCATCAAGCTTCCCTCGGCCGCTTCGGAGCACTCGTGCCGGATTCAGTACATTGCCGGGCACCCATTCTGTTCTCTGGTGTTCAACAATTACTAATCGATGCCAAAAGTCTGCCTGATTCCGCATCAGCAAGTCCAAACACTCTTTCGAAGTGCTCTCGCGTTCGTGCTTTTTGTCATGAGTGAGTATACTCGGCACCCAGCGGCAGGATAACTTTTTCATATGCAGAATATTGCCCAAAATATGGCGTATGTGCTCAGTACTAATCTTTGTGATATTTGCTAGCTCGCGCACCTTCACTTTCCGGTCAGCCAACACCATTTCATGTATTTTTTTGACATTTTCCTCTGTAACCGCATCGGAGGACCTGCGCTGCGGACTTGATCGGTAGTGGAGTTGCGGCCACCACGAAACTCTCGAAACCAAAATTTGACGATGTAATCTGACGGAGCATTAGCCCCATAATATTTTTCCAACTTTTCTTTTGTTTCCTTCGCCGTTTTGCCTCTCAAAAAATAATGTTTTATGAGAGAACGAAAATCGTTTTTGTCCATACTCAACATGATGCCAAACACGTCAACAACAATCAGCTGTCAAAACAAAACTAAAGACAGTATTGCACTGAAATTCGGTGCCTAAATATGAACGGACTTCAAGGCACCATAACCTTTTTTGCAGTAGCAGTGCATTCTGGTGGTCAAGGAGGTTACTTTTAACTACATTTAGTACGATCTTTGTTACCGGGTTGTACCTTTTAAGGTAGTCTGTTTCTGGCAAGGATGTGCATGCCCCCGTTATATATTGTATGGTCTCTGGTTGTTGGCAGCATTTCCGGCACTTATCGTCCTCTACCTGATACCTCAGTACATATGATTTCTTGTAGCGATGACTTGTTCTTGGATCGCAACCAGCAATGTCTCCGCGAAGATATCGGTACTTATGAGCCAGACGTTTGACATATCGTCGTCATAATGAGCTTGATTCAACATATGGGCAAGTCTGCCATGGATCACCTTGTCCCTTCACCCATGCATTTTGCGTTGCGTGTAAACAGAGTCAGTCTCCCATTTATTTTCACCGACATACTTTAGGTTAAGTGGTGTGTAGTTCTCGTTACTTCTTAGCATCGCCTTATGTTAAGCAGTGCTTTGGCTGTCAAAGTATATGCACAAATGACTAATGTTTATCAGACCATGTCCTCTTAGGCATCTAGGTAACGCAATTTTCTCTAGGGACGACATAGGATGATGGGCTCAAGGTCTGTTTTGCTCCATTTAATAACACTGAACGTACAATAGGACAGGTATTACAAAGCTGTTAATTGCCTTTACCAGATTTTCTCCATTGAGCTTAAAACGTAGTAAATTTTTCATTCTTTGAAGATAAATGTTCAACACTTCTCTTTGCAACAATTTTCCCTTGACAACACTTACTCGTTGGCATTTATCGATCCCAAATGACATTTTGATGTTTGTAGTTGTTGAAAACTTCTACGTGTCAGGATAGAACTTGATGTCTTTACCTTCGATGAGATAGCAATATCTGGTGAAGTTAGATGCAGTGGAGAGTGGGTTTAGAGCAATACAATAAAAAAAGGGACTGAGACTATCTCCTTGAATTATACACCTTTTATTACGTACTCTTGGGGATGTTGCAGATGGAGGGTAATTTCCTACAAGTACATACGGTATTTCAGCAGAGCCGTAACATATGGTGTAATGTTCTTGTTCTTATTGTAGGCCCACTATATTACTATAAAATCGATGATTCGACGTACACCACGAATCAAGTACGTCTATGGCAAAAAGAGGGTTATCGGAGTATAAATAGCAACCATGGGGGCAATAGTGCTCACATAATTGCAGGGGCAAGCCCGCTGTCAGTCAGAATGTAGAGGAAGATTAGCCGATAGGTTAATAGTTACAGATAATCGTATTATATAAACACAGATAAGCGTATTTGTACCATATATGATATCATCGATCGAATAGGAAATACTTGTGTCTCCAATCGGGTATAAACAAGAATACATCTTTTTAATAGTTACGTCTTATTTTGGAATCTAAATCAAACAGTTTGTTGCTAGTACGTAAAATAAAAGTGTTTTTTCTTTCCTTTTTCTAAAAACATATTTCGAGGTAACGATAATTGGTGCAATCGGTAGGATACGCGATACGGTGTTTGCGTTTCAACACCTAATGGCGTACGAAATTTATTCTCTTAGAAGAGATAATCCGGAAGTTTATAAAACTAACACGCGATACTAAGAAGTTCGCGAGTAAGAAAACAGCAAAATAAAAATTTGTGAAAAGAAAACGTAGGGTACATATTCTATAAGAAGAAACTAACCGTTAGTAAGACTCAGAAAAATTTGTATTCTCACACAATATCAGCAACAACATCAACACAATTAAAAACATCAACAGAAACATCTAAAGGAGGGACAAAAAATCACAATAGCAGTAGCAGCATTAACTAACAAATAAAAAAAAAAACATTTTTAAAAGGTAGATATATTTACCTAATTCATAATAATGGTTATAAGTTTATAAATTACATATTTTGTTTATTATGATATAATAAGGGGTGATTTATCTTGAGGATTGATTTTCAATAGGCTTTTTTTGATAGATCACGCATGACTTCTATTAAAATGCTTTATCATTTTTATTCAGTATCGTTTGGCAAGTCATCGTGGAAAGACTTATACCACAGCAGACTCTCAAAATTGTTCAGCTGAATTACGAAAATCAGCGTTGTGTGAGAAATATTTTTCATGCGATTCGAGGAACTTACGGTGCGCATAATCGACCTACTAAAACCACTATTGCCAATACCATTCGCAAATTTTCGCAGTTTACATAAGTGGATGATACTCGACCGGTTAGACCACACCAAGCACGTAGTGAAGAGAATATAGCAGCTGTAGCTGAGAGTGTATATGGAGACCGTCACGAATCGATTCGCGTCGTTCTCAGCAGCTTGGCTTGGCGTATTTTACGTGAGGATCTCGATCTAAAAGCGTACAAAATTCAATTGAATTGAAGCCAGGCGACTTGAATTTGCGTCATATTTTCAGTGAATGGGCTATGGAAAAACTCAATGAAGCCCATTTCTGGCTCAACAGATACGTTAATAAACAAAATTGCCGTATTTGGGCTGATGAGAAACCCGAAGAGTACCAAGAGCTACCATTACATCAATTAAAAACAACGGTACGGTGTGGTTTATGGGCTGCTGGAATCATTGGTCCATATTTCTTTAAAAATGAGGCAAATCAGAATGTTACCGTCAATGGTTATTGTTATTGCGCCATGTTAACGGGCTATGTGTTTCCTGAAATTCAAGCACTTGGTCTCGGTGAGCTCTGGTTTCATCAAAACGGCGCTAAGAACCATAGAGCGCGTGAAACAATGGACTTGTTGAGAAATCATTTTGGTGAGCACTTTGAAAGCTTTGAAAGCCAACATTACTCGTGTTATCCGTGAGATACCCGTCGCTAAGCTCGAACGAGTCGCCCAAAATTATACCTTTCGAATGGACTAACTCAGACTTAGGCGTGGCCAACATTTACATGATATTACTTTCAAAAAGTAAATGACATGAATTGTTCTTGCAAACGATTATAAAAATTTTAAGTTCACTTTCAAATTTATGTATTTTATTTTACATTATGTATCAAACCTCTCGATTAATTACCCTATATTATATGTACATTTTCTCGGGTATAATTGACTCGAACTGCAATTTTTTAAAATGCTATAATTTTTTTATTTTTTGATAAATTTGGCAAAGCAAAAAATTTTGAAAAATACATCAATTTTCAAGTTGTATCAGTAGTTTTCAATATGTCCACCTTTGGCGCGAATAATGGCCTTGAGACGGCCGAAGAAAGCATCGCACGCTGCACGCAAGTGGCTCTGCGGTATTTTGGCCCATTCCCGGCGAAGTACTTGTTTGAGGTGGTCCAAACTTTGGTATTTTTTAGTGCCAACCTTCGCCTTCAAAATACGCCAGACAGAGAAATCCAACGGATTTGCATTCGGAGAATTCGCAATCCATTGTGTCGAAAAAATTAAGTGTGGAACATTGTTTTTTAAACAATCTTATATGACGCGCGCTTTGTCTTTTTAAAATCTCCACGGTCTCCGACTGAAATAATTGTTTGCCCAAGGCTTCAATACTAACTCTAAGACAGTTTCACGGTATACAATCGCATTAATTTTGACGTCACGATCCAAAAATACGAGCGGAGAGCGACCATCGGCGATTATGGCGGCCCAAACCATCACCATCGGTGCTGCCTGTTTTTTGGTGGCTATCCGAAAGTGTAAATTTTCGAATGACCTCTCTGGCAAGTAAACCCGGTCATTTTGTTTGTAAACATGTTGCTCGAAAAGAAATGGCGACTCATCGTAAAAAACCAAATTCGGCAACTCACCACTTTCGTGCAAGCGTAGCAACTCCTTCTCTCTTTTGAGCTCACGAGCCATATTTCTTCCACTTCTACGCGGATTTCGCTCAATTCAAGTCTTCACTATCCAAATCATTTTTGTCGATGTTGTTGTTTTTTTATGACCATCTCCATGGCGTTTTGCAACTCTGCCAGTATCACGGTAACGAGCTATGGTTCGAGACACAAATGATTTATTAACGTTGAGGTGCTGAAATGCCCTAACGATAGCTACTTGTGGTTTACCAGCCAAATATAAAGCAATCACACTCTCACGTTTGAATTCAATTGCGGATAAAAATTTTTCAACACAACTTCTAACTAATAAAATTATCTGTCATGTGTCAAAATTTGAGCTCACTGTCAGGAACGGTCTGAAGTTGGTTGCAGATCGAGTCAGGCAGGGTGTAAGTACTTTAAATACGTAAAATTATAGATTTTTGTTGAAAATTTCCTTTTGACTCCTTCAATATTTTGATTTATTTGTTTTTACAATACTTAAACAAATTATTCTCGAAAATGGTGATCTACAAACACTCACCAAGAACAGCAACCAGCTCACCCAACTTTACAGACTTACAACACACTTTCCCAATATCTTTTCTCAGATATTTTAAAAAGTAAACTCAAAGGAAGGATACGGCAAATAAATATTCATGCTACTTCCTGGGAAGAAATAAAAATAATACTGCAAAACAATTTAAGAGACAAGCTCTTGTGTGAAGAGTTATATGATGAATTGCGGGGAGCAACTTTTAGAATAAACAGCCTTGATTTTTTAATAGCTTAAAGAACAAACTGCGTAGGTTAAACAACAAAACATTCTTAGTATTAGGTTCGGGAATGGCAACAAATGAGTGCGCTAACAATAATATAAGAAGCGGCGCTCAACATCTTTAAAAGTTAAATACCCGGGCCAATCAAGACTATCCTTACCTGCATAAACCCTAACATTCTTGAAGATACTATGGATATCCTTTTCCAGGCAGGATATGCTTATACAGGGTTCAACGGCCAATTTAACCGAACCCAAACGAACGAGCAAAGAAGGTCAAAAACTACCAGACGGCAAAACACGCAACAACGTACACATTATAATAATCACCCAATACAAAACTGACAAAGAAACAACTTCCAACACAAAAGGTACAACAGAAAAGCCGCACATCATGAAAACGGGAGCAATAATTGGGGGAACAGGGCACCTTTGTTTCAAGTACAGCCCATAGCAATTCGACCACCCATAGAACCAATGGATATTAACAAACAGGAAGTAAGAGAAAATTTTCTCTCAATGACCTCAATAGAAAACTACCAAATATAGTAGCAAAAACCAAATTAATCCATAATAATTAATCCTAATATATGTCATCTTAAATGACAAATCCTAATAAATCGAATAAAAATTAAGACTCTTCTAAACGAAGTCATAATAAACGAGAGGGTTAGAATACCAATGTTTTAAGAAATAGGAGACCTAAGAGACAGAATAGACTTATTAGTTTGCATGTTTCATAATACTTATGGTGGTCTAACCGGCAACGACATGTTCAAGAATAGGTGCGCTAAAATCGATTATAAAAATAATATCTTAGAAATAAAAGAAAAGTTAATCCTTATCTTGTTCGGAAACAAAAAAGAAAGGAAAAATAACTTAGCAGTCAAACAAAAAGAAGGACTAATATATCTTAACTTTAATATGAAAAACCTTTGAGCCTAAAAGATATAACATAGATTATAACAAATATTTTTGCGATTTATTCGTAAAAAAAAAAATCTTATAAGAATTTTCTTAGTCGCAAGCTTAAAATCAAAAGATATTTTAAAGACATAATAGAAGTTTTAATGAAGAAAAACTAGCTGATTTCGTTGAAAAAAAAAGCACAAGGAAGCAATCATAGAGGTATTGATGTTGTATTTAAACAATTAAAAGAAAGAATATATAATCCAAAACTTGAAACCAGAGTCACAAAAATCAACAAATTAACAACTGTGAAGTATATATGAAAATTTAGGATAGAAATCCCTCAAAAATACTCTATAAAATCACCGAAACACCAACAAAACCCAACGATATTATTCACGTCTACTTGAACTTAAAGCCCTAACACTCCAACAATTTCTGAAAAAGGAAAACATAGAAATTCATTTTATGGTACATCCAATAGAAATCATACGTCCAACGCTGACGTAGAACGGCTTCATAATACGATAAACGAACACATACCGTAAGTCTTCTAAAGTACGACGAGAAAAATAACGAGAAAACTATTGAAGAGATAATGTTACATATAAGGTTTTATAATGATACAATCTTTTCCTGATCGAAAAAGTAACGCAAGAAGAATATCCGATGATCCAGAAAAGAATAAGGAAAAAGAAGGAGAATGCCATTAATAAACTTAACGGGGATAGATACAACTCAAACCAGTTCCAAATTTTATTAGCGAAGTCAGGGGAGGTATCATATATATAATCCTACTATTAAAGTGAATAAGATAAAACGACCTAAATAAAAAAACAATAAAAAACCTACTAAGTTCCACCACTACTCTCTACTTACTATACATATATACCTATTAAAAACTAAAACCACAAAGTACTTTCTGTTTGTAGGATAAAATCAACTATGAAGTTAAGAATACTTTTATACATGTTCTATACAATTACTCAATCAGTGCAAGCCCAAAATATCGAAATAGAAGTCCTAACAAAAAATAAGGGGTTTTTTAATTTGAAGCTAAAAAACATAGGGCTAATAACAAATTACAATTAAATAATACATGTATTTAATATAACTGAGTGAGTGGTCGTGGCTCAAGTGATAGTGGACTGGTTTCAAAATATGAAGGTTCAGTTTTCGAATCTCAAGGCCGCCCAAAAGACATTCATTTTTTCAGTTAACAAAAATCAAGTAAGATGAGAAGTTGACTAGAAACCAACAACAAGTCAACTTCCACTAAGAATTTAGTCACCCCATTAAATGTTGGATGTCACCCATGGAGCGAAATAAATACTGAGCCCAAACATCTTTCTGTCTCCCTCTATCCCATTTCCCTAAAAACTTGATACATGCTGAGGCATTATAAGTGTATTCATACCCACTTGAGTGTCAAGTTCTTAAAAAAAATAATAATAATAATAAAAATATTGTAATAATAATAATAACTGAGTATGTAGAAATAAAAGAAAACATAGGGGAAAACTTAGAAGCATTTTTAGATACATAAATTCAAATGGGTAGGCCACAGTCAAACACAACTATAACCAAGCTAACAAATATTTTGCCACACTCCAGGACAAGAAGAGGTCTGTTTAATATAGTCGGAAAGGGACTTAAATTTAATGCAGGCACTATGGACGCGAATGATGAGGCAGAAATTTTAGAACAACTAGAGACAATAAATTACAACAACAAAATGATTATCATAGAAAACGATAAACAAATAAAATGGAATAGGGACATTACAGAACATATTAAAAACCAACAATAAACACAGACAAATTTTATGCACACCATGACTGACGCGAATTACAATAGAATAATCAATATTGAAGACGAAATGAGGTACATGCAATCTTTATACCAAATTAGTTATGACATCAACTTGTTTCGCAACCATATTGACGACATATGACATGTTCTATTAACCAGCAGGCTTGCGATCTTATACAAAAAAATTTTAACTGACTTGGACACATTAGCCCATATCGAAATCATTTTTGCCATATTCGAAAGCAATATTATGATAGCTCTTCTAACACCTACATTTTTAAAAAATATTTGTTCCAACATATGGATTGAACCTTTGCCAAATAAAGGAAATCATTCGCTACATATTAAAGAAACTGAAGTATTTTGTGACACTTAAGACAATATATTTTACGAAAATGTCAACCAAAATTTAAAGAAAAATAAACGATAAATGAACAAGAAAATTCTTTTAGTTAGGTGAAGCTATACCATATGTAAACTTAAACAATTTAAAGGACCATAAGTTACAGATATTAAAGCTGGTCTATTCATTCCAAAAAGTATAGAGAAAACTGTAATCAACCATAATTGTAACGAAATTACGAAACTAGAATAAAAGATCATATAATTTTACCAAATTATAATACACTTTTTAAAGGGGACACAAATAATTCCGAAATCATATTTAAGAATCAACATTTAGAAAAAAATATTAATAATAGGAAATGAATTGAAGAAATAAGCAGAACAAACAAAGTGGGGTACGCGATGAGCGTGATTACTTTAACTCGTATTATAACTGTAATGCTCACAATGTTCATTTTTGGTTCAATAAAAAATAATTGTTGCAGAGCCAGCCAAAGGGGTTGGAGTTACCGATAATCATATTATATGTATATATAAACACAGAAAAAAATATCTGTATAATATGTCATTCAAATATACCGCAAATTCAGTAATTATCACATAAACAGTATACGTAATTGCATTAACACAAATTAAGTGCATTTTCAGTTTCAGTTTTAAATGCATTTTATTATCTTAATCATTAACCCCTACATACTAACACAAAATGCTTAAATGCTAGCTTAAAATTACTTAACAATCTTATATTCACTTATTGGCCCCACACAGGAACTCGAAGCTACTCTAAATTCTTATATATATTTACATTTTACTTAGGAATATTTATTTCCTATACTTAAGGCTAAGAAAAAAATTGTTAACAAAAACTTATGGACTTAATTTTTTATAAAAACTTAATATCTAACTTAAAATAAACCTATACCTTTGTATATACTAATATATGTATATATTTTTTAAATGCTAACCTAAACCTATGTAAGCTGGCCATCGATATTCAAAGAGCAAATAGATTGGTCAGTTCTGCCTCATTAGTGAGGCTGGTCCGTAATTTACGGGAACGACGACAACGAAACATCTTCTCCATCATTCAACCACCAGAAATGCTGGTGCTGCCGAACGACATCCCTCTTATCAAGATTCCCCACCGCCCTACCGAACCTGAGACGATCCACACTGCCGTATGCGACGTCTCTGCCGTAGTTGAGTCGCCTGTCCCCAGCTGTCCGAGCGACATGGAGGATTAACGAAACCCTATCTGATCTAGGTAGAGGAATGCTTCCGGTGGAACGAAGCCGTCAGAGCGCACATTCTCGTGGTAAAGGTAATTGGGATAGTAAGCCCCAGATATTAGGTTATTCGTCGAGGCCTTTGCTCTTGCAATGTGCCTTCGAGTCAGCTTAATTACGAAGTTGTCCACTCGTATGAGGTTCGCTCTGTTGTAAAGGACCTCATTACGATAAAATTTTTTGTACTCCGACTCTGGTATTCTGTACAAGCGAAGGCAAGCCCTCTCAAACACCCGAATCTTTTCCATTAAGCTTGCTCGCACATTGAACCACACGGGACACCCAAATAACACCATGGGCCTGATAAGGGCCATGTAGCGGATTACCTTTACCCTCGCATCGAGTTGGCTGCTACAAAACAGTCTGTAAGAGCAAAAGCTCTGGCCAGAGCAGCATCTACATTTTTGTCAAAATACAGTAACTGATCTAGCCAGATCCCAAGGTATCTGACTACATTTTGGCAGGCAAGAGGCTTCCCGTGTTCTCGTGATCCAATGATCGAGAACTTTCGCCAATTTCTTCTGGTATCCCTAGAGGCTCCAGACGACGGCGTCCTAAAGAGAATGGTTTCCGACTTCTGAAAGTTAATTTTCAACTTCCAGTCATCTCAAAATCGTCTTATATTATCGAAGTCGTGCTTCAAGAGAGTATTAATGACCTCGATTTTTGGACCTGTTCTGTACGCTATCAAATCGTCTGCTTACGCAATAGTATGGGGAAGTGAAACTATCAAGTCGCTTGTATAAATGTTGAAAAGGATCGGCGAATTGACCGCACCTTGTTGCAGACCATTTTTAATTTGAAATATTCCAACAGAAGTCACATCACCATTTTTCACGATGAACTGTCTGTTGGTTAGCATATTATAAAGAATGTACAAGAGTGGTTTACTGATCCCCAGCCTAGACAGCTTATAGAAAAGAACCTTTAACCATGCGGTGTCGAAGACCTTCTTCAAGTCAACAAGGCAGGCACCAGTACATTGGTTTTTGCCTTTTTTCCATTGGATATTGGACACCAGTGTAGATGCGGCATGTGATATATCATGTCCCGCTTTAAAACCGAATTGATTATCCGGAACTATATGTTTGTACTCAACCCACATGGACAAAGCTCTATTGATTACCTTTTCAAACACCTTACTGATATTCGGAAGGAGACTTATCGACCGGAGATTCGCCGGATTGGATATATCCTTTCCTTTTTTGGGGATAGGTTGAACCACCGCCGTTGTCCAATGCGCTGGATAATGTACATTATTCATTGCATTATTAAACAGGGTGGTGTAAATGTCCACCGCTTCTAGAGGAAGATGTCGAAACACGATGTTCCGAATACCATCAGTCCCCACTGATTTCTTGACCCTGATTGTGTCGAAGATCTCATGGAGCTCTTCCTTCGAAACGAACGGGGGTAGGTCATCCTCTCTGGTAATGACATTATTTGCAATATTTTCTTCGCTGAACCAGGTGAAACTATAGCCCTCGGATCGCCAGCTCTCTACTTCATTTCGAATGTAGAAGTCGTGCACCAAGACGCGATTGTCCAGGTCATAATAAGGCCAATAGTATCAGTGGCCTTTTATATTTCCTGGAAAGTTGCCCCTATAGCCTCAACCTTCTCCTGTGGATCCTCGATCACAAAGAAGTCGTCATCATCAGCGGCCTCATTTGGATCAATACCTGCTATTGTCAGTAACCGTTCGTTGTCTGTTGTCCGGGCTATACTGAAGGTCGTTTTGACTTTTTCTCCGAAATAGTTTATTTATTTGCGGGAACATATTCGGGTTGCTGGTGTTTACAGCCCGAACCCTGTTGTTCCAATACAAACTTACAGAAATTCTGTACATCTCTTTTATTAACGTTAGAATATTTTTAATCGACGCCTTCAGTGTCCTAATCTCCGGGTCTTGTCTGTCAGTTAACTGTCTGTACAAGTTTTTAAGTCTTGACAGAAGTCTACTTTTCTGTCGGTGCAGTGCGTCAATAGTAGAATTGCGGAACAGGTCTTCGTTAGTCGTACGTCAACACCGCGGTATTGTAGCGTCCATAGTTTGTTTAATTGTCTCGTCCATTTGTTTCAGGTAATCTCCTCGTTTGACAAAATCCTATTGGACGGTGGGTGGAGCGTATTCGAGGAAAGCGCACTTGTCATGGTTGCGGAGAAGCGTGTCGATCGAGTCTTACTGTAGTTGTAAGAATATTTTTGGACAAACTCCTCCAGTTCCGCAATTTCGTTGGGAACTGTAATTTCGGTGCTAAAACCGCAGTGGTCACTGTCATACAAAAATGTGCGCAGACGGTTTAGCATTTGTAAATTCGTAACTGTCGGTCGTATACATTCGTCGAACAGCAGTAGATCCAAATAAAACCCGCCTCTGGGAAACGACGGGTTATCCGTCGCTTTAAGACCGAGACTGTACATGACATCGTGCTGTATTTGGCAAATTATTTCCCCAATCTCTGTGTCTAGCGTTGAAGTCCCCGCCGATTATAAAATAATTCTCCCCCGATTCCAGCCTCAGAAGTCGAAAAATCATGTCGAGCTCTATAATGAATAAAGTGGATTGTGGAGCCCCAGGTGCATAAACAGAGGCCAAGTATAGCCGCTTTCCACTGCCTAGTGGGATATAAATGACGACTGCCTCCAACACCCGGAACCTAAGCAACACTCCCTTGTACACTCTGTGAAATTTTATACCTTCTTTAATGAAGATCGCGACACCGCCTCCACGTTTGGATCGGGGCCGGTTTCTTCTTGTAACAATATAATTATTGTACTCCAGTTTGTGCTTATCGGTTAGCTTTATTTCGCTAGCGAAAAGCACATCAGGAGCTTGGCCTTGTAGCAATTTAAACTTCGCGGCTCTTCGTTCGATCCTAATCAGTGAATTAACATTCACCGCAAGGACCTTCAAAGTTTGCTTCACCATGTGTGTCCCACGTTCCCACATAACACGCACGGGAGCTGCGTCCTATCGGACGCTCCGTCCCTGCCCAGAGCACACTCCTCGAAACTGTGGTTCTTTGCTCATTTCACGCATCGAGGCTGCATTTGGCAGTTCGACGCGGCGTGCCCGAACCTCTGGCAGCGAACGCATTGTATAACACCTTCGCTCCTTTTTAATTTTTCTCAGTGAACCACCTGGTGGTCTAGGACATTGATACTCCTTAGACTATCCAGACGGCTTTCGGGACTGAGCTTCACCAGGAAGAACGGCAGACTCCGTTTTTCCCGCCTGGCTCTAGCTGTGGTAAATGGCTTTACCCCCACAAACTTGAGTCCTCCGTACTCCTTCTCTTTGAGCAGTGCCAGGATTTCCTCAGGATCTAAAGACGGTTCCAACCCCTTCAGCAGCATCGATTGCCGCTTTTCACACTTCGGTGTGAATGAGTAGTAGTGTTTCGTCGCTCTTTCACTTTCCCCAATTTTTTAATATTAAAATTATTACAAATGACCAGCCTACACAGGTCCTTGAAGGCATTTATCTCCGATTTATAGGTGTTGATAGGAGGCACCTTGTCCTTCTTTTTCTTCTTCTGCTGCTGCTGTTGCTGTTGTTTTTGTTGCTGCTGCTTTTGTTGTTGCTGCTGCTGCTGTTGTTGCTGCTGCTGTTGTTGCTGCTGCTATTGTTGCTGCTGCTGTTGTTGCTGCTGCTGTTGTTGTTGCCGTTTTTGTGGCTGCTGCTGTTTTAGCTGTTGCCGGTGTTGTGACTGCTCTTGTTGTTGCTGGTGTTTCTTAATCTTTTGTTGTTGTAGCACTTGTGCTACTTTATTTGTTTGGTGTTGTTGTTGATTCTGCTTTTGAGCAAGTTGCTGTTGTTGGGATTGCTCTAGCTCTTCCCTCTTCCTTCCATTTGTTTTTCTTTTATGGCCAGCACTCTTTGTTGTAGCATTTTTATGCTGCTACTTATGGCCTCCATTTGTTCCTCTTCATCGTTGGTAGCTTCATCCTTCTCTTTGTCTTTGTCTTTGGCGTTTGGCTTGAACCACTCGAAGCCTCACCTGACATTTCAGCAGATCCCTCTATAGGCATAGCAACGACTGACAATTTAAGTGCATTGATCACAACAAGTGCATCGACCGCAACTTCTCAACGTGATTTCGTTATCACATAAATATGCCAACAAGCTGTGTACCCCAATCCTATGTCAGCACATAAATAATAATACGATATGTTGACAACATGGAGTACTTTGCCTCTTCTTTCCGTGTCAGAAGACAAACACTGCATATCGATACATAAAATTCCGAGAATCGATCGAGTAGGTAATACTTGTGTCTCCAATAGGGTATACGTGTAAATAAGAATATTTTTTATGTAATAGTTAAGTCTTAAATTGGAATCTGTATAAAACGGTTTGTTACTAGTGCGTAACATAAATAAAAGTGCTTTTTCTTTCTTTTTTCTAAAAACATATTTCGGGGTAACGATAATTGTTAATCAGGGATTGTAGTAGCATGGCACATCACCCAATTCTTAACCGATCATGGCCTGTTCAACAAATACCTACAGAATATGGGCAGCTAAAAAAGGGCTACCTGCCAATACGGAAATTCCTTTGAAGATGACACCATCCATACATCCTTTGTCTGCAATAGATTGACAAGCGAAAGAAATAGGTTGGAAGCGGAAATCGCCAAGTTCATCCCAGAATATGTTTTAAATTCTATGATCGTAAGTATCATGTTCTATAACAACTGTACTTGAAACCAAAAAAAAAAAAAGAGAAAAGCAAACTCGACAAGTTTCACTTTATTATTATTACTTTATTTACATTTTATTGTTAAGTACATATTTATATAAAATACAAAAGCCTTTTGGTTTTGGCATACTACATATATGGCCGTCTACCAGACTGACATTTTGAAATATAAACAATAAAAAAAAAAGAAATATTTATTGTGGCACAACAGAAAAACATTAATGAATATTAGATATAATCGTACATACAGTTTGATTATGCTTATTTTTTATATATATATATTTTTTTTAAAGTCTTCATATATTATGCAATTACGATATCTTAGCGCAACCGTCACATACGAGTATAGGGTATCCCATCCAGCTTTTCCATTGAGAACATCAAGCAGTACAACTTCATCAAGATACTGCTTACCGAAGTGACTCATCCTAAACTTCTCTAAAATTGGGCAGATTCCAATGAAATGTTTGATGTATTCACGTTCATTCAGATTGTATACTATAGAGTATAGACTAAAGCTAGATCTGCGCGATGTGGTATAAAATTCAAAGGTAGTAATTCACCTCGTGTTTTGAAAATAATATTAATTTTATTTATCTGATTCGAATTGAGGAGATATGTTTTATCAATAAGATCGAAATTCAAACGGCTATAATAACACGCACGAGTTTCAGATGTGTATATCTCAAAGAGGACATTTCCAAATTTTTATAGAAGCGTGTTGAATTTTCTCTTCAGCAGAGAAGGTTGTTCGTTTTATACTACATTTAGATCCAAACTACAATTGTCAGTCAGATTTCTCCATCCATTTGCTGTATCTCACGAGGATTGTATTACTTTTTTTACAATAATTTTTGACAATCTTTCATCTTTCATTTCGAAGATCTTAACAATATATTTGAAATGCATATTCAGTGTTTCTATGATCAATGGTAGGTCTGTTTCGAGGTACAGCACATAATTTGGAGTGGTCCGCGGGAGACAAAAGATTCTTTTGATAAAGTATCTAAGATATTTTTCAACTGGTTCGAAAGAATTGTACCTCCAAACCTGTGCACCATACATTATGATAAACGATGCTGTAGCTCGGAAAAGTTTATTCTTCGCACTGTGTTCAATGTATTTATTTTGAAGCAGCGCTTCCATACAGGCGTTATTGCTCTCTTAGATTCCTTCAAACTTGCTTTAAGATGTTTTTTCATGCGAAGGTTTGACGTAAGTAGAACTTGGAGATATTTATACTCCCGAACTACTTCAACTGCCTGTGTGTCGAATGTCCACATTTCGTTCCTCGCATGCCTGCAACCACCCCCTTTGAATATCATAACCTTCGATTTTGTTAGATTGACTTCCAAGTTCCACCGCTGACAATAATTCCATAGCGTGTTCATCATAAGCTGCATACCGTCAACTGTTTCTGAGAAGAAAACTATTTCGTCTGCATACCTAAGGGCTGGTATCTTAGTTCTTCCAAACGTGATACCATATCCCACGAACTCTGTAATGTTGGTTATGAATAAGACAAAAAGTAAAGTGCTCAGGATACACCCCTGTTTAAGCCCCACTTCAGTTTCAAATTCATTGGAGATAGACATTCCATCCCAGACATTTGTTGTATTATTTGTGTATAATGCTCAGTTAACACAACACACATTGATCACGTACGAAGAAGGTGATACGAATCTCCATTGATTCGCTGAATTAACATTTCAAGTATGTATGTATGTTCAGGTTTAGTCATGTTCCCACGATGCCTGTGCATAGGAATCGAGTTGCATCGCAGCGGATACAATCGCTGGACCTAATTTGATGATACAGTATATTCTATGGAGGAACAGCAGTGTCGTGCGAATGGACTTTTAGGTTGTAAGTTAGTCTTAGACGGATTTTATACGGAAATCTTATTTTTTAGTATTTTTTTTGGGATCCCAGATCGGAATCCTTTAACTGTCGCCCGAGCAAGGACCGGCATAAAAACTGTGACCTTTTTGCCTATGGATCAGCAATACGGGAGGATTAGAGCGCTCAATCGAGTGTACGTACTTTTACCCATGGGAACATGAGCACCATTCTGAATTCTTCCTGCTAACCTTCCGCATACCCATGGGAACATGGGTCCTAGAAGGCTAAAGGGCACGGTAGTGAAGATCGTCCATGCCATGAGTAGGTCGCTTACAATTATAAACGCTTGCGACTAAAAGGGACCAACACAACACTTCCTTTGCCGGCTCCCAATCAACCCCCGAGACGAACGTTCGAAGTCGTTGATCTAATTTTCCCATTTTTTTGAAATTATAGATTCCATCACAGATTCCCGGAGTTACAAAATTATTAATATCGCAAAAAATGAAAATTACATTAATCGTACTAAAGTGAGTGAATTAGCAACCGAAAAATTGAAAATAATACAATAAAAAATAGTAAAAGAAAAGGTCAAAAAAGGGAAGAAAAATAAGCTAGGGAAAAAAATATATAAAGGAAAAGAAGTTGTGCATTAAAAAGAAAGTTATGAAATAAAAATTAAACTAAAATTGCTCGTGTGGGTGTGTAGTGCTTACAAAAGCGAAAATCCAAACAAAAAAAGGAGAAAACCTTTAATTGTGTAATGTGTCGTGCTCACTAGAGTAAATTATCTCTTAATTATTAAAATTTGTGCTACCTTTAATTGTGTGTCGTACTCAGTAGAATAAATTATCTGTTCATTATTAAAATTTGTGCTAAGTGGGGTAAGTCTCTTTTTTATTATTTTCCCCTAACTAGAAGTATAAGCGAAAGTATGGAGTCAATAACGAAATCGTTAACTGAATTAACCGGCGCTGTGAATGCTATACTGGCGCAAATGAAGGAAACCGAGCTTCGTCTCAAAACTCTCGAGGACAAGCAAATTCCTAAAGTTGCGATTCCTGGCGCTGTAGTGGCACTGTGCCCCCCACAAACCGAGAAATCAGGGGAAATCAGTAGGCTGCCAAATTGTGTGAAAGAGCTGCAAATTTTCGACGGAAGCCCGACGTTGTATGTATCGTGGGTACATGTTGTGGAAGGCATTCTGAAGGATTTCCAAATAGTGAGATGCAAACCTCTGTACAGAGCCATCCTTCAACACATTCGGCAGAAAATAAGAGGTCCCGCCGACGCTGCTCTAATTTCCTACAATATTTTTGATAACGACGGACAAGAGAGAAATGCACACCTTGAAACATCAACTCAGCCAATTGTTCCAGAAGGGCTCGAGGTTGGATGAATTATATGCCTCTGTTAATCATCAACTTTCTCTTATGATCAATGAAGTTAAAACTGAATCTTTTACACAACAAACGTAGACAGCGTTGGTAGAAAGCTACCGAAATCGAGCCTTGGACGTATTTCATTGATGGCTCAAAGGTGAACTCTCAAAAATGCTCATCATGCAAAAACCAAAAACCCTGCCGGTGGCATACTCTGCCTGTCTCGAGATTCAGAATCTCAATTTTCGGAATCACTCGATTCATAATCCTTCGGCACCAAACATGATAACAGCTCGGATTAACCAGTCGTTCAAGACTTTGAGCAGGCCACCACTATCGTCAAAGAAGTTCTTTCACCATGGTGTAGGAAGAGTTTGTCAATATTCTCGTGGAAATCCTCCACGTGATGGAAGAGCAGCACCCAGACCAACCGCGCCAAAGCCTCTTGAAAAAATGGATATCGATCGCTCCGCGCAGTCACGCAACGTGAACTACATGAACCGTCTGCATGATGTAAGCCCGTTCAAAAGACGGGCACGTTCCGACAACTATAACAACAGGCAGCAAAGGTTGTATCATGTCGAATTAGATTCCGAAAATTCACTAGGAAAATACGAGGATGCTGCCCTGGAGGCTACAGAAGCGTACCATATATAGAGTACGTGACAGAAAATGGGCAGAAGTTGAAATTTCTCGTTGATACAGAGGCCAACAAGAATTTTATCAGCCAATCGATCCAGGGAAATACCACAATCCTTTCTAAGCGTTTTTACGTGCGATCAGCAGCCGGGCGGATAGGGATAACGAGGTATGTCCGGGGCAGGTTTTTCGAAAAGAAAAACTTTTTACTCACTTTTTACGTTCCTACCAGGCCAAGAATCCTTTGATGGAATCATCGGAGATGATACTCTAAAGGAATTGGGGGCCATAATAGACTGAAAGAAAAATGTTTTAAAATTAAAACCCAACATCGTAATACCACTTCGGGAAAAATTGTCCACCCAAGTCAACATCACAATGAATAATGATCTACCACGAAACGTTAGGAACGAGTTAATTAGTTTGGTGGAGAAGCATGCTACGCTCTTTGAACCAATCAATATGAGCAAGCTTATCGATACCTCCGTTCTAGCGGAAATGAGAATGAGTACCGATGAGCCCATTTACACCAAAATCTATCCTTACCCAGCCTGCCTAAAAAACATAGTAGATCAGGAAATTCAAAAACTTCTAGAGCAAGGTATAATCCGACCACCGAAGAGCCCCTACAATTCTCCCATTGCGTCGTCCCCAAGAAACCAAAACCCGATGGTGAAAAGCAATACCGGATGGAAGTCGACTACAAGCGACTAAACAGCGTGACCATTTCTGATACCTACCCTATCCCCAATATAAATGCGACCCTTGCCAGTCTTCACCACCCTTGACCATACTTCAGGATTTCATCAAATCCCAATGAAACCGTCAGACGTCCAGAAGACGGCTTTTTTTTACTATGAACGGCAAGTATGAGTTCCTAAAGTTACCGTTTGGGCTGAAAAATGCGCCTTCGATCTTCCAGCGTATGATCGACGATGTCCTAAAACCCTATATAGCAAAAGTGTGTTATGTCTATGTAGATGACATAATTGTTTTCGGCGACAGCCCAGAAGGCCATCTCAAGAACCTGGATATAATGCTTACACGGTTACACGAAGCCAACTTGAAGGTTAATCTAAACAAGACCCTTTTGATAAATACCCAGGTTGAATTTCTTTGCTAAGTAATTACTCCCAAAGGAATAAAACTCGATTCAAGAAAGGTCGCCACTATCCAAACTATTGCACCACCAGCCAATCTGAAGGCGCTGAAATCCTTTCTAGGTCTTACCTCGTATTACAGAAAATTCATACGCGACTACGCGAAGATTGCGAAACCCTTGACCAACATAACGCGGGGAACGAACGCTCAGATCAAGGCTTACTAGTCAAAAAATGTACCAGTGAATTTTGACGATGAGGCTATGAGGGCATTCAATGATTTAAGTTCTCTACTCACATCCGGTGATATCCTTGCTTTTCCCGATTTTAACATACCATTTAATTTAACAACATCGAACTTTGCCATTGGCGCTGCACTATCTCAAGGGGAGATAGGAAAAGACAAAGATATTACATCTCGCGATCCCTTATTAAGACCGAGGAGAACTACGTTACGAGCGAGAAGGAGATGCTCGCTATTGTGTGGGCCCTAGACAACTTGCAGTCCTATCTGAATGGTGCCAAGAAGATTCGTGTCTATGCAGATCACCAGCCGTTGACCTTTTCACTGTGAAATAGGAACATCAACTCGAAACTTAAGCGTTGGAAGGCCCGTATAGAAGACTTTAACTACCAGATTAGAAACTTAAGTGAATCACTTAGCTGACTCAGCTCCCGCCGGGGCAGAACCTAGTGACAGTGTGCAGGGCAACGTCTCTGGGACGGAAACGGCTAGCGAACAAAATTCCTCCACGGAAACGGCTAGCAAATAAGATTCATGCACGAATACGGCAAACAAGACAAAACGATGATGCCTGAACGGAATCAGCCTTCGAAATGGTACACAGCGCTGCACAAGATGCGTCTGACCTTATTCTTCATTTCGAGTGGCCTCTTAATGTGCTTCGAAACCAAATTATCATTAAGATTGGAATGGGGTTCGACATCTCTGACGAACCACACCCTGAATACTCACGACACTATACGGTAATCGAGAATCTTGATAAATCCGAACTTATAGATATCCTGAAGACCCTTCACGGCATCAAAATTCCCGAAAGTCACTTGGCCCTCTTACAAGAAGTTTATCTAGAGAATTTCGTTACTTACAAAATTCACGTTAAGCAAAAAATTGTCGAAGATGTGAAAAGTGAAAACCGGATATGAGAACTGTTCAGCAAGGAGCATAGAAGGGCGCACAGAATAGAACAGAGAACAAATTTTGGAGAATTACTACTTCCCCAGGATGAATAGTCTTATCACGAAATACACTAAATCATGTGGAATCTGTTTATCCAGCAAACACGATCGTACCATCGTATCCATGTGAAAAACTTCATATGGATATTATGGATATACAGAATCAAAAATTCATTAGCTGTCTCGATAAATTTTCAAAATTTGAAAAGTTTTTTCCCATAAAAAACAAATCCTCCCTCTATACTATCTTAGAGGAAAATTAATAAAGGTTCTTCATTACTTCACAGTCCCTAGAATATTAGTCACTGACAACGAGCGAAGTTTTCTCAGCCCTATCATGCTGAACTTTGTCAAGATGTTCGATATACAAATGTATGAAACTCCCGTTAATCGAAGCGAAGTAAACAGATAAGTTGAGAGGTTTCACTCGACAATTCTAGAAATATAGAGGTGTTTGAAGTCCGAATACAAGGATCTGAGCCTGAATGTAGCAGTAGACAGATATAATAATACGGTGCATTCAGTGACCAAACGGAAGCCATCCGATACGCTTAGAGAACAATTAGAAAAGAAGCAGACGATTAATAATAAACGACGGAATAATAAAAGAACTTCCCCGAAGATATTCAAGGGGGAATGTTGTCTTCACCCGCTTTAAAAAGATACAGGGAAAGCATAAATCCTTATTCCGTAAAAAAGTAGTTGCGAAATACAAATAAAAGTTAAAATAAGATTACGATAGTCACGTCTACAGGACGCAGAATTCATAAGGTTCACATAAAAAACAATTAAGATATTTGACAAAAAAACACTTTATGATAGGAAATATCTACCAATAATACAAATTTTCACGATAGAAATCTAAGGAACGAAATATTTTTCAATCCTCATACGCGCATTGAGCACGGCGCCATTAATTTAATCATAAAAAATAATAAGAAATAAATTAATATGTATGTATTGGGTATGTAATTTAATTCGTGCGTTTTTTTTTTCAAAATTTGAACTTTTATTTAAGAAAAACATGTACAATATTATTATTTAAAGTATTGCCAATCTGAAGCTATGACTTTTTCCCATCTTTCTGGCAATATGTGGATCCCATCCAAAAAGAACTGCGCCGGCTTGGCAGCCAAGAATGAATCAAGCCGAGCGTTGTCATGATGGAAAATTATTGCCGTGTCTGGTCGCATATTCCGGCCGTTTTTCGGCTACTGCTCTCTATTATGCAGCGCATAATACAGCACACCCATCTGATCCCATCAAATACAGAGCATTACCTTCGTGCCATGGATATTCGGCTTTGCCGTTGATTTGGCTGGTTGGCCGGGTTTCACATATGATTTTTTGCGCTTGGGGTTGTCGTAATGGATCTATTTTTCATCACCAGTAACAATCCGATGCAAAAATGATTTCCTGTTGTTTTGGTCCAGCACATGCAAAACCGCCTTTCGACGTCTCTCGGCTTGAGTTCATGTGGAACCCAATTTCCTTGCTTTTGAATTTAACCAGCTGCTTGAGTGACACCCAAAGATTCTGCGAGCTCTTCTTGTGCTTGGCAACAATCTTCATAGAGTAATGCTTCCAGTTCTTCATCTTCATACTTTTTTGGCTGCCCAGGACGTTAATCGTTTTTCAAGCCAAAATCACCACTTTTAAATCGTGCAAACCACTTTTGGCACGTTGGCTCAGCTAGTGCATGTTCACCATAAACTTCCACCAAAATACGATGACTTTCGGCAGCAGTTTTCTTTATATTAAAGTAATGAAGAAGAACTCCCCGCAAAAACACTTTTTCAGGCACAAAGTTCAACATATTTGAGTGAAAAAAAATTATTGTTGTTTATGCTTCAAATGAATGACATATACTGAAATGACGTATAATGACAGTAGCTTTCCAGCGCATGCTCCAAAGGAATAATAGCAATGGAATTATACAAGTTACGCCATCTCTTAGCAAACCGCACGAATTATAGTTATAGACCCAATATGAAAAAAAAAACACTTACACAACTTAGAATATGGATGGTTGATGGCCATTTCAAGTTCGTACACGTCATCAACCTGGAATAATTTGAAAACTTGGTGGAAACAATGGACAAATCGAAAATCGAGAACATCAAGAGACTTGAGCTGAGGACCATAATAAAATATCACCTAGAACAAGTGAAGGATAGGATAAATCTTCTCAAGGGCAAGCGAGAGCGAAAGGTCAGGTCAATAGATTGGCTCGGTCCTGCTTGGAAATGGATTGCGGGTATCTCCGATACGACCGATTGGAACAGGATACTACAAAGTGAACAGCAAATAGTTGACAACAACAACCACCAATACAAAATTAACAGCAACGTCTTCCGCGCTATTGGAGACATAGCGAAGAAAACTAATTGGATGATCTTCCAATTCAAGAATAGAATCAAGATGTATTACGCCACTGAATACGAACAGGACACTTTAAATGGAGTTCTCATTCTGAAGGAAGAGATAAATTAAGTTGTCCGAGCATGCCAACTGGCAAAGACCAATCTTATAAACACCAATCTCCTGAACAAGGAAGAAATTAACCGAATATTCAGCGAAATTGAGACTCTGCCGTACCTAAACGAAATACAGGCCATAGAATATGGATTTCCTTCGATCTACACCAATGGTACATTGTTGCTTTACACCCTCCCTATGTCTAAGATAAGGAAGGACGAATTTAACCAGCTTTTGACAAGGGCGTCTATCATCGACGGAGTTAAAATCGACTTCAGCGGGATGTTGATAAACTCAAATGAGATATATGGCATTATCGGAGACTGCCTTTCCATTAATAATTCAACTGTATGCAGTGAAAGATCGTTGCGGAAACTACCCGGCATAGCCAGACTATTGAAAGGAGGCCACACAGCATGCAGATTCCGCGCGAGTAATGAAGATATAATCGATTTAATCAAGGAGGATACGCTATTCCCAATGAACTTCGCGGGATCCCTAGTCTCCGGAAATACAACAGAACACCTGAAGAGATATTGCTGGGAAACAGAAAATTTTCGAGTTTTACGGTTCTACGAACCCACTCAGATAGCCTGTTTTCGATAACTGTAGCGAATATTTTGGCATTGGTATTAAGGAAAAATATTCCCCTGTAGTTTAAAGTTTCTTCAAAGTTTCCTTTTTTCAAGAGTGAAAAAATTATTGTTTTTTGGAAATATTTCGGAACTGCTGAGTTTTGGAAAATTCGATTAAATTTGTTGGTTAGCAGCAGACTGAATTCATCGGTGACATTTTTGTAAAACTCTATTGGAACAAGGTCGTCACCCTTTGGTGAGCTTTATTTGCTTTACCCATCGCAATGATATCTTGAATTTCACAAAACGAGAAGGGTGCATCCAGAAAATCATCTTCTGTTAGCGGTACTGGATACTGGACCAGATGTGAATTAATTGGTGCATTTAGAAGCCGTTCAAAAGGCTCCTTAAGTTTTTGTGTTTTAAGGCCTAGCGATATCATATTTCTATTTTTGTTTACAGAATTTACTGCCTTCCAGAATTGGGCTGAATTTCGAGTGTTATTAATGATATTAACTGTTTGTTGCTCAAGCGCCATTTTTTTGGGGACACAGATTCTTTTATATTCGGAGTTTGCTTCTGCATATAGCTTTCTAAAAATTGGTAAATTGCGGTTCCGAAAAAGTTTTAAATATTGGAAGAATGGTTCCCTTGCTTTTAGATACTCCGAGTCAAACCACTCTTGCTTATAAACAATTTTTATCCTTGTATGCTATTTTTTCGGGTTAGCTTTTTTGATTATTTGCGTTAAAACCTTGATGTCAACCGGTATGACTGATTCCTGAAAATACCTTATCTCCTTTATCAAGTTATTTTGAAATTTATTTTTGTTCCTTTCAACTCAGTGTAGTTTTGGAATTAGATTTAGTTGCTTTGTCCCATTAGATGTTTGAGTTTGATAAGATACGATAGACACTTCAAAAGGCATGTAATCTGAAAAGGTTCGAGCACCTAACATACTCTGAAATCGATATAAAGCAATAGTCTGTAACTGAACTACAATATAAATGTAAGCTCGTCCCCAGAATCTCCCGTACAGCTACCATTCAGTACGTGGCAGTCGTAATCATTTGCAAGTTCTAGTATTAGTCCTCCTTTTATATAACAGACTGTATCCTTTGATTTGCGGTTAGGGTTAAAAATAGCACACTGAGAACTAAAAAAGTTGTTTTGGCCAATCCTGCCGTGCAAGTTTCACTAGCACAGATGTCTTAGGTTACATAAGACAAACAAGACGGTGTCTATTTATGGGCTTCAAGCGACACTACCTTGATGTAATGCAAATAACATTTCCAAAGTTGATTTAGTCCTTGGGAGTCGTACACACAAAGTTGTTATGGCTTGCCACTTGACGGTATATAAAATATTCTCTTATCCAGACAAAAAGTATATTTTATTGCTTGTTATTATGATATAATAATGATGTTTTATGATTATATTATTGTATATAATTATTACTATTGCTATTATTTTCATAATTTTTAATATTATTTTCAATATTATTATTATTATTACTATCATTATTTTCAATATTTTTTTGTCTGAAATATGGATCTTTGAAGAAGAGAAGCGTGAGTTTAATGTAATACCTAATTTTACTTTCGATGCTGCTTGCAATAACTCATATGGAGCTGGGGGAGTACCGGTATTTTATAGTAGTAATTTGTTAGAGTGTAATGTTAAGAAATATAATTTGGAAAGCGCTGATATTACCAGATCTGTGCGAACTGCGTGTTCAATAACAATACATAAGTTTTCAATGAAAGCTTTTTTGGAAGAATTTTCTGGTCTTTTGGAAGCTCAAAAATCTTAAAATATTGTATTATTAGGTAATTTTAATTGAAATATACTCTGTGATTCATCCGATGTCGACTGTTTTATGTCTGTATTGTCTTCGTTTGGTGTGCTTAATCAACCTTCTCGTCATAATTCCTGTTTGGATCATATTTTTATCAGACTTACCAGAAATAGTAGTTCTCACTACAAAGCATGGCTTATGATTTAAGAATTACGAACCACAGTTTGACTTGTTTCCAACTTAGTTGTCAAGTAGACGGATTAGCTAAATCCGAAGTACGAGAATATTCCAAAATCGATTTTCCTCTTGTAAGAACTCGTTTAACTTTTGAATTTTGCAATGAAGTTTCGATGGCATTTTATTTGTTTCTCAATGAGTTGCAATATTATATTTTTATTTGTTGCAAAAAACAGAGAAAATAGCTCTGTATACTTGTCAAGAAACATCCGAATAATGTTAGGCTTAAGGAATACTATGATAAAATATGTCGTAAGGTTAAAACAGAATTACCAATATGTAGAAACGATTGTTATAGTAAGAAATTAGCTGTAAGCCTTGGTAACCCTAAAAAGGAATGGCAGGTTGTGAGCGAGTTTCTTAACAAAAATAAGTCTGGTATTAATATTGTTTTAAACAACAATACTTCTATTGTTTCTGGGCCTTTAGAAGTTGCTAATCTATTCAGCAACTTCTTTTCCAACATAGGTTATCATCGTAATATTGTAAACGATAACAATACTCCATGTGACAATAGAATAGAATCCCGTTTTCAATCTGAAAGTTTTTTCTTTGAAGAGTTCACTCCACTTGAAATCCAAAGAATAATTGCCTCACTTAAAAGGTCTAACCTTACTTCTTATGACAATATCTCATAGTATTGAAAAACATAGCTTTCCAGATTTCCGATGTTCTATGTTATACTTTTAATTGTTGTGTTTATGGAAAAATTTTTACTGACGCATTTAAAACAGCGCTAGTAATACAACTCCACAAAGATGCTCCAATGTTAGTAAATATAAGCCCAGTCCCATATCTCTCTTATCAGTTTTTTTAAAAGCCCTTGAAAGAGGCGTAAAATATGCAGTATACCAGTCTAGTAATAAAAGGAAATCCGTTCCATGTATTTTTTAATAAATATAAGAGAATTAACTTCCAAAATTTAATAGACTTAAAAATCAAAATTAATCGGAATCTAAAGGACTTAATTTCTAAAAAAAAAAAAAAAAAAAAAAAAACTTATATATATAAAAGAAGATCTACCGACCTTTGAAAGACATCCAAACTAAGAATAAGCTTTTTTGGAAAGAAATTGTGGCAAGAAGCAATAAAGTGACCGTAACAACTCCTAATGGAAAAAGAATTTACAAAACCCATATTAGAAAAATAAGAGTTTATAAAGAAAGTAGTAATAACATTGATGGAAATTTTTGTCTTTTATACAGGTGTAAATAGTCCAATATAAGCACATCAAGGGTATTTGAAGACACTTTTGCAGCACAATTAGTACAATAAAATAAATATTTCTTTTTGAACTACTTTTAATTACCTAGTTCAAAATATTCAAAACTCCACTTAAGATTGTAAAAAAAACAATCGGGGTTGCATTTTCTGGTGGTTCAGGTAAACGGCCGTCGGGCCGTTCGGGCATCGATCATATTGGAGCTAATTTGAACGATTCAGTCTGTTTAGTATTTAAATCTCAAGATTACTTGTCTTAGTCTAACTCAAACAATAAGTCCTAATTCAAATCAACTATGTTTTGTACCAGGTTTTCATTCCCCTCTTGTGCGGCTTGTTCTATTGCAATAAAGCTTTTGTTTAGAAATTAGCGGGGATAGTTTTTGTTTTATTAATACTTGGAGGTGTTTATTCAAAGTCAATTTTATGATATCTGAGCTATGACTATCAGTAGGTCAGGTTAGGTTGGGATGGCAAATAGAAGTTGGAGTCGAGTCCATTTTATATATCTACATAAGGGTCTGTGTAGATCCATTGTGATGCCCGGGTAGGCGAATTGGAAGAGGATAGGGATTTGATTGCGGTTCCTAGTTCTGGTTTCCATTTTCCGTCTCATGTTGGTTGTCATTTTGACCCTGATTGGCTCTAGGCCATCTTATTGCATCCGCGAATCTAAAAATAGATGTAAGTAAAGCAGCAGATAGTTCCGAGAGGTCTTGGAAGTAATAACTTCCTAAAGTTGTTCGCTTCAAATTACTGAGGCTGAGGCACAAAAAGTTGAGAGCATCCTCAAAAGAGCCTGTATGTCCCCACAGCCTCTTCAGTGCTCGTCGTCGAAGGACGCAGCTTTATTGTGTGCGCACCCACATGATTATGGCAAGTGAGCAAACCAATAGGCATTTCAAGAGAATCTTACTTGTTCTAGATTTGCTGAGTTCCGGCTATAGTTGGTTAGAGTTCTCACAGGTTGGAAGGTTTGTCCATCATTCATTGACTTTTATCTGTATCGTTCCCGTTTCTAGAGAGGGAAAAATGACAGTCAGTAAATTGTCTTCAAAAGTTTTTCGGTTTGGACAGCATTATTTTTTTATTATGAAGATCGCGACACCAATTTCTTGTATGGAGTTAAGTCGATTTCTTTCTTCTATATTAGATGTGTTTTTTGAAACCGATCAACGCATATTTTTAATTTTAGTGTAAATTATACTACATATTACCTTAACTTATATGGGAACGTCAAAAGAAAAGTGTCACTTTTTGAACAAATAAAATAACAGCGCTGACAACTTATCTCAATGTTAACAGTTAAGCCCGATTGCGGTTTTTTTGGGATCTAAAATTAAGCGCTGATACCGATGCTAAAAAAATACACCCATTGTATCTTTTGTGTCTCATTTTGTGTGTTTTGGTAAGTTTTATCGCTTATCGAGGGCACGTAAGGGGCTTGGTCTGTAAACAGCTTAAATAATGTGCCTCCTCGTTCGATCTTTATCAGTCAATGCAATTACCGTAAAGGTTCGGTGTGTGTCTAACGCTGTAGCTGTTAGCTGGCTCTAGATAATAAACAATATAGCTAGCACGCCAGTTGAAGCTCCCGTTATTCTATGCGCTGTGCACTGAGAAGCAATCTTCTCGTTTTGTTTTGTGCAAAAATGTATACGACTAAAAATGAATGCATACCACAAATTCATATATAGAGGCACACTGGCTTTAGTAACAGGAAAGACACAGATGAAGTAGTAAAACTTTTACTTAACTCAAAAGGAGATAATTAAGCTCAATGAAAAAACATTTTCAAACTATATTACGACATGACCACGAACATTGCCAAGAATCTTTGCGAACATTGCTTCTAATGGAACAATAACGATAGTACATGCATAGTATATCACGAAGAATATAAAATTAAAGGGGAATTTAGCTAATTTAGTGTCACTGAATTAATGAACGCTCCATTTAGGTAACTGCGAGGTAACCATTAGGCGCGAGGTCAATGTTAAACTTGATACATCACAGAAAAGGGCGCAAATCAGAGGAGAGTTTATTTACCAACCGATTCTGGTATAACTTACATAACACGACACGTAACATCTATGCGTAACACTACAAATATATCTTCAGTAGTTTCATATGATTAACGAATCTACGACCCCATTAAAGTTATATTGCGAATCGGCCGTAGCTTGGTTGAATCACATATTGCGTTTTGATTTGTATCTTTTTAACTTTAAAGATATACTGGTTATAAAGGAAAAACTGTTACAACTTTGTAATAAAAAACCAAATGTATGAATTAAAACTTTTTGATGATGATGAAAATAATATCATCCAAACTAAGCGGTCTTGCCTTGTGTACCCCTACTCATTCACAAGAACTTAAACTTTTCTTATACTTAGATAAAAAGAGAAATGTTTGTCAGTATTAAGTTAATATATATGTATGTATTTAGTCAAGTTGGGAAAATAAAGTTTCGCATGAGTGTTCAATTTGTGAATAAAAAAAAAAAACAGAAATCAACGGAATGCAATAGAAAACAACTAATCCAAAGATGTGGAAATATTGTAGATGTTAATTTTTATATTTAGTTTTGTCCTGCCTTTAACAAACTAAAAACTGATACTCTTTTACACTCTTTAATCATTCATATTTCATTCTTTATGGTATATTTTAAGATTATAATCCACAACACATTGAACAGTTGGTGACCACTGATAATAAAGTTCACACTTTTCAAATAAAAATATTTATACATATGTACGAGTATGTACCTCAATAAACATCAATAATGAAATAATTATACGAATGTTAAAGAATCACGTTTACAATTTCACACAGTGTTGATGTTACGTTACAACAATACCTAATGTCTTAATAGTGTAGTAATTTTACGTGTTGGAGATAAGGTCATCCAATTGTTCACGTTATTGTAATAATAATAATTGTAATAATTAAAGATGTACTTTTTAAACTTACACATTTCTATCGAAAGGGCAACTCATCTTTATAATCTTTTCGTTTATTTTAATAGATGATAAATCGACTTTATTCAATGGCAATGCGTCGGGAACTAAAAATCTCACTCAGAAGAAGATAGCGTAACTCTAGTTCCAAATCAAATTTCAGTACTGTTCCGTGTGTGTTCTACAATTTCAAGAGCAAATTCGCTTGCAATGAAAACGATACACGGCTTATATGAAATACAGAGAAATGGTTTGTATGCAAAATGATATCTTATTACTTAAATACGTTTCATTCTTGCATTCTAGTCCATTTGTTTTGGGAAATATGTCAGCATCTCAATAACAATTTATACACACAAAGAAGGGAAAGAAGAAAAAGAAATGAAAAAGTGATTAAACCATTGTATATTATCGAGAATGCTTTCTAATATTATATGTGTAATTATATTTGTGTAATTTAGTTTAATTTTATTTCTAAACTAGGTTACCAATGTGTATTGATAACTTCAAGTAAAAAGTTGCATACTTATGTATATGTATATATGTACATCTGTATGAACAGTAAACTTACGCTGTTTATAGTTTATTATCAATATCTACTATTAATTGTGTTGGGACAAAATTTTAATTAAAAAACGAAAACAGTAATTAAAAATGTTTTTCTTTAATAATCTTAATTTATATTTGTACGGTCACAAATTTAGCTATACTTGTATATATAAATGAACACGCGTGAGTTCATATATCGAGAAACTGCTTTGAGATATAATGAATATTGGCTTTATATAAAAAAATTTAAATCTTTAGGCCTTTCCAGCCTATAATATACCGTTTATAATTGATTTATTTGTAATTAAAATGTTATTTGTTAATGCTTATAACATAAATAATATACACATAGGTATGTTAAAAAAAATAATCATAAATTATTTATTTGTGCAGTGAATATATATAATTGTATTGAATCCCTGTTAGGGAGTTGCATTCATCGCAAAAATCGAAAATGGAAATTTCGTTATATCTTTACGTAGTGTTTCTATTAAGGTTTTAAGAAAATGCTTGTGTGTGTGTTGGTTTTTGTTTTTTTTAGTAACGCTAAAGGGTGTAGACCAGTAGCCCAGTTTGACCACCGAACTATTGTTTAGTATTATTTCGTACGTCTGGTAACAATCTATGCAATATATCCCACGTTTCCTGCATCTGCACTTCTTATCACAATGCCAAATTATCGATTTTAGAAAATCGGACCTTTGTATAACATGTCTCTTTTTAAAATCTGGATGTGCTCATACTCGAGCTGGAAATAATGCTAGTTTTACTAATTCAATAAATAGAATCGATTTTGAATATCTAAATACCCGATTGATTCAAGAAAGTTGTATTGATATTTACGGGGACGCTAATCCCTTCTCAATATTTGATTTATTATTTTCTGTTTCAAATAGACATGTTGAGTTATGCTCAGTTTTCGTAGTAAACAGGAGTCATAATCTAAAAAGACTAAAACCATGGATGTCTAACTACTTACTCCAAAATTAAAAACCAAAAATAAATTTCGTCTGAAATTTAAAAAGCATCCCAATGACGCTCACATTAGAGAAGCCTAAGCAAAAATTTCTAATGAAGTTAAACTTGAAACTCCTATATGTAAACATAATAATGGTAAAGGTAATCTTAATAAGGAATTAACTTTAATAAATGAGATCTTTAATAAAAGTGTATCTAGAGGTGCACTAACTTTTAGAAGATATAATGATGTAGTTATTGAAAGCTCTCTGGAAATGGCAGCAGTTTTTAATGGGCTTTTTACCAGTGCTGTTTCTAATACCTTAGCAGATACCGGTTTGAACAATCGTCACAATTTGTGTGCACAAAGATGTTTTGATAGGGAAAGAAGACATGATAACAGGTTTCTCTTTGAACCTTATTCGTCTTTTAAAGTGTTTCAAGCTATTATGATGTTGAATGATCCAATTCATCTACTCGTAAAAGTTATCCGAAGATAGCGTTTAATATTGTTGGTGTTCGAGCACACATTTATAACAAAGGCATTCCCAACGGAATCTTTTTGGGTGCTTTAAAAAATATAAGAATCTTCAAAAAGATGCAAATTCGCAAATTTCCGCCCAATCCTTTACTCTGTTTTTTTTCCAAAATTTTCGAGAAATTGATCAAAAAAAAAAAATATTGCTTTTTTAGAGAAAAGCTCATTCTTCAGCAATAATCAGTACGGTTGTAGAGCTGGTAAATCTCTGGAGGACGCGCTTTAAAACTTTTGTAGCCACGTTTATAATAGTTTGGATAGCAAAGGAGCTACTGCTTCACTTTTTATAGATATTACTAAGCAGATTTTAAGGGTTTATGCTAAATTGGTTTGCATTATATCCCAAAGATAGAAAGCAGATGGTTAAGATAGGAGACAACTTTAGCGAATTCCTTGGTATTCATCTTTAGTCAAAATTTGAAAGGTAAACAAACTGGTTTTGCAGACGATATAGCATATATGGTACATAATCGAATGTTTCCATTTAGGTTTTGGTTGTCGATGTTAATCATGACTTGAAAGTTTTGAGACATTGGTTTGGTATGCACAAGCTAGTAATAAGCGATACAACGAAGATTATGTTCTTCAACTTGCCCGCACTTGAATTCCACTTTCCAGAATTAATATTTCATAGTGCAGATTGTACTAAAAAACTTATAATGATGATGCAAGTTGCTCATCCAAATGCTTTATCATTGAAAGATTCCCTGATTTTAAGTATCCAGTTTTATCCTTCATTTTATAAAATGAATAGCCTACAATTTTTCTTATTAGAAAAGTATCTCTTAACTACGGCACATAAACTATACCATCTAAGACTTTTTTTGCTCTCGTAACCTTTTAGAAACAGTGTATTATGGCTTAGTCCAATGAAAGTTACAATGGGTACTGGCTTGTTGCGTGGGTACTTATGACAATAAGATACAACCACTGATTGAAACACAAAAACATATATTGAGAATTATTTTACTTTTCTGCAATTCAAAAATTTTTCCTTTAAAGGACCTTTACTTATATTTTTGTTAAATTTTTCATTAGAAGTAGATATCTAATGAATCAGAATTCAACTCCTTATACACTGTGTGCTGTTACTGTCCCACCTTACAGCACGCAAAAATTTCTTAACTTTTACACCTTAGTCGCACCTAGGTTATTTAATATATTATCTGTAAAATTTTGGAGTATTAAGAAATCCTTTTCATTCAACAGAGAAGTTAAAATATGGCTGTTTAATTTTAATTTTAGAGAAAAAAATCATATAATAAAAGTGATAAGCTGATATCGGTCTTCTAAATATTTATCCTTCATCAGTTTGCTGCAAATCTTTATTATTAATATATATTTTGATTACTACCACCCCACTACTCTCATCACAATAGTTTTGTTTTTATTATTATCTACACTCTTTTAATACTCGATTTATTCGACACTAGTTTTCCTGAACTATAGAATGTTTCTATTTAATTTTATTAAAAATTGCCTTTACATTATGGAAAACATTTTTAATAACTCACTTTAATCTTAATAGTTTAAATATATTGTAAACTTATATATGTATATAATAATATTACTAACAGCTGTGAAAAATATGAAATAAAAATAATAAAAAAAATCAATCCCTTTTCGATAAACGAGTCGATATTTATTTCATATATCATATATCATGCTCATATTATTTAGGCTTTGGAAAAAAATAAACGCGTGTCAGATTCCACAAGCTTTGAATTAGTCAATTATAATCTGCATTATCTTCTCGTGTACCCAAAATATACTATAAATTAAACGATTTCGTGCAATCCAACACATGCACCATTTTTTTTTTTTTTTTTTTTTGTTAATTATTAGGAACTGCAATCATTTAGAATAAATGAACTTGAAAAGGGAAAACATAGAAAGGATTAAACTAACTGATTTTACATGAAATCGCACGCCATATTTTATGACTGGATACGATTTCTCTCTTGAAAATACACCAAACTAGTAATCTACAATATATAATTTTTTTTTCTGTATTTAAATTTTTTATTTCCAGATCATTCTGATGATTTATCCTTAAGCGTAATCGAAAGTATGTTAACCTATGCAGGGTGTCCTGGGTTAATTAAATAATTTGATGACTGAACTCATAGCTGTATCAATAATCTCATCAAATTGCTGCCAGATATTCCTTTATCCATAGTTATTAGTGGTTCCATCCATATTTATAAGTTATATTTCGTTATATGGTTGTGAGCTATAAGTTTTTTCATAATAGCTGTTCGATGTAGATCAGTAGTAAAATAACAAAGTTTTCTATATATTTTGAGTTGTTAGCTCAGTCGGAATTTATTTACTCTCATGTATGTATGTACTTTGAACAAAATAAATTAAACATAACACGATATCTCAAAAATTTTCTAGTATTTAGTTTTTATTTCTTCATTTCTAAGTACGCTTCATATATATAACTTAGTTCTTAATATTTGTTTATACGTTTGAATATTATTTGAATATTCGATATCGTAAATTCGGTTATATTTTTTTTCAGTTTTGTTTTTTTAGTTGCTGTTTTAAATTACATTTTATTTCTAATATGCTCTTTTGTATATAATATAACAGATAAATATTTATACTCGTATATGTATACGTATGCTGATAATAAATTACATTTCACGATCTATAACGGAGTTAACAACATATGATTCCTTATGGTTTTTTTTTATTTCTTTGCCGTCTGATCTCTCCCTTTCTTTTATTTTAAAGTAAGGATCTTTGTATGGTTTTCTTCTATCATCTTTGTTTTAGTAAGAGCTGTTTAGATCTATTTAATATATAATTACCCTATAAAAATAAATAAGACCATAGTTTATACAAATATGATAAAATAAAAAACAGATTTTTTTTTTCCAAAATAAACAAATTTTCTGGTTTGTCAAACAATGGAATGATTGATTTTTTAAATATATATACCTATACATACATATATCAAATCGTTTGAGGACAGTCTTTAGCTATGGTAATTAATCAAATAATATCGCATGCACATATGGTATGTATGGATTTGAGTATGAATTAGCTTGTGTATATAAAGTTGCAGGATCTTTTAAATAGCGTGTAGATGTTATTGTCTTTTGCTGCTTATAAACAACGATGATTTTATTTTACTGCTAAATACGGAAATGTTATTTTTCCATTTAATTAATTTTAAATTATTTAATTGTTTTATATTTTAATTTTAGCTGACTCGTTAAAATTGTAAAATAAATAATTATAAGATAAATTATAAGACTTTTCTAAAGCTCGCACCAATCATCTGGTAATACGGTTAAAATAAAAGTGTTTTTTGACAAACTGTAAGCCTGACATATTACATTCATTCGAACAAACAAGTAAATAGGTTTATTGCTATGAAAGCGGGAACAGTGCACACATTGGCAGTTTATTTGTATGTATAATTTTGTGTGATCTATTCCTCAGAAAATCAGTTCCCTACATGGACTACTGTGTACAAGTATACATATGTTTTTATATTCTGTGCTGTTTACGGTTTTTTGCTTTCTTCCACTTTCCGTCGGTGTATCTAGATACGAAAATCACTCAAATCAATTTTAATTTGAAGATGCCTAGTACATCTTCGTATATCAGATGTGCATTATTGTAGAACTGAGTCTATTAACGCCATATACAGTTTTATTTTGGTGTTTAAAGCATGGCTTTATTATCATGAGTAATAATAAAGTAGTTAGATAAAATCTTTATGTACGTCGAACCTGCATTATTCTACTAAGACTCTTTAACTAAAGAGTAGTTTTTTTTTTTTTTTTTAAGTTAGGCTGTACATATTTAATTTATATTTCACATTGCATCATTATACCCGTATATACATACTATATAGTATACTACTGCATTATTTGGCATCATTCCACGCAAATCGATAAAGTTGGCTGTAAAAGGTGCATTTATTCTGTAGCGAGGTAATGTGCCCTAGAACGACATAGATTATGGCCAACAAAGTTGTTGGCGAAATTCTTTCTGGATTCACAAAAAAAAAAAAAAAGATATGATGTTTTAGTGACTAATAAATCTGTAGAAGGACGTATTTAATTGTCAATTTGAGCAGATGGTTAGTAATACATAAAAAAACTACTCTGCGTTTCGTTTTTCACATTCAAATCATACGTACTAGTACATATGTATGAGAATAAATAGCTTTGTTAGCTGTTAATCTCATGGCGCGCAATGCTCTCTAAAATTAAATTTTAAACTGTAATTTACTGTGTTCTTAGTAGAGTTTTTGTTCAAAATGACGAATTTACCTTTAGTAGAGCACAACCGATTAGCTTATTCACTTGAGGATCGGACTTTAGAAGGTCTGGAATTAAATTAAACCTCTTACGAGCTGCTTTGCCTTTTTGCAAGTGACTCAAGTGGTTTGAGAGTACTTCATGAGCTTAGGTCAGTTGGTTACCTCTTTTTGTACAATACAAAAGGGAGACGCACGTTTGTTATCTCTTTTACAAATGATTTGAGTTATGAACTCCCAAATCGAACCACAGCCGAATACCTTATTTGCCCAAATGGTGTTTGGGTTAGCCCGTAAAAGTAATGTTCTAAATCTGCTGATATTAGCGCACCTTTCTATGGGTACCGAACCATTAACGGATTACAAAATAAGGCTGATATACTCGTAATCTATATAAAAGTTAGAGGGGCAGATTGTAGTTTTGAACCTTAAAAGCAGATACGCTATATTAAAAACGTTTATATATGTATAAACGTTATTTTTGGTTTCTAATTGAAAATTTGTTGATGACATTTTGTTTTTGATAAAGAACCATACTATGACTTTAAAATGTTTAGAGCCTTCTCGCTCGCGGAAAATTATTCCCTGGTACGCCAGATTTTTCCAATTGAAATTATTCTCTGGTACGCCAGATTTCTCCAATTGAAGCAAGATTTACAAGGTAGTTTTATTCAGGTGTACTTCTCTCCAAAAAGTGGAGTACGTAAGTAGTAATAGGCGCAGATAGTCTACTATGGAGCCAGGAGGTAGCAGTTGTTCCAAAGAACACATAGTAGAAAGTTTAAACACTTCGGTTTTGAACTGCCCAAAATCCGGAGAAAGCATTTCATAGTGGTGTTAAATCATGATGACATAAATCCAGTGATCTTAGTTTCAAATAATTTATCTACAGCCATGAGTTCACAAATCCGACCTCTAAATGTCATAAAGCTTGTCACCGACATCTAAACTCTCAAGCAGCTTTCTTTGATTGAATTTTTGCCCACCGTTTATAAAAACGGTATAAAAAAATATTTATTTTAATTAAATTATGCCATTTGGAGTAAAAATCTACGTATGTGAATAAACTTGAAGTTCATTATGTTAAAAAAAACAAGATTTCATATTTCAACAGTAGTATTCTTATTGAAGCTAGATAAATAGTTATGAAATATGTTTATTGTAGAACCATTTTGACCGTTCCTCTTTGTATTTTTAAGAGTTTGTAAAATAACATTATTTTTTACTAGATATCAGGACCGAAATAACCTTTATAATTTAGTTTTATTATTTCCCTGCAATGATTTCTTGTCACTTTTGTGTACAGTGAGAGGTGACTTCCGAACGGAAGGAAATAATTTTCCCTAAAGTTGAAAAGGTGGTAAACCCTCTTTGAACGGACCAGCGGTATGCCGCTAATTTTTCTCTCGAGATGCTGATATTGCTCTGGTTTGTTAAAAAGTAAACAATTATTATAACAAACATCAAAATTATAATACTGAATAAAGAATATTATTTGAAGTCTTTGGTCTTATTGGATTAACCTGCGATAAATATACATATGTAACTTTGGCACTGTTAATTATTCCATTAAACATAATATGCTACAATACATACATATAAAATTAGAAATCAATTTGAAGACTTATTAACAATTTTTATACAATAGAAGAGTTAACCAATTATTCAGCATACTTAAAGTAAGTCTTATATACATACATACATCTCTGAAACTAGACTTTCGAATATAAATGTATTAAACGTTTCTGAGTGCTCCCGTCAAAACAAAACAAAAAATATTTTGAAGTATATTCAAGAAAAAACTTGATTCGCAACCTCCTAATATACTCCTACAAAAAAAAAAAAAAAAAAAACTAAAGTGATAACAATTATATAAACAAGTTATTTAGATAATTTTCCAAAACCTATTTATCGATTTTGAAGGTTTGAATAATATATATATTTCCTTAAAAAAATATTGTGATAACTTAATTTATTTGTGGTTCAGATAAATACCCTATGTGCCCGGTTGTTTATATTTGTATCATATAAGTTTTATGTTATTAATAATATAAATATTTTTGGCATAGTAGCATGATCAAATTTCAAATATTGTGAACAATATCAATTATGTTTATTGTATATCCATATGTAACAGAAATTTTTGCTTCAACTTCATCTTTCAAGTTGCAATTACCACTTCTTAATTAAGAAAATTAAACCAGTTGAATTTAAATTTTACAAACAGTTGAATACCGATTAATTTTTATTAACTTATATATAAATTTGTAAAAGTGCCAATAATAGATTACTAACAACAAGCAGATTCACTACGTAATAGCATTAAAAGTATTTTTGCCTTTAAAGCAATGAATCATACAAATTTCTGTTATTCAAGTTTTTGATGGCGAGAATGCTATGATGATATTTAATTATCTGTAGTAAACTCTGAAGAGCACAAAAGCAGGACCCACATTTTTGTTAAACTTCCTCTGTTGTTATATGTACGTATGTATATAGAAAGGTGACCATTGACCAAATTAAAGTTTAAAATACGTATTTCATGAAGCCACTATAGCATAAAAATTATTATCTTTCCATGTTACATTCATTCTAATTTATCCCTAACCCCAACATGATTATTAAGAAAAGACAATCCCTTAATTGATGTTTAATTTTGGTCAAAATCAATCATAATAGAATGAAAATTTTAGTATTTAAACGAATTTACAATGCATAATGTAAGTTTGCTTAAGTCATTTGTATTTAAACGAACAAAATTATAAACATTCCATCAAAATGTAACAATTTATTCTATATAAAATAGTAACTAAGGAGTTTTTTAAACAAATTGTAAATGCACCGACAGATTTCAGGTACATGGACATTTAGAGTGGTGAGATCCGATATTAATAAATTCGGTCGTTCTTAATTTTGTCTTAAGCTTTTCATTAAATGTATCATATGCTTTTGACTAATTTCATATTTATCTTCCTCTGCAAAATATCATCTTTAGAATCAGATTGAACTAAACGAAAATTTTAAAATTAATCAGTCAAAATGAGTTAAATGTAGATATCTTAAAGAAATGTTTTACTTAAAAAAATGGTTGACCATCTGCATTAATCGTTGATGTCTTACTGTTTCCCACTTTGTATTAAACTGCTTCTCGCATAAAAATATGTACTATTCTATCATATTTGCTTTAAACAAAATAACAAGTATGTATATATTAAACATTTAATTTTTCATTGCCAAAATCAGTTTTAAATTAGTAATATCATATTTGTACCTAAAATAAAAAAACGTAAGGTATATGAATTTACCATAGTATGTTTTATATTTATATAAAATATATTAATTTACGAGAGAAACCATTTATCGATAATAATTAATTGATATTGTTTCTTATTTTTAATTTTAAAAATATACGAGTATTTCATTGATTTGAATTTGTCAACTAATGTAATAGATACACTCTACGCCAATATAATTTTTTCAAAGGGAAGGCACCCAGAAGCGTATTATCCAACGAGTTAAAATGTAACCTAAGAAATTAAAGAAAGGTTTCTTATACTACATATTATTTAAAGAAAAAGAAAAATGTATTTTCGATAAACAGATTTCTCTCTTAAGTATCAATAAAATAATATAAACCTAATGTGTTTTATCTACCGGCAATATATTGAATATTATGTCTCAAAAAAAAAAATATATAAATAAATAAATAAATAAATAAATACAACCACCCACAGAGTAGTTTTACAACTGAACATATGGTGTATGTTTGCTAATATTTCTTTTTCAAAGACGTTTTTGCACCAGCGGTAATGAATACTCTTTTTGTGAGTAAATATTTGAATTCCTAAAGTTTTATTATTTTTTAAGTGATTTTGTCAATTTTAATTGGGTTTGGTTAGTCGATTAACCGACTAATCCCCCCCGGGTCATACGTTCATTGTGTAGAAAACTGATCCCGGTGGACCTGTTGAGGTAACAGTTGATTGGTTGCAGTTAGGAATTTGTTGATGCTGTTGCTGCTGATGTGGTTGGTTTGCTTGGGTTGTTGGAGACACAATACCCTTGCAGTCAGTATGGGATACAGATGCTGCACCTTCTGGAACACCTCGTTCACTAAAACCCATTGTTTCATCCTGGGGCATACTATATCTGGGGCCTAGTATTCGTTGAGATGGCTGCTGAGATGTCAGGAGCTGTGGTTGATGTTGGGTATATTGTTGAGTTGCTTGTCCCCTGCCTGCTACAACATGCAGTTGCATGGCCGGCAGTGCATAGCTGATGGGAACACGAATCGTCTGTTGTGTTACCTGCGAAAATAGAGAGCAAACTTTTTTCTTAATATTATAATAAGAAAGATAGTATTTTGAATGTATTAAAACAAAAAACTGACTTAACATTAACGTTGAAGTTCTTGTCTGTTTTCCTATTATCGTGCAACATGTGCCGTTGTTCTTTCATGACATTCTTTCACATGGTTTCACCATTTAGTTTAACACCAAAAAAACAGAGATTAAATGCGTTTCAAAATCTCTCAGAGAACCATTGAAAAATACATAAACTACACCCCCAAGTAAAAATCTAAATAAATTATATCTAAGTTACTTTCTAAAGAAAGGTTTCGATTACAAAGATTTTAATGGTTTGGCTATATAATTTGGCCTATTGATAATATCGGAATGTCAAACCCGTAACTAAGTAACACTAACCTCAATTTGAAAGAAAATCATTCGCAAACGATCTGAGGCCTTATTGGAATAAATTAAAAGAAACATTTCCTCGGTAAACAAACTTTATATTTGCCGGATCAAGAAACTATGAAGCACTTTGCTCGATAAATATGTTAGATACACACATATGTATGTCCGAACGTAAGGAATTCTTCCATTTTCGACTCCAATAAATAAAACTTATCTAAATCAATGTTTGAACATTGACCTAACAATCTCTTTGGTGTTTTAATAACCTTATTTTGTTTTGCAACATTTTTAAACTGTTTTAATGGGTCCTAGTATATGTATGTATGTATTTTTTGAAGGAGATTAGTTGAGATATGGAGTTAAATTAAGGAAAAAGTTCAAAACTAGACCGGGTATTAGGGTAGTGACAGATTTTTGGTTAGAAAGGAAATAAATAGAAAAGATTTTATTTTCCACTGTTTTCATGTTGGCTCGTAACAACTTTAATAAAACAAGTGTTAAATATACGACATTTTTGAAATATTTTCTATAACAAAAGCTTTAATTCCAATACCCAAACCTTTATATTGGAAAATGTTGAACGGTTTTTACTGCTTACCTGCTGATATTCAAGAATATTTTGTCTCTGTATTTGAGCGACTTTTGGATCAACACTTGTTGCCGCAAACTGCGAATACGTTTCAGCATTATAAGGTATGAGCACCATTGTTTGATGATAGTTCCTAAGAGGAGGTGGTGATTCTGGGCGCCTAGTAGGACTTCTAGCGTAACGACCATAATGCTGCTCCATTGTAACACAGTTTTGATACAAAAGGGTTTCTTCTTGTCCTTGAAACGTCTGCTGAAATACCGTGGGCATTGTTTGATAGTAACCTGGGTGTATATTGCCATCAATTGGAATACGTTGTTGTTCTGGATCTCCATAGAAACTCCAAGTGCGTTCGGTTTGTTGCTGCGATATTGATGCAGCTGCTGGTATCTGTGGATTCTGGGGTTGAATATTTTGTATTTGTTTGTTAATAGAACTACTTGAAGCTTGTTTTGGCAAAGTGTATGATTTAATAGATGTATCATTCTAAAAAGAGATATTAAATGAAGCTACACAATAATTTAAATATCCAATATTTTTTATATCAACCTGTATGCTTGGCATTGATTTATTTAATTGGTCTTGCATTTGTTGCAAAATTTCATTGGTCGAACTAAATTTTGGTTTTATACCCCGCACCGAAGGTCTCTTATTAAAGCCATAGTCATTTTGTTCGTCGTCATCTGAACTGACATTAGAGTTTTCGTTGCTATATCGTTTTTTAATTTTCTCAGTGCGAATTGCTTCTTGCTGGGCAAAAGCAGCAAGTTCGTCTTGCTCTTGACCAGGCGTCCCTGCAATAACATCAGGCGCCACTTTTCTCATTTCATCGTTACATAATATTGGCTCAATGTCACCCATATTATATTGAGCAAAATGTGTATTAACAGAAGAACTACTGTCTGCAGCTGCTAATGTATAATAAGATAAATCATCTTTTTGGCCAGCTACACAAGCAGTTAGTGGTGCAAGCGTAGAAAGGAATTGTCGTTTTGGTTCCGCTTGACGTGGAGGTGTCCGATGAATTTGCGTGTGAACTACAGGAACTTGAATTCCCATACCCAAATCCGGAGCTGCTGGACAACGGCATTCCTAAAACCAAATAATAAGTTTTAAAAAATAATTTTTTTTTTGGAAAAGTTAAAAAAAAAAACAAAAATTAAAATGAAATAAGTTAAATAATATAATTTTATTTTGTTTAATAATTCTTCTTACGCTGGATACGCTCATCTATCACATCACATCCTAGACTGAGGGTTCTTTGTTCGATGAGAGCATATACTTTTTGTATGTTGACATTAGTTCTTATGTATACGTACACCATAATTGAAGTAAGACCGAAATATTCCAAATATTGTAGTTATAATTTAAAGTTTATGATCCATTTATTTTTTTATGCGAAATTCTGAATCAGTTTTCTCGAGGTTCCGAACTCGGTTATACGTGACTACAAGGGAAAATATTGTTTCAGATTTATGTTTTGGTGCCTACGTTCCTAAGACAAAATATAAATGCAAGTAGATAATAGACCTAGTCTAAGAATAGTAGGTAGGGATAGTAGTAATAGTAGTAGGTAGTAGAGATTTGGAATTAGAGCGTTATATTTCTATTTTCAAAATTTCACTCGTGTCAGAATTATGTTTAAAATACTTCATAAATTGATTTTCTCAAAACATATTTCAGTTAGAAAAGTTTGTAAAATTTAGTACAAACTGATCACTACTATAAACATAGGTGGCTTCTCCTTTTTTTCCAAGTTAATTTTTTTTTATTTTTTACTTTTATTCCGAGTTAAGAACAAAAAGTTTTTGAAAATTGATTTTTAATTACCATCTTTTAAATGCGCACCATTGCAATATTATCTTCGTCGGGTGCAAGAAATAAGTGCAAAGATTGTGTTAAAATTATCCAGCAGCTGAACGGTGGACCAACAGGTGGTGGAGATGTTGGCCGTCAAGATTACTGTCATTTACTGGTTGGTTAGTTGATCTTTTTGACTTGTGTCATACAATCTATGATAATTTTAGTATACCATTTTTGTTATTCAATGTTATTTCGAAAACGGGCGATCTGTAAAATTAACATTTTGTTGAGTTCAGGAAATTTTCGACCAATATAATTGCCCTGGTGAGTCCGGAATTCGTGCAATGATAAAACGTTTTGAAGAAACTGGTTCGGTATCGGTTTAAGCTCCGTATCAGCAAAACATCACCACTTTGAGCGAAAATGTTCAACACCAGCCGATCTAGTCAACAATTGGGCCTAACTTATGGCACTTTACGGCGAATTTTTAAAGTTAATCTTCATTTGCCCGTCTATAAAATCCACATTATACAACAATTGAAGCCTTTGGACCATCTACGACGTCACTGATTTGTTAACTGGATGTTGGATCGCTAGGACAATTTGTCATCGAATTTGATCAAAAATGTCACCAAAAAGGTCACCGTAGGGTACGGATTATGGTTTGGCGGCATCACTAGCCCGTACTTTTTCAAAGATGTGACTGGAGAAACAGTGAATGGAGAACCTTACCGCAGTACGGTTACAAAATTAAATGAATTCAGTCTGAACGATTTCTGGTTTCAGAAGATGGCGCTACCATTCACACAAGCCACCAATCAATTTATTGCGTATGAAATTTAATATCGCATTACTTCGGCTATTTGATATCTTTAGATTTCTTCCTTTGGAGTTATTTCGAACAATAATGTGTAGTACTTGGATTTAGTCGTAAACGACCAGAAAAATTAAAATAACGATATTGCATTTCGAGCAATTAAAAGCAACAAACAACCCTTTATGATAGAATAATTATAGAATAATTAAACTTAAACTTAGTTCTTTGGTCACACGAAATTCATGCGACCAGCTCTGACACATCGAATCATACTGTTGAACAATTTGAGAGAAATAAACTTAATCACTTTATTAAAGGCAGGAATAGACTTGGGTCATAACCAATAGACATCTTCAGTGAGCACAGTCTCTGATTAACTATTGAAAAATATTGTATGATAAAACTATAAAAAAATAAATTAAAAGCTGAGAGACCTTAATGTAGCTAATTTTTCATACTTATTGATCTTTTACTCGTACCTTTAGGTACCTTTCACCAAAGAGTTTTCGTGTCATTCAATACTTTATAATTTATTCTATGAATATCCTGCTAATCATGTCGTGGACCCGATGATAAATGTTTTTTTTTTTTTTTGTTTTATTTCGATAAAAATAGTCCTCCACGAATATTACTACCTTTCTCTATGAGCTACCTGGCTACGAACTAGCGTCATTATTCTTCTCTTATTGCGATCTCGCCATTAACGTGCGATGTGATGAAGCTTACCAAACTCCACCATAATATTGTCACTGTTCCAATCCGGAACTCAATTTTATGTAGTTAAAATTCTATTTTCGTAAGCAAATTATCTTCTATTGCTTTATTTATAGAAGCCCCAAACTGGACAGCAATTTGACCTTTAACGAGTTTGATACGCTGTCTGACTCCATACAAAGAATTGTATCCCTGTAACCTTATACTAAAATAGTGACTACGGGCGATTTCTATAAACATAATTCTGCGTGTCTTTTACATTCTGGACAGAAAACATTCGAAAGAAGGTATGTTGAGAACAACAACTTCTCTGCGGAAAACAACTTGACCCAGCTTGTAAATGAGCCCACACGAATACCAGACGTTGATAGTCATACCGCCAACACCCTGGATTTGTTTTTACTTCTCACCCAGATAGGTACACCGTTGATGCGCTCTCCCCTTCAGGCTTGTCGGACCATTATGTTATATCAGCTAATTTCTCGTACTTCCACAGTTGGAGAAAAGATATTTATAAGAACCGAACGGCAATACGAGAAAACCAATTGGAATTTTAGGAATCTTTAGGAATTGTAACTGGTCGCTATGTTTCCTCGATAACGGCGTGTATGCCGCTGCTGATATGATCACAGACAATATTATCTTTGGAATGAGATCCTTTATCCCTCATCGGATGAAGAATATCAAGCTAAAAGAAAAGGTATATAAAGAGGCTGTCAGGGTTATAGAAATCTTTTTTCGGTCCTTTAAGATCATCTTGACTGAGGAAAACCGAAAGGAGTTTAAACGAGCCAGGTATGACTGCAACTCTTTCTTAAACCTGTGTAATTTCAATATGACCAAAAGCAGAAATAAAAAATACTGCAATGTACCATAGGTAGTAAAAATATTTGGTCTTTCGTCAAAAATATTAGAAATTCTGTCTTATCCTCCATCCTAACGCTGATTTACAATGATATTCCAGCTGTCAACCCTTTGGACAAGGCCAATCTGCTCGCTACATACTTTGCGGCGCGTTCAACACTCTTAGATTGTGCATTGTCTCCGCCTACACTTGAGTGCGTCAAATCTTTAATGGGATAAATCCACTTTCGCATTCGTGTAGTAGCAAGAGTTCTTAAAGATCTTAGCAACCGTAACACCCGTCCCAGTATGAATGCTCATCAGTTTGCCCTCAAGCCCACTTTCAGACGTACTCTTAAATATAGTGATTAATTCTTAAGCCGCATAACTCGCTTGTCGAATACCCTGCCTAGCTCTTTATTTCCTAGTCATTATAACATTCAAACATTTAAAACCAACGTTCATTGGCAACTCTCTTTCTATTCCCCTGATTTTCCTTCGGCCGCACTGTTTACAAGCATTTTAAGGGTACTCAAATCCCTTAAGCGAGCGCAATTCATTCATTTATCTATTCATGAATAATTATATTAATTAGTTATACAACAAAAATTATTTTCTATTTTTGAGTGATAATAAAAGCAAAACATTAATTGTGTATATTATGTATTATGTATTATATAGTATTGTTATTTCACTCACATTTTTTATTTGGCGTACGAATTTTATTATAAAAACCTAAAATTCTAATTGATTCTTATACTATGATATTTACATATTTCTTAAATTTTGATTTTAAATTAAAATAATTATTTATATATATTTATTTAATATATATATATCAATCCTGCTCGCACCTGCTCGCATATATACCACACATATGAATACGTTCTTAGATGTTTAATTATTTATATGTATATAAGGACAAACGCCTATTTAATAGGCGATTTTTACCTGCGGTATAATGACAATTGGATTTTCTTCCGTCTCCACAATTTTCTCCTGCTTCCTGTCTCTGTTAAAGATATCGGATATCTTTTTATATGCCGAAGATGATCCACTGGAAGAACTTGAAACTGAAGAACTTGGGGAGAAGCTTTTATCATTCGAATATTTTTGTTGTGGATTCTCTTCTCCGGTTGGACTTCCACGGTGATTGAGTGGCTCTCCATTCAAAATGGTCCCTTTTCCATTTTCATCGTTCGAATCCTGCCCTTGATCCTCATTAGATTCATCAATGTCACATGTTAATTGTTTAATACGTTCTTCTAATGAAATGTCTGATTTAATAACTTTTTTTCTGTGGAAATATGAAATAAAGTTTATTGAACTGAGTATAATACTTAAAAAAAAACTACTTTATCAATGATCTTCTTAGGATGTTTCGTTCTATATTTCGCCGCACAGTATCCGAATCCCCTGGCATGGCACCTATTAAGTTGGGAAGAAGGTTACCTGCGCGTTTCGATTCATCAAATGCTCGAAGGGCTTCGTGAGTCAACACAGTCGATGTTTGATGTACAGCAGTCGGAAAAAGCTGTCTCATTGCGGAATTTGGTCGTAGAGCATTTGTAAATAATGTTGAGTGCTTCTTAATGGGAATAAGGTCGTTTATTTGACTATCATGCTCTGGACTATCGGGAGCAGCTTGACCATCACCATCACGGAAGGCTGATAAGGTGTCTTCTGTTACGAATCGCACGGATCTTTTAGTATTTGTATCATCTTCGGATGAAGTGTTTACGTCGTCCGACTTAGTTTTTGAAAAATTGTTTTGAAAAGAAGAAATTAAATAAATTATTTACTTTCATTTGCTTGTTTTTTTTTTTAATTTTGAAGTTTATATAAAACAAATAAGAAATCTTTAAAAAAATGTAGGTATAACCAATTGGAACAGTTCTTAAATTCACTCATTATTACTACATTCAGTATTATTATAGTAATAAATGTAGTTTTTCTTAAGAAATGGTTTTCTTATTCTTATTTCAAAAATTTGATATATAATGATTTTAGAATATATCATAAAAATAATAAGCTTTTCCTTAATACATTTTTCATCTTCAGCTGGTTTAACAAGACCCCTTCCGATTTTATGATACTTTGTTATTGAATACAATATATCGTTGCCAATACGAGTAGTATCTATTTACAATATATACAAAAAAATATTCAAAATAAGCTTAGCACAAGTGCAATATACAACAGTACATTCTGTTTAAGCGTTGAATTCTTTCTGTCAACTCAAATAAAAAGGAGAGGGCTCTTTATATTAATTTGATGAAGTCTCTTTTGGTTAAGGAAAATTCCTTTTACGAGTAATTCCTAATTACCAAATTTTATAGAAAATTTTCAAAACTTGTTGAAAGCTACAAATTCCTATTTCTCCACTTCCATAGTCTCAAAATTTTCTTCTTTTTGCATGTAAAGGGAAATGAAAAAAAAATTAACTTAAATTACTCCTGCACCATAAAGCATAAAATAGGGTGCTTAATCGTGAGGTTTGATTTATGATGTAAAATAAAACACTTAAATTTGAAAATGAACATAAAATTTTTACTATCAGTTAAAAAAACAATTCATGTAAATGTTGGCCACGACTACGTCTGAGGTGGTCCATTCGGAAAGTCCAATTTTGGGCGACTCGTTTGCGCATAGCGAAAGGTATCTCGCGGATAACACGAGTAATGTTGGCTTCCAAAGCGTCACTCGTAGCTGTCTTATTTCTGAAGACCTGAGGCCCCCAGAGAAAATAGTCCAAAGGTGTGATATCGCACGATCTAGGCTGCAAATTTACCGTAGCAAAACGTGAAATTAAGTGCTCACCAAAATGATTTCGCAACAAGTCCATTGTTTCACGCGCTGTATGCCTCATAGCGTCGTCATGTTGAAACCAGAGCTCACCGAGACCATGTGCTTGAATTTCAGGAATCACATAGTCCATTAACATAGCGCGGTAATGGTTACCATTGACGGTAACATTCTGATTTGCCTCATTTTTCAAGAAATATGGACGAATGATTCCAGCAGCCCGTAAACCACACCATGCCGTTGTTTTTAATGAATGTAATGGTAGCTCTTGGCACTGTTCGGGTACCAAACGAAGTTGAGCTAGAAATGGGCTTCGTCACAGAACAAAATTTCACGATAAAACACCGGATTTTCATTGAGTTTTTCCAGAGCCCATTCACTAAAAATATGACGCAAATGCAAGTCGCCTAGTTTCAAATTCTTACACAAGTTTAATTTTGTACGCTTTTAGGCCGAGATCCTCACATAAAATACGTCAAGTTGTCGAATACGCCAAGCTAAGCTGCTGAAAACGAAGACAAATCGAATCGGTCGAGTATCATCCACTTATATCTGGGACTCAAATTTGCGAATGGTATTTTCAATAGTGGTTTCAGTAGGTCGATTATGCGCACCGCAGGTTCCTCGAATCGCACGAAAAACATTTCTCACAGAACGCTGATTTTCGTAATACAGCTGAACAATTTGGAGACGCTGTTGTTGTGTGAGTTCTTCCATGATGATTTGCCAAACAATACTGAACAAAAATGATAAAGCAGTTTGAAAGGAGTCACGCGTGATTTATTATTCGAGGGATACGTATTTGTATTCTCACACTTCATTTTCAAATTATTTGTAAATAAATTCTGATTATTATTTTTTAATATGAATACTGATAGTTATTCATTAGTACGCTGTGGGATATATATTCTTCTCTTTTAAATTTTTAAAAGCGAGAGGTTGCAAAGTTGTTTCTTTTTCTGTTCAAGTGTATGTACAATACTTTATTAGACCCAGACGTATTTTGGCATTGTTTTGGCTACGAGCGAACCTTCACTTAGTCAAACGTTAACTTGTATTGGAACATTGAAACCTAATATGTTCCTCTTCCATGTATTACATCGATTCCAAAACCAAAAAAAAAAAAAAAACAAGTTGCCATATTTACGAACTAGGTTTTATTTAACAGCTGATTGTATCATAGAAAAGTCACGCTTTGATGTATGAAACAGCCTTTATTTACCAAATCAACCTTGAAAAATCACGAGGAAGATTCTAATTGTATTTTTAACAGTTTAGAAAAACTAACAGGTATTCATAAAAAGGTAAATATGTATAACAAGAACGATCGTTTGATGTAAGGATATTTAGATTTTTGAGAACTTAAAATGTAAGAGGCTTATATGGAAGCTGCAATAGCATTCATTATTAGGAATGTGGCGCTATGAGAGAATTATTTTCCAATTTTCTCTATTGTATTCCAAACACACACATACAGTAATAATTAAAAATTTGTCAAATAAACGAATTTTAGGCCCTTACCAAAACTTGTATTATATAAACTAATGCTCACAAATTTAAAAACGAACTAAAGGAAATAAACACATTTAATGTCAGTAAATGTTTTGTTAAATTATGCCAAATATGTACGAACTTCAATACTTAAATACAAAGAGCTAGTATTCCATTGTAATTCCGACAGACTGAATGATACATACCCAGTGGCACGGCTTCGTATGTGTACTCGTATATTATAAATATATACTTATCCCAGAAAGACGATTCTGTATCATGTAAAGTTATTTTAAAAATCGGTCTTCAATATCCGAAACGTATAATAGATCATGTGATTTTAGTTTGGACCAGCTGAACTCACTTTTCGTCATACAGTAGATAAATTTCGTACCATCTACACTCTATTTGACCTATGGTCAACTTGATGTCCATACAGACGTCCGGTAGTCGTGGTGATTGAAAGTTAAGCGGAAGATCTGAATAACGTTTCGCGTTATTGAAACTGGAACATTTAAGGAGTTCACATATAGGAATGTATAGTAATTTCCAAGAACAAAGCTTGCCTTTTTTTATAGGAGTTTTTTTACTTAAAAGTACAAAATAAATAATCTCCCACAAATACTCTCATGTATTAGCATCGTTCAGAAGAAAAATTCATACTGAATGTAAATTGAGGGGTAAACTTGGCATAACATTTTCCAATCCGTAGGCTCTCAAGCAATTCCAGTCTTTATGCTTGCAATTTAAATCTCTGCCCATTATAAAATCACCATAAGATGTGAACAACCTACGGATATCATTTTTAAGACCTATTTCAATGTTAATATTAATTCTGTTTCCAGGAAAGTAGACACAAAAAATCTTAATTTTTCTCTGATTACTTAGCTCTACGGAAATTCCCAAACTTTATATATTGCGGGTAAAAGCTAGTGTTGAATTGATCTTGATTCAATTGTATTTATTACATCAATAACATTTGAACTCGTCTGAATAAACCAATGCCAACGTTTCTAATAATTAAAAAATGCATGCATTATCAACCTCCCCTGATGCAAGATCCACTCTGAGGTGTAGTGGCTAAATGTGTGATAATATTAAATTGATCGATTTTTACAAACAGATTATTTCGTAATCATTTCCATTACTAAAGAGATAAGGTATTTAGCTGTAAACATTTTGCTGGCAAGTGAATTATTAGAAATGTTGCCGAATAAGACTAAAATACTGTTGAAGGTGTGTGTGCTTCCTACTGATTATAGTACAATATTGAACGATAATATTTTTTTCAAGCCATTTAACGTGATGGATCTATTTTCTTAAAAAAAAAACTAAGTAAAAAGTATTTGTGTAGTGATCGTAATTTTTAAATATATTTTTTTAATTGCAAAACATTTAAGACTAATTTCGGCCATTTCGCCCTACCGTGTAGCACAACTTTAAATTATCTTTCACTTTTAAGATCGTAAGTATTCAATTGGTAACTTTCAGCATTTACTTTATGGATCACTAAGTGAAATTGGTATACAGCTTAAAGCGCGAATTATTTGGCGAAAGTATTTCTCCTATATCGTCAGCTTCACTATCACTTTCCTTTTTACTTCCACTGGCACTATATGGGTACGAATCTTTTTATCTAGGGATAAATAATTGTCCTCGTTATCCAGAGGTCTTTCGCCTTTGAAAATCTTGGCGTTTGATGCAAAGTCGGACTTGAATGACATACACAAGCTCTGGGAGAACTGATAGTCTTTTATATTTTTAAAAGATGAAATTACTACAATACATTAAAATTATTTCATAATATTTTTATTATATTATTTTTCTGTTCAGACTTGAAAGATATAAATACTTAAAGAATGATGACCACTAAAAATATTATCAAATATTTGGTGTAAAATAATAGTCCTAAATATGAAATTTTCAAACAATGTGATCAAATCCTTGTAATGTGGTAGTTTATTGTAATAGCGCTCTTAGTCAAAAAATTAAAAATTTTCGTATTAGATTAATGTTTAACAGTAATTGTTAAGTTATTTAATTAGTAATAAAAGTCAACTTAAATAATAATAAAGTCGTAATCCCTAGATAAAAATCCGTAAATTTTTTTTGTGTTCTTAAATTCAATGAATTATTTTTCTATAAAAAAGTTGAGAATTATGTGTTTAATTATATGTGTTTAAAATGATTAATTAATTAGAATATGAACGCACAACTGTTTTTTCTATGGCGTATGTATTCATAAAACCTAATTGTAATATCATATTGTTAGTAGTGAAGTTCACTATTTATTGTTTGTTTATTTTATAATGAGTTACAAATCAAATAAATTAATTTAAGTAAATGCGCAATAACTTCTTACCTGACTTATAGATTCCTGTTTCCATAGTTTGCCTCCTTTTAGGATTCCACTTATTTGTGTTGGGGATGAGTCCTTTGGGGAAATCGGTGATTTTTGCTCAGTTATTATCTCCGTAGATTCACTTAGGCTACTTGTGGTTGATAATGCCGCATTTCCGATACCAACGGTACTTATAGTTGGAGCTGTCACTGTTTGGAGAACTACTGGAGCTGCTGTTGTGGTGGAAATATCCTCGGGCGCTGCTCGAACGATTCGTCTTTCTGTGACTGTAGTCATTGTTATAGATTCAACAACAAATCTTGAATTCTTATGAACAGATATATTTTTATCCTTTTCATCTTTTTGGTATTAATATTATTAGATAATTTTTTATTAATTTTTTTTTTAAGTAAAGTTAGTTTTAATATCATAGTTTTAAATGTATTTTTTTTTTATTTTTATATCCACAACGTTAACGAAGACATCACACGCAGCAAAAGAAATTTTAAACATTTACTCATGCAAATATTTAATTTAACAAAAATACACATATGTATCATATATTTGTATATAAACATTGGGTAGACAATTTTATATGAAATGAGACAAAACAACATTTTTTTAAAGCTAAAACTAAAAGGAATGCTTCAAAAATAACTTCTAGGGTGACTGGCTTCAAAATATTTGATAAATAATGATATCATAATTGATATCTGCTTCAACTTTGTGCTCTCTCTTAACTAATTGCTATGTAAAATTCACCATAACCGTGTATACAACGTTATATGCCTTCAATGATTAAATTTAAAAACATTATGTGAATCGGAAGACCAGAAAATTGGAATAGGTAACCACAAATATGTCGTTGTTATGAGACCTACATTCACTTTAAGTAGGTGTTTTTTATTTACTGAGATTATGCAATAACACATGCAAACTTTAAGTCTATCGTCAAACTATTCAGAATTTATCACTTGCATTAAGTTTATTCAGTTAATATGATTTCGAAAACATAGACTTCAATGACAAGTAGAACCTCCATGACACGAGTATCAAGAACGATTTTTAAATTGAAGTTGTAGGTTTATGGTAAAAATAATAAAGATTCCAAGAATTATAATCTACAAATTTTATTTTCGAGAAATGAAGCCGCTCGCACGACCTTTCCACTTCACTAAGGGTTGGCGCTAGTTGTCATTCGATATTCCTTATTAACTTTTATAGTACAAACGTTTCTCTAATTAAAAGCTGAAACAAATATTGTAATTCAATATTTGTTTGAATTTTTAGTAGTTAAATCAAGTAGCTAGCTGTTATGTCATATTTCAAACATCATCCTTATTTATTTCGTTTTAGTACACATATTAAAAAAAAAAAAAAACAGTTTTTATAAAGTTTTTTTCTTTTCATTCATACTCAAAAATTTCTGCTGCCCTAGCCCGCGAACTGATACATTTACACAAGCGTTGGGTGTTTAAGCTGCTCTAACCAGTAACGTACATTAACATAAATTAATCTAGTTTGATGCAGCGGTCATGTTCCATTATTTATTCGATTTTTTCTTTCGAAAGAACAGGAAACAAAATATATGATGATTTTTAATCTTAAATCAGAATCTATGTATAATAGTCTTATTCGCATAGTAAACAAGTGAAAACAATTAAAAGTGAGATAAGAACAGAAAATAATTTTTTTTCAAAAGGTAGCAATTGAAAAGTTCTAAATACATGAATGTTCATATTTGGTATACATACGAGTATAAACATCTCTTTATGCTATATATGCGTATTTTTACATTCATATAATTGTATAATATTAAATAGCAGATGAACAGGTGACTGATAATAAAGTTCAAATTTATTTAAATAAAAGTTTACTTACTGGAACTGGGTGTGTACTGGGTCTGCAGGATATACTTTGGCCGTTCTTCGCCTGCAATAATTTCTTTTTGTGTGATCCGCCTCTCAGGTGAGCTGTTGTGCAGCGGCAATAAAGCAACTGTTGGTACGCTGAGCTGTGCGACGTCTTCCTGACATTGTGGCGAGGTGCGCTCTAAAACATGTTAATAGTTAATATTAAGACATAATAATATAAAAACTCATTGTTTTAAATTAAGCTTATATTGTAATTAACTTTAATCGATATGTTAGTGACGAAATTGCATTGATATTATTATGTGTCTAAAATACTATTTTGCTGTGATAAGGGCGGTACAATTTGGAGAAAAATTATTTTGGAAAAACGGTATTACAATATGAAAAATGTTCTTCTCCCACCTATTTCGTTTACATTTAAAAAGAACAATAAAGTCGCTTTATTAACGCAGAGAAAAAAAAATTTACTACACAACTCATTAGTATTAAATAATTAAAGAATGTACCCTTAACTTAAAGTAAAAATGACTGGGCCAAAAGGATATCTAAATCATAACTAAAGTAAGATTGTTCGAATTGATTTTCATTTTAAGATATTGAAAAACATTTGAATTAGAGATTTTTGTTAGGTAGGTTTAATAAAATAAATGAATTAAAATACGAGTTACATTAAATAAGGTTTTATTTTCCCTCCATTAATATTTTTCTGCCAGCAAAAGTTGACAAAATTTAGTCGGGGGACACACTTTTGCAATCAATTAGACTGAAGTCGATAAGTATAGCGCACTAATGAAGAAGTAATCGCAAAAACTGAGGCCTGTTTTAAGGTTAAAGAGAAATCTACTATAAAAATGGTATCATAAAATTACATGACCACTATAATCGTAGTATTGCCCTTGAAGGCAGTTATATTAAATAAAAGAATCGAATTTTATCAAAAAAATATATCTTACTATGTTTGCTTACGAAATTTTCAGCCCACTTGTTATGTCACGATAGTAAGACAAATTTAGAAAATCCGGATGAAATAAAAAAAAAACATGATGAGAAAACTATATCTTTATATGTTTATTGTTGGTAAAACAACATTGAACAAATTACAGAGATGAGGTATATCCTACCTAACTACATAAATTATTACCATTATTAATTTTAAATAATGTTTAAAGGAAAAGCTACTCGGAAAAAGCTTTATTAACGTATAAATAATAAACAAATAATATATATTTTAATATAATAATAATAAAAATATATTTCCTTTTTCCAATCTAGTCAGGAAATCAAGTAGTTGTCAGACGAACTACAAGATATGTTTTAGGGATCAGATATCTTTAAGATCCTTATCTTCGCGTTTTCAACGTTTGCCAATATATTATGTAACTCATTGTTTGAGAAATACCACGAAAGATTAAAGATCATTTTCAAACGTTTATTTTGGCTTATTTGCGACATTTGAGTATAACTGATTGCACACTTATCCCAAACAGGGGATTTATAAAGCACCAGCTGAACCTGTGCTCGATTTGCTTTGCCCTCTAAAGGCTTCCTCATGCATATAAATTGTATGTAATATCAAAGCGAGTGAAAATACATCGAAGTATTTGTCTAAGTCCATAAAATTGTTGTGTACAATATTGCATTTTATCAATGACGTTCCAATGGATAGCTTTCAGCCCTTAAAAAATCAACATGCTCTATAAATGCAATACTATAAATTACGGAATTTGTACTTTATTATAGTAAAAATGTTTTACAAAGCTTCTTCTTTGCAAACAAGGTTTGAGGTTGCATTGTCTGGAGCTAAAGAAAAATACATTTTTACTATCGCTGACACGGGAAAGAGACACGTATAATTGACCGTGTGAGAAGCAGCCGGTGGTGAGGTTCACGTTCGCGGTTCGAAGTATTTGTTACTGTGCCTGATTTATCGTCATCGCGAAGCAGATGTTGATGGGAAATTGCACACGTTTAAATTGAAACGGAAGACTGTTAAATATGATCGGAATTCGAGGGGGAAATACATGTTCATTGGCACCGCAGCCCGTCAACACTTCCGCTTCTACCAGATTTGGTTGCAAAGTCGTAGCTCTTAGTCAGGTGTCGTTACACAACTTAGGCGGACTCAAGTTTCTTAGGAGAATAATAGGTACACTCACTTTAAATTTTAATGTATGTGATGGAATCCCGGAAGCAGAAAGCGAATTTAAAAATTCAGCCGGATAGTTGGTTGTTTCTTCTTGGTCCATGACCCGGTTTATTGAAGTCTATTCTACACTTTGACCATCAACACGTGTCAATATCTCGTTATAAGTAGCTGCAGCTTCATCATTCCGAAGCGACAAATCTCGCTCACAAAGCTAAGAATTCTCAAGGTTTATTAATAGCGATATATCACCGTAAACGAATGAGATAAGTTCTTCTGTAAAAGACACTATTTGGCAAAAATGATGTGGTAAATTTACTTTGCCATTTTCTTCCGGAAGCGTTCCTCCATCAATTTTAAGTAATAACTTAGGTAATAAATTAGAGAAATGTTGTGCGTTTGGATTGCCTCCTGTTCGTGCCCGCATATTGATGGTCAAGTGCATTTGAATAACACTGGACCAGAGACTTGACTTTTTCAGACAGGCGTTTACTTCGTCGGCTCTGGTGCTTCGTATCACTACCGGCAACGTTTGTTCGAAGTCTCCGTAAAAAAAGCACTGTAATGCTTCCCATCGGTCGATCATTTTGTCGTATATCCTGTAAGGTTCTGTTAACGGCTTCCACTGTCTTACGGTGTGCCATAGTGCATTCGTCCCAGACAATTAGAGAACAGTCACGGGAAACTAGAGCTTTATCACTATTTCGGGGAATGTTGCAAACTGGACTTTTAGTGGTGTTTAATTGTATGGGTATTTTAAACATTGTATGAGAAGTTTTGCCACCAGGCAGCATCTAAAGATGTTGGTTGCGCTTTGACAAAGACGATCGGAAATTCTTCGCTGCTCTAGTGTAAGGCTAGTCACACCGTCTCGAAGTGCTTGTGCTATTTCGACAGGGTCGTAGTTGGTTTCGGATATATAGTCTCTGTTCTCATGCTCACCATCAGAGTTTGGTTCGGGCAAATCATATTTTGACAGAAGATTACCAATACACAAAATTGTATCTTATATAGCTTTTAAACAGCAATAAATAACATTATCCTATAGCGCGTCGTTCAGTTCGCCGCCGCCAATTATTTGCCTGACGCATGCTTCCGCCAGCGTATCGTCCCAGTGCTGGTCGTCATCCAGCAAAGCACAACTGATGCATAGCGGGCTGTTAGTGTTATTTTGTTAGTGCATTATTGTTGTAAGGGCATAAGATCAACAACAATTTGATTCGGTAAGCCAACGTCAGAATTTTTACTTTACAGCCTTGGTGTTTGTTTTCTTCTATAACGAATCTGGAATTTAGGAAATATACGCGGGCTAAAAATAAAATAAAATTAATTTTTTATCACAAATTTTAAATTTATTTGTTACTAAAAAAAAAAAAAAAAATGGATAGGTGTGAACAACAACCAGGGCCGTTAAAGTTCCATCTCTCTACACACTTGAGTACTCTAAGAAATCGTAATAGCTAATAAGTATGTTAGGTTGGTTGAGGGTTATACACATGTGCTCCAATATCGCAATACTCGGAGCAGAAAACACCTCACACTCCGAGTATCTAAAAAAAAGGATTAACAAGCATACAAGCATTCTTGGTGAATCCGGAGGTTGTCTTCTGATATGCTTTAATTGCAATGATTTGTTTTGACAAATCTGAATACTCTGAATACTCTTCCAAAAGCTTTAGGCGAATATGAACTGCATTCTCCCATTTACCATAGTTCCACCAAAACTTCGACTGGTGCCTGGCATTGGTTGGCAACTTTCTAGCCTGTGACCTCCCGGACTGTAAGGTTGATTTGGATTGGCTATTGTATTTGCAAAAATTTCATAAGCAGTTATCATTTCAGTCATTATAACATCATATTCCTGTGTTTGTATTTTGAGAATGTCTTCTATGGGATTGTTTGTAATATCTAAACTAAAATCACAATCAGAAGGATTAACACTTTTATGCAAGCTAAGAAACTCCACAATTCGTTGCTCCAAAGGTATTAAGACAAATAAACTTTTAGGTCCACCGACAGTAGTGTTCATTTCTTTTTTATTAAAAATTAATATTTTTTTAGCTTGGTCTTCAAATTTATCCAAACCTAAATTAGTATGAAATGAGACATTTTTCTTATAATAAAACATTTGCTTTTATAATCACATACTCGTCCCTTGCTCCACTGTTCATAAGTATTTATGGGAGGGCCAATGCTATTAAGCTCTACAGCACACTTCTTCCAGTGGTTGTCAGCCTTCAGCTTTTTTGCATATGCCTTTTGCGACTTGTGGATTTTTTCCATTAGGCACACTAGCTTCTCCATCTGTCTCTTGTTTGTAAATTGTTTCCTACTTTGCATAATAATTAATAAATTTGCATTTGAAATCAATTTTTATGTCAAATTCAAAGTAACGTATCTATTAATTCGCTTATTTTCATTGTTTTCCATTTCACCAAACTATAGAATTTCAAATAAAATTATCTTTTCTATCAAATAGTAAAATATCCATAGCAATAGAGACTCGCAATATGCCAGTAAAAGGTTTTATTTCTATTTGAAATTAATTCTATTACGAATCGAATTTTATAATGCAGTCAATAGAATTTAATTCTATTCGACTTTAGTTCTATTGGGAATAGATTCTCGGAATAAGCCCCTTAGTATCAATATTTTACAAAATACATGAACATATCTATTAACAAATTCAACCTTACTTCGGGAGCATACAAGATGAGGTAAATATAAATGTCGTGCGACAGGCAATCGCGTACACTCGAATCGCTACAAGAGCTTACCTCTCACCCAATTTGGCAAAATTAACAGAAAATTAAATACACGCATATCCGTCCTCCATCATCCGACAGCTCCGTCACACAAATACTAGATATATACAATACATTGATTTTATATTTTAAATATAAAATATGTATATAAAACAAAAAAAAAAAAAAATAAATAAAATAAAAAATAAATAAATAAAAATAAAAAATATATATAATATAAATAATCTACCAAGAAATACCCAGTGATTACTCATTATGTATTCATTAATACATTAAAAAATAAAAGAAATTCAAGTAAATAACAAACAAATAACTATATGAAAAATACTCAGTGAATAACTAACCAATTGTCCGCTCTGTTCTCTAAATCCTTTTGTTTTCTTTTCCCTTTACATCCATCACGTAGCGGATGTAAGCCAATACCACCTGTGGGAATATAGCGATAGCGGCAACGACGAATGCACTAGGGCGAGGTAATATTTTTTAGAAAATCATAAATGTAAATTAGTCTTAAGTTGGATTGCAAAATAAAGAGGTGAAACTTCGGAAAAATATTTTTTTTTAGTTTCACAATTTAAGGTGTTTTAATTGGCGCCCGAGCAGGGACCACGGGATTAAGTACGCGATATTTTTTTAAGTAAACGTAAGTCGGGAATAAAAAGCGTTCAAGGAGCCCTAAACCCTTGCGAAAATAAATGAAAAAAATCCTGTAGTTTCTCGTGATCGCAAGCGTTGAAAAAATACGGTGAATTAAAAAAAAATAATACCCGGAAAGGGCTCCGTAGTAGTCTTGTGAAACAAGACAAACCGGAAGATGTATAGCTAGCCGCACCGCCGGATCAACCTGGCAATCATGAAGTGCAATGAATTGGCAAAAATCATCAATCATCATTACTAGTGTAATGATATTATAAATATTATAAAAGAAATAATGAGGAAAAATTGGGAAAATTGTTTTTAAGAAATAACTGAAACCGTGAAACGGAAATTTAGTAAATAAGAAAAATAAATGTTAACAATAAAATAAAAATGGATAAAAAATCCAAGTGATAAAATAGAGGAAAAAATAGGAAAAATAAAATAGCAAATATATATATTGAAAAATCATTTAAGAGTTAAATAGATAATAGGGAAGTAAAAAGGGAATTTAAAAGAAAATATTTAAAACAAAGTGAAAATATTTACATAAAATCAGAAAGAAAGTAAGAAAAATATTAAATCGGGAAGTACCTTAAAAAAAATTTACAAGCCATCAGGAGTTAGGGGCGTTATTTTTTTGTTTTTTCCAAACGTATTTATATAAAACATGCCTTTAACAAGAAATCAGGCTGATTCTGCCGAGGCACCAGTCGCTCAAACAAATCCTGCTTCTACCAACCCAATTGCTGACCCTTCTGTAGCCACACCAACAATAACCGCATACAAAACGACCCAGTCTGTAACCTTCCAGCCACCCCCTCACCTAGATCCGAATTGCTCAGTTAGCTCTGAACACACAGAAGTGCAGAGTACCTCCGAGCGTCCATCGGCCAACGTCCAATGTCCATCGTGAATTGTGTAATCCAACAACAAGGGAAAAATCTTGTCGAAAAATTGTAAACCCAAACGCAGTTAGCTTCTCTGGAATTGACCAGACGATTTTGCCAGAATATTAATATCGTTTGAAATATTTGGAAAAAGTGCCTGACATCGTGAGTTGTCTAAGAAATTTTTCCGGTGAAGCCAGCGTGGAAGAAAAGAGTTGAGAGAGTGCTTGGGGTCTACGAACACGCTAAGGGTCCTCCAAAATACTATGGAATCCTGAACGTGATTCGAAATAAAATCACAGGACAAGCAGACGCGGCACTGGAGGCGTATACCACTCCTTTGAACTGGGAAAGCATTTCCCATTGCCTGACCATGACTACGCAGATAAACGCGATATAACAACTCTCGAATTCCAGATGTCTCGAATGGTTCAAGGCAATAAGAGCATACAGGAACTCTACCAAGCTGTCTGTTCACAATAACCCTAATAATAAATAGGAACTCTTGCATGGAAATCGGTCACGAGGCTATGCGAATATTATTTCAAACATTTAGGGACAAGGCCTTAGACACCTTCATCAGGGTTCTTAGAGGCAACCTATCTGATTAATTGGGAGTGAAAGAACCAACAGATGTGTCACAGGCATTACATCTCAGTTTAAAACACGAGAATCAAAATTTCAGATCTAATCTCATCCAAGCCAACTATGGCACCAAGAAAAACTTCATTCCTTAGCATCATCGTCCTCAACATCCCGTTCCACAACATTCTCTTCAACCTAGAAAAACAAATTTTCCTCCAAGAACACCACATCCCAATTATCCCCCCTATGCGTCACAAGCGCGACCATCTCAACCAACCAACTGTCACCAAGCATATAATTATTTCCCGCAAAACCCAAATTTAAATTTTCGTTCCAGTTTTCCACAGAAAAATAAATACGTTGCCAACCAACCCGCTATTAAGACCGAACTCCCAACTTAAGGACGCAACAATCAGTTCGAAAATGTCAACGCTGCAAGCCGGCAAGCTTACTACAATCCAGTTAAGCCAGGAACGTTCTTCCAACCTGCCCATATTCCCCAAGTAAACAACCAACCAATTTTTTTGTTAAAACCCAATTAGGAAATGACATGAATTCCTCGACATACCCTCAAGTTCCGAACGATAGTAATCCGAGACTTACGAGACGCCTGCTGACGAGTACGACGAGCAACAAGTAGCCAGTATCCTACATAAGTATAAGGAGCAATCGCTATAATACAGTGATATCCATCTTAAAGGTTAAGCGATTCGTCGTTACCTTACTTTGAGTGTAAAACGGCGAATGGACAAATCCTTAAGTTCCTTATAGACACTGGGTCAAGTAAGAATTACATAAAACCTGAGCTAGTAAAGAACCCTCTCCCGAACGAACAAATTTTTTATACGAAATCTATAGCTTCGGACAAAGCGATATAAAAATTAAATGTTTCTTCTACCCACTTTAAGAACCTTCCACGTCATATTGCGCAATGATAGTTTGGAAAAATTGTCTGCCATCATCTACGCTAAAGAAAACATTTTTCACAGCGGCTTCCATCAGATTCCCTTGAAGGAATCTGATATTGAGAAGACGGCGTTTCCTATCAACAATGGCAAATACGAGTTCACAGGGTTGTCATTTGGGCTGAAAAACACTCGATTTTCCAGAGAGCACTAGACGACATTCTACGCGAGTGCATCGGAAAATCGTGTTAGGTATATATAGATGATATTATCGTCTTTAGTAAAAACGAAACACAATTCGCTAAGCACATAAATAGAGCAAGTTTTAAGCATTTAAAACAAAGCCAATATGAAAGTTCAACTTGAAAAATGCGATTTCTTCAAGTCTGGAGCACAGTATCTCGGTTACATTATTTCTCCGGAAGGGATAAAGACCAATCCAGCCAAGGTCAAATCCATCGTAAACTTCGCTTTCCAAAAAACACCCAAGGAATTAAGATCCCTCCTGGGTCTATCGGGCTATTATCGCCCTCTGTGAAGGACAAAGCGCGGTTGGCAAAGCTGCTCACATTTCTTCTAAAAGAAGAGGAAGGCTATGTTTCGCTATGTTACATCAATCTGCCAACAATTTAATGAAGCAGCCATTAAGTCCTTCAATAAGATAAAGAACTTACTCATTTCTAAGGATTTAGTTTTGGCAAATCCTGACCTGAACTTTTGATAAAAAGTTTGACTTAATAACAGACGCTTCGAACTTTGCCCTTGGTGCTGTACTAGAACAGGAAAACCGACCCATAACTTTTAAAAGTAGAACGCTCAGTAAAACTGAGGAAAATTACGCGGCAAACGAAAAGGAAATGACAGCAATAGTATGGCTTACTCCGAAATTACATTTACGGTTCCGCGAGAGTTCAAATTTTTACTGACCATCAAACCCTGACCTTCTCCCTAAGTAACAAAAAAAAAAAAAATAATAATAATAAAATAAAAAGATGGAAAAGAGTATAACCACGAATTAAAACATAAACCCGGAAGAACAAATGTTATGGCCGAAGCTTTATCCAGAGCGCCGCAGCTGTGACATGTTAATGCCCTATCCATAGCAACATAGCGACGAAAGTTCCGCTCATAACTTTATTAATAGTGTGGAAGTTCAAATAAACGTATTTGAAAACCAAATCTTCTTGCAGCAGGGTAATCTTCCTAACCATAGTTTTCATATAGTTTTCCCTACCTACCATAAAAATCCCTCAATCGTACAATTATAAACGGCATTAAAGCCGAATAACATATCATGGATATGATTCAGAAAATCTATAGCGAGCATTTCAGTAATTACAAATACATCGTAACGAGCGCGAAAATAAAAGGCAGATCCTAGAATGATTTTATTTTCCAGGAATGTCTAATAAAATCAAGAGGGTAGTCAAGCATTGCTAGATGTGTAACGAGAACAAATACGAAAGATATCCGAGCAATCCAGAAATACAAGCTACACCAATACTTCAGTATCCAGGACAAATTGGCCGTCTTGATATATTCTCTACCGAAAATAACCTGGTTCTCACTTCTATCGATAAACTGAAAAAATATGCACAGGTAAATATCTTCAAATCCAAAGCTATAGAGGATGTGCGTCAACCTTTACGAGAAACACTTTTTTCCTTTGGTCTTGCTAAGTTAGTAGTAACTGATAATGAGAAGTCATTCAACTCGACTTCTATAAGGTTCATGATTGAGGACGAACTTAAAATGAAAATTTTCACAACACCTCCCTACTGCAGTAACAGCAACGGACAAGTCGAAAAATCATGAGACGTTTAAAAACAGATAGCCCCTATTGATCCTTCACGGAACTATTAGAATGCGCCGTTCACGAATACAACTTTTCAACGTCCAATAGAAACATTCTTTGATTGAAAAGTAAGCTCAAATCCCTTACTGCTAGAAAACGCACGGCAAGAAAATGTAAAAAGAATTCAGGAAAAGCCATCGGCTGATCTTGAATACCACAATGACATCGAATAAGAGAATATAGTTCAGGTCAAATAATTTATATTATACAAAATAAACGAATAGGATCCAAGCTAAATCGCTGCTATAAAAATAAATACTTGCCGAAAATAAAACTACAACCATTTTAACAAAGTCAGGAAAAATAGTCTAGAAATCTTTAATTAAAAATTAAAATCCCTGCCATAAATTGATCACTGCCATAAACTCGATAACTCGAATGCCTAGTTAATAAAAATCGATACTGGAACCGTCAAACTACAAGCTAGCGCATTTAAAATAGTACACGTTATCGACATCGAAGAATATCTAAAAGCTCTTAACAAATTAAGTGTTATTATGTCACATATTAAATCATATCCAAACTCTATCCGTCCCATTCTGTCCAGTGATCTTAACCGAATGCAGTTACACCTTGATAGACTAGTTCCCAAGGTCAGAAGATTTCTTGGGTTCAGCCTGGAAATGGATCGCGGGATATCCTGACCGGCGTGACTTCAAAATTATGAAAGAAAAAAATAATTACGTTCTGATAAACAACAACAAACAAAGAGTTATAAGCAATCCATAGTTAGTATAAGAATACCTGAATTAAGTAATATAATTAATAATGTAATACAAGTACTAAAATATAATGAGAACTTGAATATAGAATATATGTTAGAATTAAAGTTTAAATTAGAAATACTTAAAGACGAAGTATTTAATATTGAATATTCTATGCAATGGGCAAGAGCAGGAATAATAAACACTTATATTTTATCAAACCCAGAAACAAATTTAATAAAAGAAATTTTAAATAAAAAAATTTGCCGTATAATAATGTAATAGAAGCTAAAGAATTTTCAGAGGGTAAAATAGCCTCGAATAATAAATCACTCCTTCATATTTTAAGCTTACAGAAAACTACGAAAATTCTTATAAAACCCATAAAGAAGGGAAAAGCTATTGTGAAAATAAATTTTAACAAAATATTAAAATGTAAAACAAGCTCATATGGAATAAGTAAAAATTGTTAAACCTTTAACACTTTAGCAATATGTAAGCAAAATGATTTAACAGAGATAAGTCGGGATAAATGCTATACTAATTTGTTACCTAGCCAACCCCATACGTGCATCGAAATCAATATCAACATATTTCTACCATAGAATAGATCACCCTCGGATTGAAGATAAAGTTTACATCGATGAAAACGAAGTCCCGTTCAACAGAACGTATTTGGTCTAGTTCCGCAACAATACACGTTCGAAGAAACAGAGGTCACGGAACATAACCCACTTCTTCCCGTGTTACAACCATCAGCTAAGAACACAAAACATATCGATGAGTAAGCCAATACCACCTGTGGGAACATCACGAAAACGGTGCGAGGTAACATATTTTAGAATATGATAAACGTAAATTAGTCTTAAGTTGGATTGGAAATTAAGAGGTTAAACCTCGGAAAAATATATTTTTTTAGTTTTACCATTTAATTTATGTTTTATGTGTATGTTGTATGTGTTTTAATTTATATCATATGACCATAAAATCATAAAAAAGGATACTTGCCAATCAAATACCACAGTGTAAAGGGATTACAGTAAACAACAAAAACGATGTTTTGTGTTTTCATTTTATTTTTATTGTCGTTTATATTGCGAACCAGTGTCATTATTGTTCTTTCACCGCGGTCTCAATACTTACATGCATAATGATGTATTATAGATTACTAAGCTCCACCACAATTTAGTCCATTTTATTCCATGCGGTTAAAATTCCATATCCGTAAGCAAATTATTCACTGTTGCTTCATTTACAGGAGCCTCAAATTGGAGAGTAATTTGACCTCTAATGAGTTCGATGCGCTGTCTGACTGCTTGCAAAGAATATCCCTGTTTTCTCATACTGAAATGATTATTATGGGCGATTTTAATATACGAGCACATAATTTTGGGAGGCTTCGACATTCATAGACAGGCAACAACCAAATATGTTTCTTCCATATCGACGTGGATGCCGCTGCTGATATCAGATGAAGAGTATCAAACCAAAAAAAAAACTCGAGCTATAAAACGCTGTTAGGGTTAGAGAAATGTTTTTTTCGGTCCTTCAACATCAAATTGAGAGAGGAAACCCGAAAAAAACGAGCTAGGAATTAATGAAACTTATTTTTTGAGCGTGTGAAATTCCAATACGACCAAAAATGGGGCAAAAAATATAACGATGTCCCAAAGGTAGCAAAAATTAGTGATCGTTCGTCAAAAACATTACAAAATCTGTCTTATTCTCCATCCCAACATTCATTTATAATGACATTCCAGATGTCAGCTCTTAGGACAATTTCAATCTTACGTCTTCACTTTTCGGCTGTAGAACGGGAACGGCAGCGTACGCTAAGCTAAATAAATTTTGATATAAACAGCATTCACATAATACAATGCCGTCTGATGTCGTTAAAGCGAAATTTAGATACACCACTATTATCCACGAATGGCACTTGCATCATCAAAACCGAAAACATTGTGTCGCCAAAAATGCTGCGAAATGTCTAGGTTTCCTCAAGCGACGTAAGAAATATTTTCCCCCTTCTGATCTGACCTATATGTACTATATAACGCATTCATCCGCCCAATATCGAAATACAATGCCCACATCTGGTCAGGCACCCTAAGATTTTTTTGTTACTTACTAGATACGATCCAAAACGGGCGATAAGACTCATAAGTGATGTCAATTGTAAATGGACGCCCTCGAACACCGACGTAATGTCTTCTTCTTCTCTCGCTATTTACCACCAGTGCTCCACCGAAATAGCCAGTAGCATTCCGCTCCTTCAAATCTTCAACCGTAACACCCGTCTCGCTATGAATGCTCATCAATTTACTATCAAGTTCACTTTCGGAAATACTCTGAAACAACGTAATTCGTTCCTTAGCCGTACAACTCGCTTATGGAATGCCCTGTTGAGTCTTTATTTCCTAGTCATTAACTTGCAAACATTTGAGCCCAAAGTATACCGGTATTTTTCTTTTTCCCTCCCTAATTCCCCTTAACCAGCGCCACTACGTGTGCAAACATCTTAAGGGTTACAAAATCAATTGAGCGCGCACCAATTGTAAAAAAAAACTTAAATTTATCAATAAAAATAATTCGAATTAACTAATATTATTCAGATTTTACAATTTAAATCAGTAAAAATTTATTTTTAATCAATAAAAATATTTGGGTTATAATTAATATGGAGGAATACGATAAGTTTTAGTTTTTCGTAGTTTGCCAAAAATCTTGTAAACTGGAATTAACTGCTTTTGCAGTTAATTCCCCACTCGGGGGAATGTTTTTTCTGGTTACACCAGCAGATTAACTAATTAGAGCGGCTGATGTGTTTGCTTGTGATAACAGCTGGGTATCTACTCGTATACTAGTTAAACTTTACGATTCTGACATTGGGTTTTCACTTCTCGATTACCTTTTGAACGCAATATTTTAATCGAGAGGAAATGTATAGTTTTAAGTATTTTACTTAAAACATTTACATAAAACATAAAACTATATGACTACAAATGAAAAGGCCCAGAATTAAATTTAGTTTTTTTGCGGATAAAGTGAATGAAAGTGAATTAATAAATCGAAACGAAATGTTAAAAGATGTGGACATAGAATTTGAAGCTATGTGGAAAAATAAAAATAAGAAGTCAGATTCTTACAGTGCAGTGATTGTTTTGGATATGAAAAATTTTAATAAAATAATTAAAGCAGGTTAAATAGGCGTTGGCTGGATAAAATTGCAATGGAAGAAATTTATGTAATAAGTTGTTTTCAATGTCTGAGCTTCAATCATGTCAGTAAGGATTGCAAAAGTGAATGTAAAGTATGTTTTAGGTGTGGTGGAATGCTTATGCCGAGTGAATGTAAATTTGATTGTCTGACTTAATACAGATTAATACAGACTTGAAATTGGATGGGAAGTATTTAAGCGGAAACTTAATAGAGAAAAAAAAACGATACATATAACAACCATCTTTTACGCCGAAAATATTGTTTAAATATAGTTTAAATGTAGTTTGCTGTCAAATAAGAGTAAGGTTGAATTACTAATATAGCGATATGATCCTGAACTATTGGGTTGTTCAATAAGTTTTGCAGTTTTTATCTTGGAAGTAGCGTTTATCTCTGTGTAAACTGTTATGAAATTTTTGTTGTTTATTCCAATTGAGAGGGTTATCCTTTCTATTGTTACAAAAATTTGATTTGAACGAACGGGTTTTAAGTGCTTGATATTTTTTTTTTAAAAATGTAGGACAAGAAAGTGCCTTTTCGTCATATTTTGCTTTGTTACTTTTAAAACAGGTGTCAAAGCGACAGAGGCGCAACAGGAGATTTGCAGCGTGTATGGAGATTTGGCTATAAGCTCTGACACTTGTCAGCGTTGGTTTACACGCTTTTGTTCAGGAAATACAGACCTTGCTGATGCTGTTCGCTCTGGACGTCCACCAACCACAGACGACATTCAAATCTTAGCTGCAGTTACCAGCAGTCCAGAGCTTGTGTCTCCTGACTACCATCTGTTCCGCTTCCTCAAAAACAATTTGGACGGAAGGCAATTCAAATCCGAATATGACATCGAAACGTGCCTGGAAAACTTTTTTACCCATAAGTCTGCTGACTTTTACAAAAGAGGCATTATGTCTCTTCCAGAACTTTGGAAGAAAGTAATGGACCATTCTGGACAAAACGTGATGGATTAAATTAAGCTTTTATATCAAAAATTTTTGTTTAACTTTAACCATAAAAAACCGCAGAATTTATTTAACAACATAATATTAATACTGTCTGAAACGCAAATAACGGATTAAATTGAAGAATCTGAGCTTGGAATTAACAATTACTATTATATAAATTGTACTCCAACTCAAGACACACGGGTGACGTTATAATATATATAGAGTGGGGGACACGATATGAAATAAAGGTTTTGACAATTTGCATGGGTATTGACAGTTTACGTTTGGAATACTGATTAAAGGTGGTCGTTTGTTGTTGTGTATGCAATGGATTACCCAGTTCGCCGGGGAATGATTTTATAAACTTGTGTGCAAGTTGGTTTTTGGAACATTTGGACAATGAGGAACATGTAGTTATTACGAGAGATTTTAATATTGATCTCACAGTAAACGACAGTAATAAAAGAAAAATACATAGCACTATATATACCAGAATCGTCGGTTCTGCTCGAACTCTAATTGACTAGTAAAAACAGATATGCGTGAACAATTTTTGTGCAACAGTAAGCGAATTAGATAAAATAACGGAACATGAAATGATAAAAGTCTAGATTAAGTGTAAAAATCACGTAAAGGACACTAAGCCATTTAAAGTGTTAAAATAATCAAAAGATCAATTTGATAACAGTTTATTGAGTACAGGGTTCTCAAACCATGTCCCATGTAGACAATTTTAATAAACTTGTAAAAAATATGGTGCAAAAATAATTTACATCGGATTTACAATACAATGAATTAAACAAGAAAAAGTTATGGCGTTTCGAAAGGCAATATATGATAAATTCGAAACAAATTGGACTAGGTATAGACATATGTGCGTGCCATCCTAAATAGCAAACCGGCTATATTCATACTTTATAGCCAATATATCTGAAATAAATTTGTCGATCCCATTTTTAAAACAGCTTTTCTCAATTTTACTGTAAATAGTTTTTTCAAATTCCGATACTGTAACGAAAGATTACAATATCATAATCATTTGATATGATTAAAAAAAATGCAATGTCAAAAAAGATCTCAATGAGATTAATAAGAATATGAATTTAAATTCAATAGAATTAATTGACCCTATTTTAATGAAAATATTTAACGAGTCACTGCAATCTGGATTATTTCTTTATAATTTTAAAGAATCAGTTATCATACCGATAGAGAAAGTATGCAACACAATCAGCTGTGAAGAATTTCGCACAGTGAATAGCTTGCCAATATTTGAAAAGATACTAAAACGACTCGTGGCAAGCCAGTTTTAACATTATATAGATGAAAATGTACAAAGAATCAATGAACAGTCTGGATTAAGAGGAAAAAATTCATGCGGAACAGCTTTAAATTGTTAAATTTTTGAGTGAAAGAAAAAAATTTGATTCGGGAAATTCAGTGATCGCAATGGTGTTGGATTTAAAAAGGGCATTTGAAACAATTGATCGAAATATTTTGATACAAAAACTAGAAATGTATGGTGTGAACTTGGATGGTTATTATTCTTTTTCTTTTGTACATTATTGACATTAAATATTGTGTTCAATTTTGTAAGATAATTTTGTTTGCTAATAATGGTTTGATTAACATAAGTGGTAAGAATGTTGAGAGTATGTATTAGAAACTGAATGCGGTCTTGGAAAATGTAACTGAGTGGCTTAAAATGAACAAGTTTAAATTGAATGTAAAAAAGACAAAATTTATGGAATTTAAAATTGGTGACCCTTCGGTTATGAACGTAAGAATGGATGGAGAGATTATTGAATGTGTAAGAAGTATTAATTACAATACTTGGGTATGGTGTTAGACTTTAACTTGAACCGTAAGGAGCATGTTGGTTGTATATGTGGTAAGATTGATTTTTTATAAAAAGAATAAAAGGGGTATTAATATGTGAAAGCCCTCCGAAGGGATGGACCCAGTCTTAGCTCTTGCAGAGCCAAATTTCTTAGTTTACTAAGGATAGGCGAGTCTCATCTGGGATGAAGTGAGTAACTCTACTACTCCCTACTACTCTACTACTACTATTCTACTACTACTACTATCACTAGAAGTTTTCAAATGAAAACTCAAAGGAAATGAGCGGTACTTGCACTCACTTCCTTCCATAGCATGAATGCTAGCAAAAACTGAAAAAGAAAAATATTTTGGAGTCGCAAATGCATTAATACTAATATTTTACACGAGTATGGTACATAATCAAGGCGTGTTACTTTTACTACGTTATCTTATTTTCAGATTTTAAGAAAGCCATAGGTTAGTCCTTTCACACAAGTTGAGGAAATTGCATTTTCTGCTTTACTTGTTCCTATAAAACTTACTAGGAATTCAAGTGTCTTTATTGTGATATTAATATTCTATTCGATTTTACGAAAAAGATGTTATTTCTTCTTGAAATTTAGAAGTGAAAATAAAAATAACAATATATTCGTAAAGATAATTTCATATAACACATTTGATATATAGTATCAAAGCGATATTATGCAATAGCTTCGAATGAAAATATTAAGCCTTTCATGCATCAGGAAGCGTCTACTTTTCGTCAACAAAAATACGAGTAAATATAGAGATTTTTCTGCTTATTTGATTTCGGATCTATGCACGATAAATTGTTGGATATCTCTTTGCTTGAATGAACCTATCATTTTCCGACCCCAGTAAAGTGTGACAAGATATTAATATGTAAGGGGACATTGTCTATATCAGAGCTGCGTGAGTAAGTCAATGATCTGTTCCGCTTTCGTATGGTTTTAATTTCGATCTACAGAAATATTCTAAAATAAAAGAATTCACTGTTTTAATGATAAACGACAAAATATAACTCGTAAAACTCATTTAGTTTCTCAACCATCTTACGTAGCTTTCTTCAATGAAATATTTTGATAATTTTCCATGGGAAATAACTTAGAGCTTTGTTTCGAAGAAGTGTTATCTCCAAATCAGCTTCTTTGAACAATAACTGAAAATGTGACCTTCAAGTCGCGTTACGAAGATTTTACATACACAAATGACATGATCGATATTATTTGTGGCGAAGCATTTTTTTTTTTTTTTGTCCATTACTTTAATAAGAAACTTAAGTTGTAAATTTCAAAAATCAAGTTAACATGACACTTTGCCTATCATAAATGAGAGGAATTACAACTCTGCACTTAACAGCACCGCGTGCATGCTATACGACACCTTCCGTCCGCTTGACGCATAAAACAACTTGATTCTGCAAGAAAATGTTTCCATGCTCAGAGAAAGCTGACACAGCTGCCCTTGAACCTGCACATTACCTGGCAAGAGCTAGGGTTAAATGATATGTTAAGTAAGCTTTTAAGTTTCAGTTTGTAAAAAGCAGTCGGAGAATAAACATATTAATAGGGATTCTTTTCATTTTATTGGTTGCTTTTTTACGATCGTAAACTGGCGCCCGAGCAGGGACCGGTCAAGTCAATTTTGTTTTTCATTCAGTTTCATTGGTTATTAGGTGAAGTACCTTGTTTAGGGCACAGATAGTACGTTCAAATGGAACGAAAAGAGCTGTACCCATAAGAAAACTGTAATTATTCTGACCTGTAATGTCGTTCGGCATATCCATGAGAACATCAACTAGATAAGTGGATTCACGGTGAAATAATTCGTGCCATGGGTGGGTTGCTTACAACATTCAACATCTGAAACTAAAAGCGAATAACACGAACCTTCCAAAACCGGTTTCTTTTGAAATATTTTCAGTTCAGCTTTAATTCACGACGACGGCGATTGGACTGGACGATAATTGGATGTGGATTGGACTTAAACGATGTAGTTCGCTAAAAAAATTATTCAACGTTATCCTTAAACATGAAAATTATTCTTAAGTGAGTGAAAAACAAACGTGTAAATAGAATCAAACCGAAAAGGTTTCCAAAATAAAATTGTTTTTTTTTACTTCTTAACATATATTAACATATATATATATATATATATATATATATATATATATATATATACAAAATAATTTAAATTGAAATAAAATTAAATATAAAATAATTTAAATAATAAAAAACATCCTGAAATCTATGTATATATCATCTCATCTTAAATTACACCTGTTTTTAAAGGTGGGTTAATTTTTTCAATATTTACTGAAATGGAAGAACTACGAAAGGCTGTAACCGAATTGACTGCTGCCGTGAACTCCATAATTTGCTCATATAAGGAAATAGTGTCGCGCCTTGTGTGTATCGAACTCAGGAAAGTTGAAAGGGTCCAAGCGACTTCAGTACAATCTGCCGTTAGTCAGTTAGTTGAGCTAACCTCTCCACGGAATGAACTTAGAGATATTAGTTGCTTACCCAATTGTGTGAAGGAGTTTCATGTGTTTGAATGAGACGCAGTACGTATCGTGGGTATTCTGAGCATCAGTTTATTCATCTCGGTCAGAGGAATAGCAGACTTGATGGATTTTATGCCGCCGTAAATGGTTAACAAGCTTAAGACAGAGACATACAGCAAAGAATCTGTTAAAGCCTTAATGGAGTTCTATCGAAATGGAGCTCTAAATATTTTTGTTAGCGGCCTTAACGGCCATCTCTCGAGGATGCTAATTACATCCAGAGACCTAAGACTCTTTCCGAGGCATACTCAACTTGTCTTGAAATCCGGAACCTGAATGTCAGGAGCAACCCTTTCCACACAGTGACTAGAAATAATACAATCTACTGTCCCCATTAATCAGATATTTAGCAATATACAAAGACACAACTAGCTACATCAGAGAAGCACAACCAGCCACATCAGAGATCTCCTTATAACTTCGCAAGTGCAACCAGACTATTTGCATCAGGTCCATAAATGCGAAATATTGGGAAGTACTCCCAAGGGTAACGTTTCACCGCCAAGACCAGGACCGAACCACCATGAAAAGATGGAACTGGAGCATGGAGCATTCAAAACAAGTGAACTAGATGAATCAATGAAAGAATTCAGATTCTTCTAACCTATTTAAACGAAGGGCCATGTCCCAAAATCTCCCTAGGAATTTAAAATAACTGTACTATTGGGTCTATTGGTGCGGTTTGCTAAGAGATGGCGTAACTTGTATTATTCCATTGTTATTTTTCCATTGGAACATGCGTTGGAAAGCTACTGTCATTGTACGTCATTTTAGTATATGGCATTCATTTGAAGCGCAAACAACAATAATTTTGTTTCACTCAAATATGTCGAACTTTGTGCCTGAAAAAGTGTTAATATGAAGAAAACTGCTGCCGAAAGTCATCGTATTTTGGTGGAAGTTTATGTTGAACATGCGCTAGCTGAACGAACGTGCCAAAAGTTATTTGCACGATTTAAGAGTGGTGATTTTGGCTTGGAAGACGATGAACGTCCTGGGCAGCCAAAACAGTTTGAAGATGAAGAACTTTAAGCATTAATCTATGAAAATTGTTGCTAAACACAAAATAGCGCGCAGAATCTTTGGTTGTCACTCAAGCAGCCATTTCAAAACGTTTAAAAGCAGCTGGATATATTCAAAAGCAAGGAAATTGGGTTCCACATGAACTCAAGCCGAGAGACGGCGAAAGGCGGTTTTGCATGTCCGAAATGCTGCTAGAACGCCCCCAAAGGGAGTCATGTTTGCATCGAATTGTTACTGGTGATGAAAAAGAGATCCATTACGTCTACCCCAAGGGCAAAAAATCATATGTAAAACCCGGCCAACCAGCCAAATCAACGGCAAAGCCAAATATCCATGTAAGGTAATGCTCTGTATTTGGTGGGATCAGATGGGTGTGCTGTATTATGAGCTGCTAAAACCGGGTGAAACCATCAGTGGACAACGCTACCGAATACAATTAATCCATTTGAAGAGAGCAGTAGCCGAAAAACGCCCGAAATATGCGACCAGACACGAGGCAATAATTTTCCATCGCTCGGCCCCACGTTGCTATTCCGGTTAAGAACTATTTGGAAAACAGTGGATGGGAAGTCTTACCCCACCCGCTTTATAGCCCAGACCTTACCCCTTCTGACTACTATTTGTTCCGGTCGATGCAAAACGCCCTCACTGAAATACGGTTCACATCAGAGCAGAATATCAAAAATTGGCTTGATTCATTCTTGGCTGCCAAGCCGGCGTAGTTCTTTTGGGATGGGATCCACAAATTGCCAGAAAGATGGGAAAAAGTCATAGCTTCAGATGGGCAATACTTTGAATAGTACTATTGTACATATTTTTCTTAAATAAACGTTCAAATTTTGAAAAAAAAACCGCACGAATTAAATTACATACCAATATATAGAAACTGAACATGAAGAATCCGAGGAATACCATGGCGATATGACGAAAGCTGTAGCCAAGGAATACAGTCACGCTGCTATGAAAGCTGTGGGCGATGAAGTACATTTTATGATGGAAGGCCAACTAGAGTACTTTATGAGAGACGAATCTGTGCTTAAGTTTCTTGTCGATACGGGAGCGAACAAGAATTTTATAAGCGCAAAATCAAACAGCCCACGGTCTCAACAAACCTTTTGAAGTAAAATCAATCGGTGGTAACATTCTAATCTCAGAATTTGTCTAGGGAAAGTTTTTCAAATGAATTGGAATATTAATAAAATACTGCCAGGCCTTAATCCTTTTGACGGTATAAATGGAACTCGAGGAAGTAATACATAGAAAGGAGAATGTGCTTAGGCTGTAAACAAACGTCAAAATTCCACTTAAGGAAAATTTATCCAAAGAAGTTAACCTCATAATAATATCATATAATAACCTAAACTCCCTAATAATGTGAAATTCGAATTGCGTACATTAGTCAAAAGATATAACTCCCATTTTGGTCCCATTGATATGAAATAAATAGTTGATACATCCATTCTTGCTGAAATAAGAATTAGCACTGCCGAATCAACCTAATATATACAAAGAGTTACCCTTATCTAGCGTACCTAAGAGGGGTGGTTGAACAAGAATTAGCGAAGCTGCTCGATGAAAATATTAATCGACCATGGAAGAGCTCTTACAACTCACCAAGGTTTTAAAAAACCAAATGGGGAGAAACGATACAGAATGGTAATCGATAATCGATGGTAATATCCCCGACCTTAACTCAACATTTCCAAGACTTGGCAAAGCCCTATACTTATTTCTCGACTCTCGACCTGATATCTAGGCTTCACCAAATACCAATGAAACCCTCTGGTATTTCGAAAGCAGCGTTCTCGATGATGAATGCTAAGTTTCTATCAGCGAATGATAGATGATGTTCTAAAACCCCACAGTGCAGTAGCATAGCCAGGAAGATCATTTGAAAAATCTTGACAAAATCTTGGCGAGGTTGAGCGCAGTAAACTTGAAAGTTAATTTAGAAAACACTCATTTCATGGAATCTCTGTTTTTAGTAATTACGACTGATGGCATTAGTCCTGATGTTAAAAAAGTGAATGCTATTCAGAGCATTAAGTCTCCCGAGAATTTAAAGGAGTTAAAACCATTCCTTGCCCTCATCTCATATTACCGAAGATTTATTGGGGACTATAAAGATTTATTCGCGAAACCTCTGACACACCTAAGCAAAGGTGAAAATGCGCAGGTGAATGCAAATCAATCAAGTCAAAGAGATTTTAATGAACTAAAAATTCTGTTGACATCATCAGAGGTACTTGCATTTCCTGATTTAGGTAAAACCTTTATAGGCATTATAGGAAATGATAGGCCAATCGCATACATCTCACGGTCGCTGAACAGGACTGTGGAGAATTATGCGAAGGAATGAGAAGGAAATGTTGGCCATTGTATGGGCATTGGATAGCCTACGTTCGTACCTTTATGGTGGAAAACAAAACTTGGATATTCACAAACCGCCAACCCCTGATTTTTACGCTGGGTCACAGGATTTATAATGCGGAATTAAAGATAGAAAGCCCGCAAAGAAGAATATAACTACGAATATAACCGATTTAACTGTGGAATCGGAAAATGGCTCTTCCTCTAGCACTGTGCATAGCGGACTCCAAGAAATTTCCGATCTCGTCCCGCATGTGAAAGTACCGATTTACGTTTTCCGCAATCAAACTAGAATTAAAATCGCCAATAGTCGGGATTATCCAGGTTATCAACGACATTACGTTGGTTGGCAAAATCTTTCACGTTAAAAACAGGTCTGCTCTACACTTTAGGAACAAAATTATTAAGATATTGCACTTATTACGGCACCAATCCAATAGTAATGAACTTTTTGAATATGCTATTCATTCATTCGACAATTCTTGTGGTATATTGTTGTCTTTAGGGCGAACACAAGGATTTGCGTCTCAGGGAACTTTTTAATATCGCGGTAGATAAATAAAATAATAATATACACCCCGTTACCAAGCATAAGCCAAATGATGGATACTTTAAACTGTTGCATCTCATCAACCTACAGAAACTTGAGTCTCTGCCGGAAAAAATGAGCGGGATGGTAAGAAAACAAGGCACGGACCGAGATAGAAGAAGCTTGGCGGAACATCATCTACCGCAAATTGGCGACCGAATCGACTTACTGAAAAGTAAAGTCCACAGGAGATCCAAATCGATCAACTGGATTGAAAAAGCTTGGAAATGACTGACGAAGCGAAGTGGGTATGACTACACTTATAGTGTCTGATCGCGTATTAAATTTTTGGGAAAATGGGACAGAAAGAGAAAGAAAAGTTGTTGGGTTTAGTGGTTATTTCGCTCCAACATTTATTGCGGAGTCTAAATTATTAGTGTTAATTGACTTTATATTGTATTTAGGTAACCATTCATCTCAATCATGTCTTAAGTCTTTCGGTGACGTCTGATGTTGAACCCCGAACCGTCCGATTGGAAAGTCAATACGCCACCGCTTGAGCCAGGGCCACCCACATTCTCCGAAAAAACTTTTGGTGTTTTGTCGGACTGCCTTATATTGGAAAATGTAAAGGTATGCGAAAAAATTAAAAGAGGATCACTGCATTACTCGAGTTTTGAAAGGAGAAGAAGCGGCCTACACATTCCCTTTAAACTATGAAGAAATCGTTGAACTCTTCAATGAAGATACCATTTTCGTTAAAAATTTCAATGGCCAACTTGTTCCCCGTGATACATCAAAGAATATATCTGATACTTTCCTAATACGCATCTACAACGAAACTATCCAACTGAACAATAGAACATTTTCGTGGTAACATACCTAAAAGCACAACCGCCGGTTCTTTCAAACATAACTTCCGTGCGGGACGCAGATTTTAAAAGGGATACTCTGCATACCATAGCAGAGAGGAATTATAACTCTGCACTTTACATAATATGTACATGTAAAGAATGGAATGCATTTTAAAAACAGAAAGCACAATTGTATCTATATTATCTGACCCTTTTGCAAGCCAGTAAGAAATATTATTTCTAAAATAGCACCATCTGCAATTGAATAATAAGGACAACGCTAAACGACGATCCCCATAATAACGTTATAAGTGCAATTTGTGATGTTTAGCGATCTATACCAATGTTTTTTCTATAATTGAAAATTTTTCGATCGTTTAATGGATGTGAGCCTATTGAAAGTGATATGGATCCACAGGTAGAATTGTCCAAATGTTTCACTCGTTGTTATACACAGCGCATACTGAAAACGACATCAAATTCAACTTATGCTGCTCCTGGAGTGAATTGAAAACAGATAGATTAACGATATTTGAATATATATATATATATATATATATATATATATATATGGTAAAGCATCTTAGACCACAAAAAATTAACTCTGTTGTTAGAGGAAAGGTTTTGTCGCCTTAAACAAGTTGAAGCAAAAATTATTTATTACACCATTACAAAGTATCCCATTTCACTAAAAGGTCTCGCCCATTCGCTTAAGAAACAAATTTGTTGTATGAATGTTTAAATTTTGCTGGCGGCTGACTATTTGTTCTCAGCGTCACTTTCATCACATAATTAAATATTATCCGCAAGGTGAATATCTACAATCCTCGAAGTGAATTATGTAAGTCAGAGTATTTTTTGACAATGGTTATTATTTCTTAACACTAGGAAGACGGGCGGGGGCTATTCGACCATTTTGAAGTTTTTAGTTTTATGATTTTAAACCTATTAATTTTTATGGCATGTGCTCTTACATAGTTGCATTGGAGTCTATTCCCCAAAATCAACAAAATAATTAAAAAATTGTAATCAGTGCTGATAAACGACCCGTGACAGAACATCGCGGGCGATACAATTCCCCTTGCACAAACGAAGTCGCCATTGTTTTGGTGGATCAGGAGTGCGATAGGCGTGATATTGTGCTGCGCACCCGTGACGATAAGTCACAATAAGTGAACGGATAAGTGAAACGCATAGGGAATGCGATAGTCTCCACTACTCACTGATTTATTGTCACGGTGAGGACGGATATAATTTTGCCGTTTGCCAAGTCAATCCTACTACTGTGGTGCCTAATTACATATACGACGCAACCGTTTTGCTCATTTGCAGCGCTTTAGAGGTATTTTGAATTAGTTTGTGGTTGATATGTACGCTAAGATCGAAACAGAGCGTTTGGTATACATTCGAAAAAATCAAAAAAGATTGCGTGCTGAAAATTGTATTGATCTACTGCCATGCAGCAGGATGCTAACGTTGAGGAACTGGAGCGGGTGGTAATTTTGCCATCGAGTTTCACGGGTGGGTCGCGCTACATGCACGAGCGCACACAATATGCATTTTGCTTTATAAGGAAGTATTGGCGCCCAGACCTCTTTTTAACGTTAACCACTAATCCTAAGTGGGACGAAGTCACCCAAAAGCTTTTCACAGGTCAAGCTTCTTATGATCGACACGATGTCATAGCAAGAGTTTTTCATTTAAAACTCAAGTTAATGATAAACTTGCTGACAAAGAAAAATGTGTTCGGTGCGTCCTTATACTTTATGTATAGTGTTGAGTGGTTGAAGCGTGGTTTGCCAATACGCATATTTTTCTATGGTTGACGGATAGAGACCTTCCCGACGATGTCGATAATATAATTAGTATTATTATATTACACGATATCGTAAAGAATCAAATATTGCATAGTCTCTGTGGTACATTGAATACCAACTCTCCCTGCATGCACGAAAAAATATCCGAGAGCGCAGATCCAACAGACTGTAACAGGAGAGGGTGGGTATCCATTATATCGCCGACGTTCTCAGCAATGTGGATTTACTGCATAAATAAGACTGCGTTGACAGCAAATCGTGGTAGCCAATAGATGGGTTGTACCATACTCGCGAGTACTGTCAAAGACGTTTTGTGCCCACATAAATGTGGAAATGTGTAACATACATAAAGTACATATGTAAGTATGTAAATAAAGGTAGTGATCAAGCTACTTTTGCATTGAGAAACAAACGCGACGAATGTGGCGAATTTCCAATTTTCCGATACACGAGAGGTACCCACCCCTCACACATCTTAACGTTCACTAAGAGAGAGGAAAATGCATATATTTTGACCGCGAGAACATCAGAGAGCGGTTAGACAACCCAAGAAACACAACTTTACTGCCATTTTTTCTGTTATGTGAAGCAGACAGCTTTGCTTAAACGCTACTGTACGAGAAAGTTCCATCCTACTTTACATACGAGTATGATAAGCAACATGGTATTCTTAATCGTCGAAAACGAGGTGCTACAGTAGAAGGTGTTTCCAGCGTGTACAAAGAACACGTTATAGGAAAGGTCTATACAGTTCATTGCAACAATTCGGAATGCTAATATATACGCTTGCTGGTGCAAGCTCAGTACGAGCACCTACTTCTTTCGCCACCTTGCGAATGGTTGATGACGTCGAATATTCCACTTTTCAAGCTGCTTATTAGGCTCGAAATATGCTGGATGACGACCAGCACTGGGACGATACGCTGGCGGAAGCATGCGTCAGGCAAATTATTGGCGGCGGCGAACTGGACCACGTGCTGTAGGATAGTGTTATTTATTGCTGTTTAAAAGCTATATAAGATACAGTTTAGTCTATTGGTGGTAATCTTCTGTCAAAATATGATTTGCCCGAACCAAACTCAGATGGTGAGCATAGTAACAGAGACTATATATCCAAAAACAACTATGGCCCCGTCGAAATAGCACAAGCACTTCAAGACGGTGTGCCTAACCTAACAGCAGCAAAGCCAAGGTAATAATGCATTGGCTGTGGCATCGTCGGGAATAGCAGCTAAATTGCTGCCTGGTGGTAAAACTTCTCATGAAATGTTTAAAATACCGATACAATTAGCCACCACTGAAAGTCCATTCCCCGATATAGTGATAAATTTCTAGTTTTCCGTGACTGTTCTCTAATTGTTTGTAACGAATGCACTATGGCACACCGTAAGACAGTGGAAGCCGTTAACAGAACCTTACAGTGCATTTTTACAGAGACTTCGAACAAACGTTGCCGGTAGTGATACGAGGCACAAGAGCCGACGAAGTAAACGCTTGTCTGAAAAAGTCAAGTCTCCAGTGTTATTCAAATGCACCTGACCACCAATATGCGGGCACGAACAGGATGCAATCCAAACGCACAACATTTCCCTAATTTATTACTTAAATTATTACTTAAAATTGGTGGAGGAACGCTTCCGAAAGAAAATGGCAATATAAATTTATCACATAATTTTTACCAAATAGTGTCTTCTACAGAAGAACTTATCTCATCCGTTTACGGTGATATATCGCTCCTAATAAAACGTAAGAATTCTTAGCTTTACACCACTTAAAGTGGGTGTACCTCTTATTCTCCTAAGGAACTTGAGTCCGCCTAAGTTGTGTAACGACACCCGACTAAGAGCTTCGACTTTGCAACCAAATCTGGTAGAAGCGGAAGTGTTGACACAACGCAACAACGCAACCTCAAACCTTGTTTGAAGCTTTATAAAACATTTTTACTATAATAAAGTACAATCGCCCATAGTTTATAGTATTGCATATTTTATTACGTTTGATTAAATTTTAGAGCATATTGATTTTTTAGAACTATGAAAGGGCTGAAAGCTTCCCATTGGAACGACATTGATAAAATGCAATTAATCCACAAAATTTATTGTACACAACAATTTTTATGGACTTAGACAAATACTTTGATGTTTTTCACTCGCTCTGATATTACATACAATTTGTATGCATGAGAAAGTCTTTAGAAGGCGAAACAAGTCGAACACGGGTTCAGCTAGTTTAAGATAAAATGAAAAAAATCCTGCGTACAAGGTAGGAAATTAGAACTGAATTGTGCTTAATATCGTGAAATAATTAATCAAAGACATACACCAATTAATGAATGCAAAAGTTATTCTGCGATATTTGGCGGAGTTGTTATTAAAGGAGATTTTGAAAATCAATACCTGTATGGACTAATTGAAATTATGGCGATTTTAGTCGAGTGATTCATAAATGAAAAGATTAATTAAGGGTAACATTCGCGATGGTATACAAAATTATATAAATTGACATTTAAACTTATAACCTTAACAAAACAGTTTTTAACTAGTTTTTTGTGTTCTTACATACCATATTGAGAAATTTCAACCACATAGCTTACTATATGTCTTGATCTGCATAAATTTCTTACCACATAACAGAAGAAACTGTAGCTGCTTTGAGTAAGAGTGTAGCGGGAGATCCGGAATTGCCAATTCTGCATCAATCGCAAGAGATTGATCTTTGTTCGTCCACTATGTTGAAAACAGTGAGTTTTTTTTTAAAAATATGGGTGGCTTTGATCCGGACGATATGTGGCGCTACGTTCCACACTGCTCATTAATCTATTTAATATCTAAGGACTCGATGTTATGAAAAATTTGTATGAGTATTGCGTAATAGATCAATAAATTTGTCACCGAGATCGTGCAGTTTGACGCCATTTAATTACTTTTGAGTGAATTACCTATATGTATAAAATCGCTAATAAGGGGTGATTCATCGTGAGGTTTGATTTTCAATAGACTTTTTTGTCAGATCACGCATGACTCCTATCAAATTGCTTTGTTATTTTTGTTCAGCATCATTTGGCAAATTATTATGGGATGATTCATATAACAGCAGCGTCTCCAAATTGTTCAGCTGTATTACGAAAATCAGCGTTCTGTGAGAAATGTTTTTCGTGCGATTCAAAGAACTTATGAAACCACTATTACCAATACCATTCGTAAATTTGAGCCCCAGTTTATGGTACATTAGTGAATGATAATCGAGCGGTTAGACCACATCTAGCACGTAGTGAAGAGGCTATAGCAGCTGTAGCTGAGAGTATACGCGAAGGCCGTGACGAATCCATTCGTCGTCGTTGTCGGCAGCTTGGCTTGGCGTATCCGACAACTTGGCGTATTTTACGTGAAGATCTCTTGTGTTTTAGATCTCCGGTGTTTTATCGTGAAATTTTGCTTAGTGATGAAGCCCATTTCTGGCTCAACGGATACGTTATAAACAAAATTGCCGTATTTGGGCTAATGAGCAAAGAGTAAAAAAGCTACTATTACATCCATTAAAAACAACGGTTTGGTGTGGTTTATGGGCTGGTGGAATTGTTGGTCCATATTTCTTGAAAAATGAGGCAAATCTGAATGTTACCGTCAATGGTAACCGTTATCTCGCCATGTAAATGGAATTTGTGCTTCCTGAAATTCAAGTACATGGTCTCAACAAGACGGCGCTACGAGCTATACAGTGAATGAAACAATGGACTTGTTGAGAAATCATTTTGGTGAGTACTTAATTTCACGTTTTGCTACGATCATGCGATCATGCGTGATCATGCGATATCACACCTTTGGACTATTTTCTCTTGGGATATGTAAGGTCTTCAGGAATAAACCAGCTATGTCGCTATGCTCGAACCTCAGATGTAGTCTTGGCCAACATTTACATGATATAATTTCTGAAGAATAAATGTCATGAATTGTTATTTTAACCGATAATTAAAATTTTAAGTTCACTTTCAAGTTTATGTGTTTTATTTTACATTATAAATCAAACTTCTAGATGAATCATTCTTTATAAATTAACACAATATTAAACCGCAAACTATTTAGACCCTGGAAGCTTATATCCAGCGCTTTGTTAGTGAGTTAGCGCGCCAAGTGCTCTTAAGACTACCCCAAAATTTAATTCACGCACTTCGTCAACAACAGCGGAGAAACCCATATATGTACTTGAAGTCATATGCAAAATACACTCGTAATCTATTGAACAGTCATATTATGCATAATGAATAAAGATTTAAAGTAACACAATTTCTGTCGCGATTATTTAAAAAAATGTCTATATCTCATAAAAAAAACCGTTTAGAATTGGTCAAAATTTTCGCTTGTGTCTACTTACCTTCGATTATATTCACTGTATATGGCCGAAGTCAACAAGTTTCGTTGTGGGCTTGACATTCTTGTACAACGAATATTGACGGCATTTAAAATAAAAGGTCAACATATTTGTATATGTTTTCTAAATGTTATTCATGACATTAACAAAGCCAGTTAACTCGAAGAACAACCTTAGTTATGTTTACGCATATTAAGATACTTTGTGTTTTCATAATTGAATTTTTTTTTATAATACCGCGCGCGCACCAAGGGGTTATGAATACCCTTTTATTGGATTTTTCTCCAAGGCGCGAGCAGGTGGTATAGTAGTTTGAAACTCAGGTGAATTAGGTTTCGATATTTTTCCCAGAGGTGGTTGTCAAATTGGACGGGGCGAGCTAGTACATCCTCAACCAGTGGGTCTTAAGTACGTGCTAGTTGTTAGTGCGTTACATTTAGCCCAGCCAACAAACACTCCAACATCAGTATTATGCCTTCATGTCAGAGTTGACGCCGTCGGGACTCGAACCCACGACACTCTCCTTGAGGAGTCTATGTTTTTTGAAGTGTTAGATGTGTTGTATACTCGTATACTATACTTCTAGATAATCAAATACGAACTAACATACCTATGCTTACAAATACAATATTACATCCAAACTATATCAGACAGAAAAACATCATCGATTTTTCCTACACTTGCAATAAATTGGCAGAATTGGCAAATAGACAGACAGAATCAGAATTCAATACAATTTCATCCGAATATCCAAATCCACTTAGAAGTTAAACTGAAAAAGCTCATAGATTTATACATATTAATACTATTTTCTAAAAACGGAATATATCTCAAGATAAATCTCAACATCAGAAATGCCCCGAGAGCTTGAATTAATTACCTGATTCCTGCAATTGCTTCGCAGCACATTCAACGCACTCCGCACACTCGGTGCATACGGGCTGAGTGTCTTCATCTCGAGAATGTATTCGTAATTGCGTGGGAGCTTGGGATTGTGACTGCGCTGTCGTTGCTGCTGCTATTTGTGGGGTCACCGCAGCATGAGTTGTTGGCTCTGGAGTTTGTTGGGCAGCCCCTAATGCTCCTGAATTTGGTACTGGTGGTACATGAGGTTGTTGCGCTTGGTGATTATTTCTAGCCGCTAGCATTGCAGCACGTTGCTGCTGTAGACGCTGGATAACTTGCAGCTGCTGAATGTGCTGTGCGCCAAATATATGTCCGCTAAGAGCACCACTTAGCGAATTTTTCAGTCCATTATCCTTATAGTCGTCAGGTGGACTAAGTGCCGCCTCATCTACAAATTCGATAGGCGGTGCAAATTTTGGACTCTGCAAACAAAAAAATGACATGGTTCAAGACATTAAGTTTTTATGGTATATTTTGAAGAAATAAAATTTATAATTACAGCACGATTATTTGCACAAAAATTTAAGTCCTTATAATAAAAGTGTGCATCCGTACATGTATAAAACAAACTTAAAATGGTTCTCTTATTGCTTAGAGATTAAAATAAATTATACTCGTCGTATTCTCAAAAATGATTCTAACGATTCCTGTGAAATATGGTACGCGTATCTTACATTAATTTTATCTTCTTTTGCAGTCTGTAGTTATATAAACACTCTGTATATATATATAATAGAAAATGTATGTAATTTACGTTTCTATCTATAGCAGCCAAATAAATAAATAAATAAATATTATGTCGCGACAGCCCGGTGTGGTCCAAGGCCTAGCTTCTCGTACTCATTTGTGTTTCTCACTTTATGAGCAGGGACTACTGTTTATTGCCAGTTCCAAATGGCTCTCCTAAGAATGTGTAATGAATAAACACATCACTTTGGTCAACGCGTTGAAAATTCTATCTTGCTGAGAAACAGCCTATGAAAACCTCAGAATCTTAGCTCCTAAGAGCCTAAGACTAAGAACAAATGTATATTTAAATTATGTTTGAAATCATTCACCCAAAATTACCAAATAATTCATAAATCTTTCGAGAATGTTATCAATTTGGGGATGCAATTGAAAATATGATGATAATGATTGGACAAATTGAGCAAGGGTATTTATTACAATTGATTTGCTTGCAGACATGTTTATTAAGAAATAATTATGGTAGTTTATGCGATAAATAATGTTTAAGGGGAATTTCGACAATTTTTAACTTAGATCCTTTTGATTGAACAAGCTATCCTCTTAACTACAGAATTACCTCGTTCTTGATGAAATTGTTGAAGCACACCATTTGAGTACATTGATTATGTACAAGGGTTCATGATGATGAGAGAAGTAGAGGACAAAATAAATCAGTATGTTTTCTGCGCCTAGATGCCTGTATGCAAGTGACACTCAAGCATCTTACCGTTTTTTAGTGGTGGAATTTAGTGGTGGAACAGCAAGCACCGATGAGGCATGACCTTGAGGGTGCCCAATCCCTAGTTTGCGAAATTCACATACCAGGCGACCTCCGACTTAAAGATAGCCTTCCTGTGGTTAGACGGATTGAACATGGCTGACAGATTATCCCGCACACTGGTGGGAATCAAAATAGATAATTTTAACCCCAAAATAACAGAATTATGTGTCTACAATTGCATCATCAAGTAGGGATGTTTTAGAACACTCTGTCGATGCCGAGATGACATCTGTCAATCAGGCGGAGTCATCAAGCATCGCCTCGGAGATGGAGGAGATGTATCTATTTAGCGACTCAGTCTCAGAAATCAGTACCTTTTGCAACAGTATACTTTTGGACAAACTACATCCCGATGAGACAGACGTACCCAAGACCTCTAGCAAATCGGCTCAGGTTGAATCCATCAGCCAGCTGAATAACGCAGATTCAAGCGTACAACTACGTGCAATTAGGAGCAAGCCCAGATTTATGCAAAAGAAAATGTATCAGAAATGGGTTAAGAGATGAAGCGAAGGCGATTCGAGAATAACACACCTCCTCAATCTGAAGCGAAACGAGTTCGCACTGGAAACACAACCGCCGACAAAGTATCGTTCAGCGATATAACGACCTACTTTATGCAGGGAGTCGTTCCAGTCGATCTCTATTAACAAATGGTTCAGATACAAAGGAGAATTATGGATATTAAGATGAAGCTAAGTGATGAGGAAAAGAAGCCAGCATTCCGCAGTGCGATCTTCAAAGCCGGGTGGCTTTTGATCGTCTGTGCGGATGCCTCCAATGCAGAGAAAATAAAGAACAAATTCGCTTAGCTAAAATAGAAATGTGGATAATGTTTGTGGAGGAGGAAAATTTTCCAAAACCGCATGTCATTAGAAGGATCTTCCCGCAAAGTACCAGGACTGTTAGCGAAAGAATACTGGCAGTTCTTGTTTGCAAAAACAAAGAACTCAACACAAGAACGTGGCAAATTCCGCAAAGATCAAATGATATAGATATCGTCCACCTGGTCCTTACAATAAATGAAAGCGCTATGCCATAAAGCGGCTCGTGGAGCTGAAGGGCCTGGTCTCGTATCGATTTCATCACACCAATCTCATCCTCAGAAGCTCGGACAAGAAAACCAACCAAAGCTCTAAATCAGCGATCCTAAACACGACGAGCACGACATTAGTGGGAACTGACGGAAGCGTGAGCGATATCCCACCTAGGGCTAGCGTCAGCTCTACCGCAAACGCTGTTAGACCAAAAAGTGGAGAACCTGCACCTGTAACTGCAGAAACCACAATACAGCACGGCACCATGGTCAAAACCAGCAAAAAAAAAAACCACCAACTAAAACCGTTTGAGGCCTAATTCAACGGCGATTAAATCTGGCCACCAACTAATAGAAGATACGAGTATATCAACGGTCCGAGAGATAGAAGAGATGATCCCTCCTAACAGGCTTTCGTAGGACGTAGAGGAGATAATAAACCCTACAGAACACGGAATCCTGATTATGCAAGCAAGAAATGACACCGAGATATGGGTGCCTCGGACACCTTTAGCCAGCATTGTGCTAAATACTGGGTTTTCCAATAAAGACTTGACAACTTTTTTTTTTAATAAAAAGCAAACCATTTGAGATATTTCAAAAACTTTATTATTGTCCACCACCTTGCCACGCTGAAAGCATCAGATCACCGAAATCAAGCAGTGTTGGGCGCGGTAAGTACGTAGGTGGGGGACCACATGGGAACTCAGTACTCCGCGTGCTGTTGACAAGACGCGCCACATGGGCATAGTACCCCGGCGTTAAGTCCCGGACCCTACAAATTAATTTTTATCGTTCCCTTGATAATAATAATAATAATAACTTTATTATTGGCTTCAAGTACATTCAAAACATTTATGAATGGAACTCGACTTCGTTCATATGGCCACCGAGGACACGTTTGCAGCGGTCAATTCGTTGGACCCAATTTTCAACGACTCGGCCATACATTTCGGCCGAAACGGCCGCTATTTCGCGTTCAATGTTGGCTCTGAGCTCTTCCAACGTCGTCGGCGTATTGGCATAAGCCAATGACTTAACGTAGCCTAACAGAAAATAGTCAAGCGGCGTTAAATCGCACGAACGAGGCGGCCAATCGACTGGCCCATGTCTTGAGATAACACGCTCACCATACTTACTCTTCAATAAATCGATTGTAGCGTGTGCTGTGTGGTTTGTGGCAACATCCTGTTGAAACCACATATCGCCAAGTCCATATCTTCCAATTCGGGCCAAAAATAATAGGTGATCATGGCGCGATAACGCTGACCATTCACAGTAACGTGACGATCGTTATAGTCGACGAAAAAATATGGCCCGATAACGCCGCCGGCATGCAAACCGCACTAAACAGTTATTTTTTGTGGATGAGCCAAAAATGAGCTTCGTCACTGAAGATGATTTTACGATGAAATTCATCATCTTGGCGCATCTTCTCCAGAACCCAATCGGAGAACGTAAGTCTCTTCAAATGGTCCATCTGCTTGAATTCTTGAGTCAGCTTGATCTTGTATTGGTGTAAACCAAGATCCTTACGCAAAATACGCCATAATGTGGTCTGAGCGATGCCCAATTCTTGAGAACGCCGTTGAATTGACTGATTTGGATCGTTTGCTACGGACGTCTGAACGGCAGCGATATTTTCGACACTTCGACCAAACCGTTGTCTCACTAACACGGCAACATAACACAACAAATATGTAGACTCAAATTTTTGCACTAAACTTGTTATTGCCTGTCTACTAGGGCGAGAATTACGACCGAAAATTGGAGTTAACGCTCTTTAAGTTGCAGTCACCGACTCCGAAAATCTGTAGAAAATTTTTATAATTTGCAGACGTTGCTCGTTAGTGTACTTTACCATGATGACAATGTTGAGTTTACTGACAGTTACAGTTTGATGATTAGTGAACGAGTGCGAGAAAAAATTTAATTCAAAGTTGTCAAGTCCCTATTGGAAAACCCTTTAGAACATCGATATTTTACTTATCCAAGAGCCGTGGGCAAATCATGGTAAGATTATTTAACGAAATATGTTGGAAGACTGGCACGTGTCCGATGATGCATCTTTATCAGATCAAGTGCACATTGTGTTCAAGATACGATGCAGCAACGAATATGCGCCGGTCCGATATTACAACAACCTAACGAACTGGAGAACAAATCGCGAAAATTTAGCCGTCCGGGCTGTATTGTTATCGTCCGCGCCGCTAACAATAGTGGACGCAGACGAGATCCAACTACAACTAAATGACATCATTCTATCATCTTATAAAAGCATCTGTAATGCTAATAGAACTATAGTAAAACGGTGCTGGTGTTATTTTGTTACATTAAGCCCAGCCAGCAATCACTCCAACATCAGTGTTATGCCTTCATGTCAGAGTTGACGCCGACGGGACTTACATATAACTACATACAAATTCTATGAAAAGACTTTTTCAAAGAATTTCCTCGCACGGGATTTGAACCCTCGACCCTCTGCTTGAGGAGTCTGTGCATATACCACCACACCACGGCCACCCCTTGTTCCTGTTTATTTTCGTTACGGGAGTAATTACGTTCGCACAAGTTGTGAGAAAGATGGCTGTAGATTGATCGGTTCACTGATGCAGTTATGCAGCCCAATCTGTATTGTTCATGTACCGTAGCAACAAGAGTCAAGAGTCCTTTATTGAAGTACCTTCCATTTTCATATATTATTTGTAAATTGCTTTCACAGTAGCTCGCAAGTTCTTCCAGTTTGTTATACCAACGATTTTTCATCTCGATCGCTGTGGTGCTGGAATTTTAGAAAGTCGTTCATCTGGCATATTCAGATCTTTTGTAATATAATCAACATGATAGTTGAGTGTTCTTATGAAAAGTGGTGACATGCCTGTCTCTAATATGATTATGTAGTTAGGAGTGTTTTGGGGTAAACGAAAGCATCTTCTTACGAAGTACCTAAGAAGTTTTTCGATATTTTCATATTTTTCCCCTCCCCAGACCTGTGTTGCATACAACATAATAGATTCAGCCACTGCAACAAAAACTTTATATTTAACACTATGTTTTATTGTTTTGGTCGAAAAGCAATTTTTCCATGTTGCGTTTATAGCACTTTTTGCTTTAACTAATTTGTCTTTGAGGTGATTTTCCATATTAAGGTTGCTCGTTATCGTTACACCCACAAAATTGTAAGCTCTTACGAATTCCATTGGCTGTCTGTTAAAATGCCATTTCTCGTTCCTTGCTCTTATACCCGATACTTTTCGAAAAACCATCACCATCATATATAAATTTAATATATATTACCTCAAGACGATTAATAAGCTGGAGAGTTTCGAGTGAATAAGCAAACAGTACAAAGTCATCCGTAAATAAAAAAGCTTTGATAAGAGTTTCCCAAATTTGTATTCCACCAGGTTGGAATTCGATTAGGTCCTCGATGAAAAGGGCGAAAAGGTTTGGACTAGGGTTCATCCTTGCTTGATACCCATCTTTGATTTAAACCACTCCAAGATTTCAGATCCGTTCCATACAGCTAACAAATTTCCATCGTAGATGTTTTCAAGCGCTTTTTCAAACTTTCTTGACATTCCATAATTGTATAATTTAAAGAATAAAGCTCTGCAGTCCACTGTATCAAAGGCAGCTTTGAAGTCGACAAAAAAGACGTATAGCTTTTTTTTCTGTTCGATGAAGATACTGGCTATGCTCTGCAGTACAAAACCTACCTATCTGATCCATCCTTAAATTTCCTTAAAACTTTGAGCACATCCTCATGTGTTAAAGCAGTATCTAAGATTTCGTTCATCATCTTGAAAATTCAGTTTTTGCGTAGTGGATAGGTGAGGTAAGAGTCTCAGGGTTCAAAAGTAATTTAAAGTGGACGTGGCCTATGTTTATTTTTGTACTTATTTTTTCCCATTTAATTGGTTTACGGCCATCCAGAAATCTTTAGTATCTCTGCAGTGAGTAAGCTTAAAAGCTTCGGTTTCATAGAAATCGTACTTTTTCTTTTAACACATTTGCTTGAATGCCTTGTTTGATTGTATATACATATTTTGGAAGGAGTCACTGTTATATTTTCTGAAGGCTTTCAGCCTTGTGCCTTTTCACAATCTACATTGAACCAATTTGATTTTTGTTTAGAAACTTTGCTTTCCATCTTAGTTTGGGAGGGAAATTTAAGTTTGTTGTTTTATCTCGACCCGTGTATTCTATTTCAAATTCTATGTATTAATAAGGGCAAATGGCCTGAATATGGAATACTCAGAATTTTGAGGTCCGCTATCCTAGGAATCCAATTTCCCTCTTCTAAGCAATAATCAATGACTGATGTCCTTGCTGACCAATGAAGGTGTATTCTCCGCACTTATCCGACTCAAAAACTCCATTCATTATCCGAAATCCGAAGGAATTGCAGAGATCTAGCAATTTAACTTTTTTTTGAATTGATTGTTGTGTCTTTTGATTTTCGATGTCTTCCCACATATCTATTTCTTCTCCTTCTTCTGTACCTATTCTAACATTCAGATCTCCAATTACCAAGCCATTATCGCTTTCGCTGTGTTCAATAAAATATAAAGTGCATTAAAGTCTCGTTACCAGTGACTACAATTTATGTACGAACGTATTATAATATTTTTAGTTTCCCCTTTTATTATTTCAAAGATATTAATTTCATCCACAACTTTAAATTTGCACGTTATATTTATTAGAGACTTTTTGTGAATAAAATAGCATCCTCCGCTCGTCCTTCCTCTAGAGTTTTGTCTTGATGCCGGAATCCAAATAAACTCAAAGCTATTAAAATTATTTGCATACAAATTACTTTTGTCTTCGATTAAAAATGTTTCGTATGAGAACACAATATCAAAAGTATTAATTAAATTGGAAAATTGTATGTGTAGAGATTTATTGCTTAAGATATAAGTATTATAACTAATAACTTTAAGATTTCTTAATTCAATATCTTTTTATTTACATTTTGTCAGACGGCGCCATCACCCTATGCTTTAAAAAAATTGCTGTTGGTTGGTATATGTTTGATGTTTACACCTTCTGAAGTTGAAGTATTATCTGTCTCCATGAGAGAAGACTGCTGATGTTGAAGATCTGTCTTATGAATGTCATTTAAAACTTGAATTCCGCCTATAACGTTGTTATGCAAAAATCTTAACGTAGAACTCTAGTGAAAAACATTTCTGTTGATGAACATTCTATCGTCTCTTACCAGTACTTTGATTTCTGGATTACATTCGTTTAGACGTCTTTTGATGCACATTAGTTTATTCCTCTTCTGACGAACCGAGGCGGGTAGATCTTTAGACATTTTAATTCCAGTGTTACGTAGTGTATTAGATGATTTGAGGGCCGATATTACTTGTTGTTTTGACTCGACTAGTACTCGTACATAAAAACTCAGGTGCGTCAACTTGCATTCCTTTGTGCTAGAGAGATCTGATTTAAAAAGGTCAGGCTAATTTATTTGGAGAAGTACATCGCTGTGGAAAATTTTAAAATTAAAAATAAAGTTTTAATTTATCGTATAATGAGTAATAAACATTTATTATTTGTTCTGCTTCAAAATATTGCCATACCAATAGACAGATCAGTAGAAAGAATTTTGAAAAGTGGAGAGAATGTTTGGAAAATTGTTTCCATATCGATACTGAATAAACAAAATAAACTTATGACTTACCATGTAAGAAAGGTCAATGAAATTAATAACTTAGTGCTCGATATTCATCAAAAACTAATAAAAGCTACCGAAAACATGATTTCTAAGGATCTTTCTCATGCCTTAGCAATAATGCATTGCCTTTATTTATGAGTTTGGGCCTGTCAAAAGATTTTTTCCCTGAGAAAAGACACCACAATCCTACAGACTTATAACAGTTGGCAATAAAAAGGGAATTACAGGAAATTTCGAAATCTTGGAAAGATCAGCTGGGGTGAGACTTCAAGACATAATGGACCATACTGCAAGGCGGCTTTTAGATAGCAAAATTGAAGAGGAATTAATTGCACTTCCAGAAAGTCTTACATAACAAATTAAGTCGGGCGGTGATGGATCTTCTGGGCAAGGAAGAAGATCATGCCAACATCCTTAGCAACTTCTCTTACGGTAATTGGACAATTTTCCAAAACAATTTTCTTCACAACTTCGACCTTATCATCTTTTGTTGATGTGTTGGGGTGTCCAGAGCGAAGTTCGTCATTGGTATGGTTCGTGTACCACTGATAAACATTTTTTTACTTAAAAGAGACTCACAGTATGTCACTTTCAACATTTCAAGTGTTTTAGAGCACTTAATTTCATTTTCTACACAAAGTTTGATGTAAATTCTTTGCTCCATTTATTATAACACATAATTTAAAATCACCGAGCACAACAAAACACATATAACCTTTTTATCTGTCAACTGTGAACATATGTTCGGGATATTTATACCAACACAGCAAAAAAAAAATATATCGATAATCGAATGTACGTTGCCCGCGAAATTTCAAAATTCACCTTTAATTTTTGAAGCTCGTAATACTTAATGTTTTGAATTTCAGGAAAAAGATTAACAATGTCAAGTTTGGGGAGTATGTCAAGAAGACAACAAAATAAAGCAACAAACATATAAAGCAAAAATGCCCCGAAAGCGAACACACACCTACTCTTCATAAAATGTTGGCTCATAGCCAAAGTGTCGAGTATCAATCGTTACCACTTGGAGAATTGTTAGAAGGAATGCAAAAATAAAGACTACACGATATATATAATACATATATCAAAATACTTGTAGAATGCGGCAGAATGAAGACCTTTTCCATATGCTTGCAGCCTCATCAGACCCAGTTATTTCTTCGACATGAAATGTCAGAATCGAAAAATATCTCAAAGTACAATAACTTCCAAAAATGCTAAATTTATTAGACAAATGTTGACAAAAGTTTCCAAGATCTCTTTTTTTTTTTTTTTTTTTTTTTTGACTTAAAATGAATCACTAATATATTTTATTATGTAGTCTGATGTGCCATAAAATACAAAAATGTTCTTTTGATAAACCTAAAAACTAACATTTAAAAAATGTTTCGGTTAACTTAATTCCTCTATTTCGACTATCCTACTCGCAGAGAAAGCAAGGGTACTTCTTATAACAACCTTTTTGACCGAGCAGCATACTTAAAACTTTTAGATCTCCACAGACCATCCAACCTTGTTCTACATACTTTATTTTATCCAACACATTTTTCAAATTGTCGTAGTATTCCTTCAAATGTATAGAATGGGCGACTGGCAGTGAAGGATACTATTGTCATAGTACTTTCAATTTTCGTTTTGATAAGTCTATGAACAATCTCCATTCGTTCGTATCATATTCGATTTTTAACATTTTCACTAAGCCAGGAATGTCTTCGCAATATACTAGATCACGAGCTTCAGCAAAATATGGTAGAAAGTCTTTTCTCTGTTGCAATACCAAGAAAATAAAGTGCCAGGAGCAAGCATATTGTTTTCCGATAGTTTTGATCCGAAAAGCTTAGCTGCATCTTTGGGCAGGTTTAGATCTCTCGTTAAGTCATTTAGTTCCGATTGTGAAAATAATCGTGTTCTACTTACACTAAGCTTAAGTTCAGCATCAGGTTGAGATAGCTCTTCGACATCACTGTCACTGTCTTCAGCTCGCAATGAATCCAAGTATGGCATTGATAGCGGTGCAATGTTCTATTCGCGATTCACAGCGAGAGTTACTGATTGCAATGTTGGATATGCCAAGACCTTTTTTATTTTGATATGATAGGCGATAGGAGATCAAACGTATTGTTCTTCCCTCTTAACCACATCCACAGTTTACGAGCGCATGTCGTACAAACTTTATGTGGGACCCACTGTTAATCTTGATTGGCGATTGTTTGGCAGATATACATATTATAAACGTTTCTTATGAATTCCTTAATGTTATGCTGCTGTTTTCTCGGCATAAACTTCCCACAAATGTAGCAAAAATTGTTCGGAGAGTTTAAACACTTTCGCGATGACATTTTTCAAGTGAGCGCTACGAATTGCACAAAAGCACTGATTTTGTAAGAACAATGATAATGCTATTTACACAAAAAATATTTATATACGTCGTTAACCCTTTTCTAACGGTTTAAGTCTAATAGAAATAAGGTCCTTAGTAAATGACTTAAAAATTCACCATTTTTTTGATAATAAAGGTATGTCATTTAACATAGTTGATTAAGTTATATTTAACTTATTATTTATGAGAACTTATTCAATATTATCTACTGCACCCATTCTTTATGTTTTTTTTTTTCAATAAGAAACGATTAAAATAAAATGTTAATTAATAATTATGAAGACCTATGTAATTTTGGCAAAAAAAAACGATGCTAAATAACTAAAAATCCTGACGTGATGGAATTTTTTAAATATATTTCCCGTAATCAGCGCCCCAAAATCAATCCAAATTAATCACCAAAACTGAAAGGGGAAAAAAATTTCAGACCTGTGTTTCCTTTCGGAACATTAATTCAAATTATCTTGGATGGTTTAAAGCCTATTTTTCACGAAATAAATGCTGGTGTACCCCAGGGCACTGTTCTGTCTCCGGAACTCTTTTTAACTTTCATTCATAATTTCATCTCTGCTACTTCTAATCCTTTGCTGATCAAAGTATTCTCTGCTTTTCGTATTCATTCCCGGACTTAAGTCGCTGCTGTTTAGCTGTAGAACGGGAACGGCAGTGTATGTAAGACTTATTAAATTCTGATATTAACAGAAATTGGGAGACTATCAACAGAGTGGAATTTAATGCTTCTAAGACTCAATGCTGTGTGCTGTCATTAAAGCTAAATATAAACACCACTATCCCATTATGGCCATTTTTCCTGAATGAAACGAAAAACTTTCCATTCTCTGCGTGTATATAAGGCATTCATCTGCTCAAAATTCGAGTACAATACCCACCTCTGGTCAGGTGCGTCTAAACAAATATGTCCACCTGCTAGATTCAAAACCGTGCGATAAAATTTATATGTGGTACCAATATTAGTCAGTTACGGGTACGTAAGACTCGTCTCGCTATTAATGCTCATCAGTGTACCCTCAAGCCCACTTTTGGACGTCTAAAATATCGTGATTCGTTCCTAAGACATACAACTCGCTTATGGAATTCCCTGCCTAGCTCTTTATTTCCTAATCATTTTAACCTTCAACCATTTAAAACCAAAGTTCATCGGTACCCCTCTTTCTATCCTCCCTGATTTCCCTTCGCCCGCGCTGTGTATAAACATTTTAAGGGTACTTAAATCTCTTGAGCGAAATCTAATTACACACAAAAAAAGTGGTCTTTTGTTTAAATGAAAGTGCGACAAAAAGGCTTATTGACATAAAGCATAATGTCGCTTACCGTTTCGGTAAGTTGAAGCTCATTATAAAGAGCTCAGACAAAATTTTACCTACTGCTAATACAAACAACACCAGTAGTCTGTCGAAAAGACCACTAATACGGTTCCAGTAGAGGGTGATAGAGCACGTCAGCTATCCTCAGCTAGCCAGTTAACACAAGAATCAGCTGCTGCGAGAAGATTTTAAAGTAGAGTTTCTGTATCTGTACCGAGGAGTCATGTAGCATTAAAAGCAGCTCATTCTGAGGGAGTGATGCCAAACGGTCGCTCCCTTGGCTATACGGCGAAGAGGCGATAACAAACTGAACCGCATACGGATGGCCGTGTATAGCCTTAAACAATGAGCGCTACACTAAAGGCTTTGCTCCTGCGCCTTGCTGAAGGTACCTCGTACACTTTTAACTAACGATGTGCAAGAGAAAACATCGCCCTAGGACTAAATCAATATAATTATATATGGCTTCAACAATAATGAGCGAAAAATAAAATTTGCCCGAGGAGATTTTAGCTTTACCGATCAGCTCCAAAATTAAATTCTGTCGGAATGGATTGCAAGAGTTCATGTGTACTTCATACTATTTCCCCGGGGACATAGAATCGATTCCTTCTGTTCCAGTACAGGATCTAATAGAACTGTGCGACCGTCGCAAATGGCGTCTCGCTCTTGAATGCCAAAACAAACAAAATCTTTAAGATACTTTTAAAATATTTTTTCTAAGCAAAAATCTGCTTTTATGAAAAAGAGTAACAAACCCACTTTTATCATTTCTGTAAGAGAGAATGTACTTAACTTCATCCTATCGTCTCCCTTTCTTCATACTCTTATCAAAAATTGGCATGTAACAGATGAGGCATCCATATAGGACGATATGCACATAAGCCTCAATATAGAATGCAATATCGGACAGAGTCAAACTAGGACTAGGACAGAGTCAACAGTCTCAAGCCTATGCATCCCTTACTCCATTGTCCTTAACGGTGCAGGGTCATAAATTCGCAGGTCAAAAGTCCACAATGGACTTTTGACCCACCTGGGTGGGTATAAACACACAAAAACCATATGGTGGTTTTCATTCATATATTCTCTCCTGCATTCTCTTTGTGTTGAACTATAAATCAGGAGCGGATTGATCAATTTATCAATTTGGGATTGTAGAATTTATTTTTCGTATATAAAATAAGATGATTATTCCACCTCTCTCTCGTTCAATAACATATCATCGCCGACCTACATGCTTTTGTCAACTATTGCCAACTTTTTTAAACAATCATTTGCAGACAACTTATTCGTACCTGACCATATATATTTCAAGTACAATATATTCCCTATTTTTTTATTGGCACCTCTCTCCCTCAATCTTTTCATCTTACCCTTATCAAAGAAAAGTCACAAAATCTTAATGATGAATTCTTAAACAGGCCAGACCTCATGGTGCCACCAATCTTTCGCACCTATTTCTTTCAATATTTCTCCCTATGTCACCCGTCCCTCACACAAGGGGAATTCGCCCAAGTTTGGAAGACCTTTTTCATAAGCTTTTTTACATACCTAAAATGTTTGAAAGTTTTGGATTTTTAAAAGGTAGATCAACTGCTACAAACTTAGTTGAATTCGTAACCTTTGCGCTGTCAGCCCTAGAAAATGGAAACGAAATCGATGTTATTGCTCCAAATTTTGCTAAGGCCTTCGATAAAATATCAAATCAATTAATCCTTTTCAAATTTTCTTCCATCGGTTTTGACCCTATGTTATATTATTAAAATGGATATCTTCTTATCTATGTAGAGAACCCTTATTATAGCTTTTGTCAGGCAGTCATCTAGGTCCCTCCTTTTTCATTTTGACTATTAACAATCTTGAGAGTATTACTAAACACTGCCCCTATCTATTTACGCTGACGACACTAAGATCTCTAAAACTATTTCTTTACCACATGACCATATTCTCTTCAATAAGATCTTGATGCGTTTTCTACTTGGTGTCTCAAAAATTGCTTAGAGCTTAATGTCCTTAAGGTCCCTTCTCAAATAAGTCAGCCAAATGTGGTCCCCCTTTTAGTGAGTTGATGTATCCGATTTACCCTTCGAGGACTACCCTGGGATGATCCCTTTATCTTACCTCCCTATCGTGACCGCCTCAAACTTCCTAGCCTGAATACCCTGGATAAACGCAGAGACGTGGCTGACATTCTCTTCATTCATCGACTACTCTCTGGTTCTGTGGATCGCGCTTCCCTTTACAGTTCTATTTCCCTCAACACTAATCCTCGTAATTTCCGCTGTCTTCGTCTCTTCTATATTTCAACCCATCGCACATTTTATGATATATTTTGACCAAACACCAGCATATGATTACCAATGGAAAAGAATTTCAGCGTATTTCAAGCGAAAATTCATGCAATTCAGGTGTGTGTCAATCGCATCCTTGGTAAGGGAATGACAATAACTTCGACATACTATACCATATAAGCTCGATAAATAACAAATCTACAAACGTACTAAAGATACTCTATAACATAGCTAATCGTTAAATCTCATGAGGCCTCGCCATACTTATAAGAAGCCATCCATGATTATATGTGCCTAAACTCGGTTATATAGTACGGACCCGAGATGGATCTTTCTTGTGCTCTTTCATTTTGCACTCACCCACGACACCCCCTGGGTGTCATTCTGACCGACTTAGCTCATTCTGACCGAGTTAGTGCCCCCCTTCGCGCGTTACTCCCTTTCTTTTTGTTCCTTACTCCAAGTCTGTCACCTTTTCGTTCCTCTCCCATGTCTCATTCTACCCGAGATGCCTCACATTGCGCGCTACCCTTTCCCGTTTCCTACATTGGCTACGTAGAAGCACTACTAATGGAAATAGGGATACAACATTGTGGAGCCACGAAAACTTGCAAGCATAATTTTATCGCAAGCTCTTAGGTTGGTATGTGCATGGTAGTTGGTAAACTAAATTACTGCGTTACGCCAGTAACGATGTCATGTCACCAGCGAAAGTAGAAAGATGAGAATTCACTAAAACGAGATTTAACTCGTTAATATGTAGTTAGGATAAAGATGATTGGTCCAAGATGACTGCACTGATAGACCTAAAAATAATCATATACTCATGTACGAATGCATGTACGATTTATGCAGATACATTTATCTACAGGACTAAAGGAATTCTTGATAGTCTAAGCTTCCGGAAAGACTAAGTACTCAAAAGAGTTTTGCTATGGACCAACAATTACCAACTTCGGACTAACTTCTTTCTTTATGGATAGGGAAGATAAAATATTCCTTTCAGAGGAAAGGAAAAGTATCTGCTAAAACAGACTGGTTAAATAGGGCAGCGATCATCATCATCATCTTTAAGTTTGGTTGTGTTTTTTGATACTAAAGATGTTGTTATATTTAATGAATTTCTCATCTAGCTAAAGTAACTATATGGTTTTCTAATAACGACTTGACAACTTTTTTTTAAATAAAAGGCAAACCATTTGAGATATTTCAAAAATTTTATTATTGGCTTGAAGTACAATCAAAACACTTATGAATGGAACTCGACTTCGTTCATATGGCCACCGCGGGCACGTTTGCAGCGGTCGATTCGTTGGACCCAATTTTCAACCACTCGGCCACACATTTCAACGGCCGCTATTTCGCGTTCAATGTTGGCTCTGAGCTCTTCCAACATCGTCGGCGTGTTAGCATTAACCAATGACTTAACGTAGCTCCACAGAAAATAGTCAAGCGGCGTTAAATCGCACGAACGAGGCGGCCAATCGACTGGCCCATGTCTTGAGATAACAATAAATCTTCAATAAGTCGATTTTAGCGTGTGCTGTGTGGCTTGTGGCACCATCCTGTTGAAACCACATGTCGTCCAAGTCCATATCTTCCAATTCGGGCCAAAAATAATAGGTGATCATGGCGCGATAACGCTGACCATTCACAGTAACGTGACGATCGTTATCGTCGACGAAAAAATATACCCCAATAACGCCGCCGGCTTGCAAACCGCACCAAACAATTATTTTTTGTGGATGAAGTGGTGATTCATGAAGCATATGTGGGTTTTCACCCGACCAATAACGCATTTTTTGCTTATTGACGAACCCATTGAGCCAAAATGAGCTTCGTCACTGAAGATGATTTTGCGATGAAATTCATCATCTGGCGCATTTCTCCAGAACCCAATCGGAGAACGTAGCTCGTTAGTGTACTTTACCATGATGAAAATGTTTAGTTTACTGAATAAATTGACAGTGACAGTTTGATAATTAGTGAGAGAGTGCGTTCACAATTTAAATTCAAAGTTGTCAAGTCCCTATTGGAAAGCTCGAATGCAAAAAAATTTGCAATAATTTGCAGTTTGCCGGTCTGCAGAAAATGAACACAGACATTTAAGAGTTGAAGAGTAGTCATCTGACATTCTTATGGTGTTAACAAATTGGTAGAAATGTTTAGGGTCCGATATTAAGCTAAATTGCATGCTATAGAGATCTCAAGGTAGACGGACTAACAACGTTCAGAAAAACGATTGTATACACATTGATATATAGTCGGAATCAGACGGGTTATTAAGAATTTGTGCCACAGTTTGATTGTTGGAGAGACAACTCCTTGTTGATGACGAGTAGTCCTTTTAGGAGGAATATGGAACCGATTGGATAAAGCAAAAGAAAATTAAAAAATAAAAATTGATGGGCCAGGGTCAATGTTTGTTGTCTCAGCAATAAAGTTAAAATTAATGTTGCTAATGAGACTTTAAGTTTGTTGAAGTTGGTACTTCGGAAGTTAAATAAAATCTAATTTTCCAAATCAGTACATGTGCTGCCGTTTTCATATGACTGTACTCTTTGTGAAATTCTTTTTAAGGTTTTTTTTTATGAATATATTTTTTTCTTTTCTGAAAGATGCATCAGTTCAGAATGTTCTAACTAAATTATGTAAAGAAAATCGTAAAATTAAAGGAAATAGAGCATATGAAATACAGATATAAGATTTAGTTTGTATGTCGAGATATCCTTCAGTAAAACTGTGAACCCGTTTTTCTCGAAACTAAGTCTTACAACCTGGTTGCCAACAAAATTGAAAAACTCTTCATCCTAATTGCATGTATCAAGTCTTAAATATTTAAAAATATAGGGATATAGGGTATTATTTTTTAAAGGGCCCCCTTCTATTTTTTTTTCTCTACGTGCGAGATAGAAATAGATTGGTATATCATTTATTTATTTATAAATATATATTTTTTTTTGTATTTTTCAGATGAACCGTATGGTTTAATTGCTGTCAACCACCAAGCATTAACTCCATCGGAGTGTCTTTTTGGAAACCGTACACGGCAAACTATTCTTAAGATTCGGATAAAAACAAATTGTGTATTGTCTTCGATATGCATACCATATATTGAATATTAGTATCAATAAAAAAAAATTAATCGTTTGCTCGAAAAAAATTATAAAAAATACACCCTCGTACCACGCGTGCGCCGAAGTTTGGTGCCTTAATGAAATCTTTCAGTCTTACGACGAAAGATGAGTTAGCGCTTCAATGATAAGGTGCTTACCCACCCACTCACCACGTCAGAGTACTTGACCTCATTCACAACTAAAATCATTTTTGTATCAATGCTTGCACTTGCGCCTGAGATATATCACTGCGTTCTAGCACTGATATCACTGTCATCAGCGTATCCAAATAATCACATAGACTTTTCGAGAATTACTCATCTAAAGTAATTTGCAACTATGTATTTTATTTCCATGATTTTCGAAAAGAAAACCGTATTCGATGGTTCGTGCACTAGAAATGGGCTTTCAAACCTGAGATTATTCCCCTCTCGAGAAAAGGTGGTTACCGAGTCCGCCTTATCCAATTGTACAAGTAATATCCATAGCTATTTGTTTGCCAAAAGCTAAATATGTGAGTACCGTACTGATATGCTGGACCAAGCAATTAACGTTGAAAACTGCCAAGGCACTGTTGGTTTTCTGGCAATGTTAGAGAGTTTTCAGTAAAGGGCTTGTCATCAGAAATTGTCCGTTGAATTAATTTGGTGATGATAAGGCTAATTGTGCTCTATGTATCAATTGTTTTGTGAAATAAGCAGTTACTTTCAGGTCAGATGAATTTCCTTTACCTTTACATTTATATCACGATCTGGATTCTCAAAGATAAGAACAATTTAAGATGATTGGTCTTTGATACAACTCACGCCAACAGCTCGATAATATTACGTGCTCATATTTTTGAAAACAAATTCATACTTTTTATTTGTCAAATTCCTAGCTACAAGTTATGGAAGACTTCATTTTAAATGGCCGCCATTTGCCTTAAAGCACGACCTGAGACGTACTGGACAATTATTAATCGCATTACAAATCTCATTCATCGGAAAGTTGTCGGCAGTGCAGATAAAGGTTTGCTTCAAAGACTCAATATTTCAGTGATGAGTAGAGGAGACCATTTCCTTTAAAGAGAACCACAACTAGCCAATCTTTCGTGACATGAAGGCGGTTACATGTTTTTTAGCCAATCTTGAGTGGTTTTCGTCTTGTGGGCTTAAGCAGAATCTTGTCAGAATGTCCAGTCCTTGTTTCCGAACATTTTCCAGTTTAGCGGCTTAATGACGTCTTTCAAAACAGTTGTGTGATAAACTTTCGTCGAAGACTTGACTCGTTCATAACAAAAATAGAGGTTGGTTATGCCATCGTAGCTTACTCCTCATCATACCATTACATTTGTGGGGTGGTGGCCTCTTTCAACCCTTAGAAGGCCATTTATTAAAAGTTTCTTCGACGCAATAATTTTTTCGTGAATAGAATTTGTCTGTGGGCATTTTTAGCGCACCTCCTTTAGAGAGCTTTTGATTTTTGCTTCAATGCGACTGTTAGTCCCAAGACTTTTTTGATGATGCAAGGCATTTACTTTAATGGTGCGCGAACGTTGGAAATGTTGGAAAAATGTTTCGGCAACGATTCTCTAAAGAAAACCGTCGTTTACCAGTGGCACGAGCGGTTCAAAAGTGGTCGTGAGTCAATTGAAGATGATGAACGCAGTGGCAGAATAATCGACATCGACAACCGACGAAAACATTGATAAAGTAAAAGAAATTTTGGTCAATAACCGCAAATTAACCATCAGAGAGATAACGGTGTGTTTGAACATTGCCTATGGACCCGTCCAAGACATATTGGTTAACGATTTTGGTTTACGTCGTGTAGCAGCAAAGTTGGTGCCAAAAGACCTCAATTTCATGCAAAAATGAGACCGTGTTGACGTCGCAAAAGAGTTGATTTACGAGGCTGAATCCGATTCCACATTCATCAAAAGGATAATTACTGGAGAGAGACGTGGGCTTATGAGTACGACACGCAATCCAGACATCAGGCAAGTAAATAGCGTTCACCAAATAAGCTGAGTTTTCAGTCAAAAATTAAGGCAATGCTCACGGTTTTCACGGATTACAACTCGTGGATTTTGCACCATGATAACGCACCGTCGCACAGTGCCATCATTATTCGTAAATTTGTTGTAAAATGTTTCGAGGATTGGATCAAGCGCTGACATAAGTGTGTTGCAGTCGATGGGGATTACTTTGAAGGGGACAATATAGATTTAGATGTTCTGAATATCTTTTTGATCAAGGTAGTATATGCAATATTTTAAGGCCTTTATAATTTTTAAGTATTGAGAAGTATTCATATAAATATAAGGAATGGGTAAAAATACGAAGTGTGTTCAGAAAATAATGGGCATTTTTAAATTTCGTGGGTTTGAAGAGTCCGATTGTCAAATTTTTTTTATTACATATATTAGTATACATGCTCCTGAAGTATGATAAAATATTCAGCTATATTCATTGCTTACTTGGTCTGCTTTTATGAGCCCGGAAATTTTTGTTTGTTGAAAGACATGGATCAAAGAATTTTTATCAAATTTTGTCTAAAAAATGAAATCAAGTGCTCTAAAATTTATGAAATGTTGACAGTGGCATACGTTGAGTCTACTCCAAGTAAAACAAATGTTTACAAGTGGTACAAGGTCTTCTCAGATGGCCGAGAAAATGCCATTGACGAATCTCGCTCTGGATGCCCTAGCACATCAATAAAGTATGATAACATCGAGGCTGTGAAGAAAATTGATTTGGAATATCATCGAATTACCACATGTGAACATTGAAGACAATGTTAGCGTATCGGTCGGCTCGTGTCATGCAATTTTGTCGAATGTTTAGGGCATTAGACGTTTGCGGCGAAGCTTGTTCCGAAACATCTTAATTTTTATCAGAAGAACCGCCGCATGAGCACCTGCTCAGGAGCTTTTGAATGACGAAAATTATGATTCCGACTTGCTCAAAACTGGGGACGAATAACTGGTTCTTTTCCCAAAATTGAAGAGACCTATAAAAGGATTAAGCAAATATAAACGGCGTCGCTGGAAGGGCTCAAAGCTTTCCCAAAGATCTAGTTTGAGAAGTGTTTCGAGGATTGAAAGAAGCGCTGGCATAAGTGCATAATATCTAATTGGGACTATTTTGAAGGCGATAACATTAATGTAGATGAACAAATAAATATTTTTTTCAAAAAACTAAGATTCCCGTTATTTTCTGAGCACACGTCGTACTTTAGTGTTTAGTTTTTAATTAATACCCATAAAATATGTGTACACAGTGCGGGCGAAAAAAAAAATCAGCGGTTAAAAAAGAGAAATACCAATATCCATTGACCTTAAATGTTTGTAAGTTATAATGGATAGCAAATAGAGAGCTCGGCAGGGTATTCCATAAGCGAGTTGTATGATTTAGGATGATTAGGATGATTAGTATGTCCGAAAGTGGACTTGAGGGTATACTGATGAGCATTCATAGCGAGACGGATGTTACGTTTGATGGTTCGAAGGGGCGGAGTGCTACTGGCGATTTTTATGGAGCACTGGTGGTGGAAATAGCGATAAAACAAAGTTAGACAGAATTCATTACGTTGGTTTTTAAGGAGATCAATTGACTGACTGATATTAGTATCACCTATGAGTTTTATCGCACGGGTTTGAATTCTATCCAGGAGGTGCGGAGAAGTTTTAGGAGCACCTGACCAGATGTGGGAATTATACTGCAATTTTGGGCAGATGCCTCATATATTGAGGACAGATCAGTGGGAGTGAAATATTTCTTACATCGTTTAAGGAAACCTAGACATTTCCCAGTATTTTTGGCGACATTGAATATGTGCTCATTCCAACGTAAGTTGTCACTGACATACATATCGAGAATGGAAAATGTTTCAGTTTCGATGATGCAAGTGTCATTCATAGATAATGACTGTGTATTTAGATTTCTCTTCAATGACAGCAAACAGCACTGAGTTTCGGAATCATTAAATTTCACTCTATTGATAGTTCCCCAATTGAGGCAATTGCTGTTAATATCGAAATTGAATACGCTGCCGTTCCCGTTCTACAGCCAAATAGCAGGTACGAATATGAAAACCAAAGTGTACTGTCACCAGCAAAGCGATATATTGGATTATACCATAAGTAGCAGATTAGAGATCATTAATGAAAATAAAGAAGAGTTTCGGAGACAGAACGGAGTCCTAGGGGATACTAGCATTTATTTGCTAAATATCAGACTTGAATCCATTCAACACAACTTGAATTAAACGTTTCGAAAGGTGATTTCTAATCCATTGAAGAAGAGAGTGATCGATTTCAAGACCACGCACTTTGGACAAAAGAGCTCGATGCCAAAGGAAACGATGTTACGGAAGTAAACAATCGAGAGCTAAGCAAGTTCAGCGGAGGACAGAAAAAAATTACGAAAAGAGACGGTTGAGAGTAAGAATGAAAAAGGTTTAAGCTCAGGTGACAAGGACAGTATTTATTTTGTCAACAATGAATAAACGGACTCAAACAATTGAAAGTAGAAGCTTTGAAGACGAAGTATTAAAAATGAGAGCATAGTGTAAATGTTTAAAGAAACAGATTATTGAAAAAGAGTAGCGAAATCAACATCTACTTTACCACCGGAATTAGCCCGTATTGTGGAAAATCAAGTCATAAATATTAGGCATTCTCGGTAGGAGTTCAGGGATTCAAGTGATTTAAAAAATGTAGCCCAAAGGTTATAATTTGTTATTCATCGACAAAAAAAAACATTATTGAGATTTGTTTAAAGTTGGCATTCAGGTACTAGTCTGCACGACCAATTGTTTAATGTCTTAAAGGTCAAGATACAAATTTACCAGAGATAGCAAGAAATTATATCATTTCTTAATATGACATTTCATTGAAAACAAATTTATTTTTTAATAATTCTTTCGGAGAAATTATAGGTTTAGAAGAAAACGGTTAAAAAAAAAACGGCTACCTGCTAATTAAGCCATTGTGATTATAGTTAGGGGTGTAAACCATCTTTTCAAGTAATTAGTGGGTACTATTTTGTTAATTCTGCTGACCGGTGGAAAAATCAAAAGTGTTTATTGTTATTGAAGTGTTTTAAGCAACTTTTAGATGTAAATATGAAGCCTAAATTGGTTATATCTGACCAGGGAAAAAATTTTATTGGCGTCAATAGACTTCTGGGAATTCCAAAAAATTCACCCTATTTTCATGTTCAAAGTACCAATATTTATTATTACGAAATAATACCACAGAATAACAAAAAAGCTAGTCGGAAAGACATTGCTTTTTATTTGTGGGACAAAAATCGAACTTTCAAACTTGCTCCAAAGTCTAGTAATGAACACATTTTGTTAAATTTGCACGTCCAACAATTAGTGCAAAAGCTTAAATGTTACAAATAAAATGAAATTCATTAAAGGAGAGCAGAAGAATATTAGTGCACTTATGCTTTTACACAACGACTTACAAGTAGAGAACATTTCATTCCTTCTAACTAGAAATTTAAATCAAGATAGTTTAGAAAATATGTTTACTGATTTGCGAAAACGAGGAGGAAATTCATGCCTTTTAACGCCGTGCTAATTCATGGGCTCCTATAAACAATTATTTTTTGCCAAATACTCATATATGGAAAACCAGAGAAATCGAAAACTAAATATGAATTCAAAACAGAATCCAATTTCAAAGTTGTCGATTTCAGTAGCCAAAACGTTTCTTACTATTTTGCTCCTTTTCGGATAATCAGACCGCTTTCAAGTCCCCGGACTCGGTCTCACTAAATTCTAAAACCGCCCTTGAATGCCGATCATCTCTTACGGAGATGGCAGAGCAGTTAAACCTTCACCTTTGTTGAGTCCCCGGCCGCAGGGATTTTCCAGGGATTTGTAGGGCCAAAAAACTCGCCAAAATTGGAACCACTCTACCTCTTCTACCGGAAAAGGGTAGCATAGGTATACCAATCGCTACGTGCAAATTATTATTTAAGGTGGATACTAATAAAAGAACAGACCAACATGTCTTGCGATCAAGCAAATCTGGCTAAAAATGGATCTGAATAGCTCCACGAATCTGATTGTTCTAAATAATAAACATTTAAGCGCCATTATAGGTGTCATCACTGGACACTGCCTTATAGGCATGCAGGCAAGAAGTTTGGCGCTTATACAAACGATTTCTATAGAAGCTGTATGGACAAGGAGTTTGAGGAGATAATCCTTCATCATCTCTGTATATGTCCAGCTCTCTCCCAGAGAAGAAAACTTCACCTAGAAGCCTTCTTCTACAACGACTCAAACGATCTAAGGAGTACAGACGTTAACAATCTCCTGCGCTTCATTATAAGCTCAAATTGGTTCCATGGGTAAGAGGATCATAGATCCACGTGGCAGAATAACGGTTCAATAGGCCTACGTGTGTTGGTTTTCCAGCTGCTATTCTCACCTAACCTTAACTATTGCTCTAGTCACTGAAACTTGGTTATATAACTTATATAACTTATATTAAATATAATATATTAAAATTTGCTTGCACCGAGCTTTAAGTGTTATCGTAACGATCGGAAAAATATGCCGCATGGTGGTGTAGCGATTTTAATGCGAAGAACAATTCAGCGTTCGCCTTTACCTGTGGTTTTTCAAACTGGTTATATTGAGAAAAAAGGAGTTCAAATAAAAATGGAAAATATCAGTAAAAATTTTCTCCACAAGTTATTTGCTATGAATGGTGAATAAATAATTGGAGGAGTTTGCCTAAAAGCAAGCTCATGGGGAAATATTTTGTCTAGTCTTAATAATTCGTTACCGATTTTTGTTGTTTTTCCTCCCTGTCCAACATATTTTCCATCTGATTTTCTTAGTCATTCTTCTGTACCTGATCTTTTTGTCAGCTCTGATCACAACCAAGTTTTTTGTCGACTTCGGTGGTTCGGGGAGAAAAAAATGGAATATATACATACATGATATCACAAATGCTGACTGGTAACGATTTCGATCAGACATAAAGTCAAGAATTCGAAATACCCCAGTAGATATAGAAAGACTCAGAATTGATAATGTTGATTTCATCTTAAATATAATTACAGCCATCTATACTGGACGCGACTGAAAAATTTATTCCAGAAATACCTTAAAATATGAATTGTATATGGTAAGGCTTCCTTTGTTTATTTTACAACTTCTTAAAATAAGAATTATCCTATCTTTATAAGCTTATTTCAGCGAACATTTTTTAACACCGCAATAAGGAGTGGAATAGAAAATTATATAAATAACACTATCCAGATTTTCTTTGAGAACAATATTATATTAACACCCAATGTAAGACATGTTACAGAAGAAGATATGAAGTTCAATATGAGCACTAAGATAAGAAAAGCAAGTAGACTTGAATACATCAAAAATGTATACTTAAAGAAATCATGCAATTGGTAGATCTACAGAGATGATTTTATTGGACATAAAAAAGGCATTTGATACATGTATATATAGATATTTGTCTGTAAAATAGTTCAACTTTTTTTTTGTCAAGGATTTCTCAGGCAATGTAAGAAATACTTTAACCCCTCTGATCTGGTTTCAATATCCGCATTTATCCACCCAAAATTGGAGTTCAATGACCAAATTTGGTCGAGTGCAAACCAAAACATCTCTGCACTTGCTCGATAGGATTGAAAACCGTACGATAAAACTCATATGTGATACAAATATCACTCAGACAATGGGCACTCTCGGACACCGACGTGTTTCACCCTGTTTTATGGCTATTTCTACAACTAGTGTTCCATAAAAATCGCCATTAGCATTCCATCAATTCAAATTTTTATCCGTAATGAATGCTCATCAGTATACCCTCAAGTCCACTTTCTGACCGTACTCTAAAACATCGTGATTAGTTCCTAAGCCGAAGAGCTCGCTAGCTTTTTATTTCCTAGTCATTATAACCTTCAAACATTAGCGACTCGATTTGGAGAGTCAGAGTCTTGAAAGGTGAAAAGGGCTAAACGGTTTCAATATACAAAATAAATTGCAATCAGTAACTATGATATATCGCTACGTGTCAAAAAATTTCTCACAAGCAATGATGGATGAGCAGGTGTATTAGCATGATGCAAAAGCCGTGAGTTGTTTTTGTGATCAAAACTTTGACATTTGATCGAACTTGACGTGGTTTTTTCGCTCTTGTGTTTCCTTTTGGACGAATGGGCCTTGGTTTCGACGTTATAACCATATACCCATGATTCATCACCAGTTATGACCCTTTTAAGCAAGTCAGAATCGCCATTGACGTCACTCAAAAGCTGACCGATGCTCATGCGACGGTTCTTCTGATAAAATTAAAAAGTTTCAGAACAAACTTCGCCGACACAAGTCTCATGTCCAAAATATCCGAATGAATTGCATAAAACGAACCGACCGATATGCCAACATCCTCAGAAAATTCTCTTATGGTAATTCGACGATTTTTCAAAACAAGTAAGTATGCTATATACTTGAAACAGTGAGCATATGTTCGGGGCATTTATACCAAAACAGGAAAAAAAATCGATAAAATTTTAATTTCACCTTACTTTAATTTCAACTTTATTTATCAATGTAGTTGCCTTTGAGGGCAATACACTGATTGAAATGATTTTTCAATCTTTCGATACCAGTTTTGTAGTACGATTTCGGTTTAGCCTCAAAATATGCCTCTGTTTTGGCGATTACTTCTTCATCGGTCTTAAATCTCTTTTCAGCTGAGCATTCTTTTGAGGTCTGCGAACAGGAAATAGTCGCTGGGGGTCAAATCTGGAGAATACGGTGGGTGGGGAAGCAATTCGTAGCCGAATTCATTCAATTTTGCCATCGTTTTCATCGACTTGTGACACGGTGTATTGCCTTGATGAAACAGCACTTTCTTTTTCTTCAAATGCGGCCATTTTTCATCGATATCGTCCTTAAAACGCTCCAACAACGCAATGTAATAGTCGCTGTTGATAGTCTGCCCCTTTTGGAGATAGTCGATGAAAATTATTCCATGTGTATCCCAATATACGGATGCCATAACCTTGCAAGCCGACTGTTAAGTTTTTGGTCGTTTTGGACGAGGTTCGTAGCCTGCTCGCCACTCAGCTGACTGCCGACTTGACTCTGGTGTGAAGTGATAAAGCCAAGTTTCATCCATTGTCACATACCGACGCAAAAGTTCGGCTTTATTGCAGTTGAACAGCTTTAAACACTCCTCTGAATCATCAACACGTTGTTGTTTTTGGTTGACTGTGAGCAAACGCGGCACCCACTTTGAACAAAGCTTTCGCATGTCCAAATATTCGTGTATGATATATCCAACACGCTCTTTTGATATCTTCAGAGCCTCAGCTATCTCGATCAACTTCACTTTATGGTCAATCGTAATCATTTTGTGGACTTTTTTGATGATTTCATCTGAAACAGCCTCTTTTGGACGTCCACTGCGTGCATCATCTTTGGTGCTTGTATGACCACTTTTAAATTTTTCAATCTACTTGCGAATGGTTCGTTCGGCTGGTGCACAGTCCGGGTATGACTTATCAAGCCATTTCTTTGCGTCGGCTGCATTTTTGCCAATCAAAAAGCAATGATAAATCAACACACATGAAATTGCTTTGAATCCATTTTTTTCACAATAACAAAAGTTGCTTCACTCACAACGCTATATCTCGAGAACTAATCGTCCGACAGCTGTCAAATTTATACACGTATCTTTTGAAGGTTGGTACTAACTGAAAATGGATATAATTCAAGTGGTGCCCTCTCTTAGAAACTAGACGGAGTTTTCAGACCATGTATTATATGTACTTAATTGAGTTTTGCACCATTTTTGACGTAAAGAGTTGCCAACAAAAAAATGACAGCTTGACAGCTGACAGTTCAGGGTTATTAAAAATGGAACGCTGGAAAAGAATTGCATCTTCATGTATAATATACAAAATTGACTTAAAAACTATAGCCTATTAACAACACAAAGCGAAGAGAGTTTTTTGAATGGATTATGTTACAATAATAAGTGAATGCTGACGTTTCAAACAAAATCATCTTCAGCGATGAGGATCATTTTCAAATAATTGTGATCTCATTCCATTGTTGAAAAACTTCGGACCATTTTTCTTTGAAAATGTGGCTGGTCAGGCAATAACAGTTAATGTTGCTCGCTGTCGCGACGATGGACGACATTTCTGATTCAACAAGATAGTGTCACATGCCTTACAACCCAAGAAGTAATTCAATTACTGCATGAGTCATTTCCTGGTTGTGTGATTTCCCGTTTTAGTGATCAACATAGGCGTATTGGCTTTTTATCTGAAATGCTCCCCCATACATAATCCTACACTGTATACTTTGTGGATCAATAAAAAACTTACAATTTTTAATTAAAAGCCTGTGCCTTCTATCAAAATTACTCCTTGTGTGAATTTTGAAACACTCGTTACGTTGCTTATTTGATCTGATTTGACGTCAGGATTCTGTTTCGTTATTCCCTCACTTCTCTTTTTTGCAATGTTCCGTTTAATTACTTCTTTTCTTTTCTATTTTCTTTGAGTGGGTAGTAGTTTGTTCTTCTGTTATTCCTATGAATATAAGATAAATGTACCGTTGACTCAGGTTGCGTCCCTATGCCTGAGGTAATACATTTGAGAAATTATATTTTTTCAGACTCCAAGGGCGCTTATTTCAGTTTTAACCATGAATACGATTTTATTTTAGATTTCTCCTTCTTGATAAATTGATTATCACCGTTTTAAGTTTACACTAAAATTACAATTACAAGAAAATTTAATATGTACACCAAAGATGTGAAAAATATTATTACGCCATATCGAGGTAAGTAACCCATCGTATTCTACTCGTCTTCATTTGATACCTTTCATTTGGCACCTTTACCAAGGGTAAAGGCCAACGTCTGAATCTTTTCTTAAATATTTTAAGCTTTTGTTTAAAAAACAAAACAGTCCACATATATGTGATACTCTGTAAATCAATATTTTCTATGGTTTGAATCAAGTGATGCAAATATTTATACTATTATTCATTTACAAAACTTGGGAGATTCCAAGGATTTTCTTTTTCACCTCCTTAATTGAACTTACTCAGAGCAAGTAAATATCATAATTCCGATTGAAAGGCATCCAACTCATGTACAAATCGCAACAAAAGTTTGCAAAAACATAGTTTCAATCAATTTGTATGTGTACTAAATTTAAAAGCTTAGTCTTTCTATCGTTTTTTGTTTAATATGTTCACGTCCAAGAATTTATGAATACCCTTTAAATGTTTGCGCTATATGCAAAAACAAAATTATGAAGAAATAAACGAGGAATATTATAATAACTTGGCAGTAAAGAGTTTTACAAACCATATAAGAAACCAATCATAATATTTCAAAGTTCAGGGATAGTGTCCAAATCAGAGCAGGTAATGTGTTTCTTTCAACTTCTAGGGAAGCTTAGATATTTCGTTTGTTCATTGCAACGTAAATTGTTGTTAACATATACTGAAAATGGAAAGTTTTTCGGTTTCGCCCATGAAAGTGCAATTCCCGCGTAATGGTTGGAAATTTAAATTTGGATTTTGCGACATAGTACATCATTTAACATAGTTATGGAAGCATTAAATTCTTCCATATTCTTATTCGTATTTTGCCAATAAGTAATACTATCAATGTTAGAATTAAGCTGTCATTCCTTTTATAGAGCCGAAGAGCAAGTGTGCGAATTCCGGAATGAGCCCACCATTATTGTTTGTGCCTAAACAGCCGAAAATGTACCAAATCTAAATTATTTTCTTTATATCACAGACCCAATGGTTACACTATAACTCTATACAAAAAAAACGGTCGTTAAAATTTTTAATGTGACTTTAAATTGAATCACATTTATGTAAACATGAGAAAAATTTTAACACTCGTTAGAAATTTAATCTGTTTAAAAAAACAAAAGAAAAGAGAAAAAATAACGCACACCAGTTTTTCGGTGCACAGTTCCACTTTGAATGTTTTATTATCTTATTCTTTATCCCTACCTAACCGGCAGTCTCTCTCTATTCAGCATGAGTACATTTTTTTTTTGTATCTTTCTCTTCTGCAAGTGTTGCCACAACTCGGCCATTCTGACTATAAACCATCCCGATTATACCAGTTTCCTTGTTTATCCATGGTTTAATATTCGCCACTTCCCATATTCCCTCGTAAGGAATCTAAATAATTTGAAAACCTTCTACATCCTTTAGCAGATACCTATCACTTGACAAAACTTTTGCTACCCTATATGGTTCTTTAAATTTCGGAGCTGCTTTCCTACATACACCAGGCGTACTAACATAATTCTTCACCATCATATAATCCCTTTCTTCATACTTTCTATCTACTCTCATTCGATCTTTAAGTTTCTAATTATATTCCTGTCCTTTGACTATTGTTTTATTCATTTTAAACTCAATCTTTGGCAAAAACCCATCTAGTTAAACACAGTACCAGCACTCGTCAGTTTAGCAATCAATTGCGATAAGCTTCTATTAAGACGTTCTACCTGCCCATTAGCTTGGGGCGACCCCGTTACTATCTTAATGAGTTTCACATTATCTTAATAAAAAAAAGTCCGAAAAATTCTTTGAAGTGAAATCACTATCCCTATCAGATATTATTACCGCTGGTATACTATAGGAATTAAAATAACTTTGTAAACAATTAATCACTTCAACAGTTTCTGTAGTTTGCACCGCATACAGCTTAACATGTTTAGTAAATGCGTCTATAACTAGGAAAACGTACTTCTTCTTCCCTTTCTTTAATTTTGTACGTCCAAATTGATCGCTGTGTATTGTCTCAAAAGGCAAATTTCCTTTAGGAATATTATGGAGAAATCCTTCATGTTTCCCATGTTTCTAGGAAAAAACAATACACTTTAAGCAATTAGCGATATGCTCTTTAACCTTTTCTCGCATTTTGGGGAACCAGTACGTTCTCCGTGTCATATCTTATCATATCATATCTACTTTATCACAGCCCATATGACACATTTCATCATAGTTAACCCCATGATATTTACTTCCATCTTGTTAGGGACATAAAACAAAATTGTATCATTAATGTTCCTATAGACTAAGCCATTCCTCATTTCATAAAAACTACTCTCCTCATTTTCCAACTTCTTTATTGCATTAATTTCGTCATCTTTATGCTGGCTAATTGATAAATTCTGCTCGAATGTACAATATTCTCTTCGAGAATTAAGATATTTGATATGCGACTAAGAGCGTCTACATGTGTCATCTTTGTACTATAACGATGTTCCAAAGTGTACTCATAATTTTGTAACTCCAACGCCCACCTGGCTATCCTTGAATTTTTCTCTCTTTTGTTCAAAGTGAAAGTCAATGAACAACAATTTTGAATTTAGTACCGTTTAAATAAATTCTAAATCTTTGCAGTGCATATATAATCGCCAATGTTTCCAAAACTGTGGTATTTATTTTCATGATCAGTCGTTCGTTTCGAAAAATAGAAAACAGGGTGGAATTTACCATCCTTCTTCTTCTTTAGTACCTAATATGGCTCCAAAAACAAGTGAACTTGGGATATAGGTGTTCCTCTTTTGCTTGTGTGCGGCTAGTATAGCAGTTTAATAGAGCCTGAAGTCTGATGTTTTCATCTGGGATGCACTCTATGGTATATTCTACCAATTCTTCTTCGTCCAAATCGAAACCATGGGTTAATATTATTTTGTCGTTGTAATATCCGGCAAAATTCTCGTTCGCCTTCCAAATTCTTGCTTCAAATCGTCTTCGAACTGCCAGTTTGTCCTCTCGTCTAGCAAGCAATTCGGTCATTTGTCGCTTCAACTCATCATCATGCCTTTATTTATAAAATTGGGTTTCGTTTGTAACCACTATTGTGCTTTGCCTTCTATTTTGGAAAGCATCAACGTTCGCAGTGTGCTGTCATCCAGGTTGTACATTATACACAAGTTCGTCAGTTTTTGTAGCCAAATATCCAACATCGGACCGCCATCGTACACCGGAAGCAAATCTTTAATAGTGCTGAAAGGTACTTTAGGATCTTGGTTGTCAACTCTAGCCTCTGTCGTTTGCCGTCTTTCTGCATAGTTTCCACTCATTTGTCTGTCTTCGGTTACATTTATGGTAACTCACTCATATGTCGCAACATTTCATTTTTTCGTTCCATGAATTCTTTTTCTCTCTTCAGTATTTCCACCTCTCGTTTTAACAGCTCTAGCTCCCGTTTTCTTTGCCATTCATTTTCACACTCATTATTGGCGCCACCAAACTTCTGCAGTTATTTCTGCATTGTTGTTGCTCTCGTCATCGTCGTCTTCGTATCTTCATTTTCTTTTTCCAACTGTAACTCAACTTCTGGAATAGCCATCAGTCGCAAATACAATTCTCTCTTGTTACCTGTAGATTTTTTGTTCAACTTTTGCAACCAAATTTTGAGCTGCGCGGTTGACAATTGCTGTATTTCTTTGTCAATTGTCGTTAAGGCAAAATCAAAAGACACACGAGAAAAATGACAAGAAAAAGAAAAAAACTTATGTGGTCGCGAAGGAATATATAGTACATATATTTTCAAGGGACACTCCTTAGGTATATAAGTATGGTTAATTTTCCCGTTTTAGGGACGCTCGTCAGGACTGTTAACACTCGTTAGAAATTAAATCTGTTTAAAAAAACAAAAGAAAAGAAAAAAAAAATAACGTACACCATTTCCTCGTTTCAAAGTTCAACATCGAATGTTTTATTATCTTATTCTTTATCCCAACCTAACCGACAGTCTCTCTCCATTCAGCATGAGTACATTAATTTTTTTTTTATCTTTCTTTTCTGCAAGTGTTGCCACATTTAAATAATTTAAATTAGGTTTGAACCTCAAGTTTTGCTCTGAATTTGCAGCATTTAATGCTTTTATCAGTTTTATGTTAAGGCTAGTTAATCTACTACGAAATAAGCTTGGTGAATCCACTATGGACCAAATAAATTAATCAGGCTCAGAATAGAACTGACAACAAATCTTCATAGCCACCACCGCTCTTTCTTTTTCTTTCGCAAGAGTTATTTTTTTGGTTTTTATTTTTTGTTTGCTTGTATAATCCGCGAGTAATAATCTATATTTTCGTTCCGTCCTCTAAACGTTTTCGACTGTGAACATTCAATTCGATTCGCAGAATAAACGACACGTTGTACCGAAAAGAGTTACACATTGTCTGTCAAAATATATTTGAAAAACTTATACATGCTCAGTTTCGATAGAGTAAATTTTTTTAATCTGCTCGACTAGCGAGTATCTTAATACCGATGGTTTTAATTTGGTCACCTTAGTCTATTAATATTTCGTTCTTTTTATGAACTAATCCCTCTATTAAAAGGATTGATATAGTGTCGTTATAATGATCACGGAACAACATCAAACGGTACGTAGTACAGTATTGTATTTAATAAGTTTGAAATGTTTGCCTATTTTTGCATGACTTATTTTTCAATCTAATAAACCGTGTGGTGAAAGGTGATTAACTCTATAAGTGGCATCCAAAATTTAATGGGAAAGCTAAATTATTTACTTTACTTGACTATTTTGTTGTATGTTATTGTAGACAAATTTTTGTAAATAATCTGTAAGATTTTGGAATTCGAATGCCAATGCACTTCCACTTCAGAGACTGCCACTTTCTTAAAAACCACATTGACGCAATGCTATAGTTAGATATTGCAAACATCGTTAAAATTTAAACTTCGCTGCAATTAAGTTTCTTCTGTCCTTGTAAAAGATAGTTTCATGTGTAATATACACTTTCTGAAAGATACTCAAACCAGTCAGACGTGTTTTTCTTAGTCTCCCTATTCACCTGTTCAACTTTCATTTCAAATTTTCATCAAATTGCATTTTCTGACTCTTAACAATGCTCGAATTAATTTTTTCTGGGAATTTTCATCGCAAAGCCCCTATCTCTAATAAATTGCAACCAAAAAATACATACATAAAAAAAAAATAATTGCGACATACATATATTCATACCCTCACTGACCTTCACAACTAATTTGTTTATGCAACCATAGGTTTAGTATAACTTTACCCACTTTAAATTTCATATATGGTTTGCAGAATTGCTAATGGTATAATCGTTGACATAATAGTCTTCTGCGGACGGTCAAACCTACTGATTCTTGCAAAGTTTTTGTCAACCTGACAACATAGAGCACATTTATATCACAATCACAATCACAGTTTAGTCACTACCTTTCTTATCAAAGGCGCCCCCTCCCCAAATGCTGATGTAAATTTCTTCGAAAAGAAATATGGCATCACCATTAGACACTGCAATCCATTTCTAACATCTCAATAATTTCAATATTTGATAGATTCGTGTCTGTAAGTTGTTAGAAGAATAAGAAGAAGGATAAGGTCAGGCAGTCCGTCATACTGAAACCAGCAAATGAGTAAGCAAAGAAATCAAAATTGCCAACACCCACCTCCTCTTCCCTAGCTCCAATTAGAGTTTCAAAACCATCATTTTTGTTAATTTGTCATACTGAAACCAGCAAATAAGTTAGCAAATAAATCAAAATTGCCAACACCCATCTCCTCTTCCCTAGCTCCAATTGGAGTTTCAAAACCATCATTTTTGTTAATTTTTCGATTTAACCTCCTCAAACGCCCGCCATGTGTGCAAACATTTTAAGGGCACATTAACCCCTTGAGCGAGCGCTAATTTAAAATAAAAAAGCTCGACTTTGTGTCAGTTAAAAAAATATGGTTATTACTCGCAGATGCTTGTAAGTTATATGTTGTTACATTATCCGGTCCAACTTATCGAATCCTACCAAATTTGTATAAATGCAATTGAAAATTTGATCGACTAATCGAACTCGCTTGATGATATTATTATCTTCGGTAAAAGCTGGTAAAAGCATGTCAGAAATACATAAGATTATTGGTTTATCTAGGAAAACTAATTTGAAAAATATTGCACCAAAAAAAAGCGTTCTTTACCAAAAAAAAAGGGAACGAAATTCCTCAAATATCCATTCGAGCTTTGTCCAAGCTTTGTTGCTAGTGCCAACAATTTTGGATTTAATGGCGGTAGTGATAGAAGAACATCACCATTTAATTTATATCAAAATAATTAATTTATCTCAAAAACAAAAAACTTACAGTGAAGACGTGACTGCTCTATAACTGCACCAAAGTGTTGGATACACCACTTCAGAGCCCAAATCCTAACCCTATAGAAAATCTTTGGGTTTATTTAAAAAGAAGGTGGGAAAAACGAACCCCAAAAACCAAAATCAACTGATGGAGTACATCAGAGAAGCATGGACTAACGTTCCAACTAATTATGATGTTATAAAATTAGTTGCATCAATAAAAAAACGACTAAACGGTGTTATTGATGCTAAAGGTGGTCACGCCAAATATTAAAATGTAAAATTTAATTTTGAATTCGTTAATTTTGGAATAATTAAGTTGCTTATAAGCTATAGTATTAAGATGTGTAAAGACTTTCTTGACAGTTAAATTATTGTTCCTTTTTGCTTTTTGTTTATGTTATGTATTTTTCATAATATGGAGTAGCAAAATAAAAAAAACATTTGAAATAAACTTCTAAGAAATATCTTAAATTCATGTCTTAAAATGAAAATTTATTTTTTTTTTTACCTTGTGTAAACACTTTCTTTACAAACTGTATATGTATGCAACGCATGTCTGATAAAGTTTTTCAAATAAAGGAATAAATAGTACACCACTCTGCGTGATTTAACAAACATATCGTGTTCAGACAAGTCCATTCCTGTCTGTTTGTTGTAATAAATACGCATCTAGCCCAATAATGTGCATTAGTAGGCAACAGTGTACGGAGTTATTTTCTCCCTTGTGCAGCGAAAAGTCGTTACTATTGTTTTTGTATTCTACATCTTCATGTTTGTTTATAACCATGCATTGGCAAGTAAGTAAAATGCCTAGGAAGTATGTGGGAATTAACTTATGAAACCCCTAAAACATGATTTCAACCAACTTGTCCGAAAATCTTAAGAACTGTATTTTGGAGTTAAAGTAGAAGATCAAGATAAATCATGGGTTCTTCACATGTGTTGTAAAACTTTTATAACATTGTTAACAAGTGGGTTGAAAGGTACAAAACGTCATATGCATTTTGCAGTACTCATGGTGCGGAGAGAACCGAAAAGCCGTGCCACAGATCGTTACTTGTGTCTCATTAACGTACAGGGCATTGGTCCGAAGTCGAAACATGCTGTGCAGAATACCAACTAACTATCAGCTTTGCGGCTTGCCGAACATAGTGAATAATATCTTATTCCAAAACTACCAGAATTGTAAAGTTTGACGAAGAACTAATGATGATCCAGACTTTCAGACATCAGAATATTCGTTAGAGATTTAAAACTAATGAAATCACAGTCAGAACTGCGAGCATCTAGATTAAAAGAATGGAATCTCCTCGAAGGTGACGTACATATAAGTGATTTCCGAAAACGTGAAAAAGGACTTGCAGATTGTATCGCTCAAGAAGAAACTTTGGTGTACTGCATGAATATTGACAACTTATTTAATGCGTTTGGTAATAAATATGAACCAAACAATTTGCCCCTATTTATTGATTCCAGTATTTTAATTTAGCTTAAAAACGGTTTTACTTCACATGGCGAGAAATACCCATCTGTACCTATAGCTCACGCTGTTCATATGAAGAAATCATACGAAAATATGCGATATCTCCTACAACACAATCAGTATAAAGACTATAAGTGGTCAATCTTTGATTGGGACAGCCGTACACGAAGTAGTCATTATATACAAAAGAATGGCCACTATGTCAAGCACTAACTCCAGTTGTAAAAAATATTATTTATTAAGCCCTGGTTGATCCTACCACGGTTCCATACCAAACTGGGCCAAATGAAAAATTTCGTTATAGCTCTTGATCGGACACGTAGAGGGTTCTTGTACCGGAAAGAGAAAATTCCGAAAGTTAGTGAGGTATAAATTAAAGAGGGCATATTTGTTGGACGGAAACTTTTGAAAAATAGTGAATTTGACAACATTCTAACCGATGTTGAACAGCATGGAGAGCTTTTAAAACTGTTGTGACAGATTTCATTGGAAATATGAAAGCCGAAAATTGGAGAGACCTTGTAACTGAATTGCTTAGTGTTTACAAGAAAATGGGATGTAACATGTCACTTAAACTTCACTTTCTGGATGCTCATCTTGATTTATTTCCGGAGAATTTGGGTGCGATAAGCGACGAACATAGAGAAAGGTTTCACTAGTACGTCGCAATAATGGAAAATGATACCAAGGAAAATAAAGTCCTACTATGCTTTCTGATTACCTACTGCTCGATATCACTTCGAAATGTCACAGGAACAAAATATCGACGTAAAATATCCACAAAACTATTTTGAAGTAAGTGTAACAAGACAAACATATTGATATAGAATTAGATTCAGTATAAAACACACTTTATATCAAAAAATCTTTGGGTGATAGAGAAAATCTGAGGTAATTTTCAGTTTTCTTGTGTAATTTTGCTTAAGAAACACTAATGTTTTATGCATGTCACACAAAAAGAGTTGATTTTTTTAAATAGTATTACTAACGATCTTGAGATGGTCAGTAAACAATTCTCTTTCTCCCTTTACGCTGACGCCAGAAAATTTTTTAAAACCATTTCTTCTCTGCACGACTCCACCCCTCTTCAAGAATATCTCGATCGGTTTTCAATCTGGTGCCTCAAAAACTGGACGTGGCTCAAGTGGTAGTGGACTGGCTTCCAAATAGGAGGCTTCGGTGTTCGAATCCCAACAAGTACCAACTCAGCCTAAATATCTTTTTCCATTTCTAAAAAACTTAACACATGCTGATGCATTACAATTCTATTCATACCCACTGAGTGGAGAGTTCTTAAAAAAGAAGCCAATTGCCGATCTATAACCTTTTTCCGTAAATGCAACCCTTCTCCTCCCTTTATTTTTTTATGTTCAATCAATTCAGCTGGTTCATTTTTTTTCAAGGCCTTGGCATATTATTCGATTGTGAGCTTAATTTCCTTCACATATCGATAACGTTATTATCTTTAAACCCAACTCATCACTTGGCTTTATTAACCAGTGGTCCAAGGAATTTCCCAAGCTATGCGTAACCAGATCTCTTTATGTTACCTTTGTTCGTTTTACTTGAGTATGCCAGTTAAGCTTTGTACTCCTTTCACGACATCATATTTCCCGAATTGAGGGTTTTTAATATCGATCCTTCTGATTTGCTTTTCTTGGTCTGCCCTTGAACGACCCTTTAATTTTACCTCCATATCAGTACCGACTCAAACTTCTCAATATAAATTCGTTAGAAAAACGTAGGAATATTGCTGACATCCTTTTCAACTCTATTCCCTTCAACACCAACCCACATAATCTACGTTGTCTTCGTCTCTCCTCTCTACCGGGCCACCACACCTTTTATGGCTCAAATGAACCTGTCTTCTGTGTGCTCCGAAAGGTCAACTCAATCAATTCTGGAATTCTCTCTCATGCCGAGAATTCTTCGAATTCATGTTCAATTTTTTTGCATTCTGCAAACATTTAAAGATGAATAATTTAAGGTTAGGCATCATACGCTTTCCAAAAATAAAAATTGACATACAATGCATATAAAGGAGAACTGCATTAATAATGATGTGAAATTATGTGAAAGTTAGGCAACTTGTCAAGTTTATTAAGAACTATGATATTTATAAAGTATATTGATCTGAAAACAAAACGCTAAATCCATTATACAAAAAAAAGGCTAGAAAGCTTCCATTGATAGATATTAAGTACAAACGGATACATTAACATATAATATTTAGAACGTAAATATTATATAAAAGTGCTGAACTTACAAAATAAAAACTTGTTAATAATATTTCATATTTATGGAGCCGAAAATGACTTACTAAGAATGTACACGTCCATTCACGAAAGCATCGATTCTTTTAATTGTGATTTGCAGGTCTTCAAGTGAAAGTCTTAGAAAACTTATTTAAATTCGTTACTATTTAAATTATGTAAACATGATTTATTTGCATAATAGGTACCATATGTAATTATTAAATAGTTCAATTATTACGTTTTCGTAAAAAAAAATTTAAAATAAGGTACTGCATGTGTCATATACATAATTATCGATTGAAGTTCATTCGACACCTAACCACACATTTATGGGTATAATACGAGTATGTATGTGTGTATAATGTACATACATGTTTTAAATTTGAGAAAAATACTACGTTAAAAGAAAAGAAGCTTGCAACTGCGATAAAGCTCTTCAATCTGTTTCAAAGCAACCAAATATACAGCCATTTAGAAGCGATACTATGCGACGAACATTATCATCAGAAGCAAAAGCTTTTCACATCAGGACTACCCTGTCTTTGCTTTCTCTTTCAGACGACCACATGTTTTTTTCAGACTTTCATATAAACCAACTTCGAATACCATACCATATTTCTGTTAATAGCTAATTGACAAAATTCTTTAAAGCTACCGCAACTGCATATCGTCTTACATTTTCAACGACATTTTTAATGAGATTGAAAGATTTGTAATTGTACATATGTACATATTTAATAGTGAATATTACATATTTTACCCCTACGTCGTTTTCTAATGATTTTTTCTTAATGGACTTTTATAAAAGGAACAATCAATTGCGGCTATCGTTACCTTGAACTCTTGAGGAGTATAACGTGTAATATCTGACGTTTGCTTCTTACGAATCATGTTATGAATAGTCATTTAATAAAATAATATAATTAACGTGGAAGTAGCATTCTACGTTGTCATTATAACACTGACTACATACATGTACATACATCTGGATATGAAAAAATAAAATGTAAAGAACATAGCATATTATATATATGTATATGGTACATAAGTACATACATCCATATACGTATATATGAAAAAAGAAATCCATCGTTTGATTTCTATTTACTGTTTTTTTGGATAGACTATAGTTATAGGTTTTGATCCACACTGAACTGTCCCGGTTAAATCATTTCATAGGTCTTTTGGTAAAAAATGTAGGCAACATGTGCTATAATACATGATACAAATGGGACCTGACAATAGAAAATCTTATTTTTATATATTCCAGATTCAATCTATAGTTGACGGATTATTACCTTTTTTGTTATAATGCTTGCAGATGATTATTGTACTGTTAAGCGTTTGCACCAAAGGCACTGACAGAGAGATTATTACCGCAGTTTGTTCTTCTTACTATACTGGAAAACCATAGGCGTATAATAACCAAAGAAGAACAGTAATATCTAATAACAGTACTCAAAAAATGTATACTTGACCGAGTTCCTACATTTGGTGAGTGTCGATAAGATGAAAGAAATGTCGTATATGTATATTTATATTGACGTATCCCAGTGCCAACTGATAAAAGGTGCGGAAATATGACATCACATATGTATACCTTTATATATGCATACCTATATACAGTGACACAACTTTTTGATCACATGATCAGAGCAAAGTATAACTTTTAATGTAACTCTTCAAGTTTAACAGTTAGAGCAACTTAATTTTTACTCAAAATAAATGGAAAGATTATGAATCAGCACAGTAATAGCAAACGAAAATGCACTGTTAATTTGTGAGAATTTGTAAACGTTCTTAGGCAACGCATGTGAGCACTGACACTGTCGCAGTTGCATATTGTGAGTACAAAGTTTGCCCAAGTGTTTAGTTTTCTCTGTGTTTTTGTTAAAAATAAAAATATTTAAAGTATTAAAATAAGAATTTTACATAAAGTACATTTAAATTTTACAATAGTTTAAACAATTAAAATAATAGTTTCAAATTTGATGGTAGATGAAAGAACTAGGTATCTTCAAAATTTAGGAAGTGGAAAGGCTAATTGTTTCCAAGACAACTCATTAATAAATTTCTCGAAAACGTGGAGTTTCAGTGGGAGTTGTATCCAAAATACGCAAAAATTTGAAGCCTGACGCTGAAAAAAATAAGTCTGGAAGGAAACCAATTTTAAATTCAAATATACAAAGGCGTATTGTGTGGCATATTAAATGTGGAGTATATGAAAATGTGGTCTAGATTAATAAGGCATTAAACCGATACAATGGGATTAGTTTAACATCTGAGGCTGTGCGAACAATTTTGCGCAGAAATGGTTTTCACTGACCACCATAAGAAATCAAGGCTACAATTTCGCCAAAAATATAAGAGTTATTGTTGGGCAAGGGTAATTTGGTCGGATGAAACAAAAATAAACCACCTTGGGTCCGGTTTTTCCTTGGTCGCCAATGGATCTGGAAAAGGCCAGGTGAGCCAATCTTATAATTTGGTGATGCATGTGCAAAGAAAGGGTTGGTGAATGCATTAGAGTGGTTGATCGCATTAATGCCACTCATTACATCACCATTCGCGAAAAAGGACTCCTTACAAGTTTGGAAAAGTGGCATAAAGATTATCGGACATTACCTTCCAGCAAGATAATAATCCGAAAAAAACAGCCAAAATTACAAAAGCGTTACTGCAAAATCAGCAATTTCAAATACTTGATCGGTCACCACAATATCCAGGCCTCAATCCGATCGAACATTTTTGGGTTGAGGTAAAACGTGCCATTTCGGATTTGCCTGGAGATTGTCCGGATTTGCATGAATTATGGCACCGCAATTAAACTGCTTGACTTAATATCACCGCATGTCAATGTAAAAAGTTAATAGAATAAAAGTGGTCCTCAAAGCAAAAGGAGGCCATACGAATTACTAAGTAGGAACAGTTTCGCAGTCAACAAATTGATCAAATGCCCTATATTTACTTTTGTTGTATTAAATTGTGTTAAAAGATGAATTTGGTCCCAATTATATTTTATACTGAATTATTATATTATTTTATTTTTTTGTTCAAAATTTCGTTGAATTATAAGCACAAATAAAAAAGTTACGAACAAAAGTCTTTTATTCTGCAAATCATGTGATCAAAGAGTCACTGTATATACATATAAATGAATATAAAAACTACCAGACACTTCCTCTGCAAAGCAGAGAAGTGATCCTTGAGCGAATAGAACTGTGGAAGTTCCAAATTTAGTGCTACAATCATTTGAAGAACTTCTGATTCACTAGTTACTTTAATTGCATATAAGTATGGTAGTCTGCAGTAGATGTATGTTTTCATTTTGAGAAATCTAGCATTACATGAGTGCATTATTTTGGACTCTTACGATGTTGTTTAGATGTTCATATTATTATCAATATCGCCAACAGAAAAATTGTTGAATATTGCTTCGTCAGCAGAAAGCGTTATCCATCCTAAGAGCTTACATACTTATACCATGTTTTCACTCAAGCCTTGTAATAAATTTCTGTTCGAAGAAATACCGATATAGAGGGTCATCCAACGAGAGGTATCTTTTAGATTTGGCGCCATTGTTGAACTGTCCACATTCAATCACCATTGCGATAACTTTTGATAAGTAAAAAGTAAAAGGGTATCGGAACATACTCATACAATGCGTTAAAATTCTAAAAATTCACTAGAAAAACCCTAAAAAAAAAAATTAAGGTTCGTAGTGTTTTTTGTCATCATCAAGGGTATTCTCGCATAGCTTTAGTGAAGTTAATCAATAAATTTAAGCATCTTGGACACGTTAGTGAGCTGCCGTAGCTCAGAGTGTGGTTGCAAAGCCAGGTGTTTTCGTTTCGATACGACCACAAGAATTGGGCCTACCGCAAAAACTTTTCACCGCATTTTATATAAAGATCTTTACCTACATGCTTGTAAGGTCCATTTGAAGAATTGAATTGAAGCCAGCAGAATACGTACAATGCGACGCAAGAAGACCATGATTTTTTACAAAAAATATTCTAAGTGATAAGGCTCATTTCCATTTGTCTGGGTACGTAAGCAAACAAAACTCTCACATCTGAGGTTCCAAAAATCCTAGATAAATTGTGGAACAATTTCTTTACCCACAACAAGTGACAGATTGGAGCGGGTTTTGAGCTGGTGGTGTCATTGAGCCATACTTTTTCGAAAAGGATGCATGTGCGACCGTTTCAGTGAAGATGTTTCCACACGCCACACAGCTGGTGAAACAATGGCTCTATTGTGTGAACAATTTTCTGGACGTGTGATTTCTCGATGAAGACTTCAATTGGGCGCCGAGATCGTGTGAACTAACACAATTGGACTTTTTCCTTTGAGGCTATGTTAAAGATAAAGTCTACCTCAATGTTCCACTAATGACTCATGTACTAAAAGAAAATATCAGAGTTGTTTTTCACGAAATACAACCGCAATTATGAGAAAACGTGATGAAAAATTTCATCAGAGAATTGACTATTTGTAGGCGGACATATGGCAAATATTATATTCTATTACCAAGCGTATTGTTTATTTTTTAGATTAAAGTAAACATATCACCACTTTCTAAAAATGCTGCGTTTTTCTATTAATTTAAATTGACATATATAAGGTTACCCAATAGGATGGTAACCTTATAAATTGGTTTTAAATATTTAATTAAAAGCCCCGAAGGGCTTTTCACGAACGAGTTGTGTGGCTTAGAAAAGAATTTCAAAATACGTACAATATGGGCGTGAGCTTTATAGGGCTATTTTGAATCATATCTATCAAGTGCAGAGAGGTTTAGGAGACATTCCCTAAAGAAGTTGGCATTAACATGCATACCGAGAATGAAAAGATTCTCCGTGATAACCGACAGGTTGCGTTTTGGAAACATTAAATTGCACTCTGCTGGTGATTCCCCAATTAAGAATCCTATTAATATCGGAATTTAGTGAACTTAACACACGCTTTCCCTTCCATTATACGGCTGAAGAGCAGGGATTTGAGTGCGAATAAAGAAAACAGAGAGTTATATCGTCAACAAAGTATATACTGGATTTGAAGTGGGAGATAAGAGATCGCTAATTAAAATTAAAAGAGATGACGAAACCGAGCTCTCGAGCATACCAGCAGTTATTTTATAGATTTCAGATTTGGAACCGTACTGGACAACATGAATAAAACACATCGAAATGTAATTTCTAAACAACAGAAGAAGAGATTCGTCGATCCAGAATCCAGACTTTTTCTACAAACGGGCCTAACACCAAAACCTGTATTTGCTTTTGAAATACAATATGAAGTGCAACTATCTTGATTTCGTCAAATCAATCTAGATTTAGTTTTCTAGTTTGAGTTTTCGGTGGGACGTGCCATCAAGTCACTAGAAGAGTTATTGCTATGAAAACCATAGTACGGGTCATGAAAATGTATGAAAAGTTTTCATATCTCAAGATTTGATATTTCAAGTGATGGCAGTTTGTCAGCATTTCCATGAACTTGCAATGGTTCTGTAGAAGGAGATTGAAGAAGATTCGTCTTTTTAAGGGACGGGCTGGGCATATGCTGTTTTCCTTCTTTTCAGAAAATGTTATTTAATTAGAATTAATCGAAAATCTTACGCAGTAGTAAGAACCGGTAGTAAGAGACGGAAACCTCTTCAGAGAAAGAAGAATACCATCTAATAGCCATACAGTTAAGACGGTATTCTTCTTTCGATCTTAATAAAATAAATGCTTTTATAGCTTCGATGGAAAAAATTGCAGTGACAGTAAAGAAGAAATTCAAAGAGGGGGAGCACACCAAAGCACAACAAGTCCGTTGTTTTGTGAGGTTTTACAAGATTCTCCATTAAAGCTACAAATTAACGACTGCAGAACAAATTCTCCTGTAATAGAGCCTTCCTTCAACAACTTCTAATAATTGGATAAAGGCGTATACAGATAACCGTTAACGAAGCAGCCGCACAAAGACGGAATTATTGAGTTGCTATTTTTAATAAGCTGCCAACCCAACTTCAAAAATATATTCAAAAGGAGTTATCTTACTGCAATGCCAAAGTTATTGAGCTCACTTGTAAACCATTGGAATCGAAAAATGTCTCTTCAATGGATCGCCGAACACAATAATCATGTGTCTGGCTTAAGCATACTCATCACAGTGTTGAACGAAGGAAAACATACATTTGGTATGTATATGGTATGAAAATGATATGTAAAGAACAATTGACAGCAACAGAAATGAGAATGCATAAATTTCAAAAATCATCTTCATAGACTTACACCAAAAGAACATTTCCCAATTATTCAAATCTATTTTGAAAATCGGTCTTTAGTTCACGAAACATATGGAAAATTTTTTTACTGATCGTCATTATCAACCAGATAGACTCGCTGTATGTTGTGTTGTGGATAAATGCTGTACCACCTATACTATTCATGGCTACAATGGGATACAGAAGAAATTGTAGCCGCTGTGAATGAAGTTTTAGCGGAAGATCTAGAATTGTCAATTCGTCATTATTTTCAGAAACAAAAAAGAAAAAATAAATTTCTTCATACCAACAATCATATATAAACAAATATTACTGTGACCATAATTATTTTAGCAACTTAATTACAAATTTGTGTACTTATATAAATAATATCGCTTTAATTTTAATATTTTGTTGTTAGTTTTTTTTTTACCGAGGTCATATTTTTTAGACAAACTCTCCTGAGAGTACAAATAGAGGAGCTTTATATTTGCTTATGTTAGTTTCGTATCTTGAGAACTATTGACTTGAAATGAAATGACCTGAACTTGTTTTTTGTAAATACAAAGTGCACCATTCAAAAGTGCAAAAAGTGTGGGTTAATAAGCTATTTATCCAAAAAAAAAAAAAAAAAAATAATGATCTTGAAAAACTTTTGGCAAATTAACTTTAGGGCAACATTTACATTGAAACAAATAAAATAATTATAATTACGAGTTCTACGATGCTATATTTGTTACCATAAATATTGAAAGATTTTATTTTCAATAGGAATCGAAATAGGGCATCTTAAAACACCTGTATCTCGGAGTTTATGCATTTATGTTTTTTTCAAAATAAGTCAAGGAATCATCCATTACGGTCTTTAACACATTATTATCGAAAAATAATTATAATAACATACATATCACAGTACACACTTTTTAACTATCTAGACTACATATAGAATATGTTAAAATTAATATTCTTTATAGTATGAACAATATTGCATTCTTATACTGAGTTTACTATATTATGTATTTTTATTTTATTTCACCCACCTGAGGTGTCCGCGTATTTTCGTTTGTATAGTTGCATTGGCAGCCTTCCTCACAGCAAAGTCGTACTAATTCATGTTCACCACATGTACATGGCTCTTCGTCTTCTTCATCGTATGCACAATCTTCACGAATTAAAATAATATAATCGGCCTCGAAGAACTCGTTACGCGTCTCATCAAACACAACACGATTTTTACGTACAGGAGGAGGTCGATTTGGTTTCTTAAGAAGACCGCGCAACTGACCATTTGTTTCACGCATTTTGCTTTCAACTGCTTCCGTTGATCGATCAAGATTGCCGATTATTGTTTGTTCAACAGAGGAGTTATAGTAACCGCTAAAGTGATTAGTTGCAGGATTTTCAACTTTTTCTAAACATAAATCTTGACATTTAAGCTTGCATACGTTATTGTTACAATCATTTTTGTCATTAGCGAAAAATATGGATGATTTTAGATCCCCACTGCAGTCTTCGTTGTCGTCTAGAAGTTCATCGTAACAATCAAACCTTAATATATCTTCATACAATTGATTATTTTTACTACGAAATGAGTGTAAATCACTAAACTGTCGAACATCAAATTCCGATATCGATGGCACTGGTCTATTTATGTACAAAAAATCCTTTTTTTCCAAGTTATAACGGGCAGATTTTTTGGGTATTAAAGAACTATATATAGGAGCAGATAGATCGTAGAAATCATTGAAGCATTTACTTGTAGTTTCGTTAAATCTATTGGTTTTAATATTAAAATTACACAAACTGCCACTTTCTGATACTAAATTACAATTATTATTAATCTTACTAAGGTAGTTATTTTTAATTGGTGTTTGAAAGACTCTATCGTTACATTTTACAATATCGTTATCTTCAATACTTGTATTGGTAAAGCTTTCACCTTCCTCTTTTTTGGATGTTAGAAAAACCTTGATGCTGTCACGTTTACACAATGGGTACCTAGTGTTTTTCCCTTTTATTCCTTTAAGAGAGGATTTTGTTTTCTCTGACAATTGATTTTGGGGGAAATTGTGGGTAGATACGCTAATTCCCTCGTCCGTCGATTGTCGAATTTTTTTGATTTTTCGAACAAATGTCAAGCCTTCAAAGTTCTCTTCTAGACGTTTTAAGCGTTGACTAGCTTTAAATGCATCATCCTCAACAAGGTGTCTATTTTTTTTATTACTGACATTTGATGGAATTGTACTAACGTTGTGTTGTTGTTCATTGTTATTGTTACTATTGATTCTGTTTGTTTTGTTGTTGTTGCTGTTAGATTGTTTTTGTACATCACTAACCTTAAACAATGAATGGGAAGCTTTTTTTTCGGTCTCTGGGCTTAAAGTAAAATGACTTGTTGGAGATGTGTTTGTTTTATGGATTGAATAGAATGATGACGTCTGGCAACGTGTGTCATCGCAAACCTTATGAGTTTTGTTATGTTGGAACACTCTTGTGTTATCATCGGTTGCGTTTTCTGCCTTCTCAACCTTCTCAGCGTTATCGGTCTCTTCAACGACCTCAAAGCTATTTTTCTTATAATTTTTAAAACTAACTATTCCAACTGCTACTCCTGCTGTTGCTCTTACTGAAGATGATAAAGTTGCTAATTTTAGTGAAGATTGAGTTGTAACAAAAAAATTTTTAACATTTTCATTTGAATTGTTAACCTCTTCGTTGTGAATGATGAGAAAAACATTGCTAATATTACATACACTTGGAATATTGTAATTCAATTTTTGTACACGTTTTAAAGAAATTGTATTGGAAGTACTACATTTCGCGTTAATTACCGTCCTAGACAGCCACTGAGGCTGCAAGTTTTGACAAGTTATAATAAAGATTTTTTTCGGATGGTAAAAATGACTTAAGCTTTTGCTAAGAAGGTTATGCAGGAAATCTTTTTCAATGGCGGAACTTGATTTTAAATTAAAGCAAAAAATATCGTTGGTTGGTCTTAAAACAAATTCACTTTGCACGAAACTACACGAATTATCCAAGGGTGGATTTTTGGCCAAGAAATTTTTAAGAAAAATAGATTTTTCTTCAGCTGTTAAACATTTTTCAAAATTGTGCACTGACGAACTACGAACCGACGGAGTCGATGCCCAGCTTGTAGTGGTGATAGAAGTGGCTATTGTGTTGGTAGGTAATACAAAGTTAGTGTGCTTTAAGTATTTACCAATGTGCTTGTTTGCTTCAACTTCTGTTGTTGGAGCTTCTGTTTCTGACTGGTCTTGGATCGATGATGCTGCTGCTGCTCCTGGCGTTGCTTGCCGTTCTGTTTTTCGACACCGTGTATTAACGCACTTTAACGTACGTGGTTGGGACAAAACTGCGCATGTTATCATACCGTTCAGTGTCGATACATATTTGAAACTTGAGTCTATTGTTGTCAATGTACCACAGCTTTTATGGTGATTGTCCCCAAATGCGGATGCGCACTCAACCGACTCGCCAGCACAACAAACATTTTTGAATATGTTCTTCATACATGAACCAGCATTATATTTCCCTGTCTCCTGGAGTGCGGGTGGCGGTGAAGTGTAAACAGTATTCGTATATCTTGTAGCGGTTGAACTACCACACTCAGAAAAAATCTTTTTACCATTATGGTGATGGTGACTACACATTTTGTTATAATTTTGTTTTACTGCTGTACGAATCGCATTGTCTATGGCTGTTTTGCAATTTGAGGGTGACTGTGCTAGTCGTGCTTTGAAAGAGAAGTTAGTGTTGTTTTCACTGCCGCATACTTTATTATGGAAAAATTTTTTGTATTTTACTTAATTGAATAAAATATTTCTTAGTTTTATAAACTTGGTATCAAAATCCATTGTACAAATATCCGCATTTTTTCAATTTGTTTTCTGTTTTTTTATTTACTCCCTTTGAAATGCTGCAAATAAAATAAATATAATTTTCTATATGTTTATAATTGATGGCATAATATTTATTAATAAATTTGTTATTATTTGCTTCTTTAAAGATAATATTTAAGATTTTTAACTGATAAACATACAAACGAATATAAAAAAAAAAAGTAATGCACGGCTATTAGACGTTAGAAAAAACGTACGATTTCGTACAAAAAATGTGCCTAAAGTAATAGCTACATGTACAAATATCCTAGTCTTAAGCATTTGTTTACTTTAATTTGTTAAAAATCTCGTACAAGCTATCAAGAGATTATACGTATGTACACACATGCAGATCAATTCATTTTCTAATAACGACTTGACAACTTTTTTTTTAAATAAAAGGCAAACCATTTGAGATATTTCAAAAACTTTATTATTGGCTTGAAGTAAAATCAAAACTTTTAATGGAACTCGACTTCATTCATATGGCCACCGCGGGCACGTTTGCAGCGGTTGATTCGTTGGACCCAATTTTTAACGACTCGGCCACGCATTTCGGCCGAAACGGCCGCTATTTCGCGTTCAATGTTGTCTCTGAGATCTTCCAACGTAGTCGGCGTGTTGGCATAAACCAATGACTTAACGTAGCCCCACAGAAAATAGTCAAGCGTCGTTAAATCGCACGAACGAGGGCCAATCGACTGTCCCATGTCTTGAGATAACACGCTTACCATACTTACTCTTCAATAAATCGATTGTAGCGTGTGCTGTGTGGCTTGTGGCACCATCCTGTTGAAACCACATGTCGTCCAAGTTAATATTTTCCAATTCGGGCCAAAAATAATCGGCGATCATGGCGCGATAACCCTGACCATTCACAGTAACGTGACAATCGTTATCGTCGACGAAAAAATACGGCACAATAGCGCCGCCGGCATGCAAACCGCACCAAACAGTTATTTTTTGTGGATGAAGTGGTGATTCATGAAGCACATGTGGGTTTTCACCCGACTAATAACGCATATTTTGCTTATTGACGAACCCATTGAGCCAAAAATGAGCTTCGTCACTGAAGATGATTTTGCGATGAAATTCATCATTTTGGCGCATCTTCTCCAGAACCCAATGGGAGAACGTAGCTCGTTAGTGTACTTTACCATGTTGAGTTTACTGGATAAATTGACAGTGACAGTTTGATGATTAGTGAAAAAGTGCATTCACAAATTAAAATCAAAGTTGTCAAGTCCCTATTGGAAAACCTTATATTAATCACCCTGATATTAAAGAATTTAAGTTATTACAATCTTAATTGTATGTATGTATTTTAATATTATGGCATATAATAGGTTTTCTTGTATATTGGGCTGTTCAATACGTTCTGCGGTTTTTTTCTTGGAAGTAGTGTTAATCGTTTCCGAAAATCTCTGTGTATACCGCTATGAAATTTTTGTTTTTAATTTCAACAGAGAGGGTTATCCTTTACATTGTAAAGGGTATTTGTTTTGATCAGACATGTTTTAAGTGGTTTTTTTTTTTTTTTTTTTTTTAAATGGAGGATAAGAAAGTCTATTTTCGGCATATTTTGCTTTTTTTCTTTAAAAAAGATGTTAAGGTGACAGAGGCGCAACAGGAGACTTACTGACACTTCTCAGCGTTGGCTTACACGCTTTCGTTCAGGAAATACAGACCTTGCTGGTGCTGTTCGCTCTGGACGTCCACCCACCATAGACGACAATCAAATTTAAACTGCAGTTATCGTTGACAGGCATTTGACGACACTGGAGATCGCTCAGCGGTTTAACATCGCCAATACAACCATTTCGTAGAGACTGAAATGGCTTGGAATATCGAAAAAGGTGGATGTTTGGGTTCCTCACGAACTCAGTGAAAGAAACATTATGGATCTCATAATGGTCCATGACTTTTTGTTGAGATGAAACTCGCTTGAAACTTTCCTGGAAAAAGTGGTTACGAGAGACGAAAAATTAATGGTTTACAACAACATTCGGCATAAGAGATCATGGTGCGCTCCTGGTAAAACAGTGCAATTATTGCATCCTAAAAAGGTCGCGTTGAGCATTTGGTGGGACTGGGGAGGTATCCTTTACTTAGAGTTGCTTCCACACAATCAGACAATAAATGTCGGTAGATATTGCTCTCAGTTCGATGCTTTAAAGCAGGCGGTGGAAGAAAAACGGCCAGAGTTGGACAGGAAGGGTGTTGTTTCCCATCATGACAACGCCAGACCACACACAGTTTTAGTGACAAAACAAAAGCTGAGTTCATTTGGGCTGGGAAGTTATTCTGTATCCACCGTACTCTAGATACCTTGCGCGTTCTGGCGACCATCTATTTCGCTGTCTCCAAAACAATTTGGACGGAAAGCAATTCAATTCCGAAGATGACATCAAAACATACCTGGAAAACTTTTTTACTCATTACTCTGCTGACTTTTACAAAAGAGCCATTATGTCTCTTCCACAACGTTGGAAGAAAATTATAGACCATGATGGGCAATATCTGACTAATAAAATATAATATTATTTACCAAAAATGTATGTTTCATATTAACTCTAAAAAAAACCTCAGAAGTTTTTGAACAACCCAATACATGTGGTATGTACCCGGGTCGTAGATAAAATTAGAAGAGCAAAGCTCGCAGATATGAAATAAAAGGACTTTTCAAATCTCAAAAAGCTCAGCGTTTGATATTGATAATGATTTGATATTGGTTTGATTCACATGCTTTTGCTAATAAAATTAATTGCAGAATTTAGAAGACTGCAGAACCGATTGATTCGATGGAACCGAGGTTGGTGCCGAAAATATTTTTTTTGGACTAAGTATTATAGTTTAAAATTATGCAGCACAGCTTCTTACAAAAGTAAAACGAACAAGGGGTTTACATTTTTTTTATTTTATTTGCTTGTTAGTTTAACTTCTGAAGAAAAGCTAGTGTTTTAACCATCAGACTTGTATGTATTTATACATATGTATGTAGGAGTTCTGATATTTTATGTGCATGTTTATATAGTCGAAGAAATGCGGATATCTTTATTTTGTAATCAATGAGTAATCCACGATCGACGATCACCGACTGCGCGGTATAATGTGTCAGCATCCAATCAGACGATTGGAGTTTTTTTACAATCAGAGTTTGTTTTCATTGCATTGAGTTACGAAGAAAACATTGTGGCATTCGTCATGAATGGATTGTCTTTATAATACAATGTTGTCACGGAGTTTAATTATTTTTTTGATTGGGATAGGCGGCGGATGGATCTTGTTTACGATTGCCCTGAAGGTATGGACATGGCATAAGCTACGGAATGCGGTAGGCATCTGGAATTGGATAGACTAGCAATGACGACGAATATAAAAAGAAGTACTGACAACGGAATGGGATGAGTTGACGATACGAACTTCAGCAGCACGGTGGTCACCGGTCGTGGACTTGTTAATAAATTGTAGCTAGTTTTTGTACTCCATATATAATGTAACAATTGTACTTAAGAAAAGTGAATAAATATTATAGTTCCTATACATGGGGGCTCAACCGGGATAACCGGAAAAACAGAGAATTATAATATGTAAACGTAAGACGGTTAAGACGGTTAAGAAGGTTAAGACGATTAAGACGATTAAGACGGTTAAGACGATTAGGAAGATTAAGACGGTTAAAACAGTTAAGACGGTTAAGTCAAGTTGAGAAAGGTCAAATCGCGTTGTGATTTGTTGTGTAGTGCGTTGGATGGAAGACCTGACAGTGAAGCAGCTACAGCAATTTCTGAGGAAAAAGGGACTGTCTTATAGATACAACATTAAGAACAACCTCCTGAAGCGTATTAAGGAGAATTTCGGAGAGAAAATTACTGTGGAAGACATACTAAACGAAGACAGGGAAGACGAGTTAAGAAAAGAAGAAGTACAAAGTAAAACGATCGAAAACAGCAAAGACGAAAACGGGGAAACAATGTCGAATGAAACAAATAACTTCGTTTTCAGAGACGTTGCAGACTCACTAGAGCATTTCTCGGGAGAAGCTGGAAAAAGCATACCGGTACGGCTAAAAGACTTCGAAAGAATCGCAGCGATGTGTAATTGGAATGACATTCAGAAGTTTTTATACGCAAAACGGCTACTGAAAGGAGCGGCTAAGCTCGCCACGGAAGCAAGAGGGAGTTTCGAGTTATGCAGCATTGAAGACGCTTCTACAAGGGGAATTTAGCGACAGGCGAAGCAGCATCGAGGTTCACCGTGCCATATAATCTCGGAAAAAGAAGTCAACGGAGAGTCTGCTAGAGTATCTGTACTCCATGCAAAAACTGGCTAACGAAGGAAAGGTTGACGAGTCGTCGCTGGTGGAGTACATTCGAAATGGAATCCCAGACTCGGTACAAAACAAAATATTACTATACGAAGCCACAACAATAGAGGAGCTAAAACGGAAACTAGAGTGTTATCGTCAGATGAAACGATTCATGCCAGCCCAGCACACGACCAGTGCAGGTCCAAGCGGTGCCCATATGCGACTGAAGCCGGTAGGGAAAAATGGAGAAATAAGCCAAGCAGGAACGATTAGAAGGTGTCACAATTGCGGAAGTGTGTCGCACATACGAACTGTCCAGATAAGGAGAAAGGAACGAGTTGTTTCAAATGCAACCAGTTTGGCCACATTTCGACGAAAAGAGGAGCGACCATCAACGTCAAGGGCATTACTCACGTAAAACGCATCGAATCGGATGAGCGACACGTTCTAATAAAGGTCAACGGTAAGCCATTTTACGATTTCATTGATAATGGCAGTGACGTTTCCATCATCAACAAGTAATTCACAAAGAAGGTGGGGGAGGTTAGACTAAAGATACCAGGAATGACGCTGAAGGAGTTTGGGGATCAACCACGAAGAACTTTGGGCTCTTGTCTGTTAAAAATGGAAGTTGGGGCAGAGAAGCATTGGATCCGATTTCAAGTGGTAACTGATCATTGGCTGCCAGACGAAGTACTTTTAGGGAGAGATTTTTTGAGAAACATCGAGCTGACCATCAGTCATGGGAAAACGAGAATAGGTAAGAGCGGGGTTACGTCATGTGGAGAAGTCACTGAGTACGAGTTACCAGAAAATGATGTTTGTCAAATCAAGTGGGTTTAAGAGAAAACAAAAAGCTGGAGTTGGAGGTGATCATAGAGGAATATAGAGAGGCAGTGAGTGAAATAGTGGATGAATATAAACCAGAGAGTCCGGCTAAGTCATGTGTTAAAATGAGTATTGTACTAACCGACGAGATTCCAGTTTATCGCAAGGAAAGAAAGCTTGCGCCACCAGAAAGGGATGCCGTGAACAAACAGGTGAACGAATGGTTAGCCGAAGGAGTGATAGTGCTGAGCAGGTCAGAATACGCCAGTCGGATGAACAGAAAACTGATTAAAGATAGATTTTCAATGGCAGTGATGGAGTTTTCGAGCCGTTATACGATGCAAAGTTATTTATAACCTTAGACTTAAGAGATGGATTTTTTCATGTAGATGCAGCTGAGAACAGCAGGAGGTATACGGCATTCGTAACACCGGACGGACAGTATGAATTCTTGAAGGTGCCGTTCGGCTTGTGCAATTCTCCGGCGGCATTCCAACGATTTATCAATAAAATTTTTACAGAGTTGATACTGCAGAAATATATATTGATATACGTGGACGACATCATTATTTTAGCCAAGAGTGAAGACGAAGCACTTCAGAAACTTAAAATTGTTCTTAGCGTAGACGAAAAGTATGGACTGAAGATCAATTGGGAAAAGTGCCAGTTTCTATCGCGCACAGTCGAATTTCTGGGGCACATTGTAGGCGATGGAAAGGCCGTCGGAGGAGAAAGTAAAGGCAGTGCAGAAATTTCCAGTACCAAAAAACACGAAACACGTACAAGGTTTTCTGGGTCTGACGGAGTCCTTCAGAAAATTCATAAGCGGCTATTCTAGGGAGCGATGCTGCTGATAGATTTATTAAGAAAGGAAAATAGATTTAAATTCGGGGAAGAAGAAATGGCGGCATTCAATGAATAAAATTTTATCTTTCCAGTGAGCCCATACAACCCAGATCTACCCACAGAGCTCCATACTGACGCTAGTCTGAAAAGGTACGGAGGGGTGCTGCTACAAAAACACGAAGATCGGAACTTTTATCTAACTTTCTTCTTGAGCTTCAAGACCAGTCAATCGAAGTTTTGGCGATTGTTAGGAAAGGAGTTTACAATTTTTACAGACTGTAAGGCATTCGAGGCAACGATGAAGAAAAAGGACCTGTACCCGCGAGTAACTAGATGGGCTATAATGCTACAAGAATACTCAATGAGGGTTATCCATCGAGCAGGAACTGCGATGAGACATGTCGACGCGTTGAGCAGATATCCGATAATGAGGATCGAGGATGAGCTTATCCACAAGATAAAGACAAATAAGGCCAAAGATGAGTATTGTCAACTTATTCTTAATCTAATTGCAGCCACAGGTGCATTACAAAAACTATGAGACGAGAGTCGGGTTACTATACAAGTTCGAGGAGGGCGCACACTTGCTGGTGGTACCAAAACCTATGCAGAAGGAGATCGTCCGGAGGGTTCATGTGACATGTGAACGCTAGAAAGGTGGTAGCAGTAGTAAGGCAAGACTACTTCATACCCAAACTCAGGAAGTGTATCGAAGACGTCATCGCAAATTGTGTACCTTGTATATTGGTGGCTAAGAAGAGCGGTCGAATGGAAGGTTTCCTGCATTCAATTGAAAAGAGTGACATAGCACTTCACACGTTGCATGTGGACCACTTAGGCCCACTACCGTCGCATATCAAGTTCTATAATCATCTATTTGTAGTGGTAAATGCATTCACCAAATTCACCTGGATATATCCTGTGAAGACAAACAAATGTGAAGAAGTAATCAAGAAGCTGGAGATGCAAAGCGAAACGTTCGCAAACCCAACGCGATTGATCTCAGAGAGAGGCACGGCATTTACAGCGAATGCGTTCAAGGACTTTTGTGGTCAAAGAGGTATTTAACACGTGATGACGACAACCGGAGTACCACGCGGTAACGACCAAGTCGAAAGGAGAAATAGGATCATAATCGGGATGCTATCGAGGATATCAGCAGATGATCCAACCAAATGGTACCAGCACGTGAGTCAAGTCCAAAGAGCGACAAACTCGACAATATCGAGGTCAACGAAAAGGAGTCGATTCCAACTTATGTTCGGAACCGTCATGCGAATAAAAGAAGACTTGGAGATGAAAAACCTACTGGAAGAAGCAATTTTGGACGATTTTGAGACTACCAGAGACGAAATGCGTAAAAAGGCAAGAGAGGAAATACTGAAAGTCCAGACGAAGAATCAACGAACCTACAACAGGAAACGTAAGAAGGCCACCACATACCAAGTCGGCGACCTGGTGGCCATAAAACGAACACAGTTTGGAGCTGGATTGAAGTTGCACGCGGAATACTTGGGTCCGTATGAAGTAACAAAACTGAAGCGAAACGAGCGGTACGATGTCAAGAAGGTGGGGCAGCACGAGGGTCTGAACGCTACCAGCACGTCGGAGGATTATATGAAGCCATGGATGCGATTGGACAATGAAGACATGAAAAGCGACGGCGAAGATGACATGGAAGAAGACGACATCGCCTGAGGACAGCCGATCTCTCTAGGATGGCCGAATGTAGGACTTCTGATATTTTATGTGTATGTTTATATAGTCAAAAAAATGCGGATATCTGTATTTTGTAATCAATGAGTAATCCACGATCGACGACCACCGACTGCCCGGTATAATGTGTCAGCATGAGTAGTCGTCGTCGTCGTATTTTCGTCTGTTGATCCAGACGATTGGAGTTTGTTTACAATCAGAGTTGAATGGATTTGGTGCTGACCTATATTAGGAAGCATAAAAGCCAGAGTGATATGAGCAATGTTGTTTTTATAATACAATGTTTTCACGGAGGTCAATTATTATTTTGATTGGGATAGGCGGCGGATGGATCTTGTTTACGATTGCCCTGAAGGTATGGACGTGGCATAAGGTACGGAATGCAGTAGGCATCTGGAATTAGATTGACTAGCAATGACGACAAATATAAAAAGAAGAACTGACAACGGAATGGGATGAGTTGACGGTACAAACTTCAGCAGCACGGTGGTCACCGGTCGTGGACTTCTTAATAAATTGTAACTAGTAATTGTACTTAAGAGAAGTGAATAAATATTATAGCTCCTATATGTATGCATCATGAAGATGATGTATTTCAGTATAAACAGATGAAGTAGGTTCTCAAGCAATGACGAAAAATTTGATAAGCCCTTATACTGAAGCTTCAGTATCTGTTAGGCGGAATTGAAGGCGCACTCGACAAGAAGGAATACGCCTTGAGCATTTTCATAGAGTTCGAGAGTGCTTTCACGGCAACAACACGGCGTAGACGAATTACTAGTTTGTGGATAAAAGCTATGCTGGTGAATATGACATTAATTGCGGATACTGGCCGCCGCTAATAAGTGCTGGGGGGCGTAAATAGGGGTTGCCCACAAGGTGGCGTTCTGCCTTTATTGCTATGGTACATGTTAGTCGACTCACTGCTTAACGCGCTCAATAGTTCTAACATCTATGCACAAACATACGTATAAAATGTAGTTGTACTGTCTGTCGAATCGTGTCTAGTGACTGTCTTTGCTCTAAAACGCAGCCAGCCTTAGACGTGACTGATGACTGCTGCACTTTTAATGGTCTCTTAGTTCAAAACTGAGGTTCTTCATTTACGAGAAGAAGGAATCAGATAAAAAACTTCTCTAGACTTAACATGGACGTGGGGCCCTTTTTGGTGGGGCCAGATACACGGATATGGTAAGTCCAATTATATCCTATGCATCGATTGTCTGGTGGGAAAGGCTCTACCGGAAATATGTGATTACTGCTTTTAATAGACTCCAAAGAACGGTTTCTCTCTGAGGCATGAGATCTTGACCCAGCAATCCTGGCACCGCTCTAGACGCATTGATGAATCTCCCTTTTCTTGATATTCATATCATGAGCTGCACTCTCCAAAGCCATCTTCCGTCTAAAAATAAGTGGTCTTTGGTACAACACGCACTGCAGCTTTGATGATCTTTTGCGCCGACTATTTTATAGCTCCGGTCTTATGGACATGCCGTTCCATGCAATGATACCGGAATACCTGTTGTGGAAAAAATACGAAATGGACTTTCTTGTGAACAGAACAAGCTTCGGCCAGAATCTTTACGGACGGCTCCAAAACCAATATATGTAGAATTTGGTGCTGGTGTGTTTCTGGAGGACGCAACGTTAGATTTCACTTCACGTTAGGAAAGCTTCCAAGCGGAGATTTACGCAATGCTGATGGCAGCGAAATATATTGCGGAGAACCGGTGGGAAAGGCTAAGTATTTGCATCTGTAGCGACAGCCAAACTGCGCTAGTTCTTTGTCTGTGTGTTCTGTTCCGACATGAAAAAACCCTTATGCTATTCTTTGACATATTGATGGTGTTATTTACTCCAGTTTTATGTAACATATGTATATTTGAACTTCAGCTACTCTTTAGCACAAAGCTTTTTGTCATGCTTTCTTTTGTGTTGTTTTTACGCTGTATATGGCGTAAATTGGAAAATGGTATTTTATATATTTTGCTTGAGGTAAAGGAAAGTGTCCTTATATAGGTTAAGTACGTAAAATAATTTTAAAACTATAATTTTCATCCTCATCTGTGTGTGGCAAAAAAACATTTTTTAAATATTTCTTCAGAGAACAACAAGGGAAAATTAAAGTTGATTATAATTTTGAAATACATATTCAATCCAGAAATGGAAAGTACAAAATTTCTTCTCAAGAGCAATTTTCCAAATAAAACTTTACAAAACCTCTTTTCCTATAATCAATCAAAATAATTTTAGTATTTTGGTTAAAATAATTGTAAAAAAAGAGAAATAACACTGACATATATTCATCGTTTCAAGAGTAAGAGTAAAAAATCAATTTTTTACACGTTTTAAAATATAATAAGCGACAAGAGGTTATTACGAAAGTTACGAAAGCTTATTGCGCGAGATATGGGAACACTCGTTTATATTTTTAATTATAAAAATACGGAATGTGCCATAATGTATGGCCCTTTAGAGTCTTTGGCTTAGAATCCCGGTTGTGGCTCATGCTGTACGAGTGTGCGTCGTTGCTCAATCCTCCTGGAACCACATGTCCGTTCCAACAAAAAAAAGGCTGCTCCAGCATAAACAGCACGCTATGTAATGACTTTGACTGAATGTAATGGTTCTTGGTGTTTTATAGTACTCGCGAATTTTCAAATCCCCCGAAAGCTCAGATTTTTTTTATTTGTTCGTGTATCGACTTAGTTGTCATCTACCTCATTGTTGAGATTCAGGAGGGCGTGAACGTAGATTAGTCACCTTTCACGGTCAATACTCATCAGCAGATGGACTGATTTGAGTTATTTCTGGTTGAAAATGCATAGTGCATGAAAAAAGTGCATTGACCCATGATAACATATGTTGCCTCTACTAAAATATATATATATGAATTTTAAACGATGGAATTAACATCATTAATGGTCAGAATAAATAGCAAGGGACCAAGGTGTTTGCCTTGAGAGACACCAGAGGAGGCTTTCACTGGACCTAAATATAACATGGTAATGTCGTTAATTTAAATAGGATCGAATTCATATTATAAGGCTTATTTAAAAACGAAGTGCCTTTAATTTTTAATTTTAGAATGATTATACCATGAACAATTTTTTGTTGAAATCGGTGGCAATCACGTCAACTTCATTTTCAGATTCTAGTGCACATAGAATGCTTGACACGTATTCCGTTAGGTTGGTGGTTGTAGATCGAATTTGAAAAATTCGTGCTGGTTTTGTAAAACAATAGATTAACAATGGAAAAGTATTATGTCATAAATAATGCTTTCAAAAAGCATACTCGTAAGTATACATGACACCTTAGCAATTGGTCGATAGTTGGATATATCGTCTTGCCGACCTTTTTTATGTAGGATAATAATAAAAGATCTTTTTCGGGTTCAGGGAAATAATCCCTGGGTGGTAGAAAGTTGATAGACAGCTGTAAAAGTTTGAACTAGCATTTCACATTTCCTTTAAAATATAGTGAAAAGGTAATAAGGTCTAGCAGAATAATCATCTTTGAGGTTTATTATTTTATCTTTAACTTGCTCTAAAGTTAGACACTGATTCCAAAGTTTTTTGTGAGTAGCGATTTAAGTAAGATTGATCGGCCTTTTGGTTATGGATGGCGAACGCTTGGCCAAAGAATTGCGAAGAGAAATGCAATAATTTGTGGATCGCTCGAGGGCTTATCAAAAAAATTCAGATATGATGAATAATTGTACGATTTACTTTTTGTTTTGTATATAGAACTGACAGAATCGTTTGGGGTCGAAAATAGAGTACTTAGCCCTATGAAAATTAAAACTGTAAAAATACTCATATGAAACGGGATTAAGACTATTGTCAAGACATGACAACGTAAGAGAAAGGAGAGGGTGGTAACTAGCCAACTTAGAAAGAAGATGTCTGCTTTCTAAAAAGACGCAATTATCTGTATCAGTGGCGAAGACTAGGTCGAGTTATCTGCCAATGTTATTAGTGACACCACCTAATTGATACAGACGACAGTTAGTAAGGCAGTCGATGAAAAGATTTTCTTTATCATAAGCGGGATTTGTTGAAGTAAAAAGGACAGATCAGTCTGGGCCTCTATAAACTTAGGTAAACTAATCCCACTTAAGAAAATAACAAAGTCTTTGGGAAGAGCAGCATTAAAAATACAATCGGTAACATTAACAGCTAGCTCGTAATCTCCAATTAGTTGAGTGGGGTGAATAAAGCAGTAAATAGGAATTGCAGCGCAAACAATTTAAAAAATGCAGTGGACGATTTTTAAAGGGTCTAAATTCGAGACGAGAGTGTATATACTGCTATATACATTTTGCCCTTTATCTAGACCATTGTCCCGGTGTAAGTCGAAGTCGTGGCAAAATAATTCATTATTTTTAACATATGGGTTGAGATTGGTTTCTTTGGGAGCAGAAATGTCGTAGATCAGAATCTGCGAATTAAGATATATACCAGAAATCTAAGGGACAGACATTTGAGTAGCTTCGCAAAGAATTGAGCGGTTGGTTAGGAGCGACGTCTGCAGTCACTCCCCTGAATTGATAAGATGCTTGGTAAATTTTTCCTTTGGGGAAGTATAAGGTCTAAGAAAGAAGGTGGTGTGTAATTGAGATCGGAGTCTGGTGTAGAATATGGAGAAGGACTTAAAATATGTGAGCGAATAAAGTAAGGGTAAACTGTTTTTCATTGAGTGGAATAAGTAGATGCTGTTAGGTTTTTCAAAGGACTGGAAGGAGAATCAAGATTAAAAAATACACATTTAAGAATTGGGTTGGACGGGTGGAAGAATGTTTTGTGTATATGCGACTCGCAGAATGAAGTGAAGAAAGTGAAGAAAGGAATTTTAAGACTCCAGTTTGGATCAGAAGGTTGTTTGGTAGGAAATGGGTTTTTATTGTTAAAGTTGGGTTTAGAATTTACCATAAGAATTGCTTTATGGTCAGACTTAATATTAATATTATTATTAATGGTTCTGTTTTCTAGGTTAAGTGGATTTTAATTTATTGCTTTTTATCTTGGATTTAAAGGTTGCGATATTTGTTAATTCCACTGTTCGGTTTTAATCTTTCCTTGGTTATTTCACACAGATTGATGACTTCTTAAGCAGAGTTGATTAATATCCATTTATATTTTAACGGGATGGTTACCTTGAAAGTGTTGATGGTAATTTTACCTCAGTTGCTAATATCAATTTTAAATTTTGATTTAAAAAATATAGTTAGCCTGTTGCGATCGAGATGTGAACCTCATATTAAAAAGGTAACTGATTCAGCTTTTTTTAAATTGTTCTTTTTTTCACTCCAAAAGGATCCATTAGATTGCCAATCGTGAGATTGTGGGTTCAAGTGTGGGTGCAGAAAACAAATTTCCAGTCAATCCAGAGCTGTCCTCACGACGTTGTCGGATTCTATTTGAGCTTCCCAACAGGAAGTGGTTCGGAGTCAGTGCTTCAATCTCAGGTGAGTCTAACGGAACGTATGTTAAAGGTCGGGAGTTTAGAATGTGCTCGATATCAGCTAAAGTTACCTTAAAAACGTCTTCTCACAAATTCACTGAACGTATCATCCTCTCCCAGGCTCCTCGCATATAAGGGGCGGCTGGAAGAATGAATGACCATTCGACAGCGGGATATTTTTGCTCTAGCTCTTAGTAGGATAGCTTCTCCAGTTCGTTAACCAAGGAACGACTTGCACCTCAAAAATTTGTGCCGTTATCTGACAGGATCCTTTTCAGTACGAACCGACGACTGACAAACTGCTTAAACACAAGCAAAAACGCTTCTGTTGACAAAGATGGTGTAAGTTCTAAGTGAACAGCACGAGTAGTGAGGCTGGTGAATAGTACACCCCACAACTTTTCCCGCTGATGTCCAGTCAGTATGTTCATGGGTCCGAAACAATCCACTCCCGTGTTGAGTGACAGATTGAGCTCGATGATTTCGACACCATTGACAGTCCCTAGAGGTAGATCGGACCAAAACACGAAGAACTGTGATATAAAAGCGTTGTCGTATTTCATTTAGCACAAATTCGTTGTGATGAATACTCTAAGTAGACCTAATTTATCTAAATACGGAGAGCATTTAAAGATTAAACTTTTACGGCTTACCGCTGTTTGTGAACGAAGATTCTTCAATTCCTCTGAGAATGCATCTTCTTGACAGGCTCGAATGATGATTGCGTCGTATTCATGCATATTAACTAACTCATTTATGAATTGTGTCTTCGATGTTGATCTAACAAGCATCTGTGGAAACTTCAGCACATATCGTTGAGCATTGTGCAACTTCTTCCATCTGCTAAAGCGACTTGGATCAGGTGCAATAACAGTCAAATCTGTGGTTTTGATAGTTTCTAAGTAAAAATTGCTTCTGCTTCTGATTCGACCTTATCGCCCGGAATAGTTTCTGGCCATTCATTTTCTGACGAGACAAGAAATTTGGGTCCGCAAAACCATCGTGAGTGCGAGTCAAATTCTGTAATTATTATAAATTATTATATTATAAATAATTAGCGACGAATTTTTAAAACTTCGTTGCATGAAATCTATTGTAATCCAATCAGAACGTTTCTGGAATCAGTCCAAAGGGTATGGTTATTCATCTCGGTTTCAATAAATTTAGCGAGCCGCAATCCCAAGATAGCAGCCATCAGCTCCCGCCTTGGAATCGATACAGGTTTTAAAGATGCAACTCGAGTTTTCGATGCTACTAACGAGTAGCAAACACTTCCTCCGGTTTTAGCACGTAAATAAGCCACAGCGGCATATGCGTTGATGCTTGCATCTATAAAGATGTGTAATTACATATTATTACTACTACTTAAAAGAGAATAACAGCATGGAAGTTGAATTGTGATTGATCTTCATCTCGTATTGGTTTTTCCCAGCTGATACCCGAACGCCAAATGTTTTGTAGAATAATCTTGTCATGAATGACATGAAAACCCAATAGCCCTAGTTTGTCAAATATGGTCATAACGACTCTCAAGATTTGACGTTTGCTGGGAGAAATATTTTCGTCCAAAACTGACATCATTAAGAGGATGCCAGCACAGACCTAGGACCTTCTCATTACCACTGTGAAACTGCTCTATTCCTTTGTCATTCTGTTTAGTTAAACGCGTTAAAGTTTGCAGGACTGTTCTCGAATTAGATGACCAATTCCTCATTTCGAAACCACCTTCACAATGAAATCGTCTCACCGTACCAACTAGTTCTATCATCTCATTCTTATTTTCCACACTTTACAGCCAGTCATCGACGTAAGTACTTTGAATTATAGCACTAACTGCCTTCGAATGAACCTCTGCCCATCTCTTCGCATTTCTATTCTTGATGAAATTTGTTCGTCGTTACTTTTTCCGTAGACAGCCTGTCCTAATCTGCTCCTGCTAGCAATCAGATCATAGCCATCATCTCGAGTCTCCAAAGGCAAACCAATTTTCGCGTTATCCAAGCCAATTATGATTCGGGGTTCCTATAAATGACGTTGTTTCTGTAGCACTGTTGCATCAAGTGACTGCAGTGGTGAACCCAAATTTTATATAATGTGCACGTTTCGTAGACTAAATCGTGGTGCATTGGCTTCACGCGATGAAATGTCTAAGCTTACCACCTTAGAATCTGGCTCATTGTGAGTAATTTCGCCAGTCCATTTTAAGCATAATTCCATTGACGGACCAGTGAGACCCAACTGTGAACTGATGCTTTTTTCCATTAGGGTACATGCAGATCCTTCATCGACGAGTGCGTACGTATGCATTGTCTTTCCAACGCCGTACAGCCTCACAGGAATGTACCAAAACACAATCTTTTGATTCTTTAAATGGAAGAGTATAAATGGTACTGTGTTTTTGGGTTGATTATCTTTCGCCTGGCTACTTCCGACTTGGCTAATCTGACGGCGATATTGTTTCTGGGTATTACTATGTAATTAGAAATTATGAGGCATTTTACAGTTGTCTACTCCACACTGTTGTCTTGCGTTGCAGAGTCTCAGCGAGTGTTTTTTGAAGTAACAGAGGCAGAGATTTTTGTCAAGTACAAACTGCCATCGTTCCTGGGTAGAAAGGTCGAAAGTCGTTGCACTTCGATAGACGATGAACTTGATGGCATTTTGCACATACCACTTGCTGTGAGAAAGAGTTCTTATTTTTTCTATTATTTCAAGGACCAGAATTCTGTGCTTTGGTGTTCTGCTGGCACTCTTCATTTCGTTGTTATTAGTAGTAACCAATGGTCGGAAGATAGTCATCTGATTTTCACAGGTAGCAAGGGCAAAAAGCCACCTATCAAATGTTCCCATATCAACACGAGGTAAAAACAGCTGGTGACGACCCCAATCGAGTTTAAGTTCACTAGGCAGTTTGCCCACCAATTCGGCTAGCAATACCGGGTCGTTGAGACAGTCCACAAAACCGTACAGCTGAAATGGTAGCACAATATTTTTGCACAGACAGTGCGAAATGGATAAGAGATTGCAACTTATCTAGTTTTACAGCTGGCTCCTGTCTTAGCTTGCGCTGCATTGACTCGTAGATGACATCAGGACGACCAAAAAGCATTTTTAATATCTCTATTGCAGAGGAGACAGTGCTTCGCATCACGGGTTTACCCCGTACTGCTTCTAAGGCCGCTCCTTTTAGACTTTATGGAGAAGCTATGGTATAATACGGTAGACATCCGGCAACATATGATTGCGTGGATGAAACAGTTATTGGAAATGGTATTCCAAAATTAATAGGTTCATTACAGAATGTAAAATGCGGATAGCCGCAACATCCAGCCGTTGCTGTGGGCAGACTTCCCGCATGTGCTATTCCAACGGTGTTTCCGTAAACATTAGCTCCTCTGGGCAAGAACAAATTCTATACCTGTTGACTAGTATGTGTTATTGGTCTAAAAACGGGATCTGTGGTGGGAGCAGCATGTATTAGGCTGCGCGCACAGTGAAGCGAGAAGCTTTGTTTGCGATTAAACTGTTCATATGTATGCGATTCTGTGCTACAATTGCAAGCTTCTCACAAACCTCTCGCAAGCGTCTCACAAGCGTCTCGCACACAAACTCTTCTGACTACTTTTTCGAGCGATTCTGTGCGAGTAGTATTCATTGTTGTTGTTATTTCTCCTGATACAATTTTATTTGTTTTGAAGGAAAATCAAGAGGAGAGAATATAAGAAAATTCTTTGTGTAATGCAACGGTACTTTGTACTGTACTTGGTGGTTTTTGTCATAAAAGAAATATAAAAGTGCTGTATTTGATTGATAATTTTTGTAGTGAATTTCTTTAGTGAAATGGATTCAGAACAACAAAAAAAAGCCTCGACTTTGGAACCAAAGAAATAAAAATTATCACAACGGAATTGTTATGGAGAAAAAGTGGGAAGAAGTCTTTGGAATTAAAAGAAAAAAGTAAGTTTTTTTTAAGTACATATATTACATATGTTGTATATAGGCACATACATACTACCTTGATAAAAAAAAAAATATATAACCACCGTTCGGCGCTCCCATTGTTCCGATTTGAGTTCTGTTTTTTTTTTTTTTTTGTTAAGTTGGTACATATGTTGTTGACACTCCCTCTAAATCTTAGCGTCGTAGCTTGACATTTGCCAAAGTTACGTAGCCAAGAGTACATCTATCTCTGTGTGTGTTGGCGATTTTTTTAAATTTTAGAAATGGATTTAAATTTGCAACAACGAACTCGTATTAAATTTTTCCGTAAAAACGGATTAATAGTGAGAGAACATTGGAAATGTTGGAAAAGTGTTTTGACAACGATTCTCTAAAGAAAACCGTCGCTTACTAGTGGCACGAGCGGTTCAAAAGTGGTCGTGAGTCAATCGAACTAAATGATGAACGCAGTGGCAGACCATCAATACCGAAAACCGACGAAAACATTAATAAAGTATGAGAAATGTTGGTCAATAACCGCAAATTAACCATCAGAGAGATAACGGAGGATTTGAACATTGCCTATGGATTCATAGGATTCATTCCGTCGTGTAGCAGCAAAGGTGGTGATAAAAGACCTCAATTTCATGCAAAAACGAGACCATGTTGACGTCGCAAAAGTTATTATTTTCCAGGCTGAATCCAATCCCACATTCATCAAAAGGATCATTACTGGAGACGAGACGTGGGTTTATGAGAACGACACGCAATCCAGACATCATGCAAGTGAATGGCGTTCGCCAAATGAGCCGAGAACAAAAAAACCACGTCGTTTTCAGTCAAAAAAGAAGACAATGCTCACGGTTTTCATGGATTACAACGATGTAGTACATCATGAATTTTTGCCAGAATTCCAGACAGTAAACAAAGAGTTTTATTTGGGCGTTATGAGACATTTGCGTGAAGCAATTCGCCGAAAGGGACCAGAATTTGGGCAGACAACTCGTGGATTTTGCACCATGATAACGCACCGTCGCACAGTGTCATCATTATTCGTAATTTTTTTACGAAAAGTGCAACAAATACCATCCAACAGCCACCGAATTCACCCGATTTGGCTCCTGTGACTTTTTTCTGATCAATCGAGTTAAAAAACCACTACGGTGAACGCGTTCCAGAGGCCGAGAGGAAGTAATAGAAAAATGACAGGAAGCACTGATAGATATACCGAAAATCGAATATAAAAAATGTTTCGAGGATATTTGAAGGGGACAATATAGATTAAGATGAATAAACTTGTATTTTTAATTTTCTGAATAAATTCCGATTTTTTTTTTTGATCAACGTAGTATATTTTGAAGTATATACTCGATTAAAGGTAAAGAAATTTCGAAAATTGTCTCGGGTTAATCGACCACGTTTTTTGGATGTTTGATTTCCAATTATTGAACTCATCTTCCCTGATTCCGAAACAGATACAGTTGCGAGGGAAACTATTGTGTCTATATATATATATATATTGGGTCGTGCGGTTTGCTAAGAGATGGCGTAACTTGATATATTCTATTGTTATTATTCTATTGGAACATGCGTTGGAAAGCTACTGTCATTGTACGTCATTTCAGTATATGTCATTCATTTGAAGCGTAAACAACAATTTTTTTTTTTTCACTTAAATATGTCGAACTTTGTGCCTGAAAAAGTGTTTTTGCGGGGAGTTCTTCTTCATTACTTTAATATGAAGAAAACTGCTGCCGAAAGTCATCGTATTTTGGTGGAAGTTTATGGTGAACATGCGCTAGCTGAGCGAACGTGCCAAAAATGGTTTGCACGATTTAAAAGTGAGGATTTTGGCTTGGAAGACGATAAACGTCCTGCGCAGCCAAAAAAGTTTCAAGATGAAGAACTGGAAGCATTACTCTATGAAGATTGTTGTCAAACACATTTCGAAACGTTTAAAAGTAGCTGGATATATTCAAAAGCAACGAAATTGGGTTCCACATGAATTCAAGCCAAGAGACGTCGAAAGGCGGTTTTGCATGTCCGAAATGCTGCTGAAACGCCACAAAAGGAAACCATTTTTGCATCGGATTGTTACTGGTAATGAAAAATGGATCCATTACGACAACTCCAAGCGCAAAAAATCATATGTGAAACCCGGCCCACCTGCCAAATCAACGGAAAAGCCGAATATCCAAGGCGCGAAGGTAATGCTCTGTGTTTGCTAGGATCAGATGGGTGTGTTGTATTATGAGCTGCTAAAACCGGGTGAAACCATTAATAGACAACGCTACCGAACACAATCAATCCATTTGAAGAGAGCAGCAGCCGAAAAACGCCCGGAATATGCGACCAGACACGAGGCAATAATTTTCCAGCATGACAACGCTCGGCCCCACGTTGCTATTCCGGTTAAAAACTATTTGGAAAACAGTGGAAAACACCCGCCTTATAGCCCAGACCTTGCCCCTTCTGACTACCATTTGTTCCGGTCGATGCAGAACGCCCTCACTGAAATACGGTTCACATCATAGCAGAATTTTAAAAAATTGGCTTGATTCATTCTTGGCTGCCAAGCCGGCGCAGTTCTTTTGGGATGGGATCCAAAAATTGCCAGAAAGATGAGAAAAGTGATAGCTTTAGATGGGCAATACTTTGAATAATACTATTGTACATATTTTTTTTTTTAAATAAACGTTCAAATTTTGAAAAAAAAAACCGCACGTATTAAATTACATACCTAATATATACCTTGCCTTCTATGTCGATAATTGTATTGTGAAGAACGCAAATGGCGGGATAGGCGTTTATTAAAATACTCATTTTTTGGGATGAGAACTTTTCGGGGGTATGGTCTCATAAGCTATTGCAACAACGGATATGCTTCATCTGCCAATATGACATGTGGCATAGGAATAGATAAATTTTGTAAAGCTTTGTTTTTTTCTTAATATTAGCTCTACGAAATAAACCATTTCGAATAAAGCTGAAGAACTTAACGAACCTCCATCGCTTTGCTTCCTATATCCTCCAACTTCTATTATTAAAAATTTACAATGAGCATCCGCTACAGCTTGAAGCACAATCAAAAAAAAAAAAAAAAAAAAGTGTTATAATCGTAGAACATTGTTCTGAAATGAGTTGGGCATTCAATACGGATGTGCTTTCCATCCAGGGCTCCTACACAATTTGGAAAGTTCCACATACTATACTCCAAAGTTCTTCTGATACTTTTTTCATGTTTTTTTGCAGTCGGTTGTGGCATATGGATGGGTTGTAGAGTGATCCACAAGGCTTGTGAGGTAACTTTCACAATTTTTCTTATGGTACTTTCTCCCATCCTGTCGCAAAAAATCTATAATTGTAAACAGGAAATTTATAAAATTTCTATCAATTTTAAAACTTATAAAATTTGTAAAAATTTTATTTTCAGGGGACATTTAAAAAAAAAAATGGAAGCATCTAAGAGACCAATTCCGGGTAGAACTAAAAAAAATTCCACCAGAACGATCGGGGGATACATCCTATCAAGATGACACATATAATGCTTAGCCTTATTTCAAATTAAAGTATTTTTTAAAAGATCAAATGAAATGTCGCACCTCACCCGGAAACCTAAGGTGAAAAAGTGATGTTGAATCACCTAAAGTGCTTAATCCTTCAAGTTTATCAGAGGTTATTTCACAACACCATGGGAAAGTAAATGTTAAGCAAATAGAACAAGTCAATCTAGAACAAGAGGAAGAAATATATTTAAAACAATATATTAAGACAATTTTGAGAAAAATGAGCCTGGATGTTTGAAAGACTTCGATATTACATATAATTGTACGCCACATAAGAAAAAAGCAAACAAATCTAGAAACCCCCAAGTCCATGAAGCTGAGATAATTAAATTCGAAAAACGCACAGCTACTTGAGAAGAAGCATGGCTCTTAAAAAGAGAAAGGTGAAGACGAATCGTTTTTTGATAGCTTGCTCCCTCATGTACGAAAACTACATCCTTCTCAAAAACTTAAAACTTTGGATGCAAGTCCAAGGAATTGTACACGATCTAGTTTACAATCCCGCTCAATCGCTATCATGTCAACAAATTTACTTCATCTAATTGTTCAAACAGATTCTTTTACATCTACGCCAAATGGGTCGCAGGGTTCTAGCTATTAAATCCAACAATATTCTCCAGTTAGCGAGTCCTCAAATATACCATTGAATTGTGTTATTGACAACAGTGAAAAATCAACAGAAGAAACACACGCTCCTGTGATATTTCTTTCAGACAGTTTTGATAACTTTAATTAGTTTGAAATGCGCTGCTCTTAGGTCAATTATTATTTTTTAACTTTTGTTCTAAGCATTTGAAATAATTTTCTTCATAAAATAAAAAATGTGTTACTTACCTTAATGTTAATATACTATAACTAGCTTTTATAGGAATTTTTACAAAATTAGTCCAGTTTCCTAATATCAGAGGTTCAAGCTCATTTTTGGCTCAATGGGCTCGTCAATAAGGAAAATATGCGTAATTGGTCGGGTGAAAACCCACAGGTGCTTCATGAATCACCACTTCATCCACAAATAATAACTGTTTGGTGCGGTTTGCATGCCGGCGGCGTTATTGGGCCATATCTTTTCGTCGACGATAACGATCGTAAAGTTACTGTGAATGGTCAGCGTTATCGCGCCATGATCACCGATTATTTTTGGCTCTAATTGGAATATATGGACGTGGATGACATGTAGTTTCAACAGGATGGTGCCACAAGCCACACAGCACACGGTACAGTCGATTTATTAAAGAATAAGTATGGTGAGCGTGTTATCTTAAAACATGGGCCAGTCGATTGGCCGCCTCGTTCGTGCGATTTAACGCCGCTTGACTATTTTCTGTGGGGTTACGTTAAGTCATTGGTTTATGCCAACACGCCGACGACGTGTGGCCGAGTCGTTGAAAATTGGGTCCTACGAATCAACCGCTGCAAACGTGCCCGCGGTGGTCATATTAACGAAGTCGAGTTCCATTCATAAATGTTTTGATTGTACTTCAAGCCAATAATAAAGTTTTTGTTTGTTTGCCTTTTATCTAAAAAAAAAAGTTGTCAAGCCGTTATTAGAAAACCCTATAGTTGTGCCAGGTAGCAGTTATTCCGGGTGCATGTGAGACATTCAGATGCCCCGATGTGATTTGTGGCTGAGCAGACTCAAATTTACGTCGATGGTATTCTTCAGCATGGTGGAGTGTAATACCACAAGTTTCTCGCCGTGCCCTCTTGGAGTTGATGCGCAGATAGGATAGCAAAAGGTGGAGGGTAACACTTTGTGATGCGTAAATGTCTTCAAATCTTGCGAAATGATTTGGCAATGACCTGGGAACAGGAGGTGTGAAGGAAGAAAGATCTGGCACTTTTTCGATGGGTTGAAAAATTGACGTCTGCACTTCAAGTTGCTTATTTTCAGCTGTTGTTGTTGCGGTAGTGGCGACGGTAGCTAAGCCGGTTGTAGTGCTTATATCATTTGACTCCGAAGAGCTCCATGCGCATGTACTGGATGTAGTTTCGCCTACACATAAAGGCGACATGTCGTTGAGCGAATCCATGTGCAATTAAATATGAGGTTACTTAGAAAAATATTGAAAATGTGTAATATTGGACGTATTTCAAGATAAAACCTTTGTCTTTTTGCTATCCACACAGTAGTAGGTGTAACGATTCCTGAGATTTCGTTGAATTGAGAAATATGCTCGGGAAAGTCGACGAATCCACACTTGCAGTGTGGGGTGGTCATGGTGTAGTAGTATATGCATAGACTCCTCAAACAGAGGGCGTATATTCATGGTTTTGAATAAAAAAAATAGGTTTTTTCTTTTTGCTTCGCCGAAATGCATGCAGTTTATTTATACAGGGTGAGTTTTTTAATTTAAGATACCCAAATTACTCGAAAAATACGCGATACCGCGAAAAATGTTTCAGACAAGAGTCACAAGGTTTTGAAGGGGGCATAAGATGGTGACCACGAGTTTGAACTTTAGCCCCATTTTCAAGGTCAAACTAAGGTCTTTTTTGACTTTTTAATGGGAACCCCTATTTTTTTGACAGAGTCGTAATCTGCGTGAAAAATAACAATTCTTTTACATGAAACACTTTTTTCAAAAATACGTTGTTTTAAGTTTAAAACTTAAGACATCAAAATTACTCGAAAAGTACGAAATATCGCGAAAAATGTTTCAGACAAAAGTCATAAGGTTCTGAAGGGGACATAAGATGTTGACCATGAGTTTAACCTTAAGAGCCACTTTTAAGGCCAAACGAAGGTCATTTTTGATTTTTCAAATGATAATTCCTGATTTTCATTGCTCAGTCGTATTCCTCAATGGGGCACACGACTTTGTCTCAAAGGTCTTATTCATTCAGTGTTAGATACCACTGCACTGGCACGCCTAAATCAATAATCGGTTTCCAACGTTGTTAGGGTGTTAGAAGGTCGACATTTGTTTTCAGGTAGTCACTATTGCCTCGAGTGAAGTAAAAACTCAAAGAAATTTCAGATAGAGACAAATTCAAGAGAAAATTAAAATGATATTAATTTATGGAGAAGTTTCCGCCCAACGTTTCCCAGACCAGATACGATCGCGCGCTTCCTTTAATCGGGTCATCTAACAATTCACTGGTGAAGGAAGTGTGCAACCAAAGAAAATTAATCGGTCAGATAGGGTGGCTGTTGAGGACAATGAAATAGCAGTGTTAGCTGCCGTTGCACACGATCCTCACATTAGCACTCGCCAAATAACTCGTGAATCAGGAATTTCTCAAACGACTGTCTGATATTACATCGGCATAAATACCATTCTTTTCATGTTTTAATGCATCAAGAATTTTCTAGTGAGGATTTTCGCAACCGGGTTTCCTTTTGTCAATGGGCACTTCAGCAAATTGAACGAGACCCCCTTTTCTTCGCCAAGGTGTTATTCTCTGATGAATCGACTTTCACCAATCACGGAACGGTCAATCGACATAATATGCATTACTGGGCTACCGAAAACCTTTTTTGGTTGCGACAAGTTGAACGCCAGCACCCTTGGAATGTTAATGTTTGGGCGGAAATTATGGGTCCATATTTTATTGAAGGCAACTTCAATGGCGAAAAGTATGAAACTTCTTGCTTGACCATCTTCCAGTATTACTAGAAGAATTGCCATTGGAGTTGCGACAAGCAATGTGATTTCAACATGATGGTTGTCCAGCTCATTATTCCGGGGCGTATTAAACAATGTTTACCATCAACGATGGATCGGACGGGGGGGTCCGCGGCAATGGCCTGCTAGATCACCTGATCTTACGTCACTTGATTTCTTCTTGTGGGGCTACTTAAAAAGTGAGGTTTACAGAAAAAAGCCAACAACACGTGAGGACATGAAAAGACGAATAACTGAAACGCCAGAAATACTTCTCAGTTCTGTTGGTTCATTTAGAGCGCGGATAGACAAGTGTATTGAAGTAAATGGTCACATTTTCGAGCATTTGTTGAAAAAGTCTCGGGAAATAAACTTCGAAATGCGTAGAATTCAATAATTTAACAGTGGGAGGCAAGGGGACCCACTCTAATTAATCACCCCGAAGGAAACAAAATACTGCTTCGACCATGTCGTTGTTTCTGGGTTATGATAAACGCAGTATGTAAAAACAAATGACAAGCCTACGAGCAATACGACTGAGCAATGAAAATCAGGAATTATCATTTGAAAAATCAAAAATGACCTTCGTTTGGCCTTAAAAATGGGTCTTAAGGACAAACTCATGATCAACATTTTATGTACCCTTCAGAATCTCGTGGCTTTTGTCTAAAACATTTTTCGCGATATTTCGTACCTTTCGAGTAATTTTGATGTCTTAAGTTTTATGGCACCCTCTGATGGGAAAAGAACGTATTTTTGGAAAAAGTGTTTCATGTAAAAGAATTGTAATTTTTCACGCAGATTACTAATCTGTCAAAAAAATAGGTGTTCCCATTAAAAAATCAAAAGTGACCTTCGTTTGACCTTGAAAACGGGTCTCAAGGTCAAACTCGTGCTCAACATCCTATGTCCCCTCCAGAACTTTGTGACTTTTGTCTGAAACATTTTTCGCGATATCGCGTATTTTTCGAGTAATTTGGATGTCTCAAGTTAAAAAACTCACCCTGTATTCTTAAGACTGATTTCAATATTCGATCTTACTGCTATTTTTACTATCTAGGATGCGGTTGTTATCGTATTGTTGGTATAATAACGGATTATTGCGTTAAATCATGTTTTCCGTACTGCAAGATAATGAAACATGTTATCTTTGTTTACGTTTGTAGTGAGAGATAACGAACATGTGTCGTTGTTTAAGTTTGTAGTGGGAGATAACGAAGAGATAGGCAGGTAGAGAACCTACGTTATTAACTTAAAGCGTCCTCGCTTTAGATTAAATTTCTTTCTTGTCGGAGTCTTAAAAGTTCTACTTCGTATATTTCGTCGATTCTTTGCCTTCTTGCTATTGCTCTTTTTATTTTGTAGCATTTACAGAGTTTGTATGCGCCATGGATGAGTAATGCCATTATGCATAGCACCAGGATAAGATAAATTAATTTTGTATGGCATGTTCTTTGAACATCAAGAAAGTTGATATTTTTTTGGATGTTGCTGAATTTGTAATCGGCATATGATTCGATTATGCGCAGGACGTCTAGTTTTTCGTCATGTTGTTTGAGTATGGCATTTTTGAATTCTTGTTGATGGTTGAAATATTGTTTCCCATCAACAGTTGTAGAATGGTTGAACTGTATTAATTTAGGTCCATCTATTCCACTATTCCAGGTATGCTCGTAGTCTGTGATAATATCCCCGCATTCGAGTATTTATAGTGGTGCATTGTTCTCGTGTATAACTTCGCATTTGGCTGCTTTATTTTCTAATATATGTATTAATAGTACATTTGTCTGGATTCTTAATTTTACATATATAGTTTCCTATGTAATTTTTACATTTTTCAATACGAGTAAATATATTCTTGTATTTTGATATCTTAGGATCTAACAAAAGTTCCCGTTGCTTAAGTGTTAGTGGATATAGATTGAATAAATTACATTTTAATTTTAATATTGGATATTTATAGATAGCTATGTGAATATCGGCATATTCTAAAGTATTTATAATAGGTAAGTCTAATACTTCATTAGATGTTATTTGTTGAATATCTATTAAATTTAAAGTACCTGAATAAAAATTTCCATTTTTAGCAAAATTTGTTGTATTAGCAATAGAGGTTAGTTCGTTGTATACTTCTGTAAGAACTAGGTCGTCTATTTTGGCTTTAGGGTCGAGAGTTTCTAGTATTTTCTCAAACTGTGAATTTATTATCTTGTGTTTATTGTTGTTTTCTATTATCATATTTAATTTTGTCTTGATTTTAATTAAGTCATAGTGATCGGGTGTACTTGTTATAAACTTAAGAGCTGATCCTAGAGAGTTAAGTGATCGTCTAGTTCTAATGATGTTTGGGAGTAATTGTGATTTAAGCATTTCTACAAGTTTTTATTTATTAATATTTGTTCTGTTGAATTTTTATATGCGAATTTCGCTATATTTTCATAAGGTCCTAGAATTTTGGAAAGTTTTGCTATATGGTATAGAAATGTAGTGTCCTAAAAAACGTATACAGGATCTGTTTCTCTCGTTACGTATTTTCTGTTTCTTAGATCGGTTAGATTGTTGCAGAAGGCGGTAGAGATAAAAAATAAAATTATCGTTCTTTGCATGCATGTGCTCGTATAATATCCTTATGTATAATTGTATAATAGTATAGTATTACCCCTATCTTCGTTTACAATGTGTTTGGCGTATTTCGGAACGTTTTTGTTTCGACGGTGTGTTTTGGAGTAAACAATGTCTCCTTTTTTGTATGTGATGCACTTGCGTTTTTTATTATGGTATGAAAGTACCTTATTTTGTTTTCTTTTCTAGTATTTGTTTGATGTCAGGATACCCTCCTCGGTTAAAAAACACGTCCTCGGGTTTTTGTCCTGTCATTGAATCGATGGTTTTATTGCATTGTCCTCCCCTGGTGAAGAATTATATTCTTGTGTTAGGATTCTAGTGTGTTCAATTAAAGTGCTGTGTGTACGCCCTACTTGACCGTTGGTTACCGAATGGATTGTTGGTGTTATTGTATGTACAATTTGTAGCTTTTCAGATACTAATGCTAATTTTGCGTTGGGGTAAATTTGTGATAAGATTTCATCAATGGATTTATGTACATTTTTTTTACTTGGGATTTCGCGTATGTAACAATATTTATAGTATTTATCAGTTGTGCTAATATATATGTTTCCATTTATGTGTGATAAATCTAAATGAATATGTTCGCCCACATGATTTGGTATAGGTGTGGCACCGATTGGTTGTTTGTTTGGTCTGCGTTCATATTTATTTTTTAGGCAGATTTCACAGTCTTGTGCTTCCTTTTTACACGTTTGGCGTATAGTTGGCCAAAAATATGTAGTTAGTATTTCTTGAGCATTATTTTTATAATTCCTATGTGCTCGTTTGTGTGTATGCTTTACTATTTCTTTTTGCCTATTGTGCTAAAACAATTGGTACATTTGGAAACGTTAAAATATTGTCATTTTCGATGTGGAATAAAGTCTTTTCATCCATTTTTAAGACGTTCGTTTGAGTTTATTATTCGTTTTAATCTGTCTAATAGTTCTCCTTTAATTGAACAGAAAAGTGTGTGTGTTTGTAAAGAAATTTCTACTGAGTTGTTTGTACTATAGTTTATAATCATTTGATTTTTACATGTATTTAACGATTGTTTTATGCGTTTTAATTTATCGATTGGTGAGCTTTGAGCTGAGTGTTGTGAGTCGCTTGAAGTTTTGTTAACAATTGGCGAGACAGTGCATCTGCGACCACATTTTGGTGTCTTGGTTTATATACTAATTTAACGCCATATTCTTCGATGAAGTTTTTCCATCGTTTTAATTTTGTGTTCGGGTTTTTTTCAGAAATTGAAAAGATGAGAGACTGATGATCTGTATAAATTGTTAGGTCTGCTATACCGTACAGGTAATTTCTTAGTTTCGTGCTGTAGTTTTGGTCAGTTTTGTTAAGGGTCCTAGATATAAATGAAATAGGTTTCTTATTCTGAGAGAGCACAGCTCCTATTGCAAAGTTACTTGCATCCGTTGTTAATTCAAAAGGTTTGTTGAAGTCGGGTTGGAATAATTCGACTTGTGCTTGTAATGCATCTTTTATTTTAGTTAAAGCCTCGGGTGCTGGATGATCTAGATTAATTAATATTTTTGTGCTTTGATTTTTATTTATACTATTGGGTATGTAATTTAATTCGTGCGTTTTTTTTCAACATTTGAACGTTTATTTAAGAAAAACATTTACAATAGTATTATTTAAAGTATTACCTAGCTGAAGCTATGACTTTTTCCCATCTTTCTGGCAATTTGTGGATCCCATCCCAAAAGAACTGCGCCGGCTTGGCAGCCAAGAATGAATCAAGCCAATTTTTGATATTCTGCTCTGATGTGAACCGTATTTCAGTGAGGGCGTTCTACATCGACCGGAACAAATGGTATTCAGAAGGGCAAGGTCTGGGCTATAAGGCGGGTGGGGTAAGACTTTCCATCCACTGTTTTCAAAATAGCTCTTAACCGGAATAGCAACGTAGGGCCGAGCGTTGTTATAATGGAAAATTATTGCCTCGTGTCTGGTCGCATATTCCGGGGGTTTTTCGGCTACTGCACTCTTCGAACGGATTAATTGTGTTTGGTAGCGTTTTCCATTGATGGTTTCACCCGGTTTTAGCAGCTCATAATACAGCACACCCATCTGATCCCACAAAATACAGATCATTACTTTTGCGCCATGGATATTCGGCTTTGCCGTTGATTTGGCTGGTTTGGTTTGGTTGTCGTAATGGATCCATTTTTCATCACCAGTAACAATCCGATGCAAAAATGACTTCCTTTTGTGGCGTTCCAGCAGCATTTCGGACATGCAAAACCGCCTTTCGACGTTCCTCGGCTTGAGTTCATGTGGAACCCAATTTTCTTGCTTTTGAATATATCCAGCTGCTTTTAAACGTTTTGAAATGGCTGCTTGAGTGACACCCAAAGATTCTGCGAGCTCTTCTTGTGTTTGGCAACAATCTTCATAGAGTAATCCTTCCAGCTCTTCATCTTCAAACTTTTTTGGCTGCCGAGGACGTTCATCGTCTTCCAAGCCAAAATCACAATTTTTAAATCGTGCAAACCACTTTTGGCACGTTCACTTAGCTAATACATGTTCACCATAAACTTCCACCAAAATACGATGACTTTCGGCAGCAGTTTTCTTCATGAAAAAGAGCTCCCCGCAAAACAATTTTTCAGGAACAAAGTTCGACATATTTGAGTGAAAAAAAATTATTGTTGTTTACGCTTCAAATGAATGACATATACTGAAATGACGTACAATGACAGTAGCTATCCAACGCATGTTCCAATGGAATAATAACTATGGAATGATACAAGTCACGCCATATCTTAGCAAACTCTTAGCAAGTTATAGACCCAATACCATTATCCCCATGAATGTAGTGAGGGGTTTTACTATTGCGGCGAAATTCTGTATAAATTTTCTATAGTAGCTAGCTAAGCCTAAAAATGAGCGCAGATCATTTAGATTTTTTGGAGTTGGAAAATCTTCTATAGTTTGAATTTTGTTGGGATCTACAGTTATTTTGTTATATTTAATTACATGTCCGAGGTATTCTACTGAATTTTGGAAAAAAAATGTGATTTTTCGTTTGAAATTGTCATATTTGCATTGTGGAGTGCAGTTAGTATTGTGCGTATGTGTTCCACATGTTCTTCGGGTGAGGAGGAATATATGAGTACATCGTCAATATAAACGTACACGAATTTGCCATGCCATATATGGAAGTTGAAGATTGAAGAGTTGTATGGATAATTTTATAATAATTTTTGTATTTCATTATTTATAAATTCGTTATCTGCGATTGGATACGGGTATTGCTTCACCCAAATAGGATCGTTAGATTTTGTCCTAATTGTACCTTGTATTGTATATCAATTATCAATATTATTCGCATAATATTTTCAATATCACTTTTATATTTTTCATCATTAACTGTATAATTTACTTTTTGTTCGCTACTTTCATTTGTATTATATTTATATGTAAGTTTACACTCAAAAAGATTTATTTCTGCTTTTATTACTCTAAGACCGTGTTTACCTAAAGCATATCGAGCTCCTCTAAGGCTTCGGTTTCAAAAACCGTTAATTTATGGTTTAATGATTTTTTTGGCTTTGGTGAAAGAGTAACCATGAATCATTTTGATTTTTGCTGGCCTTATAGGTATAGACATTCCTAATTTACACTTTGAGCTAATAAATATAATTATTTGTCGCGCCTGTATCTATTAAAATATTAACAGATGTACCTGTTTCTTGGCAGCGTGTTTGTAGGCATGGCAATCCATTTATTCTCCTAAAAAAACACTTCCTGTTTTGTAAGTATCATCGGAAAAAAACGTTCACTTTTTTTGACACTTTTTCCACTAAAAAATTGCTGTCCGCTGTTTCAGGATCTGCTTTTTTCTTGAAGTATTTGTTTTTTATGGTATTTAATTTTCAATTTTTTCAACCATTTAGTGTTGGAAGTCTTGCTTGACGTGGAATTTTTACTTTTATCCTGTTTTATAAGAATATGTGGCTGCAGTCAGGAGTTAGACCGGCTTGAGCCCCAGTTAATGTATATTCATTGTTTTAAATCAAAAAAAAAAGTTTTTTCTTTTTGCTTCGCCGAAATGCGTGCAGTTTATTTATATTCTTAAGACTGATTACAATATTCGATCTTACTGCTATTTATACAATACTAACTAGTATGCGGTTGTTATCGTATTGTTGTTTATGTCAATAATGCAAACGCATCCGATTATTGTGTTGAAGTATGTTTTCCGTATTGCAAGATAATGAAGCACGTTATCGTTGTTTACGTTTGTAGTGAGAGATAGCGAACACGTTGTCGTTGTTTACGTTTGTAAGATATTGAAGAGATAGGCAGGTAGAGAACCTACGTTATTAACTCGCGCGCGGGATTATAAAAAAAAAAAAAAACAACGATAAAGGGGACAAATTGTTTTGCATGCACGAATAATTTTAGCATGTAGAAACTGGGGCCGGATGCGTGGTTAAAACACTTATTTTAAGTATTCCATATCATTGATGAACTAAAATCTTTATTTCAAATAACATTATAATTCAAAACTTAATACATATAATAATCGAGTACTTACTATTGTGCTTGAGCTCCGCCCGTTGTTTCACAAGTTTCAAAAGAAAAGAAAAAAGGAAAGTAATATAAAATTCAAACTAACTTATGTAAGTGTTGCCAAGTGTATCGCAACAAGCGCGTTTGATAATCTCAGACTGCAAATAATTGTTTGGTAAAATGATTCTTAGCTCCTCTGCCACTGTATTTATTCTTTCTTGGAGCTCTTCCCGACTTGCAATCTCAGTCAAATAAACTTTTTCTTTTGTGGCGCCCCAGAAAAAAAATACATTGACGTTAGGTCAGGAGATCTAGGTGGGCAAGGAAAAGGACCAAATCAGCCAATCCACTGTCCATTAAATTCTTGTTGTAAAAACAAAGTTACATTATTGCTACAATGGCAAGGAGCTCCATCGTGTTGGAAAACCATTCTTTGCCTCTGAGCAACAGGAACATTTTCCAGGAGTTTCGGCAACGGGTCTCTCAATAATTCTAAATAGAATGTTGAATTTAGGACATGTGGAAGTATGAATGGCTCGATTAAAGTACTACCCAATATGCCGGCCCAGATATTCACGATAAACCTTCTGTAAAATGGTATGCAGTTAAGAAAAACATCTGCATTTCAACTGAATCTTTATCTTTAAGATGTTCGTGTTAAGTGAAAATTAGACACCGCCCAATAGTGGGAATTTCGTTGGTTGGTAATTCCCATTCTCGTAAACTGGACTTCGTTAGTCCATACATTTTTTTGAATAAACTGCTCATTCTCATCTTGTTGATGCAGCAGCCAATGGCAAAATTCAATCCTTTTTTTGGAAATCCCTTGGCAAAAGTTCCTGTACGGACTTATAATGAAAGGGGTAAACGCGGTTATCATGAAGAATTCTATGGAATGTAGTTCTTGGAGTTAACAACTGTGCTGCAAGCCTTCTGGTGCTAATAGATCGCTGCATTTTTACAGCATTTAAACTTCTTTCTTCCTTTCCTGCTGTTGTTATGTTACACAATCTTTCTCTTCTTTACGCATATGCTGAGCCGACGGTTAAAAGGCAGTGAAAAGCATTGATAAAAGATGGCCTAGAGGGAATCCTCCGTCTAGGATATCGCCCTTGGTACTTTAATCTAGCTAACCCTGCATTCCTTTTACAGAAACCGTAAATGAAAATTATATCGGCGTATTCGCGAATCGAAAACACTTTTTCTTAAACATTTCCTAAACACTTTACTCGTTCACTCTTAATCAGTAAATAAAGTAACATCGGCACGTTTCAAAAGTTGTCACCGAATTAAATAAAAACATTCCACAAAAAATCGGAAAATTTACCTTTGACTTAATTCTTCAACTTTGTTTTACTTGTTAACTGACAGCTTAAAGTCTTTTTTCTTGTTATTTCAACACACTATTTATTTTGTGACCCATTTGCCTGAATAAAATAGTGGTTTGCAATAACTTTCGTTGTTCGTAGGTGGAAAAGTCATACGTAAAAATCGTAGATAATGAAGAGAATACAGAAGTTTCGATAAAAAAAAAAAGTTGAAAGTTTTGAGATAAAACGTTAGCTTCAAAAAGCCATAATTTTGGCTGGTGTTCATCGAACTCAACGAAATTTTGATATTTTATGTAAATTCTCTCCCACACTGATTCTCTTTCAAGAATGTGCACAACGGTTTTTTAAGCTGAATCCGTTAAAAAACTACGGCCTTTTAAGAAGTTTTACCTTGAAATCAAAGGTTCCTTACTTTAACGACCTATAACTTCAGGCATTTTCAGCTATTAGGACGAAAACATAAACCCAGTATATACACCCAGTATATGAGTAATGTACCATGTCAATGTCAGTAAACAACCAAGCTGTTTGATGTGTTATGATATCTTACAGTTACTTTGCTCAGCTACAAATTCAAAAAAATTGTCTGCGACGAAAGGAATTCATAAATGAAACTTTTAGATTGCCAAATAAAAAGAAAATAATGTTTGGCTTGATTACTAGCGAAGAAACCGTATCTATATAAACAGTTAACTATTGGAAACTACAGAATCCAAATATAGCAATTTAACCAAAGATAAAGTAAAATATGACGAGATATCTCAATTTTTCAAATTTTAGCACTAAGATCAGCCTAGTGCTGATATGGATTGTCTGCGATTGCAAGTATGGTAAAGAGAGGAACGAGTCGTTACTCGACGTTTTGACGCAGAATGATTTTTACTTAAATAATTTTAGCATCTCTGTTTTTCTTTAGCAAAGATGGAAATCACCATGAAAAGAAACTAGGAACAGTAGGGGTGAGTGTGTGTTTATTTGCACTTAAGCAACTTCTTTGGATTTTCTCAAAGCACTAACGCATCTTGACGATCTTCTTTTCACACATTAGGTGGGTTTACTCGCATATCTATAAAATGTTGAGCATTCGATGCTAATAAATAAATATAGGTTCTAACAATTTTAATCTGGAAATAAATTATTGATATGATTGTTGGCACACAAAATTTCAAAATTATCCATTGTCCACGATTGGACAGTAAACTAATAACCAATACTAACAGCTAACAGAGTGTTTCGAATCGAAATCCACTAGCGATCATCATCACCGAACTTGATGATCTTGAAAAATGTGTATAAGTTTATGAGTATCCAACGCCCGGTTGCCTAAGCAGCATTATTGGCACTTGAGGTAGATTTAGCAAACTTAAAAAGTGTTAACCAAGGCAATGCCTTGTGATGGTCATCGTAAAATAATTTGAAGAAATAAAATAATAAAATCCAATTTTCGATGTTTTGTCCTAAAGATTAAGACATTTACACCCTGTACTTGTTAATGACACTGAACTACGTTGGAAGTAATACTGGGCTGCAAGTCGCATTAATTTAATATGAATATTGGGCATTATGTCTGGTTTCCGTGATCGGCTGCTCCCTCTTGTATTTTAATCGCGCTGAAGAAAGGTGGAGAAGAGTAGAATGAATTTAAGTGGCTTGAGTGTGGTCAAAGAAAAAAAAAAAAAAACTAAATATGGTTTTCTAAAACTATGCTCGTTTCAATAAAGTTTACGTTTTCTGCTTAAACGCACGACATATAAAATATTAATAGAGATTGGAGCATTGGAGAAATTTCAATACCAAATCAGCTATCAAAATAATTTAATCCCAGCAGACTATCACTTACCGCTAAAATAATAAAATCTACTATCTTACACCTTTAAAGTGGTATTTAGCGTACATACATACAGATTTTAAGATCCTCAGCAACACCTAACAACTGCAGAGCAGAGCTTACAGTTTTTGTACTTTTTCTCCAAAATATTACTGAATAATACAAGATTGTTTAATTTTTATTTGATAATGAATTTGTTTGTATTAATTAAAACTTATTAAAGCCTAAAATATTTTTTGTTAATATCACAGTTAGTACCATTAGCACAGATTTAATATATACAAGTGTACACACAAGTAAATTAATATTATATGCTTTTCTCTAAAAGTTCCAGTTTTTGTAGGTACTGCTGTTACATTTTCATTTATTCACACGTTTCCAAGAATTTTATATGTATCAACAGTCTGAATTTGTTTCAAGTTGAATTAAGTGGTAAATTTTAAAATACCAACTTCGATTAATAAATTCGTTTAATTAAAATTTAAATAATTAAGTATAAAAAAAGTGATAGTTTTGTTTTAATAAAATAAAGAACTAATAGCATGTGACGAGAACATGTATAGGCATGTTGAGCTTAACGTACATAGATTGAAGTAGAGAAGAAAAGATATAAAGAAATAGGGGATTATTCGTAAGAAACCTGGAAAAGGGAATACCCATGGAGATTAGTTATTTTATAAGATGCTAGTGGGACTATCCAAGACAGTGGTCATATCTCATGTTGCTATTATTTAAAATGTGCTGTAAGATTATAAGGCACTTTTATTTATATCTTTGTGTAATCATGTGGAGTATAAGATCCTCCCTAATCCGACGAGTTGTAGCCAGGCGTTTATAACTTGCCGAAATTCACTTTATAGTACTCGAAATTATTAATTTGGGATAAATTCAATAGCTCAAATTACGCTAGTTCATGTAAAAAAAAAAAAAAACTCAAAAGAAAATATTTCATACCGAAGGAAACTTATCGAATAATAGGATGAACGTAATAAATTATAATTTCATGAGGAATAATAAATATTAATAATAATATAATAAACATTTACGTCAAAATTATAGACGTTCAAAACTAAAAGTAAGAAAAACTAAAACTATTTCCGAAACAACATTAATCTTTATATCAATGCTTACGTACTTTACCGCAAAAAAAACTACCAAAAGAGTAGCTAAAGAGTTTGCAGTGAACTGTAACGAACAAATATACATATATATTTCCCAGAAAACAACTGAATATACAGGTACACATATGTAGGTATATGTAAACTTTTAATAATTTTTACTAAACTGAAGTATGAAGAGGATCTTGAAAATACATTCACCGACATTTGATAATGCAAATTTTATAAGAACTTAATTACTTAACATTTAAGAAAAATAATACTACATGTCACTTACACATATCATTTTCTACACTCTTTAAAACTCTCATATTCACTCTTACTGTTATCTAACAAATTTTTTTTATTTTTTCTACTTTCTCTATGTACGAGTAGGTAGTAGTTTTTGTGAGCAAGTGTTTTTGATCAACAGTTCGGATACCTCTGCATATCTTGAAATGCACAGGGTGACGCATAAAAAGGGGAAGTGGAAAATTTCCATGTATTACAATCACTACGTAGCAAGGTTAAGAACTCGTGTCACGGTTGACTTACGTCTATAATATTATATACAAGAATTTATAAATTCGCCGGAGAATATTTGACGTCTACCCCGTAAGGGATTCGGATGTAAACTAAACACAAATTCAAAGGGGATTTTTTCGCCAGCAAAGCCGTTGTTTATGTTCGTGTTATTTTATTCCCCCATTTGAAACGGTGGGAAAACGCTAGCTTCCTCGTCCGTTCACTTTTTTTCAATTATAAATAATGTTGAATTGCCTTGTTTCTTATATTGTAAGTTGATGTCTTTTAATTAAGGAAGATCGTGTCGGAGCATTCCGGAATTTTTTGTTAAATATTTGGTTACATATAATATTTTCGTAATACTGATTGCAAATTCGCACCATTTTAAATTGACAAAAATTCTTAACGATTGTGAGTTGGCTGTTGCTATTTGTAAGTACACGTATACATAAATATCTTTTGCCGTATATCTTACGTGGGAAAATTCAAACTGTTTTACACATAATAGAAAATAGTAAAGACTAACGAACTTTACATAAAAGATCAAAAATCTCACTTACTGACTTGTTTTGTATAACTAGTTTTTTACTATTATTTACGTTTTAAAGGGTTTTTTGCATTTCAAGATCGATCGACTTGCAAACGTTTAAGAAAACTACAATATTTCGACAAATAATTGAAAATCATAAGATTTCATTCTTATTAAATGTCATCAAAGAATTGGCATTAACTTCGAGATGAAGTACTTACAGCTTACATTAACATTGAGTCTATATGCGTTCTATGGTCTGCCTTACCGATGACAGAAGAGCCAAATGACCCAAATTTTAGGCTTGCTTATCAGTTGTGTGTAGTTGATTTCTGGTAAATTCTGCTTATACAAAACTGATGAGTTAGAGTTTTAGTTAGATCAGCAAGCACCTAATAAGAAGGCTGCGATGATACATATTTACGTTTATTAAAAGTATTAAGTATAAATAAGGCAAAGCCTTTTTAGAGTGGTAACAATATAGAAAAATGGAACAAAATTTAAATAATAACAAAATATTATAAGGTTAAAGTTAGGAACATGGTATTAAACATATGCATGAAGAAAGAGAAAAAAAAAAAAGCAAAAATATAAGTGTACCACTGTACTAAGAAATATTTAAAAATGGCTGTTTTGAAATCTGAATCTCTCGACATTCTTTTTATGTATTCTGGCAGTGAGTTCCATAATCTTATGGTGATGGTGAAGAACAGTTACGTTGGATTGACATAGTTGAACGGCTGAGATGTAATATTAAAAATCCTAGATGATCTGTGTGAATCTGTGACCTGTAATGATCTAGAATTTGTAAACAACTATAGATTGGATTTTGCATAAATTATTTTGTAGAAGTCAGCATCAAATTAATTTTTTATTTAATTGAAATGACTTAAGCACATATCCAAAGCTTTCGAGGAACTGAAAGAATCGTTTGGGGTCGGAAATGAATGTGTGGTCCATTCGGTTTAAATAGTTCTCATAGAGATTTTGGCAAAATGCAGAGAAATTTATTTGGGCAGACTGGTAGTTCAAGAACTCGGCGTCGGGAGCGATATTAATAAGTATACCAGAGCTTATTTCTCTTGTTACGAAGAGATCGTAGCTCCTTATTATACCATGGTAGTGAAGATGAGGAATTCTTTTTGGGTATATAGCAGCAAATAATTTAAGTAAAATGCAGTGAATAATTTTTAAATTGACTAAAATCGAGACGAGAGTGTATAGGTAGAAGTATGTTACACCACGGCCATATACATTGTCGCGGTGTAAATTTAAGTCTTGGGAAAATAATTCATTATTCTTAATATTAGGGGTGAGATTAGTTTCTGTGAGAGCAGAAATGTCGTGGGGCAGAATCTGCGAATTAGGATATACAACATAAGTTAACAACATAACAACATTCGATTCGTCAGCAAAAGCAACAAATCAACACAGAATAAGTTCACACAAGTTTCAACATTCGATTCGTCAGCAACATTACAAGTCAACGACAGAAGCTCTCACATGTCCAACGTTCGATACCAGCGCAGACGACATCGTCAGCATAACCAGCAATCAACAAACAATACGGTATACTCAAAGCACGACACCGTTTCAGCACAACTTGCATAAATCACATCCGTTCCCACGACGGGTAGCTGGCTAGTCATCACAATTTAGGTATTTAAACTCCTAGTTTTAGAAACTTGTATTCAGTTTTATAAGTGAATTTTAATAAGGCAGTTATCTGCCTAAATAAAGTTAAAAAAAAAAAAAAAAAAAACATTTGAGTGTAAATGTTTTAATTGGCGCCCGAGCAGGGACCAGTATCGCGTGTGTTTTGTAGTAGTGCTCGACCGACAGATTTCGATATTGAACGCCAAAAATTTCTCAAGAAGTTCAAGTACGTGATGAATTTATAGACCACGAAGAGACCCAAGAAGTTCAAATGCGTGTACGGAAGAACACATAAATCGTCAAGTACAAGTGCGTTCAGAACATTCGGTTACCGGTCCAAGCGAAAGTCTCGTTAAGACGGTCCTAAGAACACCCTTGGTGAGCCACTTTAGTGCATGAGTTTGAACCTGAGTCACCTGGGGGTCTAAGAAAACCAACGGATAAAAAGGAGACTTCAAGAACGCCAGTGTAGAGATTAAGTTAATATTGAAGAGCAGTGAAACACATTTATTAAAAATATCAAATTAATATAACAATAAATTGTAATACACATTAAATCAATCAATTCTTCATTAGATATCTGATTTTTTTAACAATTTTTTTTTTTAAAAACCATTCCTTATTATCTTCTGCTATTATTTCTTTTCTTTATATTTTATCCTCGTTTTCTCTAAAAATATGAACAAGTTTGTCTAACCCAGAACAAGCCCAACATAATTCTTCCAGACTTACCCAGAACCTTACCACTGAATTAATTGTTCTCGTGACGGAAATAGTAAATAGAGTGTTTCAGAATGAGGATAGGCAAATCATTAACTCTATCTTTGACCCAAATGCTGATATTGCAACAAGACAGGATCAGGAGAACCGACCGGATCTGCCAAGGAACTTGTCTGACCTGGAAAAGATTCCGGACATCTTAAAAAACCTTAAGGAATTCGCAGGAACTCCAGAGGAACAGCTAAATATTACGGTATCGTTTCGGTTATACGGAATAAAATAACTGTCAGAGAGATCTAGTTACCTTGGAGCACCAGATTTCTCTTATACAAGGGCATTCTACCATTTACAAATTTTATCTAGCCGTATACAATCATTTGACGTTAATCTTATAAAAATTGAATGTATGGAAGTCTCTTAAAAGTCTACGACCCTTTTCACACAAGTGTATAGGGACAAAACGGTAGACACATTTGTATGAGGGCTCAAAGGCGACCTGTTTTGACTGTTGTGTCAAAACCAAAACAAAATTTGGTTAAGAAACCCAATAATGGCTTACCACCTCAGCTACCACCTCAGCTACCACCTCAGCTACCACCTCGTAAGCCCAATCCATACACTCCTATCCAGCAATTTTATCCCCACTTGATGTATCTGCCACTACAAAATAACCAAATTCTTCAACTTAGACCAACCTGGCCAATTCAACTACAAGGGAATCGAAACCAACAAAATGTACAGTTCCCTCAGTACAATTAGCAACCCCATTTCTCTCAACCAAACGCAGTCCTTCAAGTCGTTGCGAAGCCTCAACCTAACCGGAACCTTTGGACGCTTCAACGATTAAAACAGCAGCTGCAAATTACCCAAGCAAGCCTTTAACACCATTTGGATTTACAATGAAGAGACCTCCGCGATCTCACCCTCAACAACATATACAAAATAAATATCAACGAAGTTATCATATAGATACAGAACAGATAAATCTTGAAAATTATTTCGAAGCTATGGCAATTGAGGACGCAAATTACGACCAAACTTTTAAGGAGTATTCATTTACTGGAAAATCCCTAGCGTTATCTAACAGCGCTATAGATACCTTTGCCATTCCTGGATATACCGAATAGTGGCGAATTTTTAAGTTTTCTAATATACACTGGTTCAAGTAAAAATTATATCCAGCCAAAATTGGTGGAAAAACCCATTTTGAATAATTCTTGCTTCTACTCTAAATCTATTGCCAGAGATGTTAAAGTTAGTCAACACATATTTCTTAATCTTTCAACAATAGTATAAAACTAAAATTTTTCCTTCTACCTACCCTAAAATCGTTTCATGGCACTTGGGAATGATGATTTAAAAGCTCTATCTGCTGTAATTTACGCAAAGGATAGTTACATGGAAGTCCTTACCAACGTCGGAATTAAAATATATCACAGTACTCAGCTGGCTTTCGCCGTGTAAAGACTTGCTTGGTAAAGAGTATTTTTTTTGTGTGAGAGTGAGCAAATCTAACGTTTAGGAAGTGTTTTTTTTTTTTTTTTTTTGTTTTTTTTTGTATCGAAATATTAATATTGCGTATACCTTAACATAACAAACTATAAATAACAAACCGCATAAAAAAAAAAAAAAAAAAAAATGGATAGAGGGACGTCCTCTCCATTCCATAATCTTGACCTCTTGCCGGAGATCAACATAAGCCGAAACAAAAAAAAAAAATTAAAGGAAAGCTTACAGAAAACGAATTTTCTCATCCTAACATCCCACGCTATATTGTGATCAGTGGAATTGAAAAAATTGGAAAAGTTTTGCGCCCACTATCTTCGTATAACCCTTTCCAAACAAATCGAGGCCTAGAGCACGAATCCAAAGATATTTTAGAAGTAAAATCAATGAGATCTGGAGACCTATTACTTAAAGTCCTAAATGTTCCAATTGCGGATAAATTCTTGTAGACTAAATTCATAGATACGATTCCGATAAAGGTAACGATACATGTTGGTTTTAACTCTGATATATCAGAGGCCGAATTATTAGAAGTGTTAAAAAAGGTCAAGGTATTAGAGATAAGAAAAATTATGAAGAAAGAAAGAGACGCTCTCGTACCAACAGGCTCAGACATAATCCCTTTCGACTTATTTCGACGTCCAAAAACAATCAAAACCAAAAACCGCTGCACAAATGCCAATATGTGCAAGGACTGCTGTCTCCCCTCATCGCATGATAAATGCACTAAAATCTATTGCATCAACTGCAAAGCAGAAACACACACGTCATGTGATTTGGCCCCTATTTTCTTCGGTATAAAGCGGTTAATAAAATCAAAGCTGACCGCTGAGGCTTGGATAATTTATGGTATAACGACATCCCCTCACTCCACTAACTACAACGACACAAAAAGCGAAATACTAGTAATCAAAAAGTAGCAGGAATAATAAAAAACGCATAAAAAATGAAAACAAATCGAAGTCTTCTTCCAAAAGCTCCTCCTTCTCTGGCACACTCAAAACTCAATCCCAATCATGTAGCACTTCGAACACCGAATTTTCGTCAGCGTCAAACCAAACCAACTCTACTCTTCAAAATAATCACCCACTCCAAAACCAGCAAGCCAACATGGAAAAACACAATATCCAAGAATATTAAAGCAAGCTGATTCAGCTCAAACATTAAACATATGAAAACGGACACCATACCAACTGACATGGACTCTGAGCACTTTGTCACACATCTCTAACAAATCAATTACATGCATTTATATGTACACACTCTCTCAAAAAATCCTAACTTTAGTACGCCACCAAATCACTTGAAACTAATTGCAATAGTTAACAACAACAATGACCCAATTAGAAATTGACTTTGTAATCCTCCAATGGAATCTTCAAGGTTTTATTAACAATAAACATGCCCTTGAAAGTCTAGTATGTAGGTACAAACGAGATATAATAGCTCTCCAAGAAACGCATATTAATTAATACTCAAACAAATACTTCGCTATTAAAAATTATAAGGCTTATGTGCATAACAAAGATTACCAGTATGCAAAATCGGATATGGGTATACTTGTCAAAAATATCATTCCTGTAGCGTCGCACATCACATCTTCTCTGACTTGTTATATCAAACAATTGAGATCCTAACAAAAAAAAAAAAAAAAAAAAACCATTAGAATTACCAATTTATACCGAGAGCACAGTATTAGATTCACGGCAGAAATGCTGGAGGATATCCCGCTAAGCAATTATAGGCACCATATTATAGTAGCGGATACAAATGCGCACAACATATTATGGGGATCAAGTGCTACCAATTTCAAAGGATCGATTTTTGAAGTCAACCTTCAACTTTAAGTCAACCTGATTTTGATTCACAACCTTGTTCTCCCTTAATGATGGGTCATCCACGCTGTTTAGTACTCGGAACACATTCACGGTGATTCATGTTACTCTCATCATCTAGAATCATTACTCAACACTAACCCGGAGGCTGCAAAAATGAAAAAAATCATTAGAACTGCAGCAGCCAAGTGCATTCCGGTAACAAACCAAAAGAATCACAGATCGAGTTCCATCTGGCTTAGGAAAGAAATTGCAGCTTTGGTAAAGAAAAAAAGCCTTGCATGGTCTAAAATACGTAGTAGCACCACGACCGAAAACTGCATTCATCATAAAAAAACCTGAGCAAAACTTCGAAGAGAATCGATCCAGGCCAAAAGGCTATCGTGGGAAAATTTTGTTAATACCATGAACCAATCTTTGGACCTGAAAAGCTTGTGAAGTAGAATAAGATCACTTCGTGCTTCAAAGTCATGACCTTCAAAAAGATGCGAAGGTTATAGCCAACACGTTTGCTGAAAAATGGAAAAGAGACAGTGCTGATACTACTTTTCCAGAAAGCACAATTCATAAAAAGGTACATTTTGAAATAGAGGAGCTTCCGATCTCGAATGAGCTTTCTTAATGCCTAATTGAAACTATAACACCATCAGAACTCGAGACAACTCTACAGACTGCGAAAGGAACAACACCTGGGGAAGACAAGATTACGTACAATATTATAAAATATTGTTCTGATAATCTTAAAAAAAGAATTTGCGATTTGTACAATACATTGTAAGTACTGGAATTTTTCTGCACGACTGGAAAAAAGCGACACTTAAACCTTACAGAATTAAAAACCCAACCATTTTCAAAGAATCCGGAAAAGTCGATAAGATGATACAGAAGTTGAAAATATGTGTCAGTGAACCTAAGATATATTGTAAGATTCATTTTAAAAACCGAAGAGGAATCCCATCTTCACCGATTGCGTTTGACTTAAGATTAGTTATGACTTCAAAGACAAGTATTTACTTCAAGACAACTTTCTACAGCTGTTACAAAGTCTATTTAAATAGGTGCACAAATTACTATTTCATGAAAAGTGATGACTACAAATTACATTTCATAAGAATGAGTTGTTTAAACTGTCAGGGTCTAATAAGCAATCAAAGTCATATTTTTTGCCAACACCAATACTCCGCAGGTGCCTTTAAAGGGTCTTGGAATCGAATGATACATAAGTATATTTAATTTAGAGAGCAATCACGTTTGAACTGTTGTTATACAGTTTGCTTTACTCCTTTAATACGGGGCGGTAGAACAGTGACTACACCGACTACCGACAAGGCTCCTACATTGTCCAGAGGAGGTAATGCATCACGCATTATTAAAACCTTCGGATCTATTCCGGAGGTGGAAAGACGTGCGGAAATATCGAGCAAGATCAAGTGGGCCAACAAAATACTAAATGACGGATTGTCCACTGCTCCCTCTGCTTTCTGCTCTGCCAACCAGAGATCTCTTGATCTTTAAAAAAAAAAGACATAGGTGGTTTAAGAGAAGTTTGACCAGGTGCAAGGTTCGAGGTCGTGTCTAGGGAGGATATCACTAGCAGACCTAGAACCCGCACCTGGATTCCAGCCGAACCCTCCTCTCAAGAAAGTGTAATAGAGAACATTAGGCTCAGTCGACTGAAAAGTCGCGAAACTGAGGGAGCTAAGGGGCCCTTATAGATGCGCATTGATAAGGAATCTCTTAACCCTCTAGCGCAGACCAAAGACATGGTCCGGTTCGGATTCGAGGCAATACACCTTAGGGTCTACAAAAAAGGATGAGCTGGATGCTGATAAGCAACCTCCCCCTGCTTTCAACGAAAATTCAAATTCAGCCTTGGATCTAGGAACGTCGGTATCATTTCCTGTGATGAACATCGACGATTCCAAATTATCCAAGGCGACTATCAAGCCGTCGGTCTCCTCTTCTGACACTCTATCGGAAATGGAAATCGACGACGAAATAATAAAAGATCCTACACGATCAGAAGAAGAAGATGAGCTCTTGAAGAAATCTTCAGAATCGGAGGATTCCAATAAAACCGTGGTGGAGACCACTCTGTGAAATTGTAGCAATTATACGATTTTTCTAGATTAATCTCCAGCACACAAAAGAGACTTCGGCCGCACTAATTCAGAAGATATCATTCTAATCAAGGAACCATGGATCGTGGAGGCATGACATCAACGATAGAGGTGAGTCATTTTTGGTTCACATTTTAAGTACTAACCTCATTGTTTGAAATATTGGCATTGAGCCCACTTTTATAACAAGAAACCGACAGGAAGTGCTAGATATAACTCTTGTCTCAGACAACATCACTCAAATGCTGACGAACTATATGATATCGACTGAACATTCGTTTTCATATCACAGATACATCCAATTCGATCTGGGTGATGCTCCCCCAGTCAAACAGCATTCCGAAAGTATCATAAAACTGATTGGCTTAAATACAAAAGAATACTGTCAAAAACACTATCCTTTAAACTCTCAAGTCTTGAGCCTGACATGAAAGTCAGGGGATTCACATCTTCCTGCCTTCTGATTCAACCTTGGGGCAAGAAAAAGCCGCACTTGTGGACTTCAGAACGAGGACCGCTTAGAAACACTTGCAGAAAACTTTTAAACCTTGCAAAAAGTACAAGGAAAGTGACTGACTGGAACTCTTCCGAAGAATCCCTCAAAATATATTAAAAAGAACTGAGAAAAGCAAAGCGTCAATCTTGGAGATCATTCTGTAACATAATCACAGAAACCTTAGCATCGCGGCTAAGAAAAATCCTTTCTACAAACTCGGTGATGCCTAGTTGTTTGGAAACAAAACAAAAAAAAAAAAAACGATATCTCCTGGACAATCTCAAATGATGAATCACTCAACTTGTTACTAGATACCCACTTTACATTTAGCTCTTCATTCGCGGCAAACAGTAACCAAAACAGGACTACCTGCAATCGTGAACAAAATCTTGATTACAAGAGACAAACTGCTTTGGGCGTTGCATAGCTTGAAACTATACAAGTCTGCGGGTCCGGACGTTATAATACTGCCCGAACTACAAAGGTCCTCAGATATATCTTGCCCACGCTAGAGAATATCATGAGGAGCTGTGTAGAACTGATCCAATTCCACTGTCAAGGAGAGAAGTTAATGTGGTTTTCATTTCCAAGGCCAGAAAATGCTCTCATGATGTCCCAAAGGATTTCAGACTTATAAATCTATCATCTTTCCTTATAAAAACTCTAGAACGACTGATTGATATCCATATCCGAGCTAAAATTGATCCAAGACTTTTTTCAACGGCTCAACATGCCTACTGTAAAGAAAAATCGGTGGAAACGGCTCTGCATTCTCTGACTACCTATATCGAACGATCCCTACAATACAAAGAGTACACAATGGTTGCTTTCCTAGACATAGAGGGCGCCTTTAACAATGTCGACACATCCGCAATCACGAATGCGCTATCAAATCTGCAGGTAGACGACTCACTTAGAGAGTATCACTTGGGGATAATCAACTCCAAACTCGGCAGGACATCTGCTAAATGATGAGTTAGTAGAGGTACGCCGCAAGATGCTGTCCTTTCTCCACTTCATTGAAACTTAGTTGTAAATGAACTGCTATTATATTTGGAAGCTGGAAGGAGCAGGGTGATTTCCTAGGCGGACGACGTTGCTATAGCCGTTTCAGGGAAGCATCTCAATACCATCAAAAGACTCCTTCAGCTAAATCTTAACAGATTAACCCGTTGGGCGGATCGCTGTGGATTGAGAGTTCACCCTCAATAGTCCTATTTTCCAGGAAATATAAAATTCCAACTATAGATCCTCCTTCGATAAACCGTACCAGTTTAGTATTTTTCGATACAGCAAAATACCTGGGTCTCATTTTTGATAGAAAACTAAACTGGAAATCTAACATTAAAGAAAGAGTTAAGAAAGCTACAGTAGCTTTATTCTCTTGCAAGACAGCCATTGGAAACAAATGGCGCCTCCAATCTCGAATTACCAACTGGCTATACATCTCGGTCATAAGACCGATACTCACTTAGAGTGTGGTAGTCTGGTGGACGGCCTTAGACATTGCAGTCAACTGCAAAAACCAAGCCGAATCTAAAAAACAGCATGTCTATGCATAAGCGGAGCACTTCACACTCATCGACATCTTCAGCAGGCAAGTAGCTGCGACTGCAGCTATTCTCCTTAAAATGACTACACAGTGGACAAATAATTTATTTGGCCACGCTTATATTCTTAATGTATAAGGAATCCACTAAGAGAACATGTATTACACCACACCTAAACTTTGGTTTGACAAAGCCTTTCATACGAGCTTTCCCTCTAGATCCTTCCGGGAAGAAGCTGCTTTCGTGGGGAGAAGTCTATCCATATCTATACAGATGGATCTAAAACCGATAGCGTGGTTGGTGGAGGTGTTCTCTCAGATAAGCTAAATTTAAGCCTCTCCATCCGTCTTCCAAATCACTGTAGCGTGTTTCAGGCGGAAATTTTTGCGATTAAAGAAGCTCTGCCCTGGCTGAAGAAAAGGTGATATCTGCAAAAGATATCCGCATCTTTTCGGATAATAAGGCCGCTATCAAGTCCCAGGACTCAGTCTCATTAAATTCTAAAATCGCCCTTGAATGCCGATCATCTCTTACGCAGATGGAAGAGCATTTCAACCTTCACCTTTGTTGGGTGCCGGGCCAAAGAGATATTCCAGGGAATTGTAGCGCTGACGAACTCGCCAAAATTGGAACCACTAAACCTATTCTACTGGAAAAGAGCAGCATAGGTATATTAATCGCTACGTGCAAATTATTATTTAAGCTGGATGCTAATAAAAGAACAGACCTTAGATGGACCGGTGGGCTAACATGTCTAGCGACTAAACATATCTGGCCAAAGCTGGATCTGAATTGCTCTAGGAGTCTAATTCCTTTAAATAAGAAACATCTCAGCGCCATTATAGGTGTCATCACTGGACACTGCCTTAAAGGCAACCATGCAAGAAGCCTTGGCGCTTTTACAAACGATTTCTGTAGAAGTTGCATGGACGAGGAGGAAGAGGAGACAATCCTTCACCTTCTTTGTACATGACCATCTTTCTCCCAGAGAAGAAAATTGCACCTAGGAGCCTTCTTCTACAACGACTTAAACGATCTAAAAAATACAGACGTTAACAGTCTCCTGCGCTTCATCGTAAACTCAAATTGGTTCTAAGAGTGAGGGGGTCATAGATCCACGTGGCAGCACAACGGGCCAATAGGCCTAAAGTGTGTTAGTTTTCCATCCGTCACTCAAACCTAATCTAACCTAACCTATACAGTTTGCTTCGCTTATTAATGGAGTCAAGAACATCAAAATTAAACCAGCGACGTTTAGTATTTTTAATTTTAATTGTATTTAGTGGTACATTTTCGTCAGATAGAGCAAGAACAGAGGAAGATAACTTTTCATCAGCGCCAGCAGTGAACATGCATTGACTCCAACATATTGCATTAGCATTTCTGTGTAGAGTATCAAAATTAATGTTCTTATTGCCTCTATATATTTTATAAAAGAGAGAGAGAGATTTCATCACAGAAAAGAACTTTTTACGCATCTGACACAGAGATGAAATGGAGTAAACTTGTAATTACGTAGTAGACTGCAATACATCAACCTTAAGTGTCTGTTATGCGATCATTGGGATATGATTCGTGGCACGAGTACGATAACTTTGGCGCCAAGAATCGATAACAGTATTTTGTAGAGAAGTTAAAAACTAACATTTTTTACTATGGGAGGGGGGGTCCATCTCGACCCGTTTATGAGTTATGGGCAATTTAAAAACAAATGACTTGGGGAAAAAATTATTTAAAAACAACGGTAACACTTAAAATAAAGTACTATAAAGAAACTTGTTCAATTAACAATATTGCTCAAAATTGTGAAATAATGTGCCAAATTGGTTTTTTGTATTCAATGCGCGTATTAATTCTGAATCGAACACAGAAAACCGCATGGGTTTATGTCCTCTAGTTTTTGAGCAAATAGAAATTGAAATTACAGTTTTAGTTTTTTTTTTGGCATTTATGTAACACATGTAACTAGTAACAATCCGATGCAAAAATGACTTCCTTTTGTGGCGTTCCAGCAGCATTTCGAAAATGCAAAACCGCCTTTTGACGTCCCTCGGCTTGAGTTCATATGGAACCCAATTTCCTTGCTTTTGAATATATCCAGCTGCTTTTAAACGTTTTGAAATGTCTGCTTGAGTGACACTCAAAGATTTTGCGAGCTCTTCTTTTGTTTTTTGCAACAATCTTCATAGAGTAATGCTTCAAGTTCTTCATCTACAAACTTTTTTGGCTGCCCAGGACGTTCATCGTCTTCCAAGCCACCACTTTTAAATCGTGCAAACCACTTTTGGCACGTTCGCTCAGCTAGCGCATGTTCACCATAAACTTCCACCAAAATACAATGACTTTCGGCAGCAGTTTTCTTCATATTATTGTAAAGTAATGAAGAAGAACTCCCCGCAAAAACACTTTTTCAGACACTAAGTTCAACATATTTGAGTGAAAAAAAATTATTGTTGTTTACGCTTCAAATGAATGACATATACTGAAATGACAAACAATAACAGTAGCTTTTCAACGCATGCTCCAATGGAATAATAACAATGGTAATAGACCCAATACATTACTATAACTATTGTCGTGAAATAGCCGAAATAATATTGCTTCGCAGAGTTCGCCGTGGCCTAGTTGGCCTAAAAACGGTTACCCCAGAGGAAACCGTGGACGAAATCCATGATCTCGTATTGGCGGACGGCCGAGTGAATATTAGAGAGTTGGCTGAGAATATATCCTGCACGAGATTTTGGGCATGACACTTCGGAGAACAAGCGCAATCGTGAGACCATTTCAAAGACGTGCTTGGCCCTGAGTAATCGAAATCCGGAGGAGTTTCTGAGTCGTTTTGTGACCGCTGATAAGACATGGATTCATTCGTACAGACCAGAGACCAAAAAATTTATTTATTGGGCCCATTCAACGCCGATTAAAATAAACAAAAAAAAAAAAAAAAAACGACCATATTTGGCGAAGAAAAAAACTGCTCTTCCACCACGATAACGCATCGGCTCCCACCTTCACAGTGGCCACAGCCAAATTGGTCGAATTGCACTACGAATTGCTCCCCCATCCTCCATATTCTCCGGATTTGGCTCCCTGCAACTTCTTTTTGTTCCCAAACCTTAAAAGATCGCTCGCCGGAAAGAAGTACGAAACGAACGAGGAAGTCATCGCCGCCGCGGAGGAGTATTTTTCAGGCCAACAAAAGTCGTACTATACGGATAGGAGGGTTAAAAAAGATGCAACACCGCTGGGAAAAGTGTATCGAGTTGAAAAGGGGTTAAATTTAATAATAAATTGCCAAAACCTAAAAAAGTTGCGTTGTCATTTCTAATCCGGGAATTGATCAATCAGCCTTCGTAAGTATGGTTTTAAGCTTTCAAAACGTTAGATTGTATTTTAATTGTAAATTTGAAGTCAAATAAAGAGGACGTTTTCTGCGATTTTTTTATAAAAAATTAGTGCAATAAATGTTTAACTTACATTCTTTTTTTATTTGTCAAAGCCTACGTACAAAAAAAAAAAAAAAAAACAGGATTCGGTTGTTGTTTACTTTCTCTTTTCAGTGTATTATTTTATATCATTGGTGCATAAGTGACCCTCAATGGCGACTCTTTTTCTTCATCCTTTTGCACTATTTGTACTCGCTGCACCCTTTGTTTCCAGAGATCATAGATTTGTTCGCATTGGTAGGAACTGAAGAGGTAAGTAGACATACTTTTAAAGAACTTTCTGCGAAACATACGAAACATTTTCAATCTAAACTGCACATTCTGGCATCGAAGTGCCAATTCCTGGAACAGAAGATGGTTCTTCTGATCAGTCCTACGCAGAGTGGATTGCGAATTTATGTGATTGCGCTTTCGTGTGCTCTAAATCGCAAGATAATTCTAGGGTAAGGAAATCGTGCCCTGGTTGTTTTATACAAGACCATGCAAACATCTTCAGTCAATTTGCGATCTTTGCCGCCAACTCTACCACATTCGAAGCGTTTGCTTATCGGTCAGGCACGTTGTCAGCCCACAGTCCCAGCCGCGTACTCCATCGAAGTGGCGGGTAAGGAAACAACATAATTATAACACACACCAGAAGCCACAGAGCAGAACGAGTGGTAACAGTATTAGAAAGCAGAGAAAATCTGTACACTCCGTTATTTCGACATATACTGGGACAAATTATAGTGGGTGCAACTCTGAAAAGATATTCTCGGACATGGTGTAATCCGCACAATTAAAGACCGAGGTGAACAAAAACAAAATTTTCGTAGATCGTTATGTCAATCAACGTCATTTAGCTTTTTAATTAGACGCCGGTGCTACCTGTTCATTAATCAGTCTTGATGGGTTTGAGAAACTAGGCCGGCCTTCATGTAAGCCGATGTCACGAACGCTTCAGGCATATAGAGAAACACCTGTGCCGATCAAGAGAATTATGGACGTTAGTTAGACATTCAACGAGGCTCCAACATTATGGGTTTGGATTGGTTTCAAGCTTTTGGTTTACAAATTCAAACGGTTGACTCTCATTCAGTTTTGCAAAAAAAAAAGACTCCAGGGACCGGTTATTTTCGGAGGCAATGTTTTTGTGCAAAAAACACGGATCTGTGCTCCGACGGAGCAGGAATTCGAACTTCGGAGACTCGGGTTAAAGCCATCTCAAGCTTAACTGAACCGAAAGAGCTGGAAGCATTTATCGGGAAACTCAACTACTACAACAAGTTCATCATGGCCAATAACCGCAAATTAACCATGAGAGAAATAGCGGAGGACTTGAACATTGCCTATGAATCCGTCCAGGACAGGTTTCCGTCGTGTAGCAGCAAAGTTGGTGCCAAAAGACCTCAATTTCATGCAAAAAAGAGACCGTGTTGACGTCGCAAAAGAGATGATTTGCGAAGCTGAATCCGACCTCACATTCATCAAAAGGATCATTACTGGAGACGAGACGTGGGTTTATGTGTACGACATGCAATCCAAACATCAGGCAAGTGAATGGCGTTCACCAAATGAGCCGAGACCAAAAAAACCACGTCGTTTTCAGTCAAAAAAGAAGGCAATGCTCACGGTTTTCATGGATTACAGAAGGCCAGACAGTAAACAAAGAATATTATTTGGGCGTTATGAGACGTTTGCGTGAAGCAATTCGCCGAAAGAGATCAGAATTGTGTTCAGAAAACTCGTGGATTTTGCACCATGATAACGCACCGTAGCACAGTGCCATCATGCACCAAAACCATCAACAAAATGCAACAAAAACCATCCAACAGCCACCGAATTAACCTGATTTGGCTCCCTGTGACTTTTTTCTGTTCAATCAAGTTAAAAAACCACAACGGGGAACGCGTTTCAGCAGCCGAGAAGAAGTAATGGAAAAATCGCAGGAAGCACTGATGGACATACCGAAAATCGAATATAAAAAATGTTTCGAGGATTGGATCAAGCGCCTGCATACTATAAGTGTGTTGCTGTCGATGGGGATTACTTTGAAGGGGACAATATAGATTAAGATGAATAAACTTGTATTTTTAATTTTGTGAATAAATTCCGGATTTCTGATCAAATTTTGTTAATATAGTCTTGAAGCACATGGTTCATCAACCTCTGGAAGATTACAGGTGCTGTTTTCAGGCCAAAGGGCATTCATCGATATTTGTTATTGGATACCTATCATCGATGTTCATTTCATTTCATTCAGCTTTCTGTAATTAATGACCAATTTCCACTTTGTCTTGCCACTGGCATCTTCCTTCTTAGGAACGATCCATATAGGGGCTGAATAAAGGAAATTACTATGTCGTATAATTTTATTTTCTAGCATTTTACGAATTTGGCTATCAACTTCCTGCTTGTGAATATATGGGTATCTGTAATTTTTGCTGAATATAATAAACGAGAGGTTTCTATCCTCTTGGTAGAAAATCGTTTCGTACTTTTTCACTAGACTTAATAGTTTATGTCGTTCTTCTAGGTTCAAATGTTAAGTTCTTATTTGATTCGTTAAGGATTTTGTATAAGAATCGGAAGATTCAATTGCACAAAAGTTTTTGTCCTTAATTACGGACGGATTTTATTTTGAAAATTTAATTTATTATGGATCTGTATACTGTAATTTCTTACGTGATATATTCGTTGTGGTATTATTTTATCTCTTGAACTAGTTACTTGTTCTCTTACAAAGCTTAGTCCTTTTTCCTATTTTATGGATACATGTAACTCAATAACTCCTTGGTAAATGAGTTGTATTGCTCTACCGTTAATGGTTAAGGAATCGTTTTTATAATTTATGTTTGCTTTATACGAGTATATCCAAAGTATGTCGTTTCCGATGATTCCATCATAAGAGTCGTGAAATTGAGATTCTAAGAACTCTACCATGTCATCGGTATTGCCCAACTCTGCAAATAGTGGAATTCTTACAGTTTTGGAAATATTGATGGTATTTTGAAGGGTTTTTACAGTTATAGGGCTGAAGGTTTTTTTCATTTAGGATTACAAAATCCAAGATTTATAATAGAGGGTATAGTTTTATTTGAATTACTATATGGGGTAGTTTTTCTTTGAGGCGAGTGGATGCAATTTTGTTCCTCCACTGCGTTTACCAAACTGGTGGTAGTTGTGGTTGGTTGACGAATTTGTCGTACCTGGACCAGGGGACCTCTGAACTTGATATGCGTAGGCTGGTGCAAAACTTTGATTTCCATTATAAGGAGTGTTGCTTGGATTATTATTATACTGTTTGTTGGGTTGATATAATTTAGAGTTTCTAGGATTTTCCTTTTGTCTGTTATATATTGTATATTATTGTTTCTATTAATATTGTTATTATTCCCGTTATTGTTATGATAATTTTTCCTATTCTGCTCATTTTGGTTGGAATGAGAAGACACAGTGTTATGGGGCTTACTGGTATGTAGACTGTGTGGAGAGGTTTTTAGGTACGCATATCCTAATCATTCGTGTAGAGTGTTAACTGATGTTTCCAGACTATCCAGATTTCTGCAGAAGATCAGAGAACGCATGGGCTCTGCAAGTTATTTCTGAAAATGATTAATTCTCATACTTTGTTCTGTTGGATGTTGGTCTTGATACTTCCGTCATTATCCTGCAACATTTGTTTTTGTTTTACGTTTAATCTTCTTTGAATTGCTTTAACATGATTTTAGAGATCAACTGCATTCGGATCGCAATTTGTCAAATAACTGCTCTGGTGTTGGCCGATCACCAAAGTTGTTGAAAAGAATTTGTTTCATGTCGATCCATCTAGTAATATGGTTATTTATTTCTTAGATCTCTCGAGCTTTTCCCTTCAATTTGGATTTAAGAATATCCGAAAATATCCGCGTCACGAGAGGATGTATTTTGTCGATCAAAGCGACTAAGTTATGTAGCTCTTTGAAGTCACCGTAGAATTCTGATAACTTGGAAAGGTACTTTATAGGGTCAATATTTAAAGTAAGCATATTTGTGGGTGCTGGGTTTTCTTCCCTGGAAAAGTTACTAACTATCCCGGATAGTTGCCCAAATTGTTCTTGCACAACTTTAACTTGTCCTTCTAGAGACATAAAGATTAGTGGATGCTTATTATTAACTTGTGAACAGTTACTTATGTATATTAAAAAGATTTTATGAATTCTTAAAATACTTTCAGATTTTTAGGAACGTATTATTTGCATATGGTATATATGTATAAGACCATGAACTACAGGCACGACAACGACCTACTCTAACGTGTCGTTTGTCGCATATGCATACACGCATTTCAACACACAAGGAATGAAGGCATTAAACCAAATATTTTTTTTTTTTCATTTGGTTGCCGAACCCGAACGCGTTAAGTTAAAAGTGTACAAAAAAAAAGTTGTCGACGAAAAGCAGGAGTAGTGCTAAAAAAAAATTTAAAAGAAAGGATAAAGTTGTCAAAAGTCACGGAACAGATAATAAGGTTATAACATATATTGCGCATATGTCAAAAAAAGTAAATACCGAAAAATCCAAGATGGCTGCCGAGAGTGATCTATTTTTGTTTACATATACTGTACGTTAATAATTGCTTGAGTTCGAATTTTTTGTGGAGTTAAATATTGTTTAATAGGAATTCTAACACAATCATTTGCGACTTGGTGTCGGGATATCTGGAAACAAATTTAATATGTGTGTGTTGAGAAAATATATCACAAAAAGACGAATTCAATTTCTTGAACGCAAAAGTTTGTAATTTATTAGAACATAAGTTAATAATTTTTATATTATATTGTGTTTACAAAAAATATCACAAATTCAAAATAGTTTAGCTTAACTCTACTTTTTTACAATATTGTTTTTATCATTTATTTCTTTTTCTACTTGTTAAATTGTCTTCTATTGTTTTATTTAGGTTTTTAATTCTAAAGTATATACATACCATACGTGATATGCCTTTTAAGAGATTTTGTAACTGTTTTAAATAGTTACGACAATGAACTATGGTATATCATCTTTATTAAACATTTTAAAAATTGTCTCCATCTTCTCCAAATTTACCATCATTTCGTCTTAAGATTTTTAAATATATCCCTCCGTCAGCTGAGATTCTACGTGAACGATGTTTCTTGCTGGGTATTTTGAACAGCTAAATCAGGATTATTGATCCTGTGGCTAATGTTTTATACCAAATGCTGTAGTCCAACGTACTGTAGAAATTCCAGTTCATCTACCGGCTTTTCAATTGCTTAAAAGTCGGGATTAAGTGTCTTCAGTAGAGTGCTACTTAAATAGCCCTCTAATAGCAATACTAAAGTATTGCCTGTAGAAGATGTAAATACGAACGTGCTGTATTAAAAGAAAATATGGTTACTTAAAGAATTAAACATACCATTTATAGATAAACTTCCTTCAATTCGTCCAAGTATGTATGAACGACGTCAATACATGAATTCCAAACGGTTTGAATGATCATATAGGCCACCTTTGAATCGAATCGTTCCAAAAAATTTCTTAAATACCTTGATTCAGTCTGCATGTCAGTAAATACGAAATACTGTATTCAGTCTTTAAGTCGTCATGATAATGCCGGATAGTATTATAAGATTGTAAAAACAAAAATTCGTTTAATTTAACATTACTTTTCTGGAACGGCATCATGAGTCGTTTTCCTTAAACCTTCATATTAAACATTACGGAAGTCGTCTCATCAACAATTTAAAATTGGAGCGATTTTGAAAGTCCAACACCTTGAACTCGTTCGCGACTATACTGGTAAGGAACTCTTACGTTGAGACAGTCGAACCAATCATTCACCTGAAATTGTAAAGATGTAGATGGCACTTGACTTTTAAGGAAATTTGAATTATTACCTGTTTAAAAAGTACAGAACACTATAAAAATAAGCTACCAGCCTGCATAATAGCTTGAGAAACCGTGTGTGAGAATAATTTTGTTGCAAGTTTCACCTATTGACGTTCTGCACCTTTAAAATATAAATTGGGTAGTGATATTTTGTTTGCAATACGCAAATCAGACTTAACATTAGTTATCACAGCTGGAAGAGGGTATTGTTTTCGCAACAGCAATCGGTAGGCTCGGGGCCAACTGCATGTTTCGCGATCGCATTAGCAATATCGTCTGATGACTATTTTGCACATTTTTGAGGACATTCTAATTTTCTTAATTGGCCCTTAGCAAAAAGATTATCAATGGAGTCAATAGTTTGTTGCTGCTTCCAGTTTTCTGAATTTAATCAATTTTATTTGTGAACGCACTCTTTCACTAATCATCAAACTGTCGCTGTCAATTTATTCAGTAAACTCAACATTTTCATTTCGTTTTCAGTACACTAACGAGCAACGTCTGTAAATTATAAAAAATTTCTATAGATATTCGGAGTCGTTGACTGCAACTTTAAGAGGGTTAACTCCAATTTTCGGTCATAATTCTCGCCCTAGTAGACAGGCAATAACAAGTTTAGTGCAAAAATTTGAGTCTACGTATTCGTTGTGTGATGTTGCCGTGTCAGTGAGACAACGGGTTGGTCGAAGTGTCGAAAATATCGCTGCCGTTCAGACGTCCATAGAAAACGATCCAAATCAGTCAGTTCAACGGCGTTCTCAAGAATTGGGCATCGCTCAGACCACATTATGGCGTATTTTGCGTAAGGATCTTGGTGTACACCCATACAAGATCAAGCTGACTCAAGAATTGAAGCCGATGGACCATTTGAAGCGACGTATGTTCTCCGATTGGGTTCTGGAGAAGATGCGCCAAGATGATGAATTTCATCGCAAAACCATCTTTAGTGACGAAGCTCATGACTCAATGGGTTCTTCAATAAGCAAAATATGCGTTATTGGTCGGGTGAAAACCCAAATGTGCTTCATGAATCACTACTTCATCCACAAAAAATAACTGTTTGGTGCGGTTTGCATGCCGGCGGCGTTATTGGGCCATATTTTTTCGTCGACGATAACGATCGTCACGTTACTCTGAATGGTTAGCGTTATCGCACCATGATCACCGATTATTTTTGGCCCGAATTGGAAGATATGGACTTGGACGACATGTGGTTTCAACAGGATGGTGCCACAAGCCACACAGCACACGCTACAATCGATTTATTGAAGAGTAAGTATGGTGAGCGTGTTATCTCAAGACATAGGCCAGTCGATCGGCCACCTCATTCGTGCGATTTAACGCCGCTTGACTATTTTCTGTGGGGCTTCGTTAAGTCATTGGTTTATGCTAACACGCCGACGACGTTGGAAGAGCTCAGGACCAACATTGAATGCGAAATAGCGGCCGTTTTGGCCGAAATATGTGGCTGAGTTGTTGAAAATTTGGTCCAACGAATTGACGGCTGCAAACGTGCCTGCGGTGGCCATATGAACGAAGTCGAGTTTCATTCATAACTGTTTTGATTGTACTTCAAGCCAATAATAAATTTTTTGAAATATCTCAAATGGTTTGCATTTTATTTAAAAAAAAAATGTCAAGTCGTTATTAGAAAACCATATACAAACAGTGGTTGAAATTCTAATTACACTTAATCCGCATTACACTAATTTAATGTCATCTACTTGCTGAAAATATGTAGGGATGATTTCCACCATTTATAGTTTAACTTATGAACCGCAGTCTACCTAGGAAGCACCGGTTTGCGTAGAGTAATCACATTTGTTTGTCGTACGTTGTGTACGACGTTTATCGTACACAATTTGTGCATAATTAAAATAAAAAAAAAAACCGAGTGTTATAAGTGTAAATAATGGTTAAAATAATTGTTCTTCACATACCTTGGGAATTTTGAATCTGTAAATTCCGTGGTCTCGTCACTTCTTCATCCTTTTGCAATGGTAACAAAAGTTAAGGAACATCATCTCTTTTAATTTTAGTTGTTTGCTACAAATTCGGGCCGTTTTTGTATTTAACTTTTATAAATAAATAAAAACAAATAAATAAATAAAATTTTCTCATGATCCATCTAAGTTCAGAGCACATCATTGGGAATACTCGAAAGCACCATGGGAGCGTGTGCACGTTGACTTTGCAGGACCATTTACGAGTACGATGTTGTTTGTTGTCTTTTACGATTCTAGACGAGATGTTTGCTGCCTACAGTGACAGTAACTGCCATGAAAACATTCTAAGGCAGTTGGAAAAAATAGTCATAAGAGCAGGGTTACTACTACAGTTTGAGGATTATTTGAAAATAAAAATAAAAAACTGCCTAAGTCACGAAAAATCTTCAAGCTATTGCGTCCCGCAAGGTTGCAAACTGGGTCCTTCACTTTTTATTATCTATATAAATGACAAGCTAGTGGTCAGGAAAAGGACTATGTTTGCCTACTCAGACGATACGGCGACTTTAGTAAAGAAGTTAAAACTGCTGAAAAAATCATGCAGAACGAATTCAACACAGTTCTGTCATGGTGTCATGATAATGGTGTTCTTATTAGGGCTTAAAAGAGATGCACATCCGTCCACTGCATATTTTTAAACATAAATTAGAAATAATAAGTCATAAACATTTATTTCTAATTTATGTTTGAAAACTACACAAGAACCAAAACAACATGCTAGTTCAAGACGATGACGAATACTCAATTGTTCTCGAGAGTGTGTTAACGTACAGATACTTGGTAGTTACAAAACAGTAGCTAATCTTTGCAGAAAAAATAACGTAACTTGTAAGTTTTTAAGCCCATTAAAATTCAATTCAATTTAATTCAACCGAATTCTGCATATGAAGTTTGAAAATAGTTTTAATACTAAGGATACCAGAATTAAGAGCATGTAAGCATCTCTAAATGTGGCGTCTTATCCCAAGATGTCTACTCTTTCCCGTTTATAGAATTAAAAATGATTACATTTGTTTATATTTAGAGCGTCAACTGTAATGCTTGTTGTTATGTTACTGTTTATTACTGGAGAAATGTGGGTTGTGTTAACAGTTAACAATTCCTTCCTTAAGGAATCACAAAAAACGTGAACGGAGAGATTTCTGTTTCTCCCCAACAGTCCGACTTACAAATCCAATAAGACCCGAATTCAAGTTATAATTTAATTTATTAAATTAATTTAAATTAAGACTAAACCATAAAGCTAATTCGCTTCCCCATTGGACCACCGTCCAATCTGCCACCTCATAGATTCAATCCCCGCGCGTATATCCGGTGATGCAATTGAATTTCAATGCACCGGCGTTGTGTGAACATGTTCGCACTTGAACAACTGAATCAGGTCCTCCCCCGCTTATTGACTATACGTGACATCAGAGGTCGATGGTCAGGCTTGAGTTTTCGAGGATTTTTGAACCCGATGAAGTCCTATGTCAGCCACAGGATCGATTCTTGTACCAAGAGTGTTTATCGATGGGAGTTCAAGGTCCAAGCTAATTTTTCCTTATATGTTCCATGGTATGACAAACACCAATAGGACAATTGATGCACCCATGAGGGAAGAGATCGTGGTTAAGTTTGCAAGGTTCTTCAGCTGTTCTATGTTTCTAACACTTACGCCGTGCACGTGTTCCGAGCCAATTTTTTGCACCTGATTTTTAATTTTTCCTAAGACCAGTGGGGATACTTAGACATGGGAATACGTGGAGCTCGAAAATGTTTTGCCTCGTAGTTGGATCACTTCGTTGTCTGGATGAATTACGTAAGTATCGTTGAGAGTTCGTCCATTGTTCCCTGACAATTGGTTTTACCTTTGAAAGTCGTGACAAGCACCGAGCGTTCCTTAATGAATTCCATCACTTCCTTCGTGTTCGAGTGGAAGATATATGTCGTATGTCCTCCCTTCAAGAGTATGGGAACGTAGCTGTATTCTCCTAGTTTCTCCAAGGCCTTCCCTTCACAAATTACCAGGTTATTAATGGAAGGGCATTTTCCAGGAATGCCAAACATCTGCTAATGGCTAATTAGCATTCTGTCGAAATCAATGTAGGTTTGCAGACCATTCGAAATTGACGCTTTTGTTAGAAGCAAGTTGTACCCTCGCTTTTTACTATCGGCATCGAACGGACATAGGGAAGCAGTGTAGTAGATCTCGTTCAAAATATCTTGTTCGTACCTTCCAACACTTGATGCTTGAATTTCGTTGTTATTGGTCGGCTGAACTGCTGCTCCCTCGAAAGGACTTTGTTCCAATCTGCTGAATCGGGCCGATCCTATCCAAGCGATGGACCTTACACTCCAACATTTTCTGACTTGGAGTAGGATTAGCCTTTGACTGATTTCTTTCACAGAAAGTTTCTAAGTTTATTGATATGTTGACTAAGTTGATATCAAGTGATCGAATTGTGCCAAGTTGATCAGGTGCACTAGCTTGAGTTGCCCGTCGCTGATCTAGCCTTTGTCTTCCTTTATCGTGACGACTAGCGATTGATAATTAAAAATCTGGTAGCTATGGGCTGTGGTTAAGGAAACAAGTTTAAAGGTGAATATTTCGAATAAAACTAAAGGTATTGTGCTGTGTCGGTGGGAACATCAAACCATATTCTAGCTTAATGCATTAAACATTGTTTTTTTTTATTATTTTTAAAACTATGTTACGCGCTTGATGTGTTTTTAACATAACTTTTGTGAAGTGCGTCCGGAAGTTTTAACTAAAGTTATTTCATCAATCTCGGCCACTGTTTCCTCTCGGAATAGGGGTTTATTCTTTGCATGAATGCTTTTATACATTGTATACACTATATTATGTCACCTCCTCATATATCAATGGTTTTATTTTTTTCTTGTTGAATCTAATGTTGATTGCGTCGAATTTGCATTGGGACGAATCCACTTTCGCACTTGTGTGGTAGCAAGAGCTCTTAAAGATCTTAACATTCACATATCCGCTGGTCCAAATGGTTTAACTCCCCTTCTGCTGAAGCGGTGTTCTTTCACGCTGACAAAACCACTGCCTAAGCTTTTTCATAAATCCTAGGACTCTTTTCAAGTAAAACAGAATTTTACCTAAAAAGGTGAATCCTCTTCTCTCTTCTCCTACAGACCCATTTCACTTACGTCAATTCTTTCCAAGGTCATGGAAACGCTGATAAACCTTCAGCTCATGAAATACCTCGAAACACGAAAACTTCTCGATGACCGTACATCAATCTGACGAAAGCAAGATTGTCGCACTTGATATTTCTAAGATATTTGAAGAGTTGGGTATCAGGCTCATGTGTCGAAAATGCGTGCTTTTCGGATCGACGACTCTTTTTTTTCAATGGATTAGAAATTACCTTTCGGAACGTTAAATTCAAGTTGTCTTGGATGGTTTTAATTTTCATTATTGATTTCTTGTCTGCTGCTTCTAATCCAATATATTCCTATGCTGATGGCAGTACTCCTCGCTTTTAATATTCGTTTTCTGTCCTTTCGACTCTACTCTTCGGCTGTAGAACGGTAACGGCATCGTATGTTAAGCTCAGTAAATTCCGATATTAATAGCATAACCAGTTGGGGAACTATCGACAGAGTGGAACTTAGGGCTTAGGAACTAGGAACTAAAGTGGAATATTTCATCCTGCTCTGCCATCTCCGTAAGAGATGATCGGCATTCAAGGGCGATTTTAGAATTTAATGAGACTGAGTCCAGGGACTTGATAGCGGTCTAACTATCTAAAAAGGTGCTGATATGCTTTGCAGATATCACTTTTTCTTCAGCCAGGACAGAGCTTCCTTGATCAATAAAATTTCCACTTAGAACACCCTACAATAATTTGAAAGACAGAAAAAGAGAAAACACCGCCCCGCTATCAGTCTCAAATCCATCTGTATAGAAGTGGATTGACTTGTCATCCATTAAAGCATCTTCCTGCCAGAAGGATCTAAGATCCCTCCTTACATAAAAGTCTTTGACAAACCAAAGTTGTGGTATATTGTAATGGATGTTCTCTCGGAGAATTCCCAGAATATCAAGAATATTAGCATGTAAAAATAAATTATTTGTCTACTGTGTAGTCGCTGCAACTTGCATGACGAAGATATCGAGGGGTGTCATGTGAATCAGAATATTCAATGCCGCGTAAGGAGTAGAGCGTAGGGTTCCGCTTATGCATAGACATGCTGTTCTTTGGACTCTGCTTAGTATCGGTCTTATGACCGAGACGTACAGCCAGTGGGTTATGCGAGGTTGAAACCCCCATTTGTTCCCAATGGCCCAAAAGCAACTTGTCTTTTGCAATCAGGCAATGCGTTTTGGTCACGGTTGCCGTAGTCCTGTTTGGTTTGCTACTGATCGCGAATACGGAGCTACTTGGAAACTGAGTGTCCAGTAGCAGGTTGAGTGGTCACTTGATGTTGTTCAAGAGCCATTGGTTATATTCAAACAGCTAGGCATCATAGGATTTTTCTTAGCCGCGATGTCTCAGATGTTTCTATAATTTTGTTACAGAGTGATTCTCCAGGATTGTCGCCTTGCCTTCCTCATGAGTCCCAGACAGAAAAGTGACTTTCTTGTGCAGCGGTCACAGTGCTGATATCCACCAGCGGAGTTGAAGGAGGGTAGGAAGCAGCAATTGACTTTCTTGTCAAGCTCTTTGGTGTCACAGAGACTTGAGAGTTCAGAGGATAGTGTTTCTGACAGCACTCGCTGTCGGTTTCTTGTTATAAAAGTCGGATCATTGCCAATGTTGCAAATGATGAGGTTAGTACTTATAATATAACCAAAAAATGACTCACCTCAATCGTTGATGTCGGTACTAACTTATACCATGTGCTAAGCGTTAGCGTTGCACCCGATGATGAGGTCAGTTTTTAGCTTTCCAGCTTCTACTACTACTTGATAACATAGAAATATCAAGAGGGGGGTCCACATGATCGTGGCCAAGATATGCCGATGCCAGTCAGTGGGAGCCGCTCTCAGTCTCTAATCTCTTTAAGATTAGGAAGTAGAAATGCACTAAGGCTAGGTTTCACTAATATACATGTTCTAATCTTACCTTTGTCTCTTGTATAGAGCGGAGCATATACTCGTAAAATTGTTCCAGTCCACGAAACACGCCTTCTACGATACATGGTTCATGGATTATGATGATGTCTTATGCGTTTTTGGAAAGACGCTGAATAAGTGTGGCCGAAGCCTTTTTTGAGTGATGTAGATTAACCTGGAAAAACCGTATCATTGCTACAATTTATCAGAGTGGCCTATAACACAGTGTTGTTTGAGTCCTCCGATTCCGAACATATGCCTAAGAGCTTATCTTCTTTCTCTGATCATAAAGGATCTCTATTTAGTTCGTCATCGGTTTGCATGGCTTAGTTGTCGCCTAATAAATTGGAGTCCTATCCATTTTTGGAAAGGATATCAACCCTCCAAAATGTAAGGTCGAATTTTTAGTGTCAGTTGAAGGAGGTAGAGGTTGCTTATCAGCATCCAGCTCATCCCTTTTATAAACCCTTACCTTTAGTCTCCGGTAAAGGGTAAAGGGATTTCTTATTAATCACAATCAACGCGCATCTATAAGGGCCTTAGTTCTTCCAGTTTCGCGAATTTTCAGTCATGAGTCGGATGCGTCAGGTTGTTGAGCCTGATAATCTACGGAATGCTTTCTGGGGAGGAGGGTTCGGATGGGATCCAGGTGCGGGCTGTAGGTCTCCTCCTTAGGCACGAGTTCGAGATATGCATCTGGCCAAATCTATCCTAATCCACCTATGGCTTTGGTGTAAAGATCGAGAGATCTTTGACTGGTACATGCGATAAGCTTGACGTGGCATTGGGTGTCCGGGGTTTTCACGCATGATGGCCAAGAAGTTACCCGAAAGCCTTACCTTGACCAACTGGCACCGCTCAAGTGTTATAGATCCGTCAGTGTCGATTTTGTAGATGAGCTCAATCGTAATTGCATTTTTAAGGACATCGCTAAAAGACCTCTGAGAAGTGCTATTGGATGGCGCAGGGGTTTTGACTTTATATGTTTTGGGCCTCTTGGGAACCGGCACGTTTTTCTCCAACGATCTTTTAGCGTTTTGGGAGCTGTGGGTAATTCATCTTTTAGAATGTTGTTAGACCAGTCTTGCTCTTTATGTCCGCACATCTCTCAACCTCCGGAATGGAGTAACACCAGTCTCGCTATGAACGCTCATCAGTACACCCTCAAGAAAACTTACGTATGTACTCTAAAATATCGTGATTCGTTCCAATGTCGTACAACTTGCTTATGTAAAGCCTGCCTAGCTCCTTATTTCCTAGTCCTTATAATCGTTACCTCGCTTCTTTCTTCTCTGATTCACCTTATCACGCTGTGTGCAAGCATAATTTATTTAGAAAGTAAGTTATAATAAATTGGAAATATTATAATATTTAAAAGCATCTGGGCAACCATATGATGTTGTTTTTATAGAGTATTGCTATTGTACAGTGTTAATGTGTGTAATTATATTTATGACATTAACTCTTTATACAATTCCTTAAGATAAAAATTTCTAAATATCGCTAAATTCATTATGTGCATATACTGCAACCTTCACGCGTTGATCTGATTGAATAGACAAAGAACTAAGTACATTTGACAGGGTTTTCACCACATCTTTGAAGTTTACTTGAACTTGGCTTGATATAGGGCATTCAATCATTATGTTCCAGATAGAGAGTAGAGTTTCACAGGAATAACTGTTCCTTTGCACCAACAACCTGCCATCATTAACACTGACAATAAGCTAGCAGAGAGTAGTGCAGGAATAACTGTTTCTGTTCAACCAGAGGGACGCCAGTTTTTCTGGCAGCATCGTCAATAAGTTATCGTCAAGTGTGCTTTGTATGCAGACTTTCTTATATAGAAAGAAGAGCATTTTATCTTTGAATAAAGAAAAAATAAAAAAATAAGTGTGTTTAAATAACTGGCACCCAGCTTGCAGTGACGTGATAAGAAGCTTAACAATTGAACGATAAATCGCGTTACTGAAAAATACGGTCTCACCTGAAACGTAAATTTCAGCCGGTGCTGTAATTTTGGTTAAAAAGGGCAAAAAGTGTTAAATTAACCCGTTAGAAATCATACGATGCCGAGGGAAAATTCATATACGCAACAACGTGGAACAAAGCAAAATAGTAAAAAAAAAACAATACAAAAGAAAGGTGAAAACAGTTAAAGCTAAACATTTAACTGTCTTGTGAGCCTTCGCAATAGTGTAGTGGTGAAAAAAATGTTTGTTAAATAAATTGCAAAAAGCTCCGGAAGCTTATTGGAGCTAGCACCACCCGATCGTAACCACGTGTAGATATTTTGTTCAGTTCATTTTATTTGTGAAAACTAAGTATTTTTATTTAAAATTTGTAAATTAAGCCCAAGGTTAATATATATATACTTAGTTAAAGTAAGAAATACATAGTATTTAACTTACAGTAACAGTTACCAATATCACTAAAGGAAAAATCTTAGAAAAATAAGATTAATTTAAGAGTCAAGTTGCAAATTTAAATTTCAGTATTTTGTTATTATTAAGGTTGCATCCTCTTTGAAGTACATTGTTGATTTCCCATTCATTTTTATAAGTTATATTAATTTTTAGTATTACTGTTTTTTTTTTTTTTTTTGCTGATAAAACATGGACGCAGAGCAGGTAGCTGTTATAATAACATCTGCAATTCAATCTGCAGTTCAGCAAACAAAGCAAGCGTTTGAGGATAAAATTGCTGCACTTACGGCACGATTGAACGCATTGGAAGCTCTTAGTGTCATTGAGGAATATCATCTAATTAACATAAGGCCTGGTGTTATTTGCGGTGAGCCACTACATTTAATAAAGTATTTGCCCGAATTTAGTGGTGAACAAATACTATACGTATCGTGGCGTCAAACTGCATTTGCTGCTTACAAACTGTTCGAATCTCATAACGAAAGTTCAAGGCATTACCAGGCAGTGGCTATAGTCAGAAACAAAATTGTTGGCTCTGCGGATCAGGTTTTGTCGTCATTTAATACAGTTCTTAATTTTAAAGCAATTATTTCAAGATTGGACTTTACGTATTGCGATAAAAGACCTATTTATCTTATAGAGCAGGAGATGTCAACCTTACGCCAGTATAGGCTATCAATTGTCAAATTCAATAATCCAACTCAACTCAAGCGACATCGTGAGTCTGGTCGACAAATACTTCCTAAGATCCAAAGAATAAACCAACTTTAGAAACCCAACAGTATCCCTACGAAAATAATGACACGAACCAAGTTTACATGAATTATGAAAGAAGAGAACAGTATGTAGAAGATGAACATAACCTAATTGAGCACAGGATGTAAACGCAATATGTAGATACTATAGATGCGCTTAATTTTTTAGGGGAAAATCCCTTTTGCCATATGTCAGCCGAGCTTTGGCAGGAAAGCAAATAAAACTTTTTGTGGACACTGGTGCCGCTAAAAATTATATAAGGAATCTCAATCCACATAAGTCCATCAAGCCAATTACCAAGCCATTCTCTCTTAAGTCTATACATGGAATAAACCCTATCACATCAAAGTGCACTATAAACTTATTTTGTAAAAATACTACATTTTTCTGCTTCCAAACTTCAAAACATTCGATGGAATCATATGGCTCGATTTTTTAAAAGAAATAGATGCAAAGTTAAATTTGGATAAGGGAATTTTAAGTTACAATGGTGGCGAGGAAAAGTTGTTTTATTTATACTGTAGCGACGTTAACAGTATCTTTTTAGGAAACGAAACTATGAGTTTAGATGAAAATAAACAGTTTTCTTCAATAATGAGCCGCACCTTAGGGTTTTTTTCAGATCTTAATGAAGCTTTACCTTTTAATACCAACGTCATTGTAACCATAAGAACAATTGACAATGACCCACTTTATTCAAAGGCCCACCCATATCCAATGTCCGCTTCTAATTTTTTTAACAAAGAAGTAACGAATTTGCTTAACGACGGGATCATTAGACCATCGCGATCTTCTTATAACAAGGGCAAAGAGAATTTTGTTGCTTAATTAACTTAAACAATTCCCAGCGTCTAAAATACTTTAAATTGCTTTAAAAATCAAATAATTCTCAACCAAAGATTAGAGCTTCGTAAAAGAATTAAGTTATTTTTCAAAACGCAGATAAGGCACACGATTACTTTTAATAACTAAAATAATCTTTTTAAAGTTGTCAAAGAAATTGTTAACCCAAATGTTGTTAATGCTATTTGTTGCGATTTATCTATCTTAGCCCAAATTCAAGACAAAATCAGTACCATATTTCCTTCAGTTAAGTTATGGCTCACTGAAAATTTTGTTGCGGATATCTGCAACTCAAGTGATCAAATAGAGATTCTTGTAACCGCACATAATCGAGCTCACCAATCTGTAAGAGAAAACACTCAACAAGTTTTGAGGGATTATTACTTTCCTAAGATAAGAAATCGATTAAAGGAAATAGTATCAATTTGTAAGATTTGTCATGAAGCTAAGTACCAGAGGCATCTGCCTAAGCCTAAGAAAGTTGAAACACCTATTCCATGCCATCCAGTGGAGATCCTCCACGTTGACATTTATTCGACAGCAGGAGCTCATTTTTTCACATGTGTCGATAAATTTTCCAAATTTGCTGTTGTAAAATAAAATCGCGAGCAATTGTTGACACAAAAAAACAATTTTGGAAATACTCAATATTTTTAAAAACACAAAAACAATGGTCTGTGATAATGAGAATTCTTTTTTTTCGGAAACCATAAGAAATTTGCTCAGAGATCACTTTGGTATAACTATTTTTAATACACCACCCTTTCACAGTGAAACAAGTGGACACCGAGATAGCGAGGTGTATTAAATTAAAAAATAACATATGTGATATTAGTGAACTCCTTTTACTTGCTACAGTCAAGTACAATAGGCCGATATTCACTGTTAGGGGATGAAATAAAGGAAAAAATCAAAAAATGTATCTACATAAAATATCATAATAAGAATCGCCAAACTCGTAATATATATTTAAGCCTGGTGAAAAAGTTTTTTTAAGAACAAATATGGTAAACGTATTGGCAATAAATTTAGAAAGCTCTTTATCGAAAAAGTTGTTCAGAAAGATCTAGGGACTGCGGTTATAATTGACAACAAGAAAGTTCACAAAAACAATCTTAGATAAATTTGGTTTCTTTGTCTTACTTTTGGGCTCTTTTTAAGTAAGATTTACTTTTTATCCATATTTGAAAAATATTTATTTTTATTTAAGAAAAATGAATGGCTTAATTACAGTTATTTTACAACTTTCTTATTATTATTTGCTATTTCGTTAATTAAGAACTATATTACTTTTTTGTGATAAAAACAAAAAAAAAACCAACATGCAATACCGAAAAACTATAAAAATATAAAAAAAGGCATTAAAGCCTAAATTTTGTTAAAAAAAAAAATGAGAATTTGAGAATTTGAACTTCTATATTATATTGCAAAGAAAACTAAAAATTAAAGAAATATTTTGTTTAAATTATTAAAATTAAGGAATATAAATCATCAAAATTATATTAAAACGAAGTCGCGGACATTTTCTCTAATATCATATCAGCACCAACAACCTGTCATCATCGACACTGACAGCAAGCTAGCAGAGTGTACTGCAGGAATAACTGTTTTTGTGAACCACCAACCTGCCATAATCAACACTGACAACAAGGTAGAAGAGAGTAGTGCAGGAATAACTATTCCTGTCCAGCCAGACGGACGCCACTTTTTCTGGAAGCATCATCAATTAGAAATCGTCAAGCATACTTTGAATGCAGACTTTCTCTTAGAAAAAGAAAAGTATTTTAGCTTTGAATAAAGAAACAATAATAAAATAAAAGTTGCTGTTTAAAACAATCATTGATAGCTGTATTGATACTTTAAAGATTATTTTTCGTAGTCAGCAATTCCTTAAGACGCAAACCCTTTAGTCTGCCTTTAAGCATCGGTAGATATCTACCTCGTTTACCTCACTATGATAGACTCCTGTCTGATAATGTTTGATGCCCAATATTTTAATAAAATTGAGAATAATCGAACTCAAGAAATTGCGTTCTGTTACCAAAATTTCTGGGATCGATGCAGAATCTTCATGATCTTTTTTCTAAGGTATACTTGTCGATGCAAGTGAAAAATTATATAAACTTAATTGCGTGTGAATCCCGGATGGGATTCCTATAGGATCTCGAGACCATTACCAATTTTGATGAAGATTTGGTTGCGAAAGACGTTGATTGGGGCCTCCACATAAGGAATAAGATTGGTGCTGTCTTGTTCAGCGCTATGGCCGGGCCTGATTGAAAATCTTTCCTCACTCGCAGTTTTAGTGGTTTGTGTATTTTCTGCTTGACTGTCGAATACGATGATGGCAGTTTTTGTACGAGAATCACTGTTCTCACTAGCTGTTTCGGTATAAGAATCGCTCTCGGCGTCATTCACACTTTGTGCAGATTCGGTATATTTCGAATAGGACAAGTGATTGACCTCAATTTTGAGACGTGAAAGGGTATCTGCCAACAGGTTCGATTTGCAGGGCTTGTATACAAGTTCATAATATATATATATTATATATATTATATACATATATATATTCCGAATATATATATATTCCGATAATTTTTTCTCCGTACAAGTATATATGTTCTCAGGTTATCTAAAGCCCAGACAATGGCCAAAATCTCCTCGTTTGTCACATAATTCTCTTCCGTTTTGTTCATAGACCGTGAGATGTATGTGATTGGCCTGTCGGAGCCCAGCTCACCTTTTGATAAAACCGCCTCTATTGCATCATTCCATGCGTCTGTGGTAAGATTGAAGGGTTTTTCGAAGTCGGGGAAGGATACAACTTCCGATGACGTTAGCAAAGTCTTGAAATTGTTGAAGACCTGCAACGCTTCCTTGGATTAGTTTTCCTTCATATGAGAGTTGCTTCTGCGCTTGAGGTTATTCAGTGGCTTTACAACCTTCGCATAGTCGTAAACGAATTTCCTATATTAGGATGTTGGGCCGGGGAAACTCTTTAGTTCTTCCAGGTTATGTGGAGCTAGGACATTGTCGATAGTTGTTACAGTTTTTGGGTCGGCTTTTATTTTATCACGCGTAACGACGTATCCGAAGAATTCGACTTCTGACATCATAAAATTGGTCTTTTAGAGGATCACCTTCAGGTCTCGAGAAAAGCGTATCAATATTTTTAAGGTGGGTGTCCTCATCTTCACCAAAGATTATAACATCATCTATTTACGTATACGTAACATATTTTCCCTATGAACTCCTTGCTGTAGATTGATTCGTTTGTGCTTGTTCGGATTTCTGCTCTCACCTTCGTTCTTACCTCCGCTCTCAAGTTAAAGGGCCAATAAGGGAGTCATATTTCCTAATCAATTTATGAAGTTTGACCTCTGCTTTTTCGGACAAATGTTTGTCAAATGTGATAATGACTTTCCTGGACAACTTCGCAGTGAGATCGTTATGTTGGCATGAGCTTCAATGTGTTTTCCAGGCGGTTATGTCGAGTTCCTTTAGGGTGTCGTAACATATGATCCAATTGAAGGAAACAAAAACAGGCAGAACATAGAAAGTGAACAATGTATCATTACCTACTTTTTGAAAAATCTACCGATTACCTTTTGCTCCATTTCTATATTACCTCCTGCCGAGTAAACGTAAAAAGGGTGAACAAGTTGAGATAGCGGAGACGCAGTACTTTCAATGACAGACGGGCAGAAGAAGTTCTTATTGGAACCCTGTAAAAAAGGAAGTTGAGGGTGTTACATAATCTGAATGTGAAACGCTGGATGGGCGTCCTTCATAGAATTAACCTGATCTTGGACTTCCTTCTCCGCTCACTTGTCATAATCATCTGTGCATTCCTCCTCGCGCATATTTATGTGATACATCCTCTGTTGCTTTCATTTTAAAGGAATTCGAACCTCGGCCCGGGGGCGATTCATGTAATTCAACTTTTGAGATTGTGTTGATTGATCAACCTCCATTCTTTCGTGCAGTTTTGTTTTCCACCCGCGGGGAACCGTAAAGCGGTTGTTGCCTTGATTGATTCAAAGAATATGAGAAAATTGTCTCGGTTGAAAAGATGATCTAGATTCACTCATAAAAGTTTGGGTAATGCGAGCCGTTATCATGTTGTGCTCGGAAGGGTTGTAAATCGCGTGGCTCTGATAATTAAGATTTTGGAGACATGCCAAATAGGGTTCTGCAAAATCAACATTCTACAAATGTCGCCATTAAGGCCGCGATTGAAAACATCTAGAGCACGATTTCTATAGGTTTTCACGGTTAGCGCGGTTAACGTTTCTTCACTGAATGACTTAGTTATCACTAGCGAGAGTTGCTGGTTTACGTTAATTGATTAAACTGTTGCTCAAGAGTCCTCATGTTATCGACATAATTGTACTAGATGAATTGTAATACCAATTTGTTTTCCGCATGAACACGCCTAAAGAATATAGGCGGAAAATATGGCTGTTATATAAAAGTATACATGGCATCTGTTTCCTTCTTTTCACAAATTGATTTTAGAATTCATCTAGTACAACTATGTCGATAACACCTCATATCTCTCTTGTCCATGTAGTGCAGAGAAATATACTGTTTAATTGATTGGCAGTCATGGTCAAATATGTTACCTGGGAAACATCAGCAGGCCCTCTTATCTTCTGCCGTATATGTTGCAGGATGGCTTTATACAGATGCTTTGCCCTGACAATTTCAAAATCTTTCAGGATACCCTACGCCATGTGCACCCATGTCACATACTGTGTAGGATTTCCTTCAAAGATCTGAAGTTCCTTTACAAAGGCAACTTGGATATGTCCTTTAATTCTGCTTCAGTTCTTGGGACTCGAAGTGCAATACGCTTTTCAGCTGTTTTTAATTATAATGAATAATGTTGCCCATGATTCGTTGAAATATAAAGAGCGTACTTTTAAAATCAAAAGGCATTTTTAGGTATTCATAATGACCACCATTTGCAGAAAAACCTGTCTTTGACATATCTATCGGACCCATTCCAATTTGGTGGTATCCCCTGACTAAGTTTATTGATGAAAAGTGTGGGCACTTACCCAATATACCATATCTAAAATCTCGTTAATGTTCGGGATGGAAAATCTATCAGAAGTTGCTTTTTCGTTAAACTTCCTAAAATTGATCACAAGCCTCCATTTTTGTTTCTCATTGGAATCTTTATTTTCGGTACGATCCAAACAGGTGAGCTCCATGTTGAAAATCTATGTTTGATTATGTATACTTGTTCAAGCATTGAACCAATTTGTTTCCGAACTTCTTTTTTGTGGTAATATGGATAATGGTACGTCTTCGTTTATATAGGAATATCGTCTGTGGTATGAATCTTGTGCTTTATTTTATTGGTGAAACTTAAGTTTTGTTTTCCTTTTAAAAAAATGTCCTAAAATTATTTACAGAATCTTATGAGGCCTTTCTTTTCCTCTGTTTGGAATCTATCAAGGTTAAAATTACAATAATTATGGTATTTAAACGAAATTAAACCACTAGGTTCGACCTTTAGTGGTTGTTCAATAAGGATATGGATAATTATTGCTACTTATTTTTCTTTTCGCTAAAATTGCAAAAGGTTGGGCTCAACAATGGTGTTTTTCTTTTTGCTGAAAACACTGCCATTACGCATGTCCTACATGCTACAATAATGGGCAGTGGAAAGTGGGCTGAAAAGTCGGTGTCGTTTGTAAGAGAGGGCACCACTTGGATTAAATCCATACCATTTTCAGTTGGTACCAACCGTCAAAAGATACAGCTGTCGGACGATTAGTTCTCAAGATATAGCGTTGTGAGTGAAGCAACTTTTGTTATTGTAAAAAAAAAATGGATTCAAAGCAATTTCGTGTGTTGATTTATCATTGCTTTTTGATTGGAAAAAATGCAGCCGATGCAAAGAAATGGCTTGATAAGTCATACCGGGACTCTGCACCAGCCGAGCGAACTTCTTGCAAGTGGATTGAAAAATTTAAAAGTGGTCATACAAGCACCGAAGATGATGCACTCAGTGGACGTCCAAAAGAGGCTGTTTCAGATGAAAACATCGAAAAAGTCCACAAAATGATTACGAATGATATTTGGACATGCGAAAGCTCTGTTCAAAGTGGGTGCCGCGTTTGCTTACAGTCGACCAAAAACAACAACGTGTTGATGATTCAGAGGAGTGTTTAAAGCTGTTCAACCGCAATAAAGCAATTTTTGCGTCGGTATGTGACAATGGATGAAATTGGGCTCCATCACTTCACACCAGAGTCAAGTCGGCAGTCAGCTGAGTGAAGAGCAGGCGACGAACCTCGTCCAAAACGACCGTAAACTCAACAGTCGGCTGGCAAGGTTATGGCATCCGTATTTTGGGATACACATGGAATAGTTTTCATCGACTATCTCCAAAAGCGGCAGACTATCAACAACGGCTATTTTATTGCGTTGTTGGAGCATTTGAAGAACGAAATCGCAGAAAAATAGCCGCATTTGAAGAAAAAGAAAGTGCTGTTTCATCAAGATAATGCACCGTGTCACAAGTCGATGAAAACGATGTCAAAATTGAATGAATTCGGCTACGAATTGCTTCCCCACCCACCGTATTCTCCAGATTTGGTCCAAAGCGACTATTTCCTATTCGCAGACCTCAAATGAATGCTCGCCGGAAAGAGATTTAAAACCGATGAAGAAATAATCGGCGAAACAGAGGCCTATTTTGAGGCTAAACCGAAATCATACTACAAAACTGGTATCGAAAGATTGAAAAATCGTTTCAATCAGTGTATTGCCCTCGAAGGCAACTATATTGATAAATAAAGTTGAATTTTGCAAAAAATTTGTGTTTTACTATAAAACGGCATTGACTTTTCAGCCCATGTGTTACTTTACCAATTGTTTTCAACATTAAGCGGATAATGTGTTTTTTTTCTGAATTAAAATAAGGTTTAAACAAAAGTGGAATTGTACTTTATATTAGAACTGGGGGTAGTCAATAATTTGCTTCCTAAATCAATTTTCGTATTAAGCTTGGAAAAAATATTTAGTTCAAGAAGATCATCGAAATAATAATGAAATTCGAATATAATGGAGTTAAGTTGACTGTATTGGTTAAATTCGTTAAAAAATAGGTACGGAAACCTTTCTTCGTAATTTATGATAATTATTAAGGATAGTGGACATTTTGGTAGGTTTTCAATGGCATGCAATTTATGAGGCTGAAGCTTCTATGTCTATCAGAAATTTTAAAGGCCGACCAAATAAGGATGAAAGATTAATGTAAGGTTAAATAAATCCTTGCTTTTTTAAGTCTTAATATCTAACTAGTTTTCCGAGGCAAGAGTCTGAAAATGTTCGTTTTCCAATACTTATGTACAAAGGTTGTAAAGTTTGTTGACCCTGATTATCGGAAACCTAGTTTTCGTAAGTGTAGTGTTTATCTAGCTGAGGTACCTTTTTGAGTTCTATGTGTTGATGTTGTGCACTTTTTCGATAACGTAGTAAAGAGTATTAATTAGTTTCGGTTGGCTAATCACATTTGCGGGTTTATAGAACGTTGGTTGTGCAAATCACTATTGACTGGTACCTAACTCTAGTTTTGAGCTGTGGACCAAGGCTGTGTTAAGTAAAATTCTGGTTTGTATAATTGTGAATTAGACATGAGCAAAGTGCATGGCAGCGAACCGCTGAGTCAGTTTGTTCAGGTGAGAGCATATTCCCACAGTCCCAGTGCAACAGTGCAGAAGCTTAACTTTTAGGTTAGTTCTATGTTGGCATTCATTTAGAATTTTTAGAAAATTGTTTATAATAAATAATAATTAATGACTTTGAATTGTATTGTATTAGGGCACAAACCCCCCCGTTCTCGATTTGTTTCAGGATACTTCGGAAAGGAATCTTAAGTTTGTATTTATTTGAATTTATATCTTTTTGCATTTAGTTTTGGCAATATAACATATATAAATTTTAAGACATTTTTTAATAAAATCTTATAAAAAACTATTTTCTTCTTAGTACACTTGTAAAAGATTTGTTTTTAAAATTTATTTTAATATTTTTTATTAAACTCTTTAGTTCTTCTAATAAAATATTTCATGCATAATTATATTCTTTATGCAAGATGTTCCGGATATTGTGTCGAGAGCCTTAAGAAGAGATTTCTTAACATATATGTATGAGAAAAAAATCATTCTAATCGAGGTTCTAAGCAAAACCCTATACGCTGCCGTCTCTCGACTCCCTTATGTGCTTGTATGGTAACAAATGTGTCAAAAGTTATTGAGGATCAAAAATAATTTTTTTCTTTCAAAACTTCAAATTTATGTTGTGTTATCATTTTATTTTGCAAAAATATGCAATCAACCACCACTTTTTACAGCTTTGGAACGTGTGCCTAATATATACAAGGAAATATTATGTCAAGCCATTTCATCTCAAGTCACTAATTTTTAAAATGCGAGCCAACTTATTGAAAGAGGTAGATCATTAAATTAAAAATTATTACAAATTTAAAAATTATAATTAAAAAAAGCTTATGCCAAAAAATACATCTCCATATAATAACGGATGTGTTTGAAATTGTTTTACGGGTTGAAGCTCCTAAATATGAACGTCTTATGCCAAAGCAGATTCTGCTGAATCTCTTGTTCATTTCCGCTTTGTTTCTGTCTTCCTCAACCTGAAAAATGTGCTAATAAATGCCTTGTCATTTGGAGCAGTCCCATTAGGTCTCGTCTCAGATCTTGCTCGTTGACCGTTACCATTGCAAAAACCATAGTCATAAACCATGTCAGCATACTCTCGCGTTGAAAAGTCCATCATCGAGGATATTATGAATCGGGTTAAAATAGATTTTTGGCTAATAAAAAAAAAAAACGCAAATAACACCGTGCGCATAATATATTGTTCAACAGCGCTAGTCGCGAGTGCTAAAAGAATGGAAAAAAAAGTGTCATATCCCACATCCCATTCCTCCTTTGGATCCCAAATTCCTTTTGCTGTTGCGTAGCTTCAATTACTGTGTCACAATCTGTTCAATCTGTTCAATCACACATCAAATAATACTACTTAGAAGTGACGTCGAAAAAGTGTTTCACATGTTTGTGCTTATAATAACAGTGTATCCAGACCAGTTGTAAAACTGATCTGAATCCACTGTTATTAAAATTCGCAAAGGTGAAAAACATTGTGTTCGGGTACTCATCTTTTCCCCTTTTTTCTTTTTCCCTATGCTCGTCTGTGTCCCGTGTAAAATAAAAAATGACTGGAAAAAAATTTCAAAGCTGTTAAAAAAGAATATCCCATTTTGGATCGTATCTCGAAAACTAGAGAGACTAGAAATAGAATGACTTGTCAAGTTGTTTGTTTGTAAATACTATGGTAGGTACAAGTTTTAAACTTCCAAAAAAGTATATAGTTTTAAGAAAAAATTATGATATATTAAACATTTTAAGTTTTTTAGAACAAGCAACATTTACTTCGAAACAATTAAAGTGCTCACAGTTAAGTTCAACGGTACTACATTCGCTACCATACATGCAAAAATTTAAAAGATGCTATTTTCACTAGGAGTCAAAACAGGGCGACGAAAAACTTTGTTTAAAACCTCTTTATTTTCCCCTTCAGTTCATCGAAGTTGGTCAAAGTCTAAGTTTGTAACAGTGTTAGTGAAAAATGTGAATGTATGTATAGAAAAATACAACATAAATCAAGAAGTACATTTCATGCATGCATTTCATGATTTTAGCAAGAACAGCGACAAAAGTTATACCGTTATAATCCTAAAAGTGCATTTTCTTTTGTAGAAAATTTTAAATACTTAAATCTCGTTTATTTTGTTAATACTTTTAAAACATTTATTTGGTTTTGCATTGGGCAAACATATAAAAATCACCTGTACTACAATTTCTAGTAAAATTTTCCTCGCAAATACTTTTCAAAAACGTAACATATTTACTATATGTATTTATAAGTGATCATTATATACATATATGTACTTCTTTATTGTAAAAAATATATTTCAAATACAATACTTATAAAACATATATATGCATTGTACTTGTATGTGGACAATCTGAAGCAGGTTTTGCAGTGTGGCATAGCTTTAAGTAGAAGAGGATGCACAGTACAGTTTAATTTATTTTATCTTAAAAAAGAAAATGCAACACTACTTAAAACGCTTTGCCAAAAATTCAACGTGTGTGTTGAATTTGATTCCATAATATTGACCTTAAAATTTCAAATTTGTAAGAAGCTTTAACCGCCGCCATGTTGTGTTTGTTCCTCTTCGTCAAGACTTATAAGTTCAGATCCTAATTCAACCTTGAATTTTCTATTAGTCAGATCTTTGTCATTTTCTTGAGGACTATCCGATTCATCGGTTGTTTTAATAAAAGAAGAATAGAAACTTGAGAAACTTGAGCCATCCATATCATCACTGTTACCGTTGCTATCTGTGTTTTGCTGTAAAACAAAACATAAATCATAATAATGAAAATAATTGTTTAAAGTTTTTCAAAAACGGAAATTTGGGTGAACTTACCTTTAAGTTGTTCTGATTGTGTTGTTCCGCAGTGTAATCACCAATAACCGATGCTATTGGTGAATCTGCTATTCCTTTTTTTGATGTGTCTGAGGGAGCCTGGAATGTTAAAACGAATTTAAATTATGTTGTATGTGCTTATTAATAGTTTATCGAGGTAGATAAAAACATGAATATATATTAATATACATCTGAATACGTAGTGCGTCGACTTCAGTATTTCACGATATAAGTAATTGTATTCTCATTTTTATGTTATATATAATAATATATGTATTATATTGTATACTTGAATATATTGTATATAATAAAACCTTCATCCCATTCTTGTGTAGAAAACTACACAAAAACCACATTTTTTGTTTTCGAAATCCCTTAGTTGCAAGCTAACGAAATTTCCTGGCTTTATTATATCAGTTTCTTCGAAAAATAAACAAGTTTACGAGAAGTGTTACATCAAAAGTAACGTTGCCTGTCCTCGGGTGCAGGTTTCTGCACATGGATTTGTATTTTCATTTTTATTGCATCTTTTTGCAAATGAATAGCATAGTAAAAAGATAATAAAAAAAAAATTAAATTGTGTTATTGAGTGCAAGTTACGGTAATGATAATAAGACTAAAAGAACACGTTGGTGATGACGAAGACTTTTATTCAGAAGATAGTTGTTGCATACTTTATGTTGCATACATATATGTATGTAAGTACATCATAGATTCCCAAACTTTTTTTGCATATTTTTTTTTACCGCCCACCACCATAAAAACAATTGAAAAAAATGCTTACCTACTTTTTTCTTAAATTAAAAAAAAATTAAAAGTATTAACAATAAGATTAATTAAATAAATAATTAATATCGAATTAGCTTTATTTAAATATTAAATAACAACATTTCAATGAGACGGGTGTGTCTGGTGAATATTTGTAAATTTCTAAATGTCTGATTCAAATTTAATTAAATAAAGTGGTATTTAAGTGGTGCAGTTTATTTCTTTTTTTTTGTAAGTAAGAGAAAGAAAGTTTTTCGTATATTCACCTCTGCCTAGATTACGTCTGAAGAGATTTAGCTTTTCCACAAAAGCAGCAATAATATATTTTATATATTTAAGGTTCAAGTGATCACCTTGCAGGTGGAGATTGACATCGTTAAATTTTTTCAATATATCTGTCATATAGACAACATTATGTTTTGATTTAATTAAGTTATTTGGCAGTTCGTTGTCTTTATTTTCTAGAAATTCTAGAACAGTATCGAACAGATTAAAAAACCGTGTCAAAGGGGTACCTTTGGAGAGCCAGCTAACCTCCGAATGCAGAGAAAACGATTGTAATCTTAGTCATTTTCGTCACACAATTGGCTAAATAACCGGTGATTTAAGGAGTTTCTCCTTATTTTGTTGACCGATTGAATAACAAATTGAAGAGAAGTATGCAGAGGTTCACCCATATTTTTCCCGGCCAAATATTGACGATGTATAACACAAAGTACGGCGAGTATTTCTGATACGGCCCGTTTCAAAAAAGCTGAAGGACCATCAGTAGCAGCGGACAAAATGTTCAGTAAAGGAATAACTTTTTCTCTAAAAAATCTATCAGTGGCCTCAAATATCCCTTTGTCTTCATTTTCAATGTTTAGCAAATAAAAGTTCTTCACAAATTTGTTCTTCTTTTATGAATCGTACAAATGCTAAGAATAATGCTTTATTAATTGGAAGAGTAGATTCGTCAAGCTGAATGGAAAATGTACATGTCTTCAAATGATCGCACAATGTTTTTTCAATATTTTCGGCCATTTTATCAATTCTTCTTCTTTTATCATTTTGTCTATTACTTCCTTTACAGCAGGCAGAATTAAGTCTTGACCGATTGTGTGTGGTTTCCCATTCAAGCAATCGAAAGAGAAATTTTATAGAAAGCCCGCAGCCCGTCATCATGCTGCTTAGAGGAGGATGCAAATAGATTTGATATTTCGTTAAATGTTCTTGTAACCGAGACGGCTTCATTGCTTTGTTTGTTGAAACTTTTTTACAAGTCAAGCACATAGTTAAGGATTGATTCGTAGAAGATGGAATAAAGCCACATTTTAAATATTCAACGTTATACTGTCGGCACTTTTTTTAGCTTCGGACATTATAGTTATAGTTTATTAAATTTTCTTTTTCAAGAAGCCCATAACAAGTCAACGATACAAATCCATAGCTCCTATGGATTTTTTTTTAAGTCCTAACTCATAGTTGCACAGTTCACAAAGTCACAATTACTTATTAAGGTATGTTAAGGTATTGGCTTCGTCATTTTTAACTCGCACTTTTCTTCTTTATCATGATCGCACACTTTTTAATATCTATGTATGTATGTACATCCACATTTCTACTAACACCCATCTACCAAGGCACCAAAAACTACCAAGCACGATTGCAACAACAACAACAGCTGAAAGGCGATTTGTTTATTTTTGCTTTGTTAAGTTGAAACCATGTATTCACAGATAGATCGACAAACTGGTTTGCTAAAAGGTCTCTCTCCTAAAAATTTTCTTTCTAAGGCGAACAAAACGCGTCTTTCCACCGAATCCTTGGTGGCAAAAGTCCTCAATGTAAGTGCGAGGATGCTATAGAGTTGATATATTATCGGTATTTGTATTTTAAATATCCCTATTGTTTGATATAGGTACATAAATGTATATATGTTTCTTTAAATTTAAAGTATTTTTTATTTTAATAAGGGCGGTGTATCACCGGACAGCTTCAACGCCGCCCATTTATTCTGAGATTCTCACCGCCCTTAGATGCCTTCAGTGGCCCCAGGGGGCGGTAGGGACCACTTTGGGAACCATTGAAGTACATGATATTGATATATGGTTTATGCTTTAGTACTTGATGTAATATGCACATATAAAAGTAACATGTGATTATGTCATTTAACTCTTTTTCTAGATTTCTAGAAATCTGTTGCTCATGATTGAGCTACCTAACAATAAAGCCTTAAAACAAATCTACCTAGCGTTATAATAAAACTTTAAAAAGTCTCAGGTGTTGAAACAGTTATAGATTATACAATATATAGTAAAATGCCTCCAAAACCAGACACGAGTGAAAATAATATCATAATTATTCTCGCGGACAATTCTCGTCGACAATTCCACAATTAAACTTGAAAAGCACTAATTTGGCAACCAGGTTGAAAAATTGGTCTAACCAGTTTAAAGTCTATGTAGGACAAGAATCTTTAACTCTTTCAATATTGATCGGGATAGCGAAACTTTTGTGAACGAATTTGAAGTTTATTTTCTACCTTAAGTGAACATTGCTATGGAGCGTCACAATTTTTTTTCTCGTTCATAAACATTGGACGAATCAATACAAGCGTGAATTGCCGAGGTCAAAAACTTAAGGCTAACATGCGAGTTTGGCGATTTAAGAGAAATGTTGGTACGGAACATTTTGGTATGCGGATTAAACGATGAATACACATTCGTAGAAGAGCGTCTACTTCACGAAGGTGACATCAAGTTCACAAGAGAACATTAGCAAAAATTGCAGCTTCAAAATGAAAATAATATATTCGTCGGACCACTAACAAAAAAAAAAAAACAAATAACAAAGAAGTCAGGATTGCATAAAACAAATATATCAAACAACACACCATCAAATAAAAATAATCATTAAACTTCACATTCCCAACATCACATGTAATGCAGTCACAAAAAAGATTTTCAATAATCAAACAGTCAGACAAACAAATCAAACCAATATAACAGGTGCAGTAAAATTCACAACTATAGATGTCCTGCACTAGGTGTTACGTGCAAACAGTATAGAGGAAAAAACCACTTTGCAAGAACGTGTCGCTTGAGAATGTATATACTTATTACCGAACCCAAAACGGTACTATGCTGGAGTCTACAGCACCATCATTGGCATGAGATATGTTCTCGTACATACAAAATGTACGGGAAAAACGTAAAGTGTCAATTTGAAATATTCATGTCATGTCATATGAAACATTTTCAGAACTTGAATTAAATGATTGTGTTATTCTTCCTACGTCAACGCATATTGTCACATATAACAAAGAACCACTACTTATAATTTTACAGTTAGATATGTTTTGTGTTTTAAAGAATAAAACTATTACTATTAAATTTTTTATATCCGAACTTGATTCAATTTGCAACTGAAGCCTGATGTTAAACCAGTGGTTGATTGCCCACGACGGATAGCATTCGGTTTCGAAAGTGATCCTAAAAGGGAACTTGAGGAAGGCTTAAAAGTAATTGCAAAATTTAATGAGCCCATCGAATGATGATTTCATTGTTGGAATTTTAAAAAAAAGCTATCCATCGTTTACTCTTTCAGTTTCTAAAAAATGCCATGTGTTATTATATAGTGTTTTCCAATAGGGAGTTGACAACTTTGAATTTAATTTGTGAACGCACTCTTTCACTAATCATCAAACTGTCACTGTCAATTTATTCAGTAAGCTCAACATTTTCATCATTGTAAAGTACAACGTCTGCAAATTTTCTACAGATATTAGGAGTCGCAAAATCATCTTCAGTGACGAAGCTCATTTTTGGCTCAATGAGTTCGTCAATAAGCAAAATATGCGTTATTGGTCGGGTGAAAACCCACATGTGCTTTATGAATCACCACTTCATCCACAAAAAATAACTCTTTGGTGCGGTTTGCATGCCGACGGCGTTATTGGGCCATATATTTTCGTCGACGATAACGATCGTCACGTTACTGTGAATGGTCAGCGTTATCGCGCCATGATCACATATTATTTTTGGCCCGAATTGGAAGATATGGACTTGGACGACATGTGGTTTCAACAGAATGTTGCCACAAGCCACACAGCACACGCTACAATCGATTTATTGAAGAGTAAGTATGGTGAGCGTGTTATCTCAAGACATGGGAAAGTCGATTGGCCGCCTCGTTCGTGCGATTTAACGCCGCTTGACTATTTTCTGTGGGGCTACGTTAAGTCATTGGTTTATGCTAACATGCCGATGACGTTGGAAGAGCTTAGAGCCAACATTGAACGCGAAATAGCGGCCGTTTCGGCCGAAATGTGTGGCCAAGTCGTTGAGAATTGGGTCCAACGAATCGACCGCTGCAAACGTGCCCGCGGTGGCCATATGAACGAAGTCGATTATTATAAAGTTTTTGAAATATCTCAAATGGTTTGCCTTTTATTTAAAAAAAAAAGTTGTCAAGTCGCTATTAGAAAACCCTATATTAGTATATTAGATGCTAACTCAGAATTTTGGACTTTTCCACTTATTGAATTATCTTTAAAACAGTTTATATTTATACATTTTCGAAATTAACGTAGTTTCCGAAATATTTTATGCAGAAATGATGGATAATTTTACTCATTTACATTGATGATTTTTTCATTTTCGCTCTTGAAAAAGCAAGGTTTGTCGAAATTCCTTTAGAAAGAAGTTAAATTTATCGGACATACATATATACGGGTATATATTTAACCAGAGAGGTGTACGTCCAGATGAAGAGAAAGAGAAAGCTATATGCAATTTTCCACATCCAACCAGGAAATATTTCTGATCTTCGAAGTTTTCTTAGCATGGTAAACTATTTAGTTTCATAAACTAATAATTTGCCAACAAAAAATACAAACAGTGCAGTGGGAGCGGTTATCTTACGCGGAACATGTACGAGGTGCGTTGAAAAAGTAAGGTGATTTTTAAATTTCGTACATTCGGTTATAGTTACAACGAGATGAAATTTGTCGTGCAATATTATGACAATAATGGTTGGCGGAATGATAAAAGGTATGTTGATTCATTAGCTATGCTGTACCTTGAAATAAGAGCAGATATATAGACAGTAGGTGACTATATTTTTAAATGCAATCGAATTGTGATTCCACATTCACTTAGATGCTTAATCTTCTACGAAGGACAAATGGTTATGTCATTTGCCTGAGTTATGTCATGTCATCCCAAAAGAACCTTCGCAGCTACATGATGTTATTCCAAATTTGTGGTTCGAAGTCGGCATCGACATGTTTGAAATAAAAGGGAAAATATACCTTTTAGTAGTAGACCACTTTTGAAAATTCATAGAAATAGCGCCACTGCACTGGGGATATACTAATCGTTTAGTTGGTACACAATTTTTATCTATATTTTCGTGTCATGGTATTCCACGCACCATGATCAGTGACAATGGGGTACGATTCAATTTCAACGATTTTCAAAGCTTTCCTTAAGAATGGAATTTAGACCACATTACTTCTAGTCCATATTTCGCACGTTCGAATGGTTTATCCAAACAATAAAGAAATTGCTATTAAAATGCGACGGAACTGACAAGGACCCTTATATTGCTCTGTTACATTACATAACAACACCAAAATGTGTTAGCTCGCCAGCTGAACTAGTAATGTCCGGTAATGTTCGAACCAAACTTCCAGGCAATATTGTAAACTTCAAACCAAAATGAAAAACGTATAAAAGAAAAAAAAAAAACATTAAACTAAACCATATTATGATCAAGGCACAAAGTCACTCAAACCGTTAAAAACAGGTAAGCACATATATTACAAGCATACCCCTAAATCGGATTGGTTTTCAGGAACTCTTGTTGATAACTGCCATGAGCCTCGCTTTTGTTTCCACCATATATTGAAAATATTGTTTTTATATATACCTGTTGTTTTGATTTTGGCTGGTGTGTACAGGTGAGGCATTATTGCTTCTTATTTTAATTCAAATTATTCCATTGTATCGTTCTGATTTCTAGATCGAAAAATGGGAAAACGGTTGATTTATTTGATGATTAATATGGTCGTACAGTTTTTAGAGCAATAATGTCGAAGGAAACGCTTGAATAGATACATCATTCGTTTTGATCACAATATAAGTACAATAGAATACAACACAGATCTTCAGATGAACTTATACCAATTTGGAAATCATTTAAGATTTGGTTCCATTTATTGACAGATTATTATAATCCACATGAACGTGTTATAGTTGAAGAGCAATTACTTGGTTTTCGACACGATGTAAATTTCGTCGATGAGTGACATTGAAACTAGTGAAATATTAAAATTTTGCTTACTGATATGCTCTAATACATCTTATGTATATTTGAAAAAAGCTAGTGGTGCAACTTTATGTGAAAGTGTTATTTCGAATCTACCTGATGGTTCGGAAACTCAAAACATAATATTAGATAACTTTTTTACTTCGTATGATTTAAGCCAGAAATGATTGTCAAAAAGCATTACAAAGATTGGCATTGTGAGAAAAAATTATATACAAACTGCCTGACTCGAACTGCAACCAACTTCAGACTGCTATAATTTCTAAACTGTTCATGACAGTGAGCTCAAATTTTGACACATGACAGATAATTTTATTATTTACATGCCAGTTGTGTTGTTCCGCGATGGAATTCTAACGTGATAGTATGATTGCTTTATATTTGGCTGGAAAACCACAAGTAGCTATCGTTAGAGCCCTTCAGCACCGTAACGTGAATAAATCATTTGTGTCTCGAACCATAGCTCGTTACCTTGATACTGGTAGAGTTACAAAATGCCATGAAGGTGGTCATAAAAAAACAGCAATATCAGCAGAAATGGTTCGGAAAGTGGAGGCTCGAATTGAGCGAAATCCACGTTGAAGTGGAAGAAAAATGGCTCGTGAGCTCAACATATCGTTGGAACGGATGCAACACATACTGAAAAATGAGCTTGGACTCAAGCCATTGAAGTTTCAAAAAGCAAACGATCTTACACCGCAACAGAAAAAAGTTAGAGGCGAAAGAGCGAAGGAGTTGCTACGCTTGCGCGAAAGTGGTGAGTTGCCGAATTTGGTTTTTTCCGATGAGTCGCCATTTGTTATCGAGAAATATGTCAACAAATAAAATGACCGAGTTTACTTGCCAGAGAGGTTCCTCGAAAATGTACACCTTCGGACGGCCACCAGAAAGCAGGCAGCACCGATGGTGATGGTTTGGGCCGCCATAATCGCCGATGATCGCTCTCCGCCCGTATTTTTGAACCGTGGCATCAAAATTAATACGATCGTATACCGTGAAACTGTCTTAAAGGCAGTATTAAAGCCTTGGGTAAACAATTATTTCGGTCGGAGACCGTGAACATTTCAACAAGACTCGGCACCGTCTCACAAAGCGCGCTTCAACCAAGATTGGTTAAAAAACAATGTTCCAAACTTCATTTCCTCGATACAATGGATTACAAATTCTCCGGATGCAAATACGTTGGATTTCTCTGTCTGGGGTATTTTAAAGGCGAAGGTTGAAACTAAAAAATACCAAAGTTTAGACCGCCTCAAACAAGCACTTCGCCGGGAATGAGCTAAAACACCGCAGAGCCACTTGCGCGCAGCGTGCGACGCTTTCTTCGGCCGTGTCAAAGCCATTATTCGCGCCAAAGGTGGACATATTGAAAACTACAAATACAATTTGAAAATTGATGTATTTTCCAACACTTTTCGCTTTGGCACAATAAAATTTATCATTAAATAAAAAAATTATAGCATTGCAGTTGCAGTTCGAGTCAGGCAGGGTGTACATTGGTAGAAAAAAACAAATGCCCTATAATATAATACAAAGTAATTGGATTTTGATTTGCCATATGTTTTCTTGTAACACTTTCACGAAAAATTTCACAACCTTTACAAGATATTTCTGCGTCATCTTCATCAATTCCATCCGGATTTTGTTCCCCGGATAGTAGTTTACGTAACCGATTGTGGAATTTTCTTGCTAAAAGCCGTAAGATTTATCGTAAGGTATATTCTTTTGATTTATAACGACTATCAATTAACAATGAATTTAGAACTGGCACGGACTTAGGGAATCCAACTGCCTAATTAAAACAAAGCATTGTGATGGCCCTAACAGATGTTGACACAATGTGATTTCTGCCCAGTGCTCTGAATGTCAAAGTGAAGAAATCTAAGTAAGCGCGGGTAAACGGAGGGAGTACCTATGATAGCCATAAACGTCATACTCGGGAAATGGAGTCCACCAAGTTAAAGATGAAAAAGCTTCGGCTGACATTCTACGGGAGCCACCTATATATTGGAAGGTTGAGGATTTCATCAAAGCGGTCCAAATAAGATACAACCTGCTACCCATCACCAGTTTACCATCCAATCCACCTGAAGCTCGGAGATGTAGAGCAGGGTGTCAACGGAAAGATACATTATGCCATGCACTGCAAAGGTGCCCATTAACCCATTGGCAGAGAATACAAACCATTTGTTGAGGCATTTGAATTAGATCGTAAGTAGGAAAGGTTGGGAAACAAAATTGGAACTACACATTCGAGAAGAAAGCGGTAACATTAGGAAACCTGATATAATTATGACTAAGGAAAACAAAGTTATAATTTCCGATGTATTCATTAATTGGAAAGGCCCGTCAAATTTGGGTGTGCATTATCAACTTAAAATAGCAACATACAGCACAGTGCCATTTATAGAGAGAGTCAAACAAATGTTTCCAAATAAAACCATATATGTCCTTCCATTGGTAATAGGTGCAAGCGGAATTTGGTGCAAACGCAACAACAACCTGAGGCACCACTCCAAATTCAACAACAACAGCGTACAGGATCTACTAACAACGAAGATGAGAGGCAGTTGGTCAATCCACAAGGAATTCATGCGATTCGTCTGGCGAAGAAGACCACCCCAACCAATACTAGCTGCACATCCGTGCAGATGAATAAATGGGGTTCAGTGATTTGTTAAAATTAATGTAAATAAAGACCTTATAATAGCCAAATGCCTCTTCATCTAATAAGTGACGCGCATTAATGGATTAATGAGATTCCTTCTGTCCCTATCTACTATCTAGAAAAACCACAGCCAAGGGAACGGGCTTGGAATAATTAGCGGAGAAAGAAGACCCGGTTGAGCTTGACTCTAGTCTGGCAGTGTAAGGAGACATAAGAGGTGTAGCATAAGTGGGAGTTAGTTAGCTTGGATTAATTAACACCAATAAAATACCACTACTCTTATTGTTTCCTTACTTACTTGATTAAATGGAACGTGTATCATTTCCTAGCCATTATACGGATATAATTATATATCTTATGGTACTTGGTCTTGATGCAAGCTTCTTGAGTACCACGAGTTTGTTATATAATTATAAACAAATTTCAATTAAATAGTAATGTAGTAATATGTTGTTATATTAATTAAATTTGATATAACTCCAACACTCAGGTATGATCCAATTCAAGGATATTCCTAGGTGGGGAGTTTGACTGGGGCGGTACATCTCTCAAATAATAACGGAGGTGTCCCAAGACCAGCTCAGTGTGGACAGAAACCACACATAGAGCAAAAGGGCAAATGCTGACTCAATCTCGGTGTTCAGTACACACAGAACAGCAAAAGCTCGGCCTATCGACCCTTTTGGTTCAATGGACCCACCGGGATAATTGGCTTGTGGCGGCCAAGCGTTCATAGCGACGTCGCTTTTTGATTCTTCGATTTCGGCTCCTCCTGTCATTGTGAAGCAAAATTCACCAAGCGTTGGTTTGTTTACCCATGCAAGAGTCGAATCAAAATAGATCAAAAAGCTTTCCACCAAAAATTAAAATGCAGAGCAAGATGTTACGTTTGCTATAAAGAAAAATCTGCAACTAAAAACCGTGCAAAACAGTTTTATGTTTCTGTGCAAAAGCAGCCCGTAAAAGCCAACGTAATCAAATTATTTGTGTTATATTCATTCAAGACAAACTGATTTGAATTTATGTATTATTATTATTTATTATTATGTGTTGAAATCTACATACAAGAGTAGACAACTTAAGTTTTTTTTGAGGATAAGGTGAGGGTTAAGACCCACTATTTAATGAGATTTGAGAGATGATTCGATTTCGAGATTCGAGATACACGTGGTTATATTCTTTATAAGAACCGAATTCTAAATGTTCGAAACTATGCATTTAATATATATAAATTTTATAGATGAGGCTTAATTAGTAGGATTTAGTAATAAGTCGTTAACTGCCTTTCAAAGTTTCGGCAAATTTGTGAAATTGAAAAAGTGCGACTAGTTAAAACAGTTTTAAGAAATAGCTCTTTTGGGGCCAAATCATAGAGCGCCAACTTTATTCGTCGTCGTGGAAAAGTGCATTTTTGTCATAATAATTTTAGGTAACATTTGTTTTTCATACTGAGGTAAACGAGAGGCGAAGATTAATTCTCTAGACCCAGCGCATTAGCAACGAAAAATGTAACTGAAATGTTGCCTATCTTGCTATCTGAAGAGAAAATCAGATTAAATTAATATGTAAGAGATAAACAATTTAAAACGTCAAAATGCTCTATAGGAATTAAACGATATTCAGCGATAAAATTTACAGATACAGAAACAGGCTATTGGGAGGACTATAATAGATCTAAGCGCTTCTGCCAGGCGTTGTGAAACTTCAGTCTTAATAGGTGGCGAATCCTAAATATTCTTATATATGTTCGCTGATAAGCATCGAATGAAAATCCACACCACAGAAGAAACCAACCCTACTTCACATTCAGAATGTGTTTCTATTATCTATCTAAGGTTTGCGCTTTTAAAGAATGAACAGCCATGTATTCAGAAAAAAGGAAATTCACAGATACGCTCAACTAATGGATGAGACAATAAAATGAGTATTGTTGCTCTGCAACAATACATAAATTAAGTGCTGTCGAGGCTAAAAACTCGAAGCAGCAAACATACATATAGTAATTCAGAATTCGTCGATCAAAAACTTTCAAATATTATTTAATAAAGGAAAATTACGCAATGCCTTTAAATTTGTACTGGAATAATAAAATTCAATCGAAAATGTTCTCTCAAGGAGGGAAGATCAAAGCGACCCGTTCCGTTTTCAAGATCATCTGAACGACGAGAGTTTATAAAGCAGCATTCTATTCTAAAAAGAGATAGAGAAACATACAATTCCCCGTGAATCTTTGATCGATAAATTTTCTTTTGAAAAACTGTAAGGTATTTGAAAAGCCAGTGAAAAAAACTTGAATAAGTTCCTGAAAACCAACTTAGTTTGAACTAGTTTCTAACATGTAATGAAAACTGAGCAAGCTTATTGAGAAAACAAGTGGTTGTCTGGCTAGGTATGGAGATGTAACTTCTGGGGCAATATTTCATTAAAAACGATCTATAATGTGTGGTGTGGGTGAATGTTATTTGCTACATGGTCCTTATCGGTCCTATGCTATTACTTGAATATCCCGTGTGGTTCAAGGTAAGAGCAAGCATATAAGAAAAGATTCAGGTGTACCGGAATCTGAGTAAATGCAGTCAGGTAACTTAAGTACGCTGGAGACATCGCACACGGCAATGCGGATGTTGCTCGACAGCATAAAAATTTTATTGTACTTTTATATACTAGCAGTTACCCACTTCATCTACGTCATTTAGAGTCATAAGAGAAAACGCAGTAGTTTAAATGATTTTTAAACTTATATGTTCGGAATTGTCTGAAGTCTGAGTTATGAAAGTTTTATTAAGGCCAACAAAAAAATTAATATATATACCATATATACAAGCATACATATATACATATATACGAACAATGTTTTTTTTCCAAAAATTTTTTGTAGACAATATTATATGGTCTATCAAGGTTGCTAAGTCAAGAGAACGTACAGTTGGCCGTGCGAGAAACAGTCGGTTTCCAAATCAATATCAGCTGAATTCACCTACATACAATACCTTGAAATTTTTGTTAATTCAAGTATTTAACGACAGATCAAATGGTATTAAAATCAGTTGAATAGTAGTAGTATTTGTAGACGGAGTTATAGCGCGATAAAGCTTCTAAACGAACTTAAAAAACAGGAAAAAGGATGAATACCACCCAACAAATCAACACTCATGTAGAGTATCGGAAAAATTGTAATTGCATATTTCAACCGAGTTTCCTAACTATAGGAAACGTCTGGTTTAATTTTCAATAGGCTCTTTTTGACAGATTTCACGTGACTCCTATCAAATTGCTTTATCAGTTTTGTTTAATATCGTTTGGCAAATCATCACGAAAAGACTCACACCACAATAGCATCTCCAAATTGTTCAGCTGTATTACGAAAAACAGCGTTCTGTAAGAAATGTTTTTCGTGCGATTCGAGGAACTTACGGTGGGCATAATCGACCTACTGAAACCACTATTGCCAATACCATTCGCTAATTTGAGTCCCAGTTTCTGGTACATTAGTTGATGATACTCGACCGGTTAGACCACATCCAGCACGTAGTGAAGAGACTATAGCAGATGTAGCTGAGAGTGTGTGACGAATCGATTCGTCGTCGTTCTCAGCAGCTTGGCTTGGCGTATTTTACGCGAGGATCTCGGCCTAAAAGCGTGAAAAATTCAACTTGCGTCATATTTTCAGTGAATGGGCTCTGGAAAAACTCAATGAAAATCCGGTGTTTTATCGTGAAATTTTGTTCAATGATGAAGCTCATTTCTGGCTCAATGGATACATTAATAAACAAAGTTACATTATTTGGGCTGATGAGAAACCCGAAGAGTACCAAGAGCTATCATTACATCCATTAAAAATGGTATCATTGGTGGAATCATTGGTGGAATCATTGGTCCATATTTCTTCAAAAATGAGGCAAATCAGAATGTTACCGTCAATGGTTAACAGACTATGTACTTCCTGAAATTTAAGCACATGTTCTCTGTGAGCTCTGGTTTCAACAAGACGGCACTACGAGTCATACAGCGCGTGAAACAATGAACTTGTTGAAAAATCATTTTGGTGAGGACTTAATATCACGTTTTACTACAGTAAATTGGCCGCCTAGATCGTGTGATATCACACCTTTAGATTAATTTCTCTGGTGATATGTAAATTCTCAGGTCTTCAGGAATAAGCCAGCTACGATTGACGCTTTGGAAGTCAACATTATTCGTGCCATGAATTGTTCTTTTAACCGATAATAAAAATTTTAAGTTCACTTTCAAATTTGTGTTTTTTATTTTACATTATAAATCAAACCAACAGATGGAAAACCGAAAAACTACTTGTGAAATTTTGCTTCAAAGACACGATAAAAAAATCAGTTTTGCATCGAATTGCTACTGGCGATGAAAAATGGATTTATTTTCAGATTCCTAAACGGAAAAAATCATCGGTAAGTCCGAGGCAACCATCGACTTTGACTGCAAAACCAGATCGATTCGGCAACAAGACAATGCTCTGTGTCTGGTGGGAACAGAAAAGTGTATGGTATCACGAGCTCTCCTAAAACCTAGTGAAACCGTTCAATGATCAATTTGAACATGCATTGATCGAAAAAAGATCAGAATGGGCAGAAGACACAGCAAGGTAGTTTTGCTCCACGACAATGCACCTGCACACAAAGCAGCAAAACTGGTTCAGGATACAACCAAAGCACAGAGCTGCTAAACCACCCGCCGTATTCACCAGACTTGGCTCCTTCCGACTACCATTTGTTTTCACCGATTGGACACGCATTAGCTGAATAGCACTTCGAATTCTACGAGGAAATCGAAAATTGGGTGACTTTTTGGTTTGCTTGAAAAGGCGAACATTTTTATTGGCGTGGAATCCATAAATTGCCTGAAAAATGAGAAAAGTATGTAGAGATCAATGGCCAATACTTTAAATAAAATGTTTTTTACTTTCCCATTTAAATTTAGTGTTTTATTTTCACAGAAAAACTTCATACCGGTACACTTGGTAATTGTAAAGTTTCATAAGTAATCGTTTGATAGTTTTCGTGTGATGCGCACTCAGGCACAAATGTCATTATAAGTTTATTTTACGAGTACTATATGTATAGAATAACTAAAAGACAAGTTTATGGAAGTACCAGAGGTTAAGATTTATTTTAAGGTAGTTCGTAAAGAAAAAAAATGTTATCCATCCCCTTTTTTAATTTGTTTTTTCTAATTTAAAATAAAATACCTATTTTTAATATTAAATTAATAAATCAAATAAGAAATAGTAAGAAAAAAAGATATTATAGATTATATATTATAGATTAAAAAGAAATTGGATTAAACTTAGAGTGATATGAAAAGAGAATAGAAGGAACCATAAATCAACTTGGAACAGCGCCTATTCCTGTCAATTATACGTCCTAGGTCAAAGTGGAGAAATGGAGGCAAGCCCATGAACAGCATAAAGAACAAAAAGAACAAGCGAAACTATAATAAAACAATCAACATCAGCAGAAGTAAGAACACCAGCGCAGCAGTCATAGCAGCAACAATAGCAGCTTTGGGGGAAAAGCAAATGGTTTCACCTATAAATATCTATAAATGAATCTGGAGGACGCAATTGAGTTATGTACGAGTAAGACTTTTATATTGTCATTTTTTTATGTAAAGATTAATTAAAGGGCTACAATTCAGTGAAGTGCTATATTAAGAATTTATTGAAGGATACGACGGAGCTCTTTACTTTAACACCAAACCGTCTACTGATTCGGAAGACCCCTACCTGAAGAGAAAGAGTGCAACAGTTTCATTTTATAAGAGCCAAGCAATTCACAGCCAAAGCAAAAAAGGAAGAAACGGAAGTTACTGATCTTCCTATTTCATCTCACTCTCAACGTTCAACTGGATGGTCTAAGGAGTATTCAAGAAGGTCCTCAAATACTAAATTTACATTGGGGAAAAGTTTAGGGGGGGGGGGGGGGTTAACGTATTTTATAATATGTTCGATGCTAATGTAAAGGCACACCGCGTCGAACTGCGAGTACCTGTTGTTGCTGTAGCGGGTTTTCGTTGCTGTTTTTTCTGGTCCTGTATCCATTTTAGATTCTTGTTGTCGCAGTTTCTGTTTAAGCAGTTGATTCTTCTCCTACTATAGTTGTTGCTTTTCCCGATTTTTTATTTTAACAAACTGTTGTTTCTGCGGTTTTTAATATATCCTTGGATACGCTTGAATTCCAGCTGCCTCTCCTTCTCTCTTCTGGAAATTTGAGATAGTTGTTGATATTCTCCGATGCTGTTTATTTAACAATCTACTCAGTTTTCTTAATCATCTGACGGTGATTGTGTTACTCTCAATCATATACTGCCCAGTTAGACTTAGATAACATAGCTCTTAGTCAGAACATAACAATCCAAACATCCAATGAGCCTGATTTTTGTCATAACAAAGCCTCGGCCAAATTCTGATATTAAAAGTTGGAATAAATATACGAAAACATTTTGTTGATATGCAAGTGTTATGACCATAATTAACATAAATAACTTAGTCATGATATAATTCAAAATTGATAGAAGTTGCAACAATAAACAGCAAAAAATTAAGCAATACTCAACTTTTTCACCTTTTAGGCATATCGGTATGCCTTTTTTTACCATATTATAAAAACAATAGATATAACAAAAAAGACTTAAACTTTGAAAAATATTGCAGTTCTCATCTTTTTAGAAAAAAAGATTTTACTTATACCTATAACATAAAGAGGGTCAACCGCTCACCCTCTTTTCCAGTATAAGAAGGAAATTATAATCAATAGATAAGTTGAATACCCTACAAAAGCGCAAAAGAGCGCTGAAGAAAATAAAAAGAAAACAACGTGGAATGCATTTTTGACAAGTCGTAAGCATAGAAAAGTATTTCTTGATGAACATTTAGCTTAGATACCAATCAACTTTACGATACCCTATATATGTGGCCGAAGTGGTATTTAATATTCTGCTTTACGAATATGCCCGTAAGAATATTGGACTAAAACATGCATCTACCACATTTCAGAAATTAAATTCTTTCTTGACAGGATATTTAAAAAATATGAGAGCCATTTTTAAAATTGTAGAAAAGCTCAATATCAAGCTACAAATTGGTAAATTTTCTTTCTTAAGGAAAAACGTAGATTTTCTTGGACATACATTGACCGAACATGCGTTAAAACTAAAAACAAATTCAGTTGAAGATATCAGAGGTTTGCCAATTCTCAAAACAAAAACACATTTGGGAAGCTTTCTAGGAGCTTCAGGCTATAGTTTGAATTGCCGACCACTTGCCCATAAAAAAGCTGAAAATTCAATATACGAGTAAAGGCAAAACATAATTATCAAAAGAGAATTAACGATGGCTGCTAAAGCTCCAAGATTTCAATAATGAAATCAATGTCTGAATGGTATATACATATATTACCTGCAAAATAGCTACGATAAAGAGCCGATTGTATAAATATTTCAAAATAAGATAATTCAGTAAATAAGAGCAGCAAACTTTGACGAAAACATCATGCGCAACTTCTAGAAATTTTAACAAAAAACTGCAAAAAATATATTCAGAAGTAGTAATAGATGATTTTAGTATGACTAAGAACAAAAAAAAAAAAAACTCGAAAAGGAGCTTAAAGACAAGTTTCCCTATGCAGTATAAGAGAAAGCCAACACATATATACTGAAGACATACTGTAAGAAAAAATGAAGAGGTATAAAAATAAAAAAAAATAAAAATTATCCGTTCACATGCGTTACAAAGTAGGCAGTGCCAATTTATTTTAGATATACTGACAACTAATCTACGAGTAGGACTACATGACGAAATACCATATAATTTTGATACATGTAGAATATTTAAATTAAATATATTAAAAAGAAACCTGCGAAAATTGTGTGAAACAATAATCAATAAAAAAAGTCTGTCAATATCTATTTAAGGCAAGTCACTCTCAGCCAAAAAAAAAGTGTGAAATCTAAAAAAAAGTAAGTCTACTCATACTTCGTATGAGTTCAGTTCAGATGTTCATGCGAAGTTCGATGACTTCTTTTTGGACTGGGTAACTCGTCAACTATTATATCTCAGTCATGGCACTATCGTTTATGTTGGTAGCTTGAATTTCCTCATTTGTTTCTTTACCTTTACTGCACAATTATACATAAGGATTTTTACCAATGGTGCAGTTATTGTTGCTCCACTGTACCCGAATGGTTTTCAGCCAGAAGAGAAAAAATCGTAAAGCAATTGGTATAACTGGATCACTCCAACTCCTTTTATTAAGATGTTTTCTCCGCAGCCATCACACAACTGTAGCAAATTTTGCAGATTAAAATATTTAAAAATGATCTTATTTATATGAATTCGCTTTATTTATTTTGTGTCTATAGATGTCTTAAATTACACAATTACATTGACGTATGCTGCATACTGTTAGTTCATAGTAAGTTTGATTGCGCTCTATAGCTAAAATTGATGACAAAATCTCTAGAATTACATATGTCTGTATGTGCTGTAGCTTACAAAAGGAGGCATAGATGTTATTTTTATTTAATCTTTCTTTCTCTCTCTGTTCACCTTTCCTGAAAATTTAACACGTGCTTAGTCACTTTAAGTTTAGTAATACCAACTTAAGTGTTAAGCTCACATACAACCGATTCAGTTATATGGAGAAATCAATTAATAACGGCATTGTTTGCGTTGAGTTAAATTTTAACTTGATTACAAGGTTTGTAATTTTGTTGCTACATTTTGTATAATACCATGAAAGATAACCTGGTGTTACGAATTAAGTTTTGCAATATCAGTTTTGAATTAGGTCATCCAACAATCATCTAAAATCAGTAAAAAAACGCAGCACTTTTATGAAAATTGGTGATATTTTTTATAACTCTGAGGTAAAATATCTGCCAAGTGTTTACCCTACAAATACCACTCTTTTGATGAAATATTTCATCACGTTTTCGAATAATTTCGCATAACAGCTCTGATATTTTCTTTTAGTACATGAATCGTTGGTGGAGTATTGGCGTAGATTTTATCTTCACCACAGCCTCATAGAAAAAAGTCTAATTGTGGTAAATCGCACGATCTCAGCGGCAATTTTAATTCTCCATTTCGGAAAATCACACATCCAGAAATTTGTCACGCAATATAGCTATTGTTTCACCAGCTGTGTGGAATTCTGCGCCATCCTGCATAAATTTCAGGCAAAAACAAAGCCAGTCAACAACATTCGATAACGCAATCCATTCATTGAAATGGTCGCACCAGCAGCATTTTCGAAAACTGTGGCCCAATGACAGCGGCAGCCCAAAAACCGCATCGTTGTGGATAGAGAGATAATTTCAATATTTCTATTGGATTTTTGAGTCCAACATGTGATAGTTTTGTTTGTTTACGTACCCAGATATATAAATGGAAATGAGCCTCATCACTCAAAATAATTTTGTATAAAAATCATAATTTCGTTCATTCATTTTCAGCATAACATAGTCCACTAGGCTCACTTCTTGTGTCACCTAGACTTTATAAACATGAAGGCCATGATCTTTATGCAAAATGTGGTGCAAATAGGCTTATTTCCTGTGATTGTCTCGTAATGAACACACCTAATCGCTCAAACAAATGTGTTTTCAATCATACTTTCAGCTACGGCGCAAAAGCGTAACTCTTAAACAAATACTATAAAGATATCATGACAGTGTTTTTTTGTGCTTGAAGGAAATTCCCAGGGCTATAAAATAAATGAATTTTGAGAAAAATACTTCACAAGGTGTTTCAGAATCTTTTGCTGAAATATGACTTTCTGACCACTCTTTCACTAATCATCAAACTGTCAATTTATTCAGTACACTCAACATTTTCAGCATGGTAAAGTACACTAACGAGCAACGGCTGCAAATTATTAAAATTTTCTACAGATATTCGGAGTCGGTGACTGCAACTTTAAGAGCGTTAATTCCAATTTTCGGTCATAATTCTCGCCCTAGTAAACAGGCAATAACAAGTTTAGTGCAAAAATTTGAGTCAACATATTCGTCGTGTGATGTTGCCGTGTCAGTGAGACAACGGGTTGGTCGAAGTGTCGAAAATCTCGATGCCGTTCGGACGTCCGTAGCAAACGATCCAAATCAGTCAATTCCACGGCGTTCTCAAGAACTGGGCATCGCTCAGACCACATTATGGCGTATTTTGCGTAAGGATCTTGGTTTACACCCATACAAGATCAAGCTGACTCAATAATTGAAGCCGATTGACCATTTCAAGCGACGTTCGTTCTCCGATTGAGTTCTGGAGAAAATACGCGAAGATGATGATTTTCATCGCAAGATCATCTTCAGTGACGAAGCTCATTTTTGGCTCAATGGGTTCGTCAATAAGCAAAATATGCGTTATTGGTCGGGTGAAAACCCATATGTGCTTCATGAATCACTACTTCATCCACAAAAAATAACTGTTTGGTGCGGTTTGCATGCCGGCGGTGTTATTGGGCCATATTTTTTCGTCGACGATAACGATCGTCACGTTACTCTGAATGGTTAGCGTTATCGGGCCATGATCACCGATTATTTTTGACCCGAATTGGAAGATATGAACTTGGAACATGTCTTCCAAGTTTCAACAGGGTGGTGCCACAAGCCATACACCACACGTTACAATCGATTTATTGAAGAGTAAGTATGGTGAGCGTGTTATCTCAAGACATGGGCCAGACGATTAGCCGCCTCGTTCGTGGAGCTACGTTAAGTCATTGGTTTATGCTAACACGCCGAAGACGTTGGAAGAGCTCAGAGCCAACATTGAACGCGAAATAGAGGCCGTTTCGGCCGAAATGTGGGGCCGAGTCGCTGAAAATTGGGTCCAACGAATCGACCGCTGCAAACGTGCCCGCGGTGGCCATATGAACGAAGTCAAGTTCCATTCATAAATGTTTTGATTGTACTTCAAGTCAATAATAAAGTTTTTGAAATATCTCAAATGGTTTGCCTTTTATTTAAAAAAAAAAAAATTGTCAAGTCGTTATTAGAAAACCCTATAATATTAAAAATATTCAAAAGTCCATGATTGACGTAAGGCTGCAAGCAAGTTAAAAAGGTCTTTATTCTGTCACATTCTTGAAACCTTGCACGTATTTTTATATCTATAGTTCTTGCAGCCTTTATTTTTGGATTTCTTGAGCTTCTTCCGACAATTCTTTAAGTGTTACTGATTTTATGAAAATTAGATGTGTGTTGTTTTTCGAGATATTTCTGCTCTAATGACTCTGCTGTTTTCTTTGCATACTCGCCAAACTTGACAGAGTTAACCTTTTCCCTGCAATTCTAAACATTAAGTATTGGTTCAAGCCTCGTTATGACCTCTCTACTGACCCCAGCTGTACGAGCTGTTGTAGCTGCTGTACTTCTTGTGAGTTCGTCAGTTTCCTTTATTTATTTTTTTCTTATAGGCATCTCGCTCAGATTATCCATCACACCCCCACTTACTTTGTAATGTTAGAATTGTTGGAAGTTCCCTCTCACTTTTGCTATCTAAAAGCCGCTTTGCAATACGATCCATCATGTCTTGATGTTTCACTCTAGCTGCTATTTTTGTGATTTCGTAATTTACTGGAACTGCCTCTTTTTTTGGCAATTGTTATAATTATGTAGGATTGAACAACATCTACGTTGTGTTTTCTTAGGAAACTTCTCCAAATCTTATATTTTCTATTTGACAAACCCAAATCCATAAATAAAGCCATGGTCACTATAGTATCCTTTTGTGGAGTAGAAATGCTTTTTTGTCTATACATTTTTTCTATATTAGCTGTGTTTAAGAATCTATATATTCCTCAACAAAGTAAAATATTTTGATGACCCTGTTGTATCTTCGTTCAAACTTATCATGTTTTCCGTCTTCATGCGCAATTTCGTTGTGGTAATCTCTCTTTCGGGTGTGTCTATAAATGGAATTTTAACGATTAAAGTTCCTTATACATTTTTTGCACGTTGATATTAATTTTTATTCTTTCTCTATTCATTTAATGTGTTTTTTCTAACCATACCATGTAGAGTTTTTCTAAAACCAACAAACAACAAAAAAAAAAAACATTCGAATAACAGATCAATCAGATCAACACAATGATAAGCTGGACTAGCAAGGGTGCGCCTATTAAAAACATAATCATACTTTCGCTACCAATTGCTCATCTGGTTGGGTATGTGTTAAATTTGATAGGACTAGTCCCTCACAATGCACAATGCACATATACTTGTATACTTGACAGGCATCGTTGAGTTACGAATATCTCGCTATGGCAGATAGTTGCTTGTCATTTTGAGTAAAATGTCCGTACCTCCTTTGATAGCTTCTTTTTCGCTCAGAATTTTTTTACTAACTATGTGTTTTATAAGTTTTTGCTTTCCTAAATTAAGCTGTTGCTGTTAGGAACCTGCATCTGACACTTGCTTTGAATTAAATCTACTTCCATCGTCATGTCTTTGTCGTCTCGTGTTCATTCTCTTAATACAGTAAGTCTTTTGTCGAGATTGCTTATCATTCTATCATATAAATCTTAGACTTGCACTCAGAGCTTGTTGCCGAAATATGTATAGTCCCTTTCATTTTCTTTCATTGTTGTCATTATTCCTAAAGATTTTTTTTCGTTGATTTTTTCCCAAATCTCGGACGATATTTTTTTTAAACATTTAAATATTTTAACATTTTAATATTTCAGCATTTAAATATTTCAACAACGTTCAATACTTTAACCTTCTTACAAATATTGTAAATTATTTAAATAGATCTACGCCATTCCAACTAGAAGTTGTACTACAAAGAGTTGTACTACACTACGTAGTTGTCTGCTCGTTCATTTTGGTATGATAATCAGTAAAAGTAAAAGTAGATATTCACTTCACACCTCAGTTAATGTCGACACTGTTCAATCTTTCACTTAAGTTCACAGTTTAGTTCAATGTTCACAGTTTATTGCACACAGTTCACACGTCAAGTTTATACTTCATTTATATTCACAGTTCAACGTAAAATTTTTGTTAAGTTTTAATTTAATTTAATTTAACTTAAAAATATTAAAATCTCAGTAAAATTGTATAAAATTTAGAAAAGAAAAGTTTCCATTAAATAATACAAAAAAAATGAAGATTATGTAGTTAAACCCCCATAGCTCATCCATCATCCCCATTTTCATCAAATTTTAGTATGTCCTGAACAAAAATATATGTATGTATATACATATAAGTTACCACCCAAAAGATTGACCCAAGCGTAATTCAATCAACTTCCAATAAATCATAGCACTCGTGCACATGAAATCGCATTGCAAGCATTATGGTCAGCTTCGCACATAAAAATAATTTCAACTTCATTTCCGCAAGGTTTAGCCACTCACACAACTTCGTCGCTCTTGTAAGGGTATGTCAACAGTTGTCAGCGAGGTGCCTATAATGTATACCTGTAATGTAAACGTAGACGGGTTTAATTGTAATGACAAAACTGTTTGTACAAATGTGGTACTGCTCGCTCACAGAGTGGATTAATGGCACTTCTAGGCAAATAAATATATAGCATGTTTGGTACCGTTAAGTACGGTAAACCCTAGCTGGTTCTGAACGCAACTCTTAATTTTGAAAAAAAACATCGATCGCAGATTGAGCTAATTGTTTTAATTTTAAAAGTAAGAACAACTATATTTATTAATGATTTCTACACTTAATATCTATATACATATATATATATGACGAATACTACATCATACAACATATTTCCGGCTGCCTCTCTGCTATTTTGCTATTTTGAGCTTTACACAAGCCCACAAGTTTTCTATGGAGTAGAGATCAATTCACAATATTTATTCTTTCTTCTTCAATAAATTCTTTACTATTTTGTATTATGAATCATTATTTCCTTAAAAATAATGACATCCTTAAGCAAATTACGATAAACTTTTCTTCTGAAATGACAAATTTGCCCACACCCTTCTCCTGTGACTTAGGGAAAATTTGACAAACTTATAAAATTGTGCCTCACATTTTTCCGTCATACGTAACGTTCCATGTTAATGACTCGATCGAATCATTGATTCGCAAGTTCAAAGCATCCGATCCAAAAAATCTTCGCACTCTAAAGCATGTTAGTGATAAAATTGCATGGTTTTTTACTGTTAGTCTTGCTGACTTACGGTAGTTTACGAACGAAACGTGCAATCTTCATCTAATTGTGTCAACCGATATGTATGTTAATAACATCAATGTTGATTTTCGCTTGAAATTTACTGGTGCGAAAGTAATGGATTGTTGGTAGAAATGTTTTTTTATTTTCGTATATTTTACAAGCGTTTTGTGGTTATTCGCCCTGTTTGATTAAATGCAGTTACAGATTTGTTAATTGTCGTGTAGGTCTTTCCTTTTTTTCTTTTTACCGATTCGAAACACAAAAATTCACTTCAAAGAAATAAAATCACTGGAAACTTATTTATACTATGCAATAATTATCCACACAGTAGTTACAAGTTAACACATCCATATAGCAACAACGTAAAGCAAAGATTCGCCTACTCAGCAACAAAACAATTTCTTTACAGGATCAGCTACACAAGATGGGATACTCCAATCGATTAAACCACATCCACATAGCAACGATGTAAAGCCAAGATTCGTCCCACCCAAGATGTGGGAAGTAGCCAGTTCTTATTCTAGATTTAGTTTTCATTGTATCCAGCTTAGTAATACGAAAATAAATCCTTTTTAACTTTTTTTAGGAAAGGAAATCATTAATTTGTATTTTCGACGTTCTTTTTGCGTTCCTATACATTAAAAACCACTGAGTCATTCACTTTGGAGGCCACACAGTGCCGCAGTGTTTCCCTACTTGTCGTACGAGACGACCAAATGGGGAGCGCAGAGAAGGAGAGTGGGACTTAAAAGGCTTCAAGAACTCAATAAACTTTTTGTGACAAGACGAGTAAGCACCGTCTTTTGTATAAGTGCTCCCCAGCCCCTCAGGTTGGTTAGGTGGGATACAGTAAGATATACCCGCCACACCGTGAAAGCAGAGTCATATAAACATATAGCATAGGAAGTGGGTGGGCCTAACAAATTCCCCACGTCCCCTATAATTTTTACGTGATGGGATGAGTAACTGCCCTCCGTCAATACGTCAATACACACTCTTACATAAGATTGGTGACAAAAGATCACTGGAGGGTGCCTACGACTTTGGGCGTTAAAAACAAGCCCGGTAAGGTCGTAACTAAGGTATATCGGAAAAAAACAAATAAATTTGTTATAGCTGTGACTTGACGTTTCCAGTATTCTGTAATCCAAGTACGTCAGGGTGAAATCTGGCTGAAACGACTTACAAGCTAATGCTACAGGTGCCCTGTCCTATAAAGCCCCGGGAGGCCTCAAAAGATGCTTAATGTTCGTCACCATTGAGTTGGTGGTGTAGGTGCAGATGTAATATTCCTGTTTAGCACAGATTTGGCTCTGAACACATGGCCTCACTGCTAGCAAAGATAACCATGAGATCCCGTGGTGACTATACATCCAAACATTGATAACGGCTTTGAGTGGGGACCCTAAAGACACTAATTCAAAAAAAAAAGCTCTAATTTGATAACCAACAGAGGTGCTAAGAACAGCGAAATAAAAGCGAATCAGGGGAACCCTTTTCAGAGATTCTCCAGAATACCGAGATCTCCTAATGGAACTCCGGGCAGATATGTTAAGACAGCAGGAACAAGGGCTCATAGTTGTTAAGAGGAACCCCAAAAATCAGTGTTCCATAAGCTGGACGAGCTGATCAGGGAGCTCGTCAAAATGCTGGAGGATGGAAATAGTCGATCATTTTATCAGCCCATGAGGGACAGTATTGAGAGCATAAAAATCCTTTATGAACTGACGGCGATCCAGATGCGGAAAGAGAAAGCCACGAAGTTAATCAAAAAGAAAAATTTTTCACAAATCTCTCCCTGGCTGAAACAAAAGGTAGTTTCAAAAAGAAAAAAAAGAACAAACCGCCGTAAGGCCAAGCGAACCCAAAAGGATCCGCTAATTGTAAATAATAATAATGTGGAAGTCCTTTAAGGCAACAGTGAGACCAAGCGAACTCGGAAGAACTCCAAATGGAGAAGAACAATAATGTAGAAGTTCCTAAAAGCAACCCTACACTCAAAAATATACCATCGGAAAAGAGCTAGACAAAAGTCATTAAAAGACATGTCCAAAAAAAACAGCATAGCATAAGGAAACTCAAGGCCAAACTTGATACCATTAAAATTGAGACCAAAGGAGATCTGGATATGGTTTCGTCCGTGCAAAAATCAATGGTATACACTTTCATAGCTGTTATGCACGACCAAGCCAGACAATAGGTGAATTTGAGGAAAGACTAGATAACCTAGCTGAAGACGCACGTGAAAGATATCCAATTGTTATGAAAGGGGATTTTAATTCATGGGAAATCGATTTGAACAGCAGGTTTACCAACCCAAGATGCTATTCTTCACTCGAAACAGTTACGTCCTTATGAGTTAGTATCGTAAACGTTGGTAGGTCCAAACCTACCGTAAGGCGGGGGTAGGCTCTATTGTCGATATTACTTTACTTAGCAACTCCCTTCTGCCAAAAACAGCGATATAGAAAAAGACCAGGGAAGATGCCATTGAAGCACTGCGACCAAAAGAAAGTAAAGCGACATGCTTCAGGCGCCTGTGTAATGAAGCTGATCTAAGTCCCTTGGGTACTGCATATAGGATGATAATGGCCAAAATGAAGGACTATATGCTCGTCGGAGAATGCAGAGATTTAGAAGAAGACTAAACCATATTTTCAAGAAAAACTTAACTCTCTTAGATGATAAAGACGCCCCTTAAGAACTGTGATTAAAGAAAGTAAAGCGACATACTTCAGGCGCCTGTATAACGAAGCTGATCTAAATCATTGAGGTACTGCATACCCCATATAGTAGTAATGACAGACTATGCTAGCATCTACAGCACTTTTTCTAACAAATACCACCTCTTACGCATAATATCGAAGAAGCGAATAGATATCAACAGACGAACTGATCAAGACGTTCAAAAACATAAACAATAATAAGGCGCCCGGACCCAACGGAATTCCAAATAAGGCCGTAAAAGCAACTGTCCAGAAAAGACCAGATATGTTTATAATAAAATACCAGAGATATCTAAAGGAAGGAAGGAATTGTACTTGACCCATGGAAAAAACAGCATTTGGTACTCCTGCCAAAGGGAAATTCGCCACCATGTGAACCATATTCATATCGGCCAATATGTCTTCTAGGTACCCTGGGCAAGATTCTGGAACGTATCATTTATGAAAGACTATTGTCGGTAGCTGGGGAAGAAAGAGCTTTATCAAATCGCCAATTCGGTTTTAGAAAATCACGGTCTACCATAGATGTCAAGAAGGCAGTAGTGAACATTGAGACTAAAGCGATAGAAGGGGAAAGATGACAATGCAGCACAAAGAAATATTGCGCAGTAGTAACACTTGTTACTTGCATATTAAGAATGTCTTTAACTCCGTAAGCAGGTTATCCATAACAAGAAAACTTTCTAGAACGGATACACCACGCTATTTACCTAAAATAGCTAGAAGCTACCTGAAAAACAGGCAGCTTCAATATCAAACAGAAGATGGTATCAAATATTACAGTATGCCTGCAGGAGTAACACAGAATTAGTGCTAGGACCATTATTGTGGAATACTCTGTACGACGGAGTACTGCGACTGGCGCCGTCACGTTGAGTTCACGTAATAGGTTTCGCTGATGACATTGCTATTGTTACGGTCGCCAAATTCATTCATGAAGGAAGAATCTGCAACAAATGCTGCTATTTCGCAAATAAAAGGTTGGCCATGTTTAGCTGGACTTGAACTTGCTGATCACAAAATTGAAGCGATGTCACCTTCCGGGTTGGAAGCCAAACAATTAGATCTAAAGGTGCACTGAAATACCTAAGAGTAATTACCTATTTATACGCGTAGTCTAATATTAAGTCAAGTGTTTTACTATAATTCAAAAACAAAATTACTTATGTAGATTAACACAAGTAACACTGAAAACATAAAAAACAACATCAACAACAGCAACAACAATGACAAAACAGCATTGACTTCAATAAGATCAACATAACTCAATATAAGCACTTTTCAACACACGACGTTAATAAATTGCAAACTAGAATCAAATATCAAGCACAGGTGAATCGTGGAAATTGATGATTTAGCGTCTGCCAAACATCCGTTCTCACTATACACCTTTGCAAGCCGAATGTGTAAAGAAAAATATTTAGATTCTAAGTATGGTATATGTGAACCAATAAAGATCTTTTTTTTATCTATTAACCGCCATTTCTGTTAACCATCACACTTTTTTGCCGCGAAGGGAAAATTTCATTGGTTTTGGCTTAATTTATGAAATTTTCTTATTTATAAAAAAAATGTTCTTCTAAATGTGCAGTGTTTCTAAGTCACATTGCACGAAGTGCCGGGCATTCTAGTGTTAGATAATAAACTGCAGCTGACACTACATGTCTTCTATGTCAGCGAGAAGACATCTTTACTGCAAGCGGCATTATCACGAATTCTACACTAGAAGGGTGTTACTTTCCAGAGTGATCAGCTTGGTTCTGCTTTACGGCGCCCAGTTTCGGCCACGGCATTAGTCCGACAAAATGCTAAGGAAAAACTATCGTCGGGATACAAACTATGCACATGAAGGACGATATGTGGTTTTCGAACGATACCAGATTAAGAAGCATATGTTATAGCTGTAATGGTACCCATCGACATACTTGCAGATGAGATGTTTAGGGTATACAACAAAATTGTGTCAAGCCGCCACGTAGGAACCCATGAAATAAAAAGGATTAAAAAGGAGGAAAGGATGACCTCAATAACTAGGTGGCAAAATAGATGGCACAACACCACAAAAGGCCGATGGACCTACTATATAAGCTAATTTTGTCTATAGAAGTGTGGGTAAATTGGAAACATGGGATCTGCAACTACCACCTCATGCAGTTCCTATCCGGTCACGGGGGGTATCGTAAATATCTGTACCGCTTTTGACACGATAATTCTTCCTTGTGTTGAAATTTTCCAAATGACGACAAAGAAGTAGAACGTGCAATATTTTATAGCAGTCGTTTCGCAGAAAGAAGAAGAAACATACCGAGGTCCGCCGAATCAAACGTAGTACCTCGACGTGCTGAAACAACAAGGACCCAGGACATAGCCAGCCATGCGAAGTAATACCTCATTTAAGTACTACGGGGAGAGTGGTTGACGTGTGCAGGGCGTGGTTTAGTATGTAAGCATACTCCTGACATTGAAACAAAGGATATCTTTTAAAGATTACACGCCCTATGGCATAGCCAAAAAAACAAAAATGTATGTATGATAAAAAATGTTAATGTAACATAAATTGTTTGATTTTGTTATACCACATAACAACCTTTGATGCTTTTGATGGAAATAAATATGTATAGTACAGGTTATAGTATTAATACAAAACCGAAATGAATTTAGAATGCTAATCAGTATGTCTGCAAGCACTTGCTTATTGTGATTGATATTAATTACGAGTATTGAAATATTGTTAATTTCTTACCATGTTAGACCCAGGTTCCGCCTTAATAGATGTTGCTTGAGAAGAAGGCCTTTGCAGATGCGCAGATGTTATTGAATGGAATATTCCCTGGGTCTTTGTTTGATTAGGTGCTGCCATTAAAGATTGAGTCTAAAATACAAAAACGAACAAATTAATTTATAAATCGTTACAAATTTTTTTTCTTACTGTATTAAAGTTAGAAGTCCTAGTTAGTTGTTCGGGAAGGGCGACAGAATTTGTGAGATTTGGAAATGACATAGGTTGGTACATCATTGCCGGATGTGAATAAAATAGCGATGGATGTGGGTACATTAAACCTGTCATATATTGTAATGGTAGTGTTCCAGTACTGCCTGCTATCGATTCATTTGATTTAGAATTTTGCGCTGTAGCGGGTATGTAATATATTGTAGGAAATAAATTTGGTTGAGGAGTAAACTGACTTTGTACGGAAGTATATGAATTGTGCGGTGTGGTTAAGCCTACCGAGAATGGTGGGCATAAGTTAACATTTCTTCCAGCTGCCTGCACAGAATATTGCGCTCCAAACGAACTAATATTTTGTGAATGGGGAAAAATTTTGTTGTTGTTTTGATGATCACTAAACTCTCTCTGAAAATCTATATTTAAATGATTATGTTTGGTTGCTTTGTTTACTTCACCTTCCCAAGAGTGCGAACCACCGCGTTTAATACCATGACCGGGCCCACTGTACTCTTGGGTCTTTTCTATATTTTTTTTAGTCTTTTCACCTAGCCTTCCTCGCGCTTCTCGATGTTTTTTTAGCATAATTTTTTCCATATCATCATTGTGTTTGTTCAGGAGTGCCTCTGTTAGAGATAATAATTGAATGCTTCCAGTTGAAGTCCCTGTTCCTGCATTACTTGTATTTGTAATGCTACCCATATGCAAGTTACTACCTGTTGTAAAATTCGCAGATGACCCACTTCCTCCGCTTCCTTCAAAGCACTGAACTGGACTAAGGACATTACCTCCATCTGCCGGTTCGTTGTATGATTGGTCTAACCTTAAGGCATCCACATCGGTAGCAGTTACAGGCTTACTATTAAAAAAACGTTGTAAGTTATCATTATAGTTAAGCTCATTATAGCTTGGAGGTGTTTCTGTCGAGCTTTTTCTATCATAATAATCGTGATGTGGTGAGATCTCGCCCAACATAACAGAATCTCTCTCTGAGACAGTTAATTCATTTTCATGTGGTAAGTCTAGTTTTAAATCAGTTCTAGACACCTCATCCATAAGCGTTTCCATAAAGGAAGCTAATGCCTGACATCTTCTAGAAACTTCCTGTTTAACAGTGTCTGATGGTCGCGATACTTTTTCTGAAAGTAATTTTAGGATTTCTTCTTTTGTGTGAATGCTTTGGTTACGAGCTTCTTCCGAAAATTTTAGTTTTACATTGGGAGCAGATTCAAAGACATTACAATGTTTAGGTCCTTGGAATACTCTATGATTTCCTATAACGAATTCTAGCTTTCTTGACCAAGGATTAACGAAACTTGTCCATTTTGTTTCAAGTAAAATGTAGCAACCATTTTGTATAAGAAATCGGTAAGGTTTGCTACAAAATGATGCTCCCGCTGTTTGTCCTTTTTTCATAACTGTTTCGTAGATCTCCTTTAAAAGAATTAAATCTTCCTGGTGATAGAAATCAAGTACTGTTCTTCCAATTAAGTCCTGTGGAAGATAACCTAGAGCCGAGACAGCAGCACTATCTACATGGGAAATTATTCCAGTTGCTGTGTGACGTGTTGAAAATTTTGGACTCTTGTGAGATAGAATCTCATCCGGTACTAAAAAAAAAAAATTCATTGGAAGGAATATGTACACATATTTAAAAGATTTACCTTTATATGAGCTTTTAATAGGTGTCGCACATATAACTAACAACATATTTGTTCCATTTGATACTAAATAATTGTCTGATCGAGCTTCTTCTGGTGCTTCGCGGAATGTTAACCCTAGACGAAAAGGTTCATAGGTAACTTGTCTTCCAATGACACCATAGCCACCGGATTTTAAACCTCTATATCTCCGCAACATAACACAAAATGTGGTACGAGCGTCTTTGGAAAATGTACTACGTGACTCTGCTATTGGAATTCCAGTGGTTATTTGGCTTGCAAATGTTGCTCTGTCCTTTGGATGGACAAAATCAATAAATGATCTGCCTAACCACATACCTCGCGGAAAGCCGAGAACATCCGTAATACTGGGAGTTGTATAAAGTACAACTCCGTCATGCATTGATATAACGCAACAGAAGCTTTGCTGTGAATAAAAAAATTAAGTTTTATTTTAATAAAATATATGTAAAAACATATGAACTTAGTTCTATACTATTATATGATATAACAGTTTTTACATACTTCTTTTAGCTTTTCTGTTTTTGAAATAAGCCTTGGGTCTGGTTTTCCTGTTAATGGTTCTACTTTCTCTACTTTAGTGGCATGATGGCTGGTAGCTAAAATTTAACGAACAAAATAACACATAAGTATAAAGCTTAACATTGAAATGACACATTCAGCTTCGCATAAAATATATGTACATAAAATATGTATACATATATACATAGGCATGTAAATGTACAATAACAGTGTATTTATATTTAGAATAAGCAGTACAGTCGACTCTCAATAATTCGAAATACAAGGGACCAGAGAAAAATTTCAAATTACCAAGGTTTCAAAACAGCAAGAGTTGAAATAAACAAGAGGTAGGAAAGAAAAATTTAAGTAAAGGAGAGTTTACGCATATGCATATCTCATTCGTGTTAACAATCGACAGGTCTAAACATGTAGGAATGTAAACAAATGGCTGGTCGGTTCATAAAAAACGCTTTAAATTATAGTGTAGGAAAGTCTGACTTCAAATTGTTGAATGTCGGCGGGTAAGAACTAAATTGTATTCATTTAGTGTGTATTTCTTCAACTTCAAATTACCTAGGGAACCAATTAATACGATTTTATTCAAATAATATATTATTTTGCAAGGGACCGGCGAAAATTTTCAAATTAACGAGAAATTCAAATTAACGAGTGTCAAATTATCGAGAGTCGAATGTATATAATTGCATATATTGTTTTAATCTGAAATTCAATTACCCGAAATAGGTGATGGCGTTGGAAACTGTAAAGAATTTTCGGACTTATTTTGCTCAATTGAATTGTCGTCGAATGATAATTCTATATCGTCTTTTTGGCGACTGTTCTGACCTATACGACATTACGTTAATAATATCCTCTCTATTAACGTTCTTGTTTAAATGTACTTACCGGTATTCTTTTCTGCTGCATTTAGTATATCGTCAGGCTGATCTTCTTTGGCAGCTGTTGCCTCTTCTGGATTCTCTAATACGTTCGTTGTTGATTGTAATGAACTTTTGAGCTTCTTCTTCTTACGAGTTTTGTCCTTATTACGCTTGGTGTGTGTATCACTATAATAAATGTTTATATTATGTAATTTTGGAAAAGAGGAATGATAAAAAAGTTCAAAACCTGCTGCTGGTTTGAGTAGATGGCTTCCCTCCATATCCACTACTGCCTGATGAATGACTGCAACTATGTCTGGATTTTGAGCTTCCACTAATATTTATATAATAAAGCAAGAACCGAAATTGTAAAAAGGCATGAAGAATTTGATTATTACTTGTCTTTAAAATAAAAACGGAAATATATTGAACTTTACAGAATGTTGTAGAACAATTCAAATTCAATACAAGTCTGTATATAAAACAGACTATTTAACGCTTATAACCTTTTCTAATGATAAACATTTTCTCACATTTTTATATGGATTGACTAAAATTGCGAACCTTAGTACTATGCTAGAGGCTGTTCTTTTTGGATCGGTTCGTTAACAAGATCAACAATTTGCTAATGTTTTTCCACTATTGCTCTATCAACGGCGAAAAGAAGAGCAGTCTTTCGAGATCTACATTAACTTCAATTTCTTCAATTATTTTAAGTTCTATCATTTAAACGTCATTTTACATACAGCGTACAATACGTATGAAAGATGATTCATAAACGTGTACACCGTTTACTTAGTTTGAAGTTTGATCCAAAAGAGTTATATAGTGTGAATTATCGTGAGGTTTGATTTATAATTTGATAAAATTTGAAAGTGAACTTAAAAAAACATTCTGATTTGCTTTATTTTTGAAGAAATATGAACCAATGATTCCACCAGCCCATAAACCACACCATAACGTTGTTATTAATGGGTGTAATGGTAGCTCTTAGTATTCTTCGGGTTTCTCATCAGCATAAATACAGCAATTTTGTTTATTAACGTATCCATTGAGCCAGAAATGGGCTTCATCACAATAAAACACCGGATTTTCATTGAATTTTTCCAGAGCCCATTCACTGAATGTATGACGCTAATTCAAGCTGTCTGGCTTCAATTCTCGCACAAGTTGTATTTTGTACGCTTTTAGGCCGAGATCCTCACGTATAATACGCCAAGTTGTCGAATACGTCAAGCCAAGCTGCTGAGAACGACGACGACCGTCTTCACGTGCTGGATGTGGTCTAACCGGTCGATGATCTCGACCACTAATGTAAACTGAAACTCAAATTTTTGAATGATATTGGCAATAGTGGTTTCAGTTAGTCGATCATGCGCACCGTAAGTTCCTCGAATCGCACGAAAAACATATCGCACAGAACGCTGATTTTCGTAATACAGCTGAACAATTGAGAGACGCTGTTGTGGTGTGAGTCTTTCCATGATGATTTGTCAAACAATACTTAACAAAAATGATAAAGCAGATTGATAGGAGTCACACGTGATCTGTCGAAAAAAGCCTATTGAAAATCAAACCTAACGATTATTTACCCTATACATAAAATGTTGAGATGCGATGATTGAGATTTTTGATTGGGCACATTTCTTGTATCATCAAAAGAAAGACGTCACAAGGCGTTAGAACACACGATCTTGCAGTCGAACTCACTGGTCTATTTTGCGAAATTATGCGATTTATTGCATGTAGTGAGATCTTGTTAGAACCAATTATTTACCAAGTGTATTCCAACCACTTCGGTCCATAAAAAGTTGTCCAATATGTTACGGTAGAAATCATTTTTGGCCTCCTATCGACACTGCCTCCTTTTGACACCGGTGACTTGTTATTTTTGTAAAATAATATTTAAGCGTTCAGGTAATATATTATATGATGCTACTGTTAAGATTTTATTGAACCAAACTGTCAACATATTACAAGTTTGTATTTTAGAATATACCTTTTGTATATTAAAGTGAATTCAATTTATAACAGAGGAAAAAAGCAATAATTGTGTTTGTTGTGATGTTTTTTTAACGCTAAATTTCATGAGCGTTGTATATGGTATGCTATTTCAAGAGATTGATTTACTTGATGATTTACTTATCATGACACACATTAATTTCTGTGACAATACCTTGAAACAGGGTGGAGGTGATAATTTTTCTAAACTGCAACAATTATTTGATTTACTAAAATAAAAACCTAGTGGAAATGGCTCCTTTTGCATAAATGCACAGTACTAAGCGATGGCTTTTTTTATAATTTACGCGTGAGCGAAGTAAAATCAGGGAGGAAAGAAAGAGAAGTACCGATAAACGTTATTTATAAATGTTTGAAGGTTGTAATTACTTTTAGAGAAAGAGCTAGGCAGGGCATTCCATAAGCGAGTTATACGGCTTAGGAACGAATCATTATATTTTAGAGTACATCTGAATATGTGCTTAAAAGTATACTGATGAGCACTCATAGCGAGACGGGTTTTACGGTTAAAAGTTTTGAAGGGACGAAATGCTACTGGCGACTTTTATGAAGCAGTGGTGGTTAAAATAGCGATAAAACAGATTGAGACATTACGTCGGTATTCAAGGGTGTCCATTCTCTGAATAATTAAGAAATTTTTTGGGCGCACCCGACCATATATAGGCATTGTACTGCAATTTCGGGCGGATAAATGCCTTATGTGGTATAATGCGGCCTGATCAGAGGGGGTGAAGTATTTCTCACGTCACTTGAGAAACATAAACATTTCGCCTAATTTTTTACGATACCGAGTACAACGATACGTAAGTTGTCATTGACACACATAGCGGGAATGAAAAGTTTTTTGATTTCAACGATGCAAGTGCCATTCATGGACAACGGCTGGTTGTTTAAATTTTGCTTTAACGACAGCAGACAACATTGTGTTGTCCCATTAGGTGATACACACGCTAGCCTTCCCGTTCTATAGCCGAAGAGGAGGGACGGGAGTCAGGTAATGAATTTGATAATCAGAGAGTACTGTCATCAGCATAGGAATATATTAAAGGAATATTAGAAGTGATCGTTGATGAAAATTAAAAAGAGTGTCGGAGACAGAACGGAGCCTTGAAGCACATCAGCATTTATTTTGTGAATATCAGACTTGAAACTATCACAAGCAACTTGAATTGAACGTTCCGAAAGGTAATTTATAATCCTTAAACAAGAGAATCATCTTTATGCAACTTTCTTATTTTCGCCAGATTGATGTACGCTTTGGGTGAGATATGCCATCAGATCACCAGTGGACCTGTTGTTACGAACACGTCATTGAGAAGTTGTCGTGTTTTGAGATATTTTATGAGCTGACGGTTTATCAGCAATTCTAGACCTTGGGACGTAAGTGGAATGGGTCTGTAGGAGGGGAGAGATGAAGATTTGCTCTTTTTAGAGATGCGTTGTACACATGCTGTTTTCCATCTGTTTAGAAAGAGTTTCATCTATTTGGAAAAAGTTCTAAAGAGGAGGATTGATGAAAGAACACCTCTTCAAAAGAAGGGGAGATATACTATTTGGACCAGGGGATTTGTGAACGTTAACATCTTTAAGGACATTTACTACTAAACGAGTGCGAAAATGGATTCGCCCCATTGAATATTCGACGCACTCAAGTGTAGGCGGTGACAAAGAATAATCTAGAAAGATTGAACTTACCGCAAAGTGTGCAGCAAGCAGATTGGCCTTGTCAAAAGAGCTTTTGGTCATATTGAAATTTCACACGCTTAAGAAAGACTTTGCGGTTATTCTTTACTCATTTAAATTTTTTTCGGTGTTCCTCTGTACAGTTGGTTTTGAAGGACCGGAAAAACTTTTCTCTAACCCTGATAGCCTCCATACAGCTCGAGTCGCACCATGCCTTTTCTTTAGGTTTGATACTTTTCATTCGATGAGAGATAAAAGCACAGCTGTGTGCTTTTAGAAGAAAAAATAGAAAGAAAAAATAGAACTTGGGGCGATGAGTAGCAATAATAATCAGTGTGAGGCAAAAAGTGGTACTTTTGCCTATTTCATAATTTTTGGACATGGCAGCATACAATGCTTAGCTGCTGCACAAGGCGAATGGAAGTGAATATAATCATCTAAGATTTCGTAAAACCATTGCACGCGAACAGTTTGAAACCTTTAAAACAAGTGAAAATCGTGGTTTTTGCCCAACATCTAAAAATTACCTATTAACCATCAACCTTACGTTTTTATGGTATAGATCGCTTGAATGAATACATGTACGCAAACCCAGCTAAGGTGTGAAGTATGTAAAAAGAAAATTAATTTAATTTGTAAAAAATTTAAAGTATCTTCACACCCTAAGGTATGATGTAGTTACCTTATATAATTATAAATAGATATTACTTTTCGTGTTATATTTTTGGATATTCTTGATTCATTTCTTCTATATTGCTACTGCCTTTTAAATACCCCTCTTTTCCCCAATTTTCCTCTATTTTCCAATTTTTCGAATAAATGCACTATCGGTGTCTCAATGATTTGTAGAGTACACCATGAAAAATGTTTGCATTGTCCAAATAAATAGTGTGATATAGGATTTCTACTCGAGGGCTAAGTGGCTCTAATATTTGTAACCACGCAAAAGTACTGACTGTTGAAGTGTATTGCTAAAACGTGACGCACACCTATTGCCTATGGTTTCTTTTTAGACTAGTATAAAGTAATACCAGATATATTATCATCAGACATAGCATAACTATATTCGAAAACGAAACTGAAGTTTGCAAAATTCGTACCAGAAAAAACCAATTTAAATTATAAATTTAGTATGATAGTTTGTTCTTGTAATACAAGTTTTGCTATAGTAAAATAATTTGAAATTTTCTTTTTTATAAGACTTTTTTTTTAACTACAAATGTCTTGATAAAATAATTATTAGTTTAAATAAACCTAAAGCCACACTTTAAATTATGTGCAGTATCTACATATAATTTGAGAAAAAGGCAAAACGTATGTACATATTTATGTAGATATTTTACTTCCTTGCCATATGTTCAGTCTTTGAAGAGTCCTGTTTAGATCAGTGATCTTGGATGTTAATATTAAAAATGGCCTACTATTATGAGATAGTTTACATTTCTAGACTTTAAGTGCTTTAAATTGTTAAACTATGCATTCATTTTAATTGCTTATCTAACTCAATCGTAAGTTAAATGCCTTCAGTTACACATGCCGAGTGGGTTAAGACCCTTTTTTTATCGTAATTGCTGTATTCAGACACCTCTGGCTAGGACGATGTGGATCATCTATGAATTTTCTTCTCCATTCATCGTCCATGCCGATGGTAGTGAAGATTACCAGAAGATTTTTTCTCGCATGATGAACCAGCGGGTTCATTGGATTGCGATGAACAATGTCATATATTATTATTATTATTATTATGAAGGGAACGATACAAATTAATTTGTAGGGTCCAGGACTTTACGCCGGGGTACTATGCCGATGTGGCGCGTTTTGTCAATAGCACGCGGAGTACTGAGTTCCCATGTGGTCACTCACCTACGTACTTACCGCGCCCAACAATGCTTGATTTCGGTGATCTAGTGGGAACCGATGCTTTCAGTGTGGCGAGGCCATTGTAATGTCATATAAAATCACTTTAGTTGTTCAAAAGAGGTTGATATAGACAAAAGTTATTCCTCGTTGCCGTGTGGTTTTCGTTTATTTTTTTTCAAGATGTTTTTTTCGATGTTAAGCAATCGTTTGATATCACACCTCCTTACCCTAGAGTCCATAGAACCACCTGATTGGCTCGAATCGAGATCTGGAAAGTCGAGTCCTTTTGACAATGACATATATAGAACTCGGCTTTCATTGTGTTGAATGTTGAATACATTGCAAATATGTACAATAATATGAAATATCATTTACAACGAGAGGTAACTTCCTTCGCTCATTTCAAAGCAGAGCTCCAAATGATTTTGAAACACTGATTATTAAAAAATTAGTGGAAACCGATCGAATACCGAGTATTATGTCGCAATATTCCATTAGAAGCGGTGAACATTTACATTATCTTCTTTAAGATTCATTAGCCAGCACATTCGAAGACAGAGATCTTCCATCCAACTCACAAAGCCAAAAACTCGTTCGATCCGGAAAAGCTTTGGTTTCTTTCGAACCTGTTCTTTTTTTTTTCTTTTTTTTTTTTTGTATATATGGAAATACTTTGTGGCATAATGCGCAGATGTTTTTAAACAGTTAATCAGTGTTTAAATAAAATAAATACTTTGGCGAGACAGCCCGGTATGGACCAAGGCCTAACTTTTCAAACTCATTTGTGTTTCTCACTTTGAGGAGGCTTGCCACTGCCGCCAAAAGGGTGATGACGATTTGAAAATTTTGCTGTTGTGTTTAGATGTCGTATTAAACACATACGAATATGTATGTTACTTATATACATATGTATATTCATGCTCTCTTCTGTAAATTATGTAATAAATAACCTACTGCTCAGGTTTCTTAAATTTGATCTCACAAAAATTAAAATTTCTTAAGGGGGTAGTCTCATGTCCGAGGTTAAATTTTTTTCGGGAAATGAAATACAATCTTATAAAACTTATCTCTTTTTCTTATATAGCTTTTGAATAATACAAAAACAAAATTGTTAAATAAAAAATATATATATATTTTAACGTCGTTTTGGTGAGGTAAAGTAGGTCTCTTAAAAAAAAAAAGTAAATGGCTCAGTAGATCAGTGGGGTCTGACTGCTCCTTTTGTAATCATTTGAAATCAAAATTTCAAAAAGATTATTATTCAGTAGGGTTGTAATTCTGTCCGTAGCAGATTTTAAATATTTTAGTAAAAAATAACAAAATGGCGGCCTTGTAAATTTTGTTTTTCAAAAATTAACTGTTTTTTTTTTTGGTTTATAACCGAGATAAAAAAAGTGAATAAACAGAACCAATTATATGTAGAATATTGAGTTAAAATTTCAGTAATAATCCGGGCCGACGGATAAAAAGTAATTTTGAGAAAAACGCGTTTAAAGTTTGCAGCTTTGCCGCAGATGCACTGAAAGAGAAAAAAATTAAAGAGGACGTGAACACCCATGCATTTTTATTATTATACTCTCGCTACGCATGTGGACGTTGGCCAACTGTTTTGAATAGCGCTATGCCATGAACCCGCTCTCAAGTACAAATGGAAAGTATTACATTTTTTATTTTTCGTTAAAACCTCTAGTATAATACTTTCATTATTATTGTTATTATTTTTCTTTACAAAATGAAAATTTGTTATACATATTTCTTTTAATTCATTTTGTATTCGTAAAGTCCACCTCTTACTGCCGTTCCATATGTGTGGCTATGTAGGTTTATACTCGTATATATTTTTTTCTGGTTTTCCAATTTAATTTTACCTGTGGAACTCAAAATGTTCGGCCAAAGATGTGCAAAAGCAGGAAGTTAACAGAGTCAATTGAAAATAGAGTTGCTTCGAAAAATCTTAGATAAGTAGATATTATGCTCCTCAAAATGTTTCTTATAAAATAATTTGCAATATTCCTTATAATTGCATATTGTGCAAATCATTAGGGTTAAACATTCGAAACTTTTACTTTATTTTATTTTAGTTCCAAAAAAGTATTGTTTTACTTTGTTGTTCTTCAAAATATCATATAATGAAATTGATGGCGGCAAAACGACGAGTTACAAAATTCTACCGATATACTTCTTTTTCTATTATAAACCGTTGAAATATGTAACGTGTATTATAACATCTAATACTACATACATATTACTATTTCTTTTTGGAACAGATTTTTCTTTTGTTACGAATACCCATCAAAAAACGATCTTTAAACGCTGTCTTTACAAAAGTTTTATATGAATACGTGTCCGCCAAACTTTTAATGGCACGATGTAGTTCGGTAGCATTCCATCCGCATTTTGATTTCCCAATCAATCACATTTCTTTTGGGTGAAAAGTGAGCATTTAGCAAATTCTAATTCATTCGGCATTTTAGGTGAAGTTAAAGTTTTCGTCATTTTTTTTAAATCTGCACTTCCAACTCTAATCAAAAGAGATGTTTTATCCACACTTTCTTCGATTTTATTAAGTTTTAACAGATACTGCATTCACTCGATATAACAATATATATACAATAACAATACATTTTAGGCATCAAGTCTTTTTCTATTTTTTTTTTCTTATTAATTTTATCGCGTTATCTTCAGCCATCCAAATTACGCAAAAATATCCGTAACTTTCCATGTACGAGCCTAACGTTTCCAAGTGACTATACTTAAAAAAGAAAACTGGTTTTGGTACTCGTTTTTATGTTTGTCCTCATCAATGTCAATATCAATGACATGTATTACAATTTACAGATAAATAAAACGCAGTGATATCCGCTTAAGACTATTAAATATATGTATAGGGTCTTCCAATAGGTACTTGACAACTTTAAATTTAATTTGTGAACGCACTCTTTCACTAATCATCATACTGTCACTGTCAATTTATTCAGTCAGCTCAACATTTTCATCGTGGTTAAGTGCACTAACGTGCAACGTCTGCAAACGTTCTCCGATTGGGTTCTGGAGAAGATGCGCCAAGATGATGAATTTCATCGCAAAATCATCTTCAGTGACGAAGCTCATTCTTGGCTCAATGGGTTCGTCAATAAGCAAAATATTCGTTATTGGTCGGGTAAAACCCACATGTGCTTCACGAATCACCACTTCATCCACAAAAAATAACTATTTGGTACGGTTTGCATGCCGGCGGCGTTATTGGGCCATATTTTTCGTCGACGATAACGATTGTCATGTAACTGTGAATGGTCAGCGTTATCGCGCCATGATCACCGATTATTTTTGGCCCGAATTGTAAGATATGGACTTGGACGACATGTGGTTTCAACAGGATGGTGCCACAAGCCACACGGCACACGCTACAATCGATTTATTGAAGAGTAAGTATGCTGAGCGTGTTATCTCAAGACATTGGCCAGTCGATTGGCCGCTTCGTTCGTGCGATTTAACGCAGCTTGACTATTTTCTGTGGGACTACGTTAAGTCATTGGTTTATACCAACACGCCGAAGACGGTGGAAGAGCTCAGAGCCAACATTGAACGCGAAATAGCGGCCGTTTCGGCCGAAAGGTGTGGCCGAGTCGTCGAAAATTGGGTCCAACGAATCAACCGCTGCAAACGTGCTCGCGGTGGCCATATGAACGAAGTCGAGTTCCATTCATAAATGTTTTGATTTTACTTCAAGCCACTAATAAAGTTTTTGAAATATCTCAAATGGTTTGCCTTTTATTTAAAAAAAAAGTCAAGTCATTATTAGAAAACCCTATATATTAATTTCTTCTTACACACTAATAGGTATACCTAATTGCTTAACAACATAAAGATATGTACAATATGTACTTCCATTGAAGTGTGAATTTCAACTAGAAAAAAAAAAAGAATATGTTGTATTTGACAAACTGTTCATTATACCATAGATGCATTCAATCGCTAGTTTACCAGTTTTCTGTTTGACAACTGGTTACTGTGATGAACCAATACTATGTAACAGTTTTGCATTTGAGCCCATAACTCCACTTGAAGGCTTTAAAGTTGTCAGTACTCTAAAATATACAAACTCGTGTGATGCTGATGGCATTTCGAATATCATTCTTTAAAAGATTGCATGTTTTATAATAGGCGTTCTACCACACATTTTTAATTCATTTTTGAGGGATTTTTTTCAGAGGAGTTCAAGTGTTCAAATGTTGCTACCTTATTCAAAAAATGCGATACTATATAAATGTGTAACTACAGACCTATCTCTTTTCTTCCAGCTGTAAGCCAAATCTTTGAAAAACTGGTAAAAAATAAGATAGTGATTTATCTCTTAAAAACTCACTTATTTGCTCTATCTCAATTTGGCTTTCTAAAAGGTAAATCGACAGAAAATGCACTTTTGGTTTTTTTTGTGACAAAGTAATGGCTAACCTCGATGATAAGATGTCTACTGCTATTTTATTTATTTATATCAATAAAGCGTTTGATATGACTAAACACCTTATTCTACACAATAAATTTTAAGAAGCAAAATTTTGTGGCTTCATGTTAGATTCGTTCAACTCGTTTAATTCGTAATAGGTCGGAAAGAGAGAAGATTGAGGAAATCAGAGCGATCTTATTATTTTCAACATAGCGGTTCTTCAAGGCTCTGTTTTAGAATCTAATCTCTTCCTTATTTACATTAACTTCTTTTTACAGTTGATTTTAAAGGCGCACCAACTGCTTTTGCGGATGAAGTAGGTTTCCTATAGTTCGAGCAGTGGCCTAAACCTGTATCTACTAAGAATCTGGTTCAATAAATACAACTTGGTTGGAAGAGCCAAGACTAAGGTTATATTTTTTTCGTTTATCGTCTACACTAGATCTCGAAGTTGATGTTTACTTTCATACAGCCGAGTGCCAAAAATTCAAACTTTCTACCTGTAATTGTATGTACTAGTAGGCCTTGCTCATCTTTTCCTACCTTGGCAGCTTTATCTGTAGTGATAATAATTCCTGATCGCAAATATGAATGAATTTAAATACCTGAGTGTTATTATTGACAAGAGAATCAGTTTCTTGAAACATGTAATGTTTGTTCATGTACGTTGTTAAAAATTATTTATTATGGTATTTTCCATTTAAAATTACTATATGGCATTGCTTTCTAGGGAGGTACGTTTAACAGTATAATAACAAAATAATAAATCCTACAGAAATATATCTTTCGAAAATTATGCCGTACACCTGTAAATTAACTTTTCTTTCTCTCTATCTGTTCCGCCTTTCCATACTACCGCATATCGTAATTTTTGTTCTATCTCTACATTTCTGACTAGAACGTTTCTTTAACTAGTAAAAAAATGGCTAAATAAGCTCAACATCGTTTGCATAGAATCTCTTCTCTGACTATCTTAATTAATTCTTAAGTTTTTCTTGTTGACTATTTGATGCTTTAAAGTTAATACGAGTACGTTACCTTGCGATGCTCCTTATATAAAAAAATACAGAATGTCAAATGAATTTGTTTTAACACATTTCATACCTTGTTTGAGTACTATTGCTATGTTAATTTTTTTTTTGTAAAGTAACATAACACTGAATTTGTGTATATAGGGAATTTAGAAAAAGTTATAAGACAAACAATAAACAAATGGGTTGCAAACAGTATAATGTACAACTGTTGATACATATTGGTTAAATTGAAATAATAAATTGAAGGTGCGTGTCTGTTCTCCGATTTGAAATAACTTTAAGTTTTGTTACGCCACAATTAATTGCATTAAACCAGCTATAGTGCATCCAACTTGGTGAAAAAACTTGTAAGAGAATTATCATTCCAATGTCATGGAAACACTACGTAAGCTAAGAAGACATGTTTAATGTCTTCCGGTATAGTTTTCATAGCAGCATACCCATTGGTGATTTGCCATATCCTGAAGAAAAGTGAAACATTAGTCTCACTAATTTAGTGCAAGCAAGTTTGTCGCACTTAATATTTAAAGGTATTTGACAGAGTTTGAAATCAGATTTTTTTGTATAAATGAAGTTTCAATGGAAAATTTTTTGAACGTTTACGTGTGTCAGTTTATATTTTTACTAGTGATCGCTTGTATGGCACTTTCAATTCAGAAATTCCCTTACTGACGATAAAACACTTCTCCAGTATTAGTTCCCTCATTCACGTCCCTGCTATTCGGTTGTGGATTGAGAACGTCAGCTTACGCGTATGTTTAGGTCAATACCAATATTAACGCTGCAACTAGGCAACAATAAGCCCAGTCCAATTTTATACTTACAAACATAGCGCTGCTTTTTTGTCATCAAAGCAAAGTTGGTTCAAATTCTATTTTTACCAGAAGCACAAATATGTATCTTTACATATTTTAAGTATGTACTTCAAGAAATCTAACAATATTCTATTGTGGCTTCATATATTTATATTTTTATAAATTTAGACCTTTTTCTGAGAGGGGATCCCTTTGCTGTTTTACTGTAGCTAATCAATACTTCACAATATTGTTGTACACTCGTATTAGTTTGTATTATACATATAACACGAAATATTCGATTTTAGCTTAAAAATTATAAACAATTAGTTGACCCGACGGACTTCGTCCCATCCAATATATGGCAAAATAGTATTAATTAAATTAAACCAAGTATTAATTTCTTTTTTAATTTTTATTTTGAAGGTTTTGTTTTCGTTTTTCCTTCAAATTTTTTTTTTTACCTGTTTTTTCTCCATGCATTCTTAATAGAACTAAAAATAGAATGTAAAATCATCAAATCTCCGTAAAATGTGCAATAACAATATTTCTGTAATATATTTGAGTACGAAACAAAATAAATCTATCTATCTAAAAGAATTAATTTCATTGAATTCTATTCGTTTTATTGAAATCTTAAAAAAGAATACCATAGAACAATGATTGCATTCAATTTAAGGCTGCATGATACACAACATTTTCTGTCTTCTGCTCCGGAGTATAAATGAAGGGTGAAGATGGTTTTCCAATTCGGGAATACGCCATTTATAGCTAGACGTGTGGAAAGCATGACATTTTCAGATATATGCCTTAAACTTCCAGCGACTGCCCTTGTGACTTGTGTATGGTCATCGCAAATGCCAGTTTCACTGGGAATTGAATGCGTTTGAACTAGAACGGCAAATTGGTTGAAGTAAAAGGAATTCGCGGAATCCGGCATTCTTCTCCCTTAAACCTTCCTTTCAAAATAATTGCCACTATCGCATTGTACATTAGCTTCGTCACAATCAGTCAGGTTCCATTGCATTATGGCAGATCCAACTTAAAGACGCAAATGATGAGGCGGTATGCCAGGCAAATCCAAAGAGTTTAGGAATTCCACTGGACTTCGTCTTCGTTTTCAATTTGGTTTTGAATCATCCAATTCAATAGGGATTTTCGTTGATTTTCAGGTTAAATGGAAGCTTCAGTGCTAATGTGACGTTCTTTCACCTTCCAACAGTGTTGCAGCAATTCCGGTAGATGTGAGAGCTAACGCAATTCCACTTTGAGCACGTATTGCTGCTTACATCAATGATATCAGGAACATTTTCCCAGGTCCGCAGGACGCATCAAGGAAAATAAGTCCACCGTTTACATCATCGACAAATTTCATCAGTTAATCATACACACTCTTTTGCTGTTTATTCCACAGTAGAACATTTGTTTGCACTAATTGTTGCAAAGTTGTCGTGTCGTAGGCACGATTTGACGATTTGGCGCTGGCGTATGAATTTCAGTCAATAGCTACACTCATATCTTTCAGCAATAACGCTTCATTGTAGATGTCATCGTTCATTTGCAATTCCAAATTCCCTGTCGCGACTCGAAAGCGATGCAAAATGGCTTTTTCGTCACAATGCATCAGTTGAATACACACCTAGATATCCATTTACTGGTTTGCCTTGCTTTTTGCGTAACCATTTCTTCGACGATGCATTTCATGTATAATATCGAGGCATCTCCGATTAATACAATGTTCTCGCAAACGGATCTCGTTAATGTTGTTGCTGGCTGTCTTTCCACTCGCTGTGCTGCGTTCTCTGCGTTGAAATACACTCTTTAGCCATTCTCCAAATGAACTGCCAGATACACAGCAGTCGGATGACGTTCATAGATCGCAAATGAAAATATTCTTCGGAGTGCTTCGTTCCAGTTCACATATCGGCCCCTTTGAAACTTGCTGATTTCATCTCGATTAACGCAAACAACCGCCATATCGCTTCCTTTGGTGACGTTTTTGCAAACATAGTTAATCGATTTCACCGAACTGCAATACTCAACATTGATATGTGTTTTAAATACCTTAGACAATGCGTCTTATGCATTTATTGTTTGACATACACTGTAGTGTGATTGTGGTGTCCGCATAGTCCGTGAAGCATCTTCACCCCTCGTGCAGCTCTGGATCTATCTCAGGATCAAGAATTTCGGCGGAACAGTCGTGCTGTAACGTCGTGACGATCGCTTGTTGATTGACCGGCATGCATTAACTGCGTTATCCCCGGCCATTTTGGATTGCAAGTAAATGTCACAAACAAATCCGGCCGTCCATAATTGCGCGCGTACATCGTCGTATCCTGGGAGTACTCGTGCATGTGTCTCGGACTGCCAATGTATGTCGATGGCAAAATTATGAGTCGACTAACATCGGTAATATCTGCATCGCTATTAACCACATCTCGCAAGTGAATATATTCCTCAGATCGCAACTTAGGCTGATTGAATCAAATGTAATTGAGTCGTTCTGTTTGCATATTGTTGAAACAATCTGCGATATCTTAGTAGGTGGTTGTCAATGTTTTGGCCAATCATCATTCGATATCAATAAAAGTTCATTGAACTGAGTTTTTTATTTGTTTCGACCGAATATCCGTCTTCACCACGGCAGAACATAAGCGGATATTGCAGTGCGTCATACAATCGATATGTCTCACTTATTCGCTCTAGTGCGTTTCCAGTTCAGCATTTGATGACTATATCACGCGATTCCAAATTTTCACCAACAACAATTAATATTTCACGAACTGTAGGTGCATTGTATTGTCGTTCATGAGTTTTTGCTGGTCGTTTGTCCGCTTTTATGACAATTTTGTGATCATTGGATGACATCTGTTTCAACGAAGTCGTAAACTGTGTGATGAGCTCATTGTGTTCGTGTAACATTTGCTGCAATTGCTGGACTATTTCTCCTTTCGTTGTATTAAAGTTAGCGCAAGGCCAATTTACTTTATCATGTAAATCTCCAAGAAAGTATATTTGCAGATACATATTTGTGTTCTTGATGTGGATGCGTTAACATTGATCCAGCAAGATGAAAAGTGTTCCCATGAATCTGTATATTTGGAGGCAAATTCTGTAATTTTTGTATTTTCTTAGCAAGATAGCAAGATATTGTGTGTGATATGTGGTGTGTTAGTGTATTTTATGGTGTAAGTGAATGTTGCTTGAAAATGCTTACGTTATTTTGAATATTGGATTGAAATTTCGTTAATTTACAATTTTACTACTAAACGAAGTCATTTGAAAACAATCGTTGTACATCTTGATTTGCTGCGAGAAATGTTTCGAATTAGTAGATTCACTGTAAAGCAGCGTGCGCAATGGCTCTGGTTGTGGAGGCAACTCTGGCCATTTTACCTTGACGCTAGCGCAACATCATCCAGGCGGTTCTTTCTCAAATTTAACTGCATGGCAATGCTGACAGACATCTGACACTGTATTGATTGTTTGGCTTATATCGAAAGGCTGCACTTCAATGTTTACCGGAAAAATTTGTTGCTGTCGTTCAATAGTCGCAAGTTGTGATCTTGTTTCATCACTTTGCCGAGCACGAACATCTCTTCTTTTCAATCATTTTTGGCCATTGTAAGCTTCGTTTATCTCTTGATTCCTTCGATTTGAGTTGAGATTCCCTTTCCTTTCTTTTCCGTTCGAAGTGCTGTGACATTTCGGGGTCGCGTTGCGTTCGGAGAACGCCGATCAATGTTACCATCTTACCATCGTAACAAATATCGAACTGTAAATGATTATCACTTTGTATAAATTGCACATAAAGTTTTTACTAAATAAAAATTTTCCTTTGAAATAGCTAAAGTGAATAAAGCAAATGAATAAAGCAATTTATATGTATATGTACACATAAAGATGTAATTTATAATATTTAATCAAAATATGAATTGTTGGGATCTACGAATCTATGATCCAGGGTCAAATATTCCTATTTTGTAAAGGATTCGTGACTTTTTGACGCAATAAAATTCAAGGCTGTTATGACCTCTCCTCGGTTTCGGAAGAGTTTTTACCGGAAAAATGACCCCAGACTGCAGGCATTATAGAGTCAGTAGATGGGGAAGAAGTCAAGTACCAACTCTACCAGTTCTTTATTGTACGTGTGAAGCATTGTTATGCAGTAGGTTAGGTCATGCATATTAACCGACACAGGCTGGTATTTAGCAAATTCTGGATGCATTGTTTCGAATTCTTCACATTATCGTATCGCATATCGTTTGGTTCGGTTCTTCCAACGTCCAGACTGTTGCTATAATCTTTTCGGAGTGAAATCCGGAGTTGGGGATGTTTTTTGGTTTTTGTTTGTTTCCAATCATTGCTCAGGTCTGTGACAATCGTCATACAGAATTCAATCTTTTTATTTTGATGACCTAAGCTAAGCAATGCCCAGATTTCTACCGTCCGTAGTTTTTGGGACTCGCATTGTTCAAGTGGTAGCCACTTGTCAATTTTCTTTACCTTTCCTATGAGAAACAGGTGTCGACTTGTCATCTCGCACCGATTTCGTTGGGTGTTTTTAACAAAAATTATTGCACTTGTAACGCCCTTAAAGTCTTAGTCATCAAATTTTCTTACCACATTATCTAATAAAAAAAAGAAAATTGCAAGGTCTGATATATGCAGATGTTCAGTCGAGTGCTTTTTATTTCGGACTGAAGTAAATATCGTACATTTAGTGTAGTACAACATGTTGCTTCAGGCAACATACTTTACGGACTATAACCGTTTTGTTGATTTTTTTTAGATTTTCCTAAAGTAATGTTACGAAAAACGGATTAGTTACATTACTTCATCATGTGTTTGAAATGAGTTACAATATAACCCCAGTATCGTGTCTTTTCTCCACTTCACTGATAGTCTACAGTACACGACTTTTCTATGGCAACAGATTTGTAGTTAAAAAATTAAGTAAGGTAAACTCAAAACCGAATAGCGCAATAAAAACTGCGGAAAATATGAGTAGTTCAGAAATCAAAATGAAAATAGAAGGGCAAAAGAAGTGATGATTAAACGCGAACAACACCAATTTAATAATAGATGATAATATTAAAGATGGACGAGGTACTCGTAGATACGTACTCGGTAACAGCAGAAAACATTTTATTTAAATAATTGTTCAATTTTATTCATTTGTCCAAACCAAAACAATACTCAAACAAATCCTGTCTGAAATCTAAAACCATGGGGGTGGCCTTGGTGTAGTTGTATATACATAGACTCATCAGGCAGAGAGTCACGGGTTCGAATCCCATGCAAGGCAATTCTTTGAAAAAGTCTTTTCATGGAATTTGTATGTAGTTATATGAAAATCCCATCGGCTTCAACTCTGACATGAAGGCATAACACTGAAATTGGAGTTGTTTCTGGCTGGGCTAAAATGTAACGAACTAACAACCCACTGGTTGAGGATGCACTGGCTCGTCCCATCCAATTTGACAACCACCTCTGGGAAAAATATCGAAACCTAATACAGCTGAGTTTCAAACTACTACACCACCCACCCGCGCCCTGGAGAAAAGCCAGTAAAAGGGTATTCATATCCCCTTGGTGCGCGCGCGGGATTATAAAAAAAACAAAAGAAAATGTACATGAAGTTGTACGGGCATTCCACATAGATCACATGGCCTATCCGTTTAAATTAGCAATTAACTGCAGCTTATTTTCTACCTCTATACCTCTATTTATCTATGGTTATATTTAGTTTGACCGTTTTTTATACATTTTGTATGCAGATTATCAGTGTAGAGGTAAAGCTAGATCATCGTTATATCGAATAAAATAGACAAAGTTGACATGATTAAAACATAATATATGTAAAATAATTATGCTCAAATTGGAACAAGTTGCTGCAAGATTATTTTCTGCATGTATTCTTAAACAGAAAACTTATGTACCTGTTTTGGAAATTTAATCCGACCGTGTAAGGTGGCCTGCACGGCGATTGATCGGGAAACTACTAACTGTCCTATAACCTGGATTGGACCAGCAATGCAACAATTACGTCAGTAATGAGTGCTTGACTTACTTGCCAGTGGTGGTCTCTAGTAACATCATGAGTAAGCCCTTACACATGTATGTTAAAATGGTAAGCGCATGTTCTGCAAGCAGCGTAGCCACGTGCAGCCGAGCAATTAACAGAGGCGCTTGACTCCTATCACGCCGAATCCCTGCCATCCAGGAAATGCGATGGGATGGTCCGGACATAAGGATGAAAAACAAAACTTATTCAAATGCGAATCTGCCATATGAGCAGAACTTAAGCAAGAAGTCCTAAGCTTCCGACACTTGAGCGAGCGCCCTAGTACAATCGTCATTACGGCTAAATGGTCCGGACCATAAAATGCTTAATAAAATTGGTCATATTGCGATAGACGTAAAACATACCTCCAGACTCATGAATGTCAGAATATTATGAGCAGCCGACATTGACTCGGATCACTACATTGTTGCAGCTGCAGTCGCAAGAGACCGCCAGAATCTTCGCAGAACGCCTATCCCGAAATCTCCCAACAACTCTATGCCGTCAGCATCCAGTACCGAAGAACAGAACAGCGGTAACGCTGTCAACGTGCCCTTATAGACGCCCCAACTGATGTGTTTTTACACGACGAACACCAACAAATTACTGGATTGATGTAAAATGCCGGCAAGCACATGCTTAACAAGAGGCATACAAAGCAGCGCTACAACGAGGGACGAGATCCACTCGTGAGCTTTAAAACCAGAAAAAGGCGGAAGAACATCGGTTTCTCCAGAAGAAGAAAAAAGAACAGGAGAAGCGCGCGATCGAAGATATTCAGAGTTTGTACTCCTGGAATAATGTAAGAAAGTTTTACGAACAGGTAAAAAAAACTTTTAAGTCAAGAAGATCCATACAGAAGCCTGTAAAGATAAAGAAGGAAACCATGTAGTAGAACCACAGTGGGCGCTGAGAATATTGAGAAACTTTTTCTGCGAGCTGTATAAAGTCAATGAAGCCCAACATTCCATCTTCAGACAGAATCGACCATTCAGCTTAGATTTTAGCCAAAACTTCTGTCCACCTAACCATAATGAACTGAGGATAACAATATTCACGCTTAAATCCAAAAAAAAAAGGAACTGAACCTGACGGCTGGCTTTGTGAAAAGGATACACCAACTCATTTCTTAGATTTGGCCAGAAGAGTGTATTCCTGATGAATGGAAGCTCAGTATTCTTTGCCAGATTCCCATCAACTGTGCCAAGAATAGAAACATCAGTCTCCTAAGATCTTATTTGGCATGTAGTCTTATTTGCCTTCATCAAAAACCTGGTAGGCGCTTATCAATGCGGTTTTCGATCAGGAAAATCCACGATCGATCTAAGCTTTACATTCCGCCAGATCCTGGAAAAATCTCAAGAAGTCCAAATTCATATCCACCATCTTTCCATCGATTTTAATGTCGCATACGACAGCATAGAGACGAGTTACATATATAGAGCCATGTCTGGTTTTGGCAATCTGCCAAACTCGTCCGTCTGTGCAAAATGATGATTGACAACGCTGCTACTCATTCAAGATCGGTAGCGACTTAACCGAGACCTTAAATGTCAAAAAAAGTGTTTTAGACAAGGTGACTCACTCTTATTTGAATTTTTAACATCATACTTAAAAAAAAGGTATGGAACTCACAAGTGAAAACTGGAGGCACAATCTTTCAAAAGTCTGTGCAACTACTCGTATAAGGGTACGCCGATGATATTGATATAACTGGGGGAATTCAACGGGTTGTACTGGTGCGTTCTCTAGTATTGAAAGCTCCTGTGTTTAGCGATAAATGAGAGCAAAACCAAGTATATGCTGCCAAAGAGAAATCCGCCCGTATTTTTGAACCGTGGCGTCGAAATTAATACGATCGTATACCGTGAAACTGTCTTAGAGGCAGTATTGAAGCCTTGGGTAAACAATCATTTCGGTCGGAGATCGTGAACATTTCAACAAGACTCGGCACCGTCTCACAAAGCGCGCGTCAACCAAGATTGGTTAAAAAACAATGTTCCACACTTCATTTCCTCGACACAATGGATTACAAATTCTCCGGATGCAAATACGTTGGATTTCTCTGTCTGGGGTTTTTTGAAGGCAAAGGTTGGCACTAAAAAATACCAAAGTTTAGACCACCTCAAACAAGCACTTCGCCGAGAATGGGCCAAAATACCGCAGAGCCACTTGCGTGCAGCGTGCGATGCTTTCGTCGGCATAATAAAATTTATCAAAAAATAAAAAAATTATAGCATTATAAAAAGTTGCAGGTCGAGTTAGTCAAGGTGTAATAGGGTGCAAGTAAAAAAACTTTTTTTAATTTTACTTATTTTACTAAAAATTTCTTAAAAATAATTAATTTTTTTATAAATAACAATTTTGTTTCTAATCAGGAAATAAAACTGTTTGTCGCATATAAATAAATTATCAGAGAATCAGGAGAACAAGAAGGCGAATGTCAACAACATTTTCGGAAGGGATCGTTTCCCTCTGGCATATGTGTCAGAATCCAAATGAGGTCAACAGTTATCGTACACGCGTAATTAAGAGGGGGGCACTGCAATGTATAATACATGTAAACCTACACACACATTCCTCCCCGTTTGGGCGGGAGAGGCAATTTCTTAAAAAAAAGTACTAAAAATGGAAAAAAAATATTAAAAAATAACGGTAATACTTACAATAATAATAATAATAATAATTATATCCTTTTTCAAGCCAATACTTTTTTCTATTAGCTTATTTTTAAATCAAGTGAAATCAATGCTAAGTTTTTGAAAAAAAAGGGTTTTGAACTTAAAATGTGGGGAAAAAAAGATAAAAAAAAGGTTAAAATGTAATATTATACAATGCAATATTTTTTTATTTCTGAAAATCGTTACTCTTATTAATTCTAAATCAAAAATTGGAAAAACTATTGTAGATGATTTTATGTTTTCTAGTTTTTGGGAAAATTATTAAAACCACTTTTTTATGAGATTTTTGAGGGAGAGTACGATAACTACGGCGCCGCAAAATAATATCGGATTTTTGTAAAGGGATTTAATACAATCAGTTTTTACTAGGGGAGACTATCTCCCTCTTTTTAGGGCGGGAGAGCTAGTTTTCTAAAAAAAAAATACTGAAAATTAAAAAAAAAAGATTTAAAAACAACGGCAACACTTACAATACAAAAATTATAAGTTTTCTGAAAGCCAGAAACTTTTTTTATTATTTATTTCAACCTAGTTGTTTGTGTTAATAGTTTTAGAAAAAAATATTTTCAAACTCAAAATTTATTAAGCAAAAAAATTAAAAAAATGTTAACATAATATTTGTTTTATTCAAAATTGTGAAATTAAGTACTGAATTTGCTTTAAATATTTGATGTTGACATTGGATATATAGAATTGATTCAAAATGTCTTTAAATGGAGATTTTTTAAATGCAAAAGAAACTTTGCATACACACCTACCCCAAATTCTATAGTATTCCCAAACAGGAGGGTTGCATACATACCTCACTGCTTATAAGCCGTAATGCTGGGTGCTAGCTCTATATTTAGCGAAGCAAGCTACAAAAGATAAAAAACAACAGGTTTCTAGCTTTCAGAAAACCTATAATTTTTGTATTGTAAGAGCAATTTTTTTTTTGCTCTACTAAACTTGAGTTAAACAGCATTACTTGGGAAAATTATTTCTAAGTTGAACTCAACTTAGAACATTGTCCTTCGAAGCTTTAAAAAAATCAGGCCAAATAATAACAACTAAAAGATAGGATATACATATTAACAAGGTGGGTGACCACATGGGAACTCAGTACTCCGCGTGCTGTTGACAAAACGCGCCACATGGGCATAGTACCCCGGCATTAAATCCCGGACCCTACAAATTAATTTGTATCGTTCCCTTGATAATAATAATAATAATAATACCAAAAACGTAGGAAGTCAATTTGTTACCCTTTTTTTAAAGAAAATAATACAAATCATAACTAAAATTAAATTCAAACAAATTTAAAAGTAAATTATTTATAATTTACTTAACAAAATAACACAACAATAAGACTGAAAAAAACAAGTGCTAGTGTAGAACTGACAATATTTTGAATCATGTCGAAACTATCGAAAATAATAGAAAGATAAGAACATTTTCTTGAAGAAACTGAAGAATATCAGAAGCAAACCAAAGCGCGGAAATCAAGTGGTTATGTGAACGCGTTTATAGCAAACGTGGATGAATTATTTAAAACGGTTAAGGATTTACATACCACTATTGTGAACACTGCGCCGATCTGTTAAAAGGCAAATATGAAACATATGCCAAATTAGGCGAATTTTTTACTTCAGTAGTATAATAAATTATAATATAGATCAATTTTCACACAAGAATAATACCAAAATTAGGTAGGTACGACAAAGAGTTTACCCGATTGGAAAGCGTTGTTAGCTTTCATTGACGGCCGATTAGGTCCCTCGACTTCTACTAATATATCGAACTACGAAGTAGAACTTACAATTGTTCATTGACGAGGTCAACATTCTCACTCAGGGTCAACCAACGCGCCAGTTACAAACAAAAAGCTGGACCTATCTTCCAGATCGTTCGTTTAGCACCCCGGGTAAAATTGAAATTATTCTAGGTGTCGATATATATGCATCCATAATTCTACATGGTCTTGTGAAATGGGAGCCTCTGCTGCTCAATGTAACGAGCTGGGGTGGATTGTATGTGAACAACATACAAAAGTATTGTGCATTAAATTACATATAAAAGAAAAGATGATGACACGTACGAAGTACAACTACCGGCTAAAAACAATATTCTTCCTTACCTCGGCAATTCCATAAAATCCAGCAATGGCTAGATTTTTTCAAATAGAAAAAATAGAAAACTACAAAAGGCATATGCCGACTGTATCTAGGAATACATTACACTTTTAATAAGTGACTAGTAATAAGAGGTCTACAAATAATGCTGGCAGAAATCAGGAGGGTCTTTTGGATCACCAACTTAAAAAGACTCGTGAAATCTGCAATATACAAATGTATGAGATGTCACCGACACAAAGCAGAAATGTAATAACGGCTCATGGGAAAAGGTTCGCTACTGGAGACTATTGACCAACACGGGTATTGATTATGATGAACCCATTGAAATAACGTTGTGGAAGGGACGATGTAAAAGAATTGAAAACGGATACATAGTAGTGTTTATTTGCCTCTCAACGAAAGCTATGCATATAGAGCTGGTAGGCCAGCCAACTGCAATTGCATTTAAAGCGGCTTTTAGAAGATTTCTCGCTAGAAGAGGTAAATGTGAAAACATATTTAGCGATTGCGGCACTAAAGGGGGCGTACAATGACATAATGAGATACAGGAAATTTCTATTGTCCGAATGGTCCTTTGGAACTACCAAGGAACTACCCTCTCTAAGCACAATATGACACTTCAACCCCCCTTCATACTCAAACGACCAATTGTAATATAAGAATATAACATATTATTTATCCATAATACAATATAGTAATAATAATAATATAATTCAAGCTAATGGAATAAAAAAATACAGGTTAAAGCCCCCGTTCAATTAATACCAAAAACCTTTTATTTTTAATTTGATTTATATTGTCAATTTTCCGTTACAAAATGGAAACTAAGACTAAATTTTGCTACCATGAATGCTTCTATTCGGCCATCCAGTTATTTGATTCTTATTCATCAAAAAGGCTTTGCACTCGCATCCGTTATTTTGCGCGTGCATGCAATTCAATTCTGCTGCACTCAGAACCGTTGGAATGAATATGAAAACAAGCTCACACGTGAATATATTTGAATATGCTGAGTCAGCTAATCTTGAAATTCTGTCTGGCTCGACCTTGACCCTAGCATAGGGTACAGCGTTTTAACTCCTACCCCTTTAAAGATCTACGTCCCGTAGATCATAGGCTGACATGGACATATTCGCAGGCAACTTAGTTTGTGGTATGCGTGCCACAGGGATAATATATTGAGGTTCGAGTTGAGCTGCTTCTGTTCTTTTAATAGGCATATTGACTGGTGGAATTTTCACCTTTTGTACTTATGCCAAGTACACCAAGCGATAAGTAAAATTTCTGGGAGGGTAGTAGCATCCATAGTGTGTGATATCTTTAATTCATCTGTTAAATCGTCAAGACGTTTAATATGCGTAACACTAAGTTATGTACCTCATTGTACCCCAAGTTAACTTTGTATATTCGACCAGAAATACAAGTAAATACGGGAGGAAGGACTGTCGTATTACATAATGCCACTTGAATGTCCTATTTTCAGCTAAATAGTCTCATTAAAAAGTCTGATGACGTAAGTACCAAATAGAACACTTGAAATGAGCTCGCCGTGAAAGTTATTAAGAAAAAAAGTATCATCCTTGACAAGTTTAATGATTTTGTTGGTATTGGTTTGGAAGGCATAATTTGCATGACACCCTTTAAGAACAAGGGGCAGCTACTTTCGGAGATTTTGAACAATGTTTGTTCATCGCATATTGCAAGGCTGTTTATAGCATAACAATGTCCTGCTATACCAAACGTCTATTTATGGTTAACAAGCATTCGTTCTAACTAAGGATTTGCTTATTTCCACTAATTGAAGCTTTTGTAATTAATATGTTGAATTCATGTTTTCTCACCTTTGGCATTGACAGGATATACAACAGCATAGACTGGTTAGTAAAGACTGAGGGTTTCCCATATTCTTTTGCTTGAAATTTCTATCATACGGCAATGTTTCCATTTCGGGCATAATCCTATTTATTTTCTCCTGATCCAATAGATCCGTGTTGACTATACCGTTCTTCGCCATTTGGTACGCCTCTTAACCTCTTTTTTCATAAAAGATACTTTGTTAAAGAGATTTTTTTCAATTTAACATATCTTTGTCGGATTTTCTATGGCAACATAGTCTCGTGTATAACCTGGATGGGGTTCCTATTGAATCTCTAATCCTCGTCTAATTTTGGTTATTATTTGGTTTCGAAACACATTGAGATGGGCTTCGACATGAGGAATTAAGTCTGAACCATCCTGTTCCGCTCTATGCACCTGTAATGATATTTGACTTACCTGGTTTATAGATCAACTCACAACTGTATTCTTCAATACGAGCTTTCCAACGTTTTAGTTTCGCGTTATAATTCATATTTCCTAGGGCATAGGTCAAGGGCTGGTTAACAGTGTAGATGCGGATCTTTCTTGCACCGTATAGGCATGAGCATACTAGATTATCCAAGGCCTAGACTATAGTAAGCCTCTCCTTTTCTTTAATTGCGTTATTTTCCTCGGTTCTATCGAGGGATCGTGAAATGTATGCGATTTCCCAGATTTCCCTGAGATAAGGCTGCTCCGATAACGTAGTTCGACGCATCGGTAGTCAAGGTAAATGCTAGGACTTCAGATGATGTCAGCAACGGCTTAAGATCATTAGAGGCTTGCAGGACTCATTTAGCGTTATAGGGACTCGCTTCGATACATTGGCCTTTACTTGGGCATTCTCCCCACGTGCTAGATTTGTAAGTTTGGCCATCCTTGCATAATCGAAAATGAATTTTCTGACACAAGAGGTTAACTCAAGGAAGCTTTTAAATACCTTTAAATAAACGGGTGGTAGTGTACGGTCAATTCCAGAGACTTTCTTCATGTACGGTCTTATGCCGTCAGCTATTATGATGTAACCTAGTAATTCAACTTCTGTTTTCATAAAGTGTGTTTTTCCAAATTCTCCTTAAAATTAAACTCCTGTAGTTGTGAAAAGATCGTTTCAATATTTTTGAGGTTGTCTTTCTAACTGCTGCCAAATACTATTACATCATCGATGTATCTACACGTAGCAGATTTTTCCTTTGAATTCCCTAAGTACATCGTCAATCATCCTTTGGAAGATTGCCGAAGCGTTCTTCAATCTAAAGAGTAGTCTAAGGAACTCGATCTTTCCTTTCATAGTCGAAAACGCAGTTTTGGAGATGTCAGAAGTCTTCATAGGAGTTTGATGAAAACCGGTGGTTACTGCATTAAACCATTTGTTGTCGATGACCATCCGATATGGCTTTTCACACGTTGGTTTCAGATTTTTGAGAACAACCCAAATTGGAGAGTTATAAGGGCTTTTTTAATCTTACCTGAACATCGAACTTCTCAAGTTGTTGGGGCTGAGTAAGGTCAGTGAATCTCGAGAAGTTTCTTCAGACGAGTCCTGAAACCAAAGGATGCCCCCCCCTTTTTCCTGTCACCCTCCCAACCTACCCTTTCCGCCTGGGCTGGATCAAGGTGTCATACAACCCGTACCGATGATCAACCTGTCTGAGGGCCCAGCATCTCTAAAAGTAACTCAGTCGCAAACGTAGTATCCGGATACCAGATACAGATGGACTATCTTTTCTCCGCTACTTGTGGGATCTTTCAATGGATGCAATTTCAAAAAAAAAAAAAAAAACCCAAGGCCAGTACTCCTTTAAAATCGGGCGGTAAAACAGTGACTACATCGACTGCCGACAAGGCTCCTGCATTGTTGTGAGGAGATAAAACTGTGGCGGGTCATGGTGCACCATCCTCTAAAGTAAAACGCAACGAGTCTAAAACAAAATCTTTAAGGAGAAATAAAACTATGGAAAGCAATGGTCCTATCTCTTCCTTCACCCCTAGCAGCAGAAAGCTTGTGGGAGGCCACGGACTTGCCGCTGCTTCTAAAATCCCTTCCCCTAGATAAGAATCAGGGGCGCAGCCGCATCGGCAAGCTTAATCTAAGGCGCTCTACTTAAAACGCCGAAATGCATCACGCATTCTTAAAATCTTCGGATCAATTTCGAAGGTGATAAGAAGTGCGGACATCAAGAGCAAGATTGAGTGGGACAACAACGTCCTACTAGTGTGATTGCCCACTGCTCTTACTTCTCCCAAAACGCTAAAGGACTCCTTTAAGCGCCAAAAATCGTAGGAGGAAGCCGTGCCGGTTCCCAAGATTCCTGAAACTATTAATATCAAAACCTCTGGGCATCCAACAAGACATCTCTGAGGTCCTTCAGTGAAGGAAGCTTGAAGCTTTCGGGCAACTTCTCGATCACCTCCCATCACTAGCGACGCTGACTGGCACCAAGGCGACGTCAAGCTCATCGCATGTGCCGACCAAAGATCTCTCGATCTTTTCACGAAAGCCATAGGTGGTTTAGAAAAAATTTGTTAAGGTGCAAAACTCGCAGTCGTGCCTAGGAACCATGGATCGCAGAAGGCGTGGTTCGTGGACTTGGAACACCTTTATACGCTCCACTTTATACAAAAGACAAAGGTAAAATTAGATCTTGTATACTACTGAAACGTAGCCTTATTTTTTTTTTTTTTTTTACTTCCTAACCTCAGCGAGCCCGACTTAACCGTTGCCAGGCTGGAGACTGCCAAAGCCCCATACTGCCTGGCGTCGGTGTATCTTCGCCATGATCAGGTGGGCCCTCTTCCTGGTGATTACCTAGAGAGGGTGGTACTGGAACCAGGAAGTTAAAAAACTGGTCTCATCATCAGGTGCGTCGCTAACGCTCATCACACGGTATGGGGCAGTACAGACATCAATGTTAGAGGTGAGTCACTTTTTGATTATGTTTTAAGTACAAACCTCATTGTTTGTAATATTGGCATTGATCCCACTTATATAACAAGAAACCGGCAGGACGTGACAGATATTACTCTTGTCTCAGACAACTTCGCTCAAATGCTAACGAATTGGGTGTTATCATCTGAATACTCATTTTCGGACTACAGGTACATCCAATTCAGCCTGAGTGATGCTCGACCAAAAAAAAAGCATTCTGAAACTATTGAAAAACAGATTGACCAAAATACAGAGGAATACTTGCAGAAACACTATCCTCTGAACTCTTAAGTTTCCCGCGTGACACCAATCAGCTTGGTTCCTGCCCTCTGATTCAACCTAGAGGAATGAAAAAACCGCACTGGTGGACATAAGCATTAGGACCGCTTAAAAACACCTGCAGAAAACTTTTCAACCTTGCAAATATCACAAGAAAAGTGACTGACTGGGACTCATACAAAAAATCCCTCAAAATATGTAAAAAAGAACTGAGGAGAGCAAAGCGGTTATCATGGAGATTATTCTTTGACAAGCGGCATCGCGGCTAAAAAAATCCTCTCTACAAATCCTATGATGCCTAGTTGTTGAACAACCTCAAGTGATGAATCATTCAACTTGCTACTGAACGCCTACTTTCCAGGTAATACTTATTCGCATGAAGTAGTAACCAAAACAGGACTACTGCAACCGTGAACAAAATTCATGGTCTGGTTACAAGAGACAAACTGCCGGGCGGTATAATACCTGCCGAGCTACAAAGGTACAGAGATATTAACTTGCCCACGACTGATTGATATCCATATACGAGCTACAATACAATACCTTAACTTCGGTTTGACAAAGACTTTCATATGAGCTTCCCCTCTAGATCCTTCTGAGCAGAAGATGCTTCATGGAGGACATCCACTTCTACATAGATGAGCCATAGATAAGCCACATCTCTCCTTCCGTCTTCCAAATCACTGTAGCGTGTTCCAGGCGGAAATATTGGCGATTAAGGAAGCTCTGTCCTGGTTGAAGAAAAACGTGATATATGCAAAGAGTATCCGCATCTTTTCGCATAGTCAGGCCGCTATCAAGTCCTTGAACTCGGTCTCAATAAATTCTAAAACTTCAACAACCTTCACCGTTGTTGGGTGTCGGGCCACAGCGCCCTGGAATGTCCCTGTGGCCCGACACCCAGGAATTTTTGAGAGGTTAGTTGAGACAGGGGCAAATACCAAATTTCTTTGTGAGGGTTGGTTGAACTGCTGTTCCAGAGTCCTTATGTCTCTTTTATCCAATCAAAGATATTGTAGATATTGACGGATATATTGAAGGATAGCACGATAGGTCGCTTAATATCCTACTACTGAGAAATCTCTTAGGATGCTCTCAACAGTATGAAGCCAAAATACGTAACGGGTTGGGTTCCCGTCGAACACCTGCAGTTCTCTAACGCATTTGGGTAATTCACCGATGTACTTAAGGTCCGCTTCTGTTTTAGGACCACACAAAGTAGTGTGCCCGTTCACAACTGGCTCACCATTGTTTCGACTAATTTTAATCTGTCCGACAAGTTATTTACAGCACCTGAATTCTGTAATTGCCTTTTGCATTGTGCCCATTATACACAAAATGTTTATTTAAATAACATAAAGTAAAGCAAGAATTTTAATAAAATTTACTTTTCTCTTAGCTTAGTATAATAAATAAAAAGGTTTTATTTCGCTTTAAGTTATTTAATTCTTCCAGAACAACATACAGACAAATTTTTTAAAAAAATGTTTGCCTAGTGTATAGCGTTCCCAGCCAAAAACAAGCTCTATCACCTTCTTATAAAAAAATAACTTAGCACATTAATATAACTTTTTTCTTTTTTAAGCACTTGCACCATTTTAAGTAACTTTAACTTTAACCATTTTAACTTTAGCTTTAATCAATTTATAAACTTTTACTCGCTTTATAATTTTCACTGTGCACTGTTATCTGGAAGGGGTAAAGGCTTTTTTGTTTTCCTTAACCCTCTTTTTTCCTTTTTGATTTTTATTTAATAGTATTTTCAAGCCTTTTTTTCATTACATTCTTATTTACTTTGTGTTAGAATTTCACTTAATTTTTGTTCTAGTATGAGTTGGGTTTTTAATTACATTAATAACATTACACACTTTTCACGTTTTACTTGCTCGAACTTAATTCTGAAGTAAGAAATTTGGTATTAGTATATTTTAGTAAAATTATTTTTATTTATATACGGATATATATTTTTTAGCAATGTTCACGACCGTATCCTTTAGCCTCCAGGATATCCGTATGTTCCCATGGGTATACGGAAGTTTAATACCTAGAAGCCAGAGGGTTCGACTCATGGGTACAGTGAGTACTGGTCTCATTTCGGTATTGATCCGTTGGCGAAAAGGATACAAATCTTGCCAGTCCCTGCTCAGGAGTCAGTTAAAGGAACGCTGAAGGCGTATTCTAAAAAAACACATGGGCCAAAGCCCGCGTGAACTTAAGGCTAAATTTCTGCTGCCATGAATGCTTCTATTCCGTCATCCAGTTAGCTGATTCACCAAGAAGCCTTTGCACTCGCATTCGTTATTTTCTCGTGCATGAAATCCAATCCTGCTGCACTTGGAACCGTGAAAATGAACATACCAATCTCCAATATCGAATATCTGTCTGGCCTTGACCCTAGCACAGGGTGAAGCGTGTTAAATTTCGTTATCATAATTTAGGCAAAATCAAAATAATTTATCAGGTTTTCTTTATTTTGACGTCACTGATTTGATGTACACTCTGACCAAGTAGTGTTATAGTAACCAGAAAAGAAAGGAAAAACTTCCGCTAACCTGACCGATCATATGACCTACCCGAAAACTCTGCACTTGTGTACATACACTTCGGGAAAGAAAAAAACGCAGGAAGGAAATCATGTAGCAGTATGTATTATACATGCAGGAAATTGCATCACATAGTACCGTTGAAGAGGAAGATTTGCTACAATTCATCATCAAAGGAATCCTCGATTCTGAAATTAATAAAACTATTTTGTATAGCACCAATACCCTAACCGCGTGAAAAGCTGTCTTGCGAAAGTGTGAGAAATATAAGTCTAATTCTAGAACCAGAAGCACAAAGATGGCAACCAAAATCACGTCGAATAATTCTCAAGCACAATATAACCTACAGCATAAGCCCAAAACAACAGGTGCCACAACATCCAGTCATCGTAATACTCCTTGTAAGGGGTACGATATAAAAGATGTCACATGTTTTAAGTGTACAAAGCGGGGACATACTCGCATATTAAACAATTGATATCTGAATTTTATTTAAAAATCTGTTAATTAATTTGGATTTGTTGACTATTAAAAATTACTCAATGACTTATCCTGTAATTCTAGGAAGAGACTTTATTGGGAAAACAGGATTGGCACTTCGAAAGACATAATACGTTACCATAAATAAGAAACAAGATCTCCAAAAAACGGACAATGGCCACTACTACAAACCATCTGCAAACTCTGGCAACGATGCCCTGGGTAATGAGGATAGGTTTTACCAACAAATTTTAAAAATTGATGTCAGCGATAATCAGAATGAGTTTTTGTTAAATATTAATGAAAGTTTACCTGAAATTGTTAATGAAAAAATTACAGATACAGTTAGGCAGGCTTATATTATTCCAAATGAAACAGTGGTTACACCTCGCTCAGATTTCAAAATGCATATTACTGAGTCGAAAGATAATCCTTTTCATTATCTTCAAGACTTCCTTATGTACATAAAATCTTTGGTAGTTCAGTCTTAACGAGTAAGATTATAACCTACTTAGACGATATTCTTATCGAAACACAGACCATTGACATCCACCTGGATGTTTTAAAGAAAGTCATAAACATAGTCGTAGGCAACGGTGTACATCTTCTATTTGACAAGTGCATGTGTTTTAAAACGGAGATTATTTACAAGGGCTATAAGATAACTGACGATGGTCTAAGATCGAATGACAATAATCCTTATTCCATAAAAATTTTCTAGAACTTTGTTCATATTTTACTACCTACTTAAAAGATATGTTCCATTTGTGTTCGATCCTGAAGACATGGAGACTTTTGTATCACTTAAAAATAAGCTAATCACATCGCCATTTTTAGCTATTTATAGTTCCCACAATCCCACGGAATTTCACTGCCATGCAAGTAGCATGGGTTTCAGGGCGATGTTAATGCAAAAACAAGTGGATGGAAAATTTCACCGTTTTTTTCTGAAAACGAGCAACTGAGTCAGAATGAAAATATTATAGTTACGAGCTGTAAACTTTATCGATAATTTATGCTTCTAGAAAATTCAAAATTTACTAATTACTAAGTCGTTGGCCTAGACCTAAAGGAAAAAGTTCTTGAGCCCACGAATTTCACGGTGGGCCTTATATCTGCAATCTTTTGATTATGTAGTAGGACGCAGGAAAGGAGATCGAATGACACATGGACACTTTAAGCCATTCTTTAAATATTCGTTATGTGGATGATGAGTCCTTTGAGTTCTAGCAACTGCATAAAGGCAAAACCCCAAAATCATTTCAATCTCGTCCGATTTAGAGAAAGCTGAAAACTCCATCTTTGAAATGCTGATGGTTTTATTTATCGGAAGTGCAAAGGCAAGGTTTGTTTTTATGTCCTATCCCATTTATTTACCAAATTTATCAAGCTTTATCCCATCAAAACAACCCAGAGCAATGAGGCGATAGCGTGTTTGTAATAATTTTTTTGAAAATTACTCGAGTAACCGAGCCTAACCGAGTCATATCAGATCGTGGAACTTATGTTACGTCCAAAGAGTTCTCAGATTTTCTACAAGAAAATAATGTTAAACATGTTAAGGTCACTACGCATACACCTCATTCAAATGGTAAAGCTGAGCGTGAAAATCGCGTTCGTATTCCAATGTTGGTGAAAGAGTGTGTCAGTGATTGGGATTGATTGAACTTGTCCTTTACAATACTCTTAACAGAAGCACAAGTTTCAAGCCGAGTGTACTTTTTTGTGTTTTTGTGTGAGCGTTGTTACCATGTTAAGGATTTTCTTGGTGAAAGTTTAATCAGGTCGATTTCTCGATTGTAGGCGAAATCAAAATATTTTGTCAGGTTTTTTTTTTTGTGTTTCAGTAACAAGAAAAAAAAAGAAAAACCAGCATCAACTGTTTGCTGTTAATGAATTTATTATAAGGAAGAATTTGTGCTGAAAGGCAGTTATTAAACGAATTGAAGTGAAAACGAATAAGACTTTTTTTTTCTTTTATCCCCCTAAAAAAATAAAAATATAGCACTTTACTGCCTAAATCAAAATCAGTCTGATAACCATTATATTATGGAAGCAATTAGCAAATCACCCTAAGTGAAAATTTTCATTACCATCCCCAAGATTCCCAACGCAGATAACAAAAAGGCTTGAATGTTGTCTTCTATTGAAGAACAGTTTCATACGTTATCACAAACGCAGATCAGAACATGTTAGGAACAAAATTTAACTATATTATAATTAAAGTAAATGTTTTGTCGATGAACAGAAAGTGTCAAATTTACAATCAGATCTCCTGGATAGTGCCTAATCACTACCGTCACCATCATCAAAAAGAATGTTTGATTATATTATTTACAAGTGCTCACAAGTATATGATAAAATCACACTTAAAATAAAGAAGTTAACAAACCCGAAATTTAAGAAAAAATTCAGAAAAAAATAACGCCTCAACTTACTAATTTCATATATATATATATTTTTTTTTTTTTAATTGTTTGGCTTTTGCTATCTATGAAATACGTCTTTTTGGCAAAAAATTTAGCAGATACAAATTCAATTGATAATGTAGAGAAGGTACAAAAATATGTATTTCAAAAATTACGCTCCATCCTGTTGAAGTATGATGCTGTTCATTAAAAACTCTTTAACTTATATTCTCCTAAGGTACGAGCTGCATACACGAAATATTGGTTACTAGCCTATCTTTAGTTTTCACTTTCTATTTAAACAAATGAAAACTGAGCTGAGATTCTGATTATATATAAGAAAAACATAGATTAAACAATTCTAATGATAGTTTTATTTAAAGCGTGGAGTTTATGCACATACACTATTTAACAGGCTCCAAGCCGAATACATAAATTCGCTTCATGTGTTCATTTATGAGTGCAATCTAATGTTCTCGAAAAATTAACTCGCTGTTGATCGAACACTGTCAGTTATCGTCCAAAATAAAATCACAAATAGATTTTTACAGGAAAAGCCTTATATAGGGTGATTCATCGCAAGGTTTAATTTTCAATAGGCTGTTTTTGATAGATCACGAGTGAATCCTATCAAACTGCTTTGTCATTTTTGTTTATTATCGTTTGCCAAGTCATTATCGTTTGGAAAGACTTACACCACAACAGCGTCTCCAAATTGTTCAGCTGCATTACGAAAATCAGCGGTATGTTTTTCGTGCGACTCGAGGAACTTACGGTGCTTATAATCAACCTACTGCAACTACTACTGCCAATACCATTCGCAAATTTGTGTCTTATTTTATATTAGTGGATGATACTCGACCGGTTAGACCACATCAAGCACGTAGTGAAGAGACTATAGCAGCTGTAGTTGCGAGTGTACGCGAAGACCGTGACGAATCGATTCGTCCTCGTTCTCAGTAGCTTGGCTTGGCGTTTTCGAAAACTTAGCGTATTTTACGTGAGGATCTCGTCCTAAAAGCGTGAAAAATTCAACTTGTGCAAGAATTGAAGCCAGGCGATTTGAATTTGTGTCATATGTTCAGTGAATGGGCTCTGGAAAAACTCAATGAAAATCCGGTGTTTTATCGTGAAATATTGTTCAGTGATGAAGCCCATTTCTGGTTCAATGGATACGTTAATAAACAAAAGTGCCATATTTGGGCTGATGAGCAACCCGAAAAGTACCAAGATCTACCATTACATCCATTAAAAACAACGCTATGGTGTGGTTTGTGGGCTGGAGAAATCATTGGTCCATATTTCTTCAAAAATGAGGCAAATCAGAATGTTACCGTCAATGGTAACCGGACTATGTGCTTCCTGAAATTCAAGCACATGGTCTCTGTGAGCTCTGGTTTCAACAAGAAGGTGCTACGAGCCATACAGCGCGTGAAACAATGGACTTGTTGAGAAATCATTTTGGTGAGTACCTAATTTCACGTTTTGCTACGGTAAATTGGCCGCCTATATCGTGCGATATCACACCTTTGGACTATTTTTTCTGGGGATATGTAAAGTCTCAGGTCTTCATGAATAAGCCAGCTACGATTGACGCTTTGGAAGCCAACATTAATTGTGTCATCAGTGAGATACCAGTTGCTATGCTCGAACGAGTCGTTCAAAATTGGACATTCCAAATGGACCACCTCATACGTAGTCGTGGCCAACATATATATGATATCATTTTCAAAAATGCCATGAATTGTTCTTTTAACCGATGATAAAAATTTTAAGTTCACTTTCAAATTTATGTGTTTTATTTTACATTATAATTTAAACCTCACGATGAATCACCCTTTACCTTATTGAATATTTATTATTTGCTCTAAAAAAATATTAACAATCTGATAGATATTTAAAAAAAAAATTGTTTTTGATTCTATTTACTCGTATAAAATCTTAACAATATTAACATTATTTTTTCAGAAGTTTTCGTAGTTTGTTACTAGATTAACATACGTTATGTAATGTAATTACCGATGCCTTGAAAGAAGTCCCCATTAACAATGGTTAGTTAAGCATACATAAATTGTGATGCAATTAAACCGTCTAATTCTGCTGAATATGACGATGATAGGATTATGTTAACATCCATACATAACGATGTATTGTAACTAAACGTGGCGAATCTGATAAATGTGATCTATACACAAGTCTACGTGGTGCATTTGCATGTCTCTTAGCATACACATAATACCGAATTAATTAATTAATTGGTATTGTCCTTAGAATAACACGTGAATGTAGAACTTCAATCCATTTCGATAGTGAGAATAGAGTCGAAATTGACTTGGAAGATTTTAATCGGAGCACGTTTAATAAAAGCTTTTAAAAATGATACATTTTGCTATGTCGTAACGATAAGAAAAAATCGCCATAAGCACGTTGAAAATGTGGCTTGACACGTTTTAATTTCACATAAAGTAACAGAAAATAAACGAATCTTTGGTAGTTATTTTGCTTAAAAACTAAATAAACTTAGTGTAATGCAAGCATATGTATGTATGTATGTATGCATGTGCTTGCACAGTTGTATTTAATAAGGTAAACTTACCTTCTTTGTGACTGACTGTTGCTGCAGCTATTGGAGTAGCCAGAATCGGAGACCTTTGTGTTATGTGTTGATTCTGTTGATTCACCTTCCATATCAGAATTTTCTAAATTAAAATCAAATATACTATAAATGTATGAAATATACAATATGTATGTATAAATATGTTTGTTTAATATGTATATTAATATTATTATAACATATATTAAACAGCAACAGTAGTAAAGTTCATATTAAAAAGGCTCATCCAATCACGTTTCCAAAACCAGCCTGAAACCCATTTAAAGCTTTAAATATTTGCTGTCAAATAAATGAAAAGTTAGAACTGTTATAATTAAGCTTTTTATTTCTTAGTTTTGGTTTGAACTTCAAGCTTTTATACAAATCAGTTATCATCTTTTTATTTTAAAGGCGGTGAAACGCGATACAATAATTTTAGGGAATGAATGAGAGACCCCTTTTTAGGATACATATTGTTCATAAGTATTATTCGTATACGAGTATATGTAATATGTATGATATATTGTGCTGGCAATAAAATTTCGAACAGAAATGCTTGGGTAGTTCAATTTTGTTGTGCACGTGCAAGAACACTAGGTTGATGTAAATATCGCTTTACGTAATTTATGTATGTACGTACGACGTTTTACTTTCATGACTTCAGTGATTGCCTTGTGTCTGAATAGTTAATTTATTATGCAGTGGTTGTGAAAGATTTTTGAACATTTAAGGAAATGAACAAACTGCAAAAACTTGGCTTTTAAATTTAGATAGTTAAATAGATATACGTATATTAAATACATATACAATATGTACACATATATGTAAATTATCGAACTAGATTACTAGAAAAAAGATACAAGAATATGAGCCTGAAAATAAAGGAGTTAAGGGACATGTTTTACAAATTAAAATATAAAATTTAGTAACCACAATGGTTAGTTTTTAATAGGAGATAATATCAGTTAACTTAGTACGGTTCATTCCAAGACTGTGCGATTATTTGTAAGATAAAACAATCTCTAAAGGGACCCTTTTCAGATGTTATAAAGACTTGTTTAACATGTTGCCCTATTTAAATCATTCATACAAAATTGTTCTACAATTTTGAATATTTACTAATAATATGTAATGCACTACGAAAAAATAGATAATTGTTTTTTGGCACTGACCTGTTTAGTATTTTGAAACGTAAATTTAATAGTGCTTTACCTTTTTGAGAGGAACAGTTTGCTATATCGTAATGAACGACTGGATATTGCTTAATGGTGATATATTGGAAAGATGTTCATTTGGCTTCACATAAATAGCTCAAGATTATGTTGTTGATATGCATTTGGCCTATCAAGGAAATTGAGGTGCAAAATCAAAAAAAAGCATGGGGTTTCTTAAACTGTGCGAAAACAAAACAAAACAGTATTTTGTGACAGAAAAATATCAATTCTTTACAGGGCAATGTTATGTTTGGCAAAGTTATGTTCGGCAATGTTATGATCGGCAATTTTGGATGCCGTATGAGAATTATAAAGCAAAAAATACGCTACAGATACGAATCTTAAGGGGTCTGACCTAGTAAAAAGTATTTGCGGAGGTTTTCATGTTCAGAAACTGTTCAGAATGCCCGAATGCAAGATCATCAGGAACACTGGGCCCCATAAGTAAGGTAATTTGCAATTAAGCGGCAAATGTAATGATTATAGAGTCTAAAAATTTAGCCTGAAGTATAAAGATAAAGTCTGTATAGCATATACTAAATTATCAATTGAATGGTTTCAAACACATTGTGTAAAATTTAAAATAGTAGATTATTTCGAAGGAATCAGAGAAAACAAAAGCTCATCAGTTGAAACTATGAACAATGCCACTTACGATTGGGAACCAAATTTGTTTTGGTCAAACTGGAAATAATTCAAACTGTATAGAAAGGTCAGTCAATTAGAACTCAACAAAAACAAATGTATATACATATTTTATTTGGTCTTAATTCGTGCGGTTTCCTAAGAAATGGCGTAACTTGTATTATTCCATTGGAACATGCGTTGGAAAGCTACTGTCATTGTACGTCATTTCAGTATATATCATTTATTTGAAGCGTAAACAACAATAATTTTTTTTCACTCAAATATGTCGAACTTTGTGCCTGAAAAAGTGTTTTTGCGGGGAGTTCTTCTTCATAACTTTAATATGAAGAAAACTGCTGCTGAAAGTCATCGTATTTTGGTGGAAGTTTATGGTGAACATGCGCTAGCTGAGCGAACGTGAAAAAAGTGGTTTGCACGATTTAGAAGTGGTGATTTTGGCTTCGAAGACGATGAACGTCCTGGGCAGCCAAAAAAGTTTGAAGATGAAGAACTGGAAGCATTATTCTATGAAGATTGTTGGAAAACACAAGAAGAGCTCGCAGAATCTTTAGGTGTCACTCAAGCAGCCATTTCAAAACGTTTAAAAGCAGCTGGATATATTCAAAAGTAAGGAAATTGGGTTCCACATGAACTCAAGCCGAGAGACGTCGAAAGGCGGTTTTGCATGTCCGAAATGCTGCTGGAACCCCACAAGGAAGTCATTTTTGCATCGGATTGTTGCTAGTGATGAAAAATGGATCCATTACGATAAACCCAAGTGTAGAAAATCATATGTGAAACCCGGCCCACCAGCCAAATCAACGGCAAATCCGGATATCCATGGCGCGAAGGTAATGCTCTGTATTTGGTAGCATCAGATGGGTGTGCTGTATTATGAGCTGCTAAAACCGGGTGAAATCATCAATGGACAACGCTACCGAACACAATTAATCCGTTTGAAGTGAGCGGTAACCGGAAAACGCCCGGAATATGCAACCAGACTCGAGGCAATAATTTTCTATCATGACAACGCTCGGCCCCACGTTGCTATTCCGGTTAAGAACTATTTGGAAAACAGTGGATGGCAGGTCTTACCTGCCCACCCGCCTTATAGCCCAGACCTTGCCCCTTCTGACTACCATTTGTTCCGGCCGATGCAGAACGCCCTCACTGAAATACGGTTCACATCAGAGCAGAATATCAAAAATTGGCTTGATTTATTCTTGGCTGCCAAGCCGGCGCAGTTCTTTTGGGATGGGATCCACAAATTGTCAGAAAGATGGGAAAAATTCATAGCTTCAGACGGGAGATACTTTGAATAATACTATTGTACGTGTTTTTCTTAAATAAACGTTTAAATATTGAAAAAAAAAACCGCACGAATTAAATTACATACTCAATACCATCGTTCATTCACCCCAAAATTTTCCATCTTTTAAAAACGGCGGTTGACCAAATAGGTATACTATAATTTACTATACATACTTACCCAAATTCGCGCACTTTCCAGTTTTGCAGATAACAAAATTTTTTTTATTTTCTGCATACGATAAGCTGGGAATTTGCTGATTTATAGGATAGCCGAAATTGTTTTCTTTTACAAATTCTATCTAGGGACGACGCAGGTGTACAAGGTCACATCTAAGCTGCCGTGGGACCCCAATTTACTTAATGTGCGAAACTGAAGCTTTCTAAGGCTCGAGTTAGATTTACTCAGTTTATTTTTCAATTATCTTGTATCTTTGTCGCACTATAATATCTAGCTTTGTTCTGTCTGATTTAATTCGATTCATATTGAAACAGTGACAAATCTTGAAGTTTAAGACATCAAAAGCCTGTCGTAAACTGTTTGCTGGCTATCTTATCCATCATTATGATATAAAATTTCAAACTTCACAAGTTTAATTATTTTCATATAAAATACGTTTGTATTTTGAAGTCTTTTTTTTTAAGCTATCGTTTGAAGTAACGAAGTCATTAATACTACGATGTATTATAGTATATTGTAGTATTGGAATAAATGACGTGTAGATCTGTCAAGTAGTTTCTAGCTTGAAAACTTCCTACGAATAAATGCTTCTTAAAAATTGTATGATCTTTCGATGGCCTTGTTTAAGTTATAAATCTATCGAGATGTTACTATCAATAGTTGGGATATGGAAGTAATCTTATTGCAAATCTCTAAATTTTTAGTTCAGAGACACGAACTAAAAATAACTACCTGGTCTCCATTATTTATTTTTAAAAATAACACTGATCGAATGATGTTACTCTTAAATGCAAAATCACAGGCAAACGCATTAGAGTTTTACACAATATATAATTTAAATTATAAAAAAAAATATTAAGACAAATACTGGCGAATACTGTTAAACTTTCATTGGTCTTCTTTCTTCTTAATACCATTTTCAGACGGGCGCTATTTTGAAGTCGCTCATTCCCACTGTGTATTTTACTTTCGATTTAATGTCATCGCATATATTGCACATCTTAGCGACAAAACAAAACAAAATTTATCATGATGATGAAACAGAATAAAACATAACTATGCTACTATTGATTATTTACAACGAAAGATAGATTACAAGTTAGATTTTTACAATTAATCCAAAAACGTATACAAAATGAATGGACATAAAGTTCAAATTTCATTCTCACAATAAATAATTGGTGGAGTATAAGGAAAAGAAAATTCTGGAAACATATTATTCATTATTAATGTTTTGAACCATTTCATAGTTTTTTTTTTTAATTTTCAGACCAGGATCTGATCAAGGTGCTGCCATTTGGATCTATAATCCTCTTACTCATGGAACCAATTTAAGTTCATGATGAAGCGCGAAGACTGTTAACGTCTACATTCTTAAGATCGTCTAAGTCATCGTAGAAGAAAGCTCCTAGGTGGAGTTTACTTCTCTGGGAGGGAGTGGATATGTATAGAGAAGGTGGAGGATTGTCTGAGATGTTTCCTATTTAGAAGAATCAGACTCACCAAAACTACCGCCTGGAACACGCTACAGTAATTTGGAAGACGGAATGAGAGATTTAGATTTAGCTTATCTACCACCAACTCCGCTATCGGTTTAAGATCCATCTGTTTAGAAGTGGAAAGGCTTGTCCTCCATGAAAGCATCTCCAGAAGGATATAGAGGGAAAGCTCTCATGAAAGTCGTTGTCAAACCGAAGTTTAGTTAAAGTGTAATCAATGTTCTCTATGCGGATTCCTAATATATTAAGAATAAATTATTAAATTAAATTAAGTTAAATAAAGTCGCTTTAAGACGAGTAGCTACAGTCGTAGCTGAAAATGTCGTGGGGTGTCAAGTGAAACAGAGTGTATAAAGACGCGGAGGGAGTCTTTAGACGGGAGACCGTCCACCAGACTACCACACTGTGAGTATCGATCTTATGACCGAGATGTATAGCTAGTGTGTTATACGAAATTGAGGGCCGCATTTGTTTCCAATGGCTCTCTTGCAAGAGAATAAAGCTACTGTAAATTTCTTGACTCTTTCTTGTTAAGTTTCTAGTTTAGTTTTCTGTCAAAAATGAGACCCAGGTATTTTGCTGTATGGAAAATTCTAAGCTGGTACCGTTTATTAAGGGGGGGTTAAGATTTAGCTAAAGGAGGTCTTTGATGGTATTAAGATGCTTACCTGAGACGGCTATAGCAACGTCATCCGCACAGGCAATCACCTTGCTCCCTTCCGCTTCCAGGTATGTCAGCAGTTCCATTTACCACTAAGCTCCAGAAAAGGGGAAAAAGGACACACCTTTTATCAGAAGTCCTACCCAGTTTGGAGCTGATTATCCTGCTATTTAGCAAAACACTGATCAACACTCCAAGTGAGTCGTCTACCTGCAGATGTGACAGCGCAGTCGTGATTGCGGATGTGTCAACGTTGTTAAAGGCGCGCTCTTTGTCTAGGAAAGCAACCATTGTGTACTCTCTAGTCCGATGTGGCTAGTCTGCTAGGTCTGTAATTTTCTTTTTGATCGACAACTTAAGTCATCCATTTGTTTTAGGTACCTACTAATCTTGTCGTTTGACAGATTTTTGTTAGGCGATGAGTAGAGCAAGTTCGTGGAGAGTGGTTTCATAAATTTTCAGGAGAGCAATAAACAAGCTTTCCAACTCCATAATTTCGTTATCGTTACTGTCATTTTGGTATTGAGACCACAATTAATGTCAGACACGAATGCGGGTAGAAAGTTTATAGTAGGTACATATTTGTGTGTTGATTTGTGCATGTCAGTTGTATCCGAGTGTGAGAACAACATATCTTCGCTTACATAACACTATGCTTACCCCACTTATTAAGTAGTATGTTTCCTCTTGTACTTGGTAATAATTCTCCTTCGATTCCAGCCTCAGGAATAAAAAAATATATTGGGTTCTAATATATTATACGATATGTATATAAATAAGACCAATTGAATAGCTTCAGGTGCATAGACGGAAACGATGTAAAAACCCTTTCCAAAATGTTGAGGGATGACATGGTTTATGCATGCTTCTAACACCTGGAAACAACGTAAAGTCGTATAACTCTACACTCTTTTAATTTGCAAGACTTTCCTTATGAAGGTCACAACGCTACCTCCTTGTGTGGAGTAAGGTCGGATAGTTTTTACTACGAGAATATACTCGTAGTATATTCGGTGCATCACTTTGTGTTAAACGTACTGTCTTTTGGCTTTCATATCCATTACGTCTAGACAGTGCATCCCCTTTGGTTGAAATGATTTGGGGAGTTAATAGTACCATAGAAGGAAATGAGGAAAGCACAACAGGTCTTTGCTTAGACAATAGATAAGATTCATAATAATAATATTTGTAGAGCAAGTCTGTTTAAAAGACCTGATATAAAAGGTAATAAAACAAGGTATGTCGCTGCTATAGTGTGTTACCATATCTAGCAGAAAGGTTTTTGGAGCTTTCGCTCGAATATATTGTAAAAAAAATATATAAAATATTGAGGCCTTATTTTACAGCATTTTTAGCGGTATCGAAACGTAGATTATCATTTTCATATGGAACATGGAGAGTGAAAAGTTTGGTATTTGAGGATGAAGGTGCCATTCATGAATAGTGACTGCTTGAATGTTTAAATTTAACTAAGGCTAACATACACAGTCGTTATCGCTATGCACACGAAAAGTAGAAACATGTATCTATGTACAAATACAAAAAAACAGAGGATAATGTCGTCAGGAAGATTGCATTAGAGTAACAGCAGCAGAAATGAGATCGTTTATAAAAACTAAAAAGTTTGTTTGTCTGAGTTGTTTGTCTGAAATTGAACAGAGCTCTGTTGTTTATGATGACATACCATCAAATCACCAATGGACCTGTTGGTATTACCTACTATGGGTAGGTAATAGGAAAGTGAAGAGTTTATTAAATATAAAATATATTGGATAAAATCACATGGATTTTAAAATCGACTGTTAGGTATTTTATTTTATTTGTGAGATATTCCAATGTATAAATAAAATAAATTAAAAAACAAAACAACAGATATTTCAAATCATGACAACATATTTTTAATACCATAATTCAACTCTGAGACGGGCTAAGTGCGCAATTATAAATAAAAAATAATGCATGATTACGATTTTATTGCGTCTTTAAGATAGAACTTTGAAGGGTGCACTGACCGTACTATGTATAAAAAATATATATTTCCCTAGGATAGATTTGAAAAGGTGATGCTTTTGAGGCGTGTGCTTTGGGTTCAGCGCTGTGATGAGAATTGCGGAAGTTATTAAGACCTCGTCAATTATCGACTTATTACAAGAAGACCTTTCGATGAATCATTGATAGTAATGGTGAGTTTTCACTATCCATTTAGAACGCTTCTATCATTTCGTTCGTTGAAACGAGATCCTGTACTAGGTTTACATTCATTTCAAAATTTAATTCAAATTTCATTTCCGCAGTAAAGACCTGCTAAATTAGATTTTTTGCTTTAAGAGGTTGTCATAGTAATCAATTAAAGTATGATAAATAAAACAAAATCAAGTTAATCATCGAGCAAATGTGGGAGAAAATCTATAAATAGCTTATGTTCATAGACAAAATCTGTAGCCGAGGAAAACAATTTACTTCTATAAAATTGTTAGCCCTATTGGTTGAATCAAAATGTGGATGACTAAATCTTGGTTAAGCTATAAAATAAATAATAATTCTTAAGGAAATTCCAGCTACAAATTCAAAATGCCCAAGATTACCGAACATCGGCTTATGACGCAAACGATTATAATCTTAGTTTTTTTAAATAAAAATCTTAATGAGAAGCTGCCCTGCTAAGTAATTAGTAAGGGACTATATACAGACTGAGACATGGAGCACTCCAATTTTTGAAAAATTGTTGTTTAACGATTTATCGTTAAAACTCTCAAGACACTCCGATTTCGGAAATGTATAGGGTAATTCATCGTGAGGTTTGATTTATAATGTAAAATAAAACACATAAATTTGAAATTGAACTTAAGATTTTTATTATCGGTTAAAAGAACAATTCATGGCATTTTTTAAAACGATATTATGTATATGTTGGCCACAACTACGTCTGAGGTGGTCCATTCAGAAGGTCCAATTTCAAACGACTCGTTCGATCATAGCGACTGGTATCTCGTGGATAACACGAGTAATGTTGGCTTCCAAAGCGTCAATCGTAGCTGGTTTATTCATGAAGACCTGAGACTTTACATATCCCAAGAAAAAATAGTCCAAAGGTGTGATATCGCACGATATAGGCGGACAATTTAACGTAGCAAAACGTGAAATTAGGTACTCACTCAAATGATTTCTCAACAAGTCCATTGTTTCACGCGCTGTATGGCTCGTATCACCCTCTTGTTGAAACCAGAGCTCAGAGAGACCATGTGCTTGAATTTCAGGAAGTAACATTCTGATTTGCCTCATTTTTGAAGAAATATGAACCAATGATTTCACCAGCCCACAAACCACACCATACCGTTGTTTTTAATAGATGTAATGTTAGCTCTTGGTACTCTTCGAGTTGCTCATCAGCCCAAATATGGCACTTTTGTTTATTAACGTATACATTGAGCCAGAAATGGGATTCATCACTGAACAATCTTTCACGATAAAACACTGGATTTATATTGAGTTTTTAAAGAACCCATTCACTGAAAATATGACGCCTGGCTTCAATTATTGCACAAGTTGAATTTTGTACGCTTTTAAACTCAGATCCTTACGTAAAATACGCCAAGTTCTAGAATACGCAAAACCAAGCTGCTGAGAACGACGACGAATCGATTCGTCACGGTCTTCGCGTACACTCTCAACTACAGCTGCTATAGTCTCTTCAATACGTGCTGGATGTGATCTAACCGGTCGGGTATCATCCACTAATGTAAACTTGGATTCAAATTTGCGAATGGTATTGGCAATAGTGGTTTCAGTAGATCGATTATGCGCACCGTAATTTTCTCGAATCGCACGAAAAACATTTCTTACAGAACGTTAATTTTCGTAATTCAGCTGAACAATTTGGAGGCGCTGTTGTGGTGTGACAGTTTGGCAAAATAACTGATAATACACTGAAGATGTGCTTCTGCATTGAGGTCCATAAACTTAGTCATTCCCATAGATGTGCTGGAAAAATACTCGTATGCAGGACTAGATGCATTCGTTCGCAAAAAATTTTTCAACTGTTAATTAAAGAAGCACAATATCATTTTTAAAAGGTTCATTCTCTAGTTTGTTTTTAAGGCAGAGAACTATATCTGTAGCATTTTGGTTTTATACTTATAGATATTCGTTGATGAAAAAACTTGCATTCTCACACCACAAACACGCTCTCACCGTTGGAAGAGGCAACAAAAATTCGCGAAATAAGTCTTCGGCTTTCCGAGTGAAAATAACTAACATTATAGGTACCCAAATGCATACATACACATATGTATGTCTAGATAAATACTCGTGTAATTTTATAGTTCTTTTTTTAAAACTAAAAAGCTAAACATAAATAACATATCGTAGCCTCTGTGACACGATCATATCACTGCATGTGATTTTTATCCACACATGCGAGTCACATGCATTTACTCGTATCTATTGTTATATATATATATATTACTCGTATCTATTGTATGTATCTATATATATATATTTATATATATATTTTAATAGAAAAATAATAATGCCACAACAAAATATCGCAATACACTTTTATGCATAATTGCACAAACACAATATGATTAAGACAAAATAATAAAGCCAATTCTTATATATACGAGTATTAGGTATGCTTATTATATATATTAATTTTTAAATAGGTTCTTCGGTCGCGTTATCAAATCAATCAGATGGTATTGTACATACTTATTATTCCTTTTTTTGTATATATATGTATTATATATATCGTATTTAATTGTCGAAAAATATGCTCACAGCACGGCGAATCTTTACTCGTCTAACAAATTTATTTAATGCGAACGCGATATCTGCGAAATGCAAACGGATACTAAGTCGAATAACTTGTTTGAAATGAACTTCTACTGGAGCTTGTCGCATAAACTGGCAGAAAACACACAGGGAGTAATCGTAACCAAGTACTGTAATACAAGTGAAAGTGAGATGAACAAAGGGGGTTGGTAAATAGTCACGCACGTTTCCACGTGAGTTAATTGACAGACATGCTATTTGGTAACGTATCGTACATACGAGTCAATGCATACGTATGTATATCTGTGAAGAGCAAGAGAGTATGTTTACTGAATGTTTTATAGAAGAGCTAAATAACATAAATGAATAAAAGTTCTCGAAAGGTAGTAGAGAAAGAGCAATAGTTCAACTTATCTATTTGAAATAGAAAGCTCTTTATAAGCCTCATTGAGAACATTATCAGATTGAAAGCTATTAACCTGTTGTATGTCCTAAAATCGCCACACTGAAAAAAAGAAAATGCTATTTCATTTTTGTGCATTAATAGAATGTGTGCTTTGAACAAATACCTATCAAACAAATATTGAAAGTTTAACTGAATAATGCAAGCAATGTTGAAAAAAATACGATAGAGTGATTCATAAATATGATAATAATATAAATGGCATACATATAATAAAATAGTAATAGTTGTTTATCAATCATCGTGACGAATAGATGAATTTTGGCTCTTCTTGTAAACATAAATTAGTGCAAATAAGGGAAATTTATTTTTTGACGAAGATTACAAAGCGTAACAAGGTTTTTTTAACATGAGTGATGATGTGTGTTAACTGTCACTTAAATAATCAATATTACTAAATATAAACTAAAAATAATAATGAAAAGCAAAACTGTCACGTTCACTTCTTGTGTTACGAATTTATGAAATGTGTTAAGTGCACCAATTATTCAATTTAATTGTCTTGCTCGATCGGTTGGCAATCGGAATAATTTAAAAAAGTGGTTAATTTGTTTTAAGATAGTTTTAAGTGAAAGTACAATACAATCTATAAACTAAATATGGAAAAAATCTGTCGTTGCACTTCTGAAATTGCCCCAATAAATTTTGTTATGTGTGTGGCCAATATATGGTATTGTAAATACCCAAGGAAGGGCTGTTATTAAAAAAGTAAAACAGGCTTATCAGCTTTTTTAATCGTTCTGTAAAACAACACAGAAAATGGATTCCGAAATTATTTTGTATATCGTGTTATGTTACACTTATTGCATGGTAAAATGGGACATTCCATTTATTTGGCGTGAATAAGTGAATCATTATGATGATTTTTTTTTTAACTAAAGGCAAAGCGTTTTTAATAAAATGGAAAATAAAATAAAATACCCTAAAGTTGCTTCTATGTCCATGCCAATACCTCAAAGTGAAGAATTTCTTGTGCCATACCAAGAACATAACGACCATGTGCAAAGTTAAGTGATGAGGATAACTCTGAAAAAAATATCCTAATATGTTCTTCCTAGAAGTTCATTGAAAGAACCACACATGATTTAGCAGCAAGAGTTGAATGATTTGTTCCGTAACTTAAGTTTGAAATTCTCGGCTCTAAAATACAAGAATGGAAATGGAATGGAATAACTGAACAGACTACACGTTTTAATCAAATCTATGCACTGCTGCTGGGCCTAACACACCTTTAGTCGTAATGGGTACGTACATGTGTGGCAGATTGCCTTCTACCCATCGAAAACCAATTATAAGTCCAAATCGCACGACGACATTTTTGTTTTATGAATTTTTCCAAATTCAACGACGACAATGGGCGGCGAATTAGCTTATTATGTCACTAAACACATTCTTCTCGTTAAATTTAACGAAAGAAATTGACATTTAGACTACCCGTTCCTTCATTATTGCATTCGTATAAAAGCCCTCTGAATCGAGCTGAAGGTCTCTTGTTTCGTCTTGTGCATTATTCAGATAACACATCTGTTAGTGTCAAAAAGGGGAAAACCTTTAAAAACAAAAATCTACGTATAGTAAAGTAGTTTTAAAGAAAAGGAAAATGTTCTCGAATATAACAAAAAAGAAATCAACAAAACACATGAAAGTGATCGACTGAAACATTAAACAAAAATAAAAAAACAACATTCACGACATACAAAATAAATTCATCATATCTAAAATACTAAAACACAAAAAACACAATTTTTGGAAAAGACCAATACACAAAAAAATTATAACTTATAAATTTAATAATTTATGTGACTGTATATTGTAGGTTAAATTAACTAAACAATTAAAAAAAACTAAGAACAAAGCAATTTGCAATACTAAAACAAAACAAAAATTGAAGTACTTGTATGTAAGTTAAAATTATTCAGACAAAAGTGGAACCATCGTGCCACCAGATACGTGGACGTATCACAGATAATCGGAAAAACGGAACGGAGTCATAATATCCACATCTCGAACCAAATTCCCGTTTAATCTGCGACAGTAGGAAATCGTCATCAATTGAAATTTTTAAGTGTGTGTATAACGTGTTGTCCCATCCATTTATACATATTTCTTATAATTAATTTAAGCCATCTAAAGTAATGTTAATCTTTTCACATACGTACATGCATACATAAATTCATACATTTTAAATCTTTTTTATACCAATGCAGCGGATATATTTACCATCAAGATGGCGGCTCGATCTTGTGCGCACATCATCGACATCACCGTTACAAATCCAACCCCGTTACAACCAATAAACAAAACAAAAAGAAGTGAGTTTTTGAGATCAGGTATGTACGATTGGAAATTTAACGTTTGTAAATTAAACTACATAAATATTATATTACTTAGATATAGTTTTAACTTCTATCCTTATATTGGGGAGAAACTGATAAAAATGTAAGAAATATAAAGTGGCAACACTAGTGTTTGTAAAGTGGCCACACTGGGAAGAGTCTGTCGATAGGTAGGTGTTAGTCGTAAGTCAAACACTGTAGAATACAGACGCCTATAAGCAACCAAATAAAGAGCGTAAATTATTTTTTTTAAAGGATTGTGTTTGTTTTATTCGCGATAAGACTATCGGCTAAAAATCAGAAGTGGGATCCAATCTAACAAAAAAAATAATAATAATACAAAATAATGTTTGTCAAAGTGGAAAGCAGAAAAAATAAAGAACGAAATTAAGCTAAACAAACGAGTGTGCAAAAAACTAAATACAAAAGAGTGTGAAGAAAAAACCATAAGTAGAGAACAAAATGGAGCATTCGATTGCTGTATCGGATTATTCCTCCGCAGAGTTGCGCAAGTGGCTACTACGTCTTGGGCTTTCCACAGCCGGCGCCAAAAATGTGCTCGTGATGCGCTTAAACGATGTGCCATTCGAGCAACGTGGCGAAGCACAAACTAGCGGTAACATCGAAGAAGAGGCAACAATATCGCAACGGTTGACTCAGCGGAGGACAGAAGAGCACACCGAAGCAGAATACCAACGAGTGGACGAGCAAGAGAGGGAAGTGAACAGAAGTGAACGGGCAACGGAATCCAAAGATAACGGATGCATCATCGAACGATCGGCTGCTAGTGTAAGTGCAGCATGTTCAGTCAGGGAGAAACGGTTATATGAAAAAGAAATAGAATTACTAAAGAGAGAAAAAGAACTACTGGCAAAAGAAAATGAGTGGCTACGAAGAATGGCGCGAATGAGCGAAATGACACAAAAGAATGCTGACACACACACGCACACGAAGGAATGCAGATAAATGACCTGCCACAACCAAATGAGAGTGAGATAAACGCAAACACACAAACGAGCGAAAGTCAAATGGGTGCAACAACATCTGATCCGCAACATTTGAGTATGTGGAAAGACATGTTGCCAGAATGTGACGGCAGCACAAATCTAGATGTGTGGCTAGCCTAACTGAAAAGTATTCAGGATGACCGGACGAGAACATGATGCGGTCACTTATGTTGACAAAAATGAAAGGTAAGGCATTGGAGTGGATGCACTCAAAGCCGAATTTTTTGATCGAAGGAGTGGACGGATTGGTGCTACAGATGAAGGACCTGTTCAGTACAAAGGAAAACAAAATGGTGTTGCGACGGAAATTCGAAGACAGAAAGTGGCGGACAAATGAGAGTTTTACGGACTACTTTAATGACAAGATCACCCTTTCAAATTGCTTTCAAATCGACGAAGATGAGCCAGTTGAATATGACATAACGAATGAATCGCTACGACTACAGGCACTCATCCAATGCTATTCTATAAAGGCACAACTACTCCAAGCCTTTTCAAAAATAAAACAACGGAGTGATACAGCAAGGAACCAAATCAGGTGCTACAATTGCAATTGAGTTAGGCACATGGCAAACGAATGTAGGAAAGAAAAACGAGATAAAGGCGCTTGTCACGTTTTTACATTATAAAGGATTATTAGATTCACTACTAAATACCGGCAGCTCGATCAGCATAGTCAGGCAGGGATACGTTCCAACAGCAGTTATTAATTCATATGAAGAAAATGCAAAGTATCAGGGAATATATAAAAGTCCGCTAAGAACACTAGGTAAAGTGTGTTGTCAAATTTTATTGGAAGAAGTAAAGATTGAGCTCGATCTACTAGTGGAACCGGATGGTACAACGACATTTCCCCTAATTCTAAGTAGGGATTTCATGAGAAAGGCGAAGCTAAGATTAACTTAAGTAGCATTAGAAAAACAAACGAGTGAGGTAAGCACAGAACATTTTCAGGAGTTACTAAAAATAGATGTAGAAACGGAAGAAAATTGTAGTCTAGATTGGGAGACAAAAGAAAAGTTCAAACAAATTTTCAAAGAGAAATATTTGTACTGTAAACGTCGAAATGAAGCTAAGGTTGAACGATACAAAACCATTTTATTGCTACCGGAAGAAACTCTCATATACCGAAAAGAAACAAATACAATCTATCGTAGACGAGTTGCTGCGGGAAGAAATAATCAGGCCAAGCAGATCGGTATACGCTTCGCCTATAGTATAAGTAAAAAAGAAAACAAACGATTTCCGTTTTTGCGTGGACTTAAGGAACTTAAATAAAGTTACCTTAAGAGACAATCACCCGATTCCACTAATCGATGACTTACTTGACGAGTATTTAGATAAACGAGTGTACACATTATTAGATCTGAAGAGCGATTTTTAGCACATACGAATGAGTGACGAACTGATTAACTATACAGCTTTTGTGACACGCGAACGCGAAAATTCTGATCTCCGCGCCAGACTCCAAAATATGGAAATGCTCTGTACCGAACTAAAAAAGCAACTAGATGCCATTAAGCCGTAATCTCAATCTGAGTCTGAGTCTGTTTCACTACTTGACCGCCCCGAAAACTCGAGTTTTCACACGGACGAAGAAGAGCTAGTCCGTGAAACGGACTGGATACTTAAAAAAAAGCCAGGTAAGAAGCGCAAAGCTACTTCCTCGCCTGATATCGAACAAACAAAGAAGCAAGCCAGCTTTAACACTGCTGAGGTCGATAAGGCAACAATGCAAGCCAAACAAAGACCGCCGCCACCAATAAACGCTTTTGGAATCTCGAACTACAACAAGTTGCACATAATCCTGAAATCACTGTGCTCAACCGATTATAAAGTAAGATCTCGCAATAATGATACATGGACTATTAATGTCCTTAATCCAGACAACTACCGTTCGCTTTCGCAAAAATCATACGCCGAGAAGATTCAATGGCATACGCGTTGTAGCTAGAGGATTGCATCCCTCTTGCCTTAAAGAAAACATCGTAAATGACCTTAAAAATAAAGACTTTAACATAATCGACGCAGTTAATATACTTGCGCAAAAACAGCGCAATGTTGAAAGCGAGAGGACGACCCCAAGACGCGGTTTTCCCCTCTTTAGGCTAACTTTCGACAAAACCGAAAGCCTAGAAAGAATTTATGCCATAAATTCACTTTTGGGACTTGTTGTAAAAATTGAACCTCCGCGGAAAAACTCTAGGCTGATTGCCCAATGTACACGATGCCAGGAATTCAGCCATACTCAGGCCTACTGCCAGAAGGAACCTTGCTGTGTAAAATGCGCTGGCAAACATCTGACTCGAGAGTGCAATGCCGCGAAAGAGTCCCCAGCGATATGCATTAATTAATGCAAGGGAATACATCCAGCTAATTACCAAGGCTGCGAAGTCGCGAAGGAGTTGCAAAAGCTACAAGATCAATCAAAAACGAAGCCTTTGAAAAACATTTGAATTACCTTTGAAGGTAATGGTGTCAAACGCTAAAATCACCAATAACGACAACGTTTAAAATAACAATGCGCAAGTGGAAAGTGGAAAATCTTACGCACAAATAGCGGCGCGAGTAAATATGACTAACTGTACATCACCGGATCCTGCCTCAAATGTGTTCTCAGTAATTCTCGAGAGACTAGAAGAACAGACTAAAATAAATAAGATAATAGTCGAACGGCTTTTTAAGTTCGAAGCCAATTTCTGCAACTAATTATGGCAAAGAAGCTCAATATACTTGCGTGGAATGTCAACGGGCTACAGAAAAGGCTTGATGAACTAAATATTTTCATGCAGGAAAAAGTAATTGGCATATTTTTAATTTCTGAAACTCACCTGGCGACAGAATCGCGCGTGGAACTAAAAGGTTACCGCGACTACCACGCTTATTATCCATCGGGAAACGCAAGAGGCGGGTCATCCCTATTCATAAAACATTGCATTGAACAGACTCTGGAAGCAATAATTGAACTTGACAAATTTCAAATGACCGTGGTGCGCGCAAAAAATAAAAATTACTCTTTTAATATATCCTCAATCTATTGCCAATCGCGCTGCAAAATAGAAAAACACGAATTTATTGACCTATTCAACTCTCTTGGACCAATCTTCATTATTGGTGGCGACTCTAACGCGAAGCACACTTTTGGGGCTCAAGATGTATCTCTCAAAAAGACAAAACTCTTTACAGGGCTGGTATGGAATGTGGTTGCTATTTTTACCCAACATATAAGCCGACATACTGGCCCTCGGATGTCGCCAAAACACCCGATCTAATAGACTTCTTTATCGGAAAAGGATTAAACGCTAGTTACGTCAAAGTTGAAAGGGTTTCAATCTTTAATCCGATCATTCTCCAGTTATCCTCTCACTGTGCGAATCCTTGGTTAGGAAACAAAGACCACCCAGATTAACTAACAGCAAAACTCACTGGGATGATTTCCGAAAAGACGTTGTAGACAATACTAAGTTGAAAGTAGCACTTAGAGCACCGTATCAACTTAAAAAAGAAGTTGAACGTTTTGTTGAAGTCATGCAGCAAGCGGCCTGGAAGAACACTTCCCGCGAACAAAGTTCCCAAAGTCGGCATAAGATACCCACCGGAAATCAGAGAAATGATAAGGAAGAAACGAAGAGCGCGGAAAAAGTGGCATGAAACCCGGGAACCACAAGATAAAACATCCTTCAATAGGCTCTGCAACTTGTTGAAAAAATCGATCAAGGACTTCAATTATCAAGGTATTAAGAACTACCTTGAAAGACTCACAGCGACAACGGATACTAACTACTCCATATGGAGAGCCGTTAAAAGTGTTTGAAAGCCCCAAATACACGTGGCGCCAATAAGAAGAAACTAGGATGACTGGGCGAAAGAAGATAAGGAAAAAGCTAATATTTTTGCCGACCATCTTGCAGAAACGTTTAAACCATTCGACGGGGAAGTGCTTAAAGAGGATGTCAATACGCTAGACGTGACGACACACTTTCCAGTAGAAAAGGCTACACTTAGGGAACTTAGACAAGTTATAGACACGCTTAAACTCAATAAAGCCCCGGAATATGACTTAATAACGGGAGAGAATTCGCGCATTCCTTACGCGAACGAGGCCAAATATCTCGGTATGACACTCGACGCTTAACTAAAATGGAGAGCACACGTCAAGGAAAAACGTGAAGAGCTTGAAATCAAATATAGAGATATTTACTGGCTTATTGGAAAGTATTCCAAGCTTAGCTTAGAGAACAAACTGCTGTTCTACAAGCAAGTGCTAAAACCGATCTGGACATATGGTGTACAACTTTGGGGTTGTACTAAAAATAGTAACATTAATGTATTACAGACATTCCAAAACAAAGTTCTTCGAGGTATTGTTAATGCGCCGTGGTACGTTAGAAACGAAGATATCCACAGAGACTTAGGAGTCGGAAACCTTCAGAACGTAATTAAAATGTTTGCGCGAAAACATAATAATCGATTACAAGGTCATACGAATATTTCTGTTCAACATATCCTCGACGAGACAAATTTATTCCGCCGTCTGAAAAGGACTAAGCCTCTCGATCTAGCGCGGTGATAGCAGCGCGTAATTTTTCTAAAGTACACAGGAATTTTCGATGGACAATCGCCTGCAGGATATCTTATAAAAACAAAATAAAATGCGATAGAAGAACTGCTTGTTGAGTGTGAACTCAGTCGTGGTTTGCATAAGAGAGGTGTTTTTTAGTGAGTAAGAATCTCACACTACTATAGGCTCAGGGCCTATAGTGTCTATGAAGATTTCTCACCTTCCCACGGGGGAAAAAAATATAAATAAAAAAATTTGTGACACCAATGGGACAGTACAAGTGGCTCAAGATGCCATTTGGACTAAAGAATGCTCCATTGGAATTGAATGCTCCATTGAAATTCCTACGTTATATTTCAAATGTTTTTAAAGATTTGACTTAAGAAAAGAAAGTCAAAATCTACATAGATGATATAATGATAGCGACTAAGACGGTAGAAGAACATTTAGAGATACTGAATGAAGTTTTCGATAGGTAAGTGAAAAACAAGTTGGCGTTACGTTTGGACAAGTGTCGGTTTATGGAAGCTAGGGTCCAGTATTTAGGATACACCGTATCCAAGGAGGGTATCCAGCCAAATAAAAAGGGCATCGAATCAATAAAGAATTTTCCTGTGCCGCAGAATGTAAGGGCTGCACATAGTTTTCTAGGACTATGTTCCTACTTCAAAAGATTTGTTAAAGGATTTTCAGTGTTTGCCCAGCCACTATACAAACTTTTAAAGAAGGATACCATTTTTAAATTTGACAGTGAAGAGATGCAACGCTTCTGACAATTTACTGTCATCGGGATGAGACGGAACTCCATTACGACGCGAGCTCCACCGGATTTGGGGCCATATTTATGCAGAATAAGGCGGATGGGAGGTTTCATCCGGTATTTTATTTTATCAAAAGAGCGACAGAATGTGAGTCGAAGTATCACAGCTTCGAACTAGAAACATTGACAATTATTTATGCGCTGAAAAGATTCAGGATATATTTACACGGCATTAGATTCAAGATTGTGACAGACTGTAACTCACTAACATTGACACTTAATAAAAGAGAGGTAAACCTCAGAATAGCCAGATGGGCACTGGAACTCCAAAATTACGACTACACCCTGGAACATCGTGGCGGAGACAGAATGCAGAACGTAGACGCTCTCAGTCGAGTCTCAAACATTCTGATGCTAGAAGAAAATACGTTTGAACAAAATTTATCTATTTGCCAACACAAGGATAGGAAAATTAACGAGATACAGAAACAATTGGAAGAAAAAGAGAGTAGGCTATATGAAATGCGTAACGGGCTAGTGTATAGAAAAGTGGGGAAAAGAATAGTGTTTTACGTCCCTATAGGGATGGAAAGTAAGATTTTGCATGTATACCATGATGAGATGGGTCATGTGGGTTGCGACAAAGTCTTGGACGTGGTTCTGAAAACATATTGGTTCCCTTAGATGAAAAGTAAAATCAAGTCGCACATATCGAATTGCTTAAAGTGTATCGCATTTTCACCTAAGCTTGGAAAGCATGAAGGCTACTTGCACAACATACATACGGGCGAAAAAGAAGTGTTTCTAGTAGTAGACGCGTTTACTAAGTACGTTAGACTTTTTGCAGGACAACCAACACAAGTGAAATAATAAGCTGCCTTAGATCTTATTTATAGCCCACCGAAGGTACTGGTGTCAGACAAAGGAAGTGCGTTTACTTCAAAGTTTCTTGAAAGATAAGAATGTACATCACATAAAGATTGCGACGGCTTCCCCACAGACCAACGGACAAGTGGAAAGGATAAACAGAAGTCTGGCGCCCATGATAGCAAAACTGACAGACGCAGGATACGAAAATTCTAGACGGGATACTACCAAGGAAAGAACGCTATGAACAACACAATACACCGAAGTATAGGCACGGCACCGAGTGAATTGCTGTTCGGAGTAAGTCAAAAAGGCGAAGTTATGGATTTTCTGAAGGAGAGTTTAAATGAGCATTACGAGGAGGAAAATGAGAGAGATTTAGAGAAAATACGAATGAGAGCTGCTAATAAGATGATTAAGTGTCAGGAATATAAGTCACTAAAGGACCACTACAGAACGCATAAGGCATATGGGAAAGAAGATTATGTAATAGTGAAGAACTTTATCAGCACCCCAGATGCTAGTAAGAATAAGTATAAAATTTAAAAGATTTTGCCAAATGATCGGTACATAGTGAAGGGTGTAGAAGGATTTCAAGTAAGCCAGATCCCGTATGAAGGAATATGGAAAGCAGCCAACATCAAACCATGTAAAAATACGTAATTGTAGTAGGACAAAGGGGAAATTGGGAGGATTACAAGTCAGGATGGTCAAGTTGTAGCAAGCCATAGGAGAGAAACTGATAAGAATGTAAGAAATATAGAGTGGCAACATTAAGTAATGATTGTAAAGTAGCCACTCTAGGAAAAGAGTCTGCCGGTAGGTAGGAGTTAGTTGTAAGTCAAACACTGTAGAATACAGACGCCTATAAGCAACCAAATAAAGAGCGTAAATTAAATTTTTTAAGGATTGTGTTTGTTTTAGTCGCGATAAGACTAACGGCTAAAATATTTATCATTAATATTATTGAAATAAAGAAGAAGAAAATAATACGTACATATAAAATACATTTACCACTGCATGCATACTTACAATCGTAGGTCTATCTTTATTTAGTCTTTTGTTTTTGTATGCACTAGCAAATTTTAGCGTCAGTTCCTAATCGAAAATTTATTTTTGGAGTCCTAATTTGACGGACTTTTACGTCCCAAAAGCTATGTTGCACAAGTTAAACAGACGATTCAGTGGCGATATATCTGCATTATTTACTGAAAAAAGTTCCTCAATGAGCCATTTTAATTTAGACAGTAAATATTATCATTAAAAGAGAGTCCATTGAGTGATGTCTCACTTGAAAAAAAGCATAAATATAGCTCTACCATACAATTCGTCCAACTCCCTTCCTTTTCTTACTATTTTTTCATTCAATATTTTCTTAAGTATATCACGCCTTCTTTAATTTTATGCAAAGTTATTTAAAAGCTTTACATAGCCAAAATCTAAAGTTCTAGAAAAATTCATTTTTACTGGTGTACCCATACTTTAGCTAAGATTGATCTCTTTCAATATGATTGTATATTTAGTTTCTGTCCTCTATAATTAAATTAAATTAAAACTAAATTTTTATTTAAAAAAAAAAATACTTTTTTTCTTAGAGCTTTTGCTCCACTTTATTGAACCTCCAAAAATCGACTAAATTTACTTTACAAATTTAAAGAAAATCAAACCTCGCCTCATCAACCACGAACGTGAAGGAATCTGCATCGGTCAGCTTCTTTTCGTTTCCAGCATCAACGACGCAGCGTTGCAAGTGTAAAATTAATCTTCGTGTTTCTGATTTCACATTCAGCTATTTGCTGTTGTGACAGATTTCGTAGGAGAAAACTTGCGTCTATGAGTTGATTGTTTGTTTTGCTTGTTTAGCATGAAAATATTTTTGATATTAACTTATGTACAATAAAAACCCTTAAAGTCATCATGACTGATAACCAAAACAACGGAGCTATACCGAAACAAAATTCGAAATGATACTAATCGACACATACCAGTTACCATCTCTCACGCGAATAATTCTTAATCGAGACCGATGGTTCGGCATAGTCCTCCAAATTCAAACAATCCCAATGTTAATGCTTTTCACTCTCCCAGATTTGACTTTAGTTGAAAGCACTTCTTCTCCAACTACTTTATCCAATACGGTACTAATGCAAATACGAGTAGTATAACTTACAACTGTGGCCGTTATGGCTTCACATCCTATGTGAAACATCTGTTGGTAATGTAAACAATTCAGAACTAAACGTTATCTCTACTGAGGCAGGAAAACTACGTCAAAGTAATGCCCTGCAGAATTCAACTAGTCATCTGCACTCACATATTAAAAGTGTAGTAGACGCTGGTTTGGTTTAATTGAGAATACGTTACTTAAAGATTTGTCGAATCTGATAAGACAAAATGTTGAATATATATACAATGCAAGACTTTTTGGTAGGAAATGTTCAAATTCTAAACAGAACCAACCACAAGCCGAACCTGTGCAACTAAATACAACAAAATCAATACGAGCAATATTCAATTCGCTCAGGTAACCTTTCAACAAGTTCTACCATAGATTCCTTGGTGAACAGATTAGAAACCAATCTCACTCGCATGAGAATACTAGATGTGCAACTCGCACCAATGATAAGCAAAATAATCGTCGTTTTGAACTTGATCGTTGGGGCATAAGGTTTGACGACTCGAAAGGCATGCCGATGGAAGACTTTGTGTTTCGAGTCGATATCTTGAAAGTGAATTACAGTTGTCCATGGACAGAAGTGATCCGAAACTTTCACTATCTTTTGTTCGGTACAGCTCTAGCCTGGTATTGGTAACATTTACGACACAATCCCAGGAGTGATTGCCCCATACTTCATGCAGCATTACTTTAACAATTCAATTTTTCAATACATTTCAATACATTTCAATACATTTATTAAATGGTTTGTACATTAGGATATGATCTTTAATAGTACTTAGTAATATACATCAGTTTTAATAATTCAAAATACTTAACTCTAATAACAATATTTATCTTAATCTTAGTGTGAGATATTGTAGGATACAAGCAAGGCTTAAATAATGAATAAAGAAAGGGAGTGGATAATGAGGGAAAGAATTTAAATTGATAAGTTGGAGAAATGTTTAAAGATTACTCTTTTAAAATTAGTTGGATTTAAAATATTCTTCAATTGAGAGGGCAAAGAGTTCCAAAGCCCTATAGTATAGATAAAAAATAAACGTGACGAGTTAAGGTTATTGTAGCGATAGGGAATGAGATTGATGGTTCTTGAGGAGCGAGTAAAATTGAGCCTGTTAAACAAATAAGACGGATTTTGAGTTATAATAATTTTGTGCAAAAACATACAATTCCTGGCATTGATATATTGTTCCAAACTACAACCAAGCAAACCCCTGGCAAACACAGAAATATGGTCATATCTACGTATGCCATAGATATAACGCACCGCGTCGTTGAAGGCAACTTGCAGTTTTCGCTTGGATGAATAGTCAAGACAGCAATAGACCACCTCAGCATATGTTATGAGGGGTAGAACTAGAGACTGTACCAGCTTTCGTTTTGTTTCCTGAGGGGTAAAATAAGCAATAATCCACAATTTGCGAAGACATCCGTAGATACTACCCATGACCACATTTGTGTGATTGTAACCAGACAAATTTCGGTTGATAAAAAAGCCTAGACTAGTGACAGAGTCCACAGCTTTAATTGTGTTTTTATTAAGGTAAACATCGGGAAGAAGGCAAGGGTCGAAATTATCTTTTGAAATGGATATTATTTGAGATTTTGATGGATTAAGAAGCAGACCTTTAGCTACAGACCAGGTTGCAATATGTTTTAAGTCTTCGTTGATGAGAAGAACAAGTTCATTGAGGTTAGCATAAGGCTTCGCTAAATGTAGTTGGACATCGTCAGCATAAAGGTGTACTGAAGTAAAGGTGTACGGACTGTTGGAGGATCATTAATAAACATGAAGAAGAATATCGGACCTAATATTGAGCCTTGAGGAACTCCCTGCATTCCCCAAAATTAATCCTTTGTGATCTGCCAGAGAGAAAACTACTGATCAATTTTACTGCTCTTTCGCTGAAACCAAAGAGATTCTTAAGCTTCCGGCACAGAACTTTTTATTTAACTTTATCAAATGCCTTAGAAAAGTCTAGCAAACACAGCAATGAAACATAACCCCTGTCATACTACTGCCTTAATTCTGCAAAAAGGTTCACCATAGCTGTAGCACAACTGTGGTTAGCTCTAAAGCCAGATTGCTGCGCATACAACAAATGATTCATTGACAAGTGCTTCGTTATCTGCTTTGCCAAAACCTTTTCAAAAACCTTTGATAGACAAGGTGGAATGTTAACCGGTCTAAAATCAACAGGAGAAGACGCATTTGTTTTCTTTGGTATTGGCAAAACTCTTGCAAATTTCCAGAGCTGTGCAAAAGTTGACGTAATGATGCACCAGTTGATCACAAGAGCTATGAAAATGATTTTGATATGTTAAAACAAATCATGGATCGTAGGCAGATGCCTAACGAATACTTAGATGAATTTTATAAAGCAATAGTTCATCTTCGAAGCCAATTAAAATAGCCAATGATAGATCGCGATTTCGTTAAAATTTTACGGAACAATTATAACTTGCGTCTGTTAAATTACATTTATCCTATGAAAATTGACTCTTTTGAGCAATTCCAAAAATAATTCAGACGGACGCAGAAAATGATAAAATCTCGCTATGCTATGCAGAATCGTATGAGGCATGTCAACGATTTGCAGTTTTTAAATGACCAACCTTGTGATAGTTAGCTTGATTAATGCAAAAATGTCTCTGTAAATTCCCTTTTAGATAGTTCTCGATCAAATGTCCAGATTCGTTTATCAAACGTCGTCCTTAAATGATTCAATTGTGAAAAGATAGGCCACGTTTTTACAAACTGTAGTGCACCAGTTAACAGATTATTTTGCTACAAATGTGGCACAGACAATTGCACTGTACTAGAGTGTTCACTATGTCACTATACTCCGGGATACATTTTGCGAACATAACGAGAACTGGGGAGTCACGTTCGACGTAAACTTTCCCAGAAAAAGAGGAGACTCTGCTACCAATATAATGTGTTCCTCAGATGCTTACAACTAGGAGAGCACCAATAAAATAAAAAACTTTAAGTTGAACCCACCATTCTAACAAATGAAGGCGACAACGTTTCACTTTCAAAACTTTCCCCAGAAGAAACTATTTTTAAAAGTGAGTTAAAACCATTTTATAATAAACCTTTTGAACAACGATTATTCGAATACAATCAAATTCGTAATCATATTTTAGAATCTATCAATTTACCGGACATGTCGTTAAAAGTGAGGAAACTGAGAAGAAGACATAAGAAAAGGCTTATAAATCGTAAATTAATAAGCGACTCCTTTCTCGAAAATTCGGCATGCGATCAAAGGCCATATGCAAAATCACAAGATTTTTAGATAGTGGTGTTTCTGTTGGTGTAAAAGATGCTTGAATCTGGTAAAGGAGCTCAATATTTCAATCATTGATTTTTACTCTAAAGTTAATACGGCATACGGTAAAGGTCAACATATAACAAAACACAAAAATAAAACCACAATTTTTGACTTCTATCTTGTTCCAGATCTAATCCAGAAATTATATTTGGGAGTGGATTTCTGGTCAGAATTTAAAATAGTATCAAATATTATCAGTTAAATTTTTTCTCTACTTAGTAGAAATCAATTTTAAGAGAAAGTTCCTAAACCAAAGCCGCCCATGCATGACCTGACAATAGATCAACAACTTGAACTACAGTCTGTTATTTCACTTTATCCTTCATTCGCTCAGTTAGAACTCGGTAAAACAGCTTTAGAAGAATATTTTATCGATACGAACGATGCACAGCCGGTAAAGGAGAGGCATTACCCAATGTCTCCCGCAATATTAAGGATGTAATCTCGATAGATGTAATTGAAGAGAGTCATAGCGCTTGAAATTCTCCTTAAGTGCTTATCAGAAAACCTGGTAAGAATAGGCTATGTATGGACTATCGTGTAGTGAACTCCCTCACTAAAGGAGATACATACCCGCAACCTCATATGGTATTGTGGGATTGCTTAGTCAACGTGAAGATATGCATTACATGAGTAGTGTGGATCTAAAAGATGCATTTTGGCAAAATCCACTAGAGGAAAAGTCAAGGGAGAAGACCGCATTTACTGTGCCAGAGCGACCGCTTTTTCAATTTACTGTCATGCCTTGTGGGTTGTGTAATGCAACACAAGATTGTGTCGGTCAATGAATAGAGTGATCCCCAGTAATACCTTGACGATCTTCTGATTATTTCATCAGATTTCCATTTTATACTTGATAATACTTAATAATAATTAATATCAAAAAATCCTTCTTTGTTTCAAAGAGCTTAAGTACCTACCTGGGATATATCATAGGACAAGGTCACATTAAACCTAATCCTGATAAGGTATCTGCTATCAAAGGTGAGAAGATTTTTGGATCTCTGCGAATGGTACCGGCGATTTATCCGAAATTTTTTTTCTATTGCCGCACCGTTGACAGATACTTTTAAAAAAACTCGAAGCTTCTCACTATCTCCAGAAGCTACTATCTCTTTTGTAGTATTAAAAATGGCGCTTATATCTGCTCCACATCTTAGTAACTCAGATTTTTTATTACCTTTTGTTATCCAGTGTGATGCCTCTTCAAAAGGAATTGGTGGTGTTCGACTTCAATACGACGATGAAAAGAACGAAAAGCCAATCGCCTATTTTCAAGAAAACCTAAACTCATGTCAACAAGATAAAATGTGACTGAACTTAAATGCTTGGCATCTCTTAAAGCAGTACATAAGTTTAGACCATATGTATAGGGTAGGGCATTTGCAATTATTACCGATCATGCAAGTCTTAATTGCACCGCTTGCAAGGAAAACAAAGCGCCGATATTCAGTTACTATTTCAAAAGGTGTATGTTGATTTTATGGGCCCATATATTCGCTCGAAATAAGGTAATACTTTTATCTTTATTTGCCTTAACCATATGTCAAAATTTGTCTTTCTCAAAGCAATGCACAAAACAACCTCAAAATTTGCAATCGAATTTTTAGAAAAAAGAAATTTTCCATAAATTTGGGGTGCGAGAAACTTTACATAGCGATAACGGAAATCAATTCGTGTCACAAGAGTTTGGTAACTTTCTAGCTAAATATGGTACGAGACATATTCGAAATGCTGTTTACTATCCTCGAGCCAATGCTTCGGAAAGGGTATATAGGTCAATTTTGACGGCAATCCGTACTTATTTCAAGGATGACCAGAGAGATTGGGACATTCATTTGTCTCAAATTCAACAAGCTATATGCACATCTATTCACCAAACATAAAGAGTGACTCCATTTTTTACTTTATTCGGCCAATAAATGGTTGTTCATGCAGACATGTATAAAATTGTCCGAAAAATTAATACAGTATGCGATGGAGAATTGGATTACTAACCAATTTCGAACAAACTGCAGTTGAAACGCGAGAAGGTAAAAGAAAATCTTGATAAAACATTTAAACGGCAAGCAAAACATCCAATCATCAGTTCGAACCTTCAAACCCGGAGATGGAATTTTACGAAGAAATTTTGTTTTGAGTAATTACTTGAAAAGTTTCAATGTCAAACCTTGCCCGAAATTCGTGCAATGTCGCGTTGTCAGACAAATTGGTAGGTCGCCTTATGAAATAGAAAATATTTAAGGCAAATTAATCAGTGTCTATCACGCAAAAGACTTAAGATACTAATTAGTTACTCCATTGACTTTTATTCCTTTGTCTTTAACTTCTTTACCAGGGCCATGGGTCGAGTTCGAAAAGGATAAACACCAAGACATCAATCCGGTTTCTCATATCTTCTGATAAACCAAAGGTTTCTCATTATCCATGACTTTGTGACGGTTTGCCTTCTAGCCATCGAAAACCAATTATAAGTCCAAATTGCAAGACGATATTTTTGTTTTACGAATTTTTCCAAATTCAACGGCGACAAGGGGCGAGTTCTCAATTTGCCGCGAATTGGCTTATTATGTCACTAAACACATTCTTCTCATTAATTGTAACGAGCTGAAGATCTCTTGTTTCGTCTTGTGCATTAGTCAAATAACACATCTGTTTGTGTCCAAATAAAAAAAAAAATAAACGAAAAGGGGAAACTCTTAAAAGCAAAAATCCACATATACATATGTTATTAAAGTAAGTTTAACCTGTTTAGTCTTTCTTCTGAAATGTGTTTTTTCCATAATAAGTATAACATTATATGCTACTGTAAATTCTAATGACTAAATGAAGTTATTCTCTCTTGTACCACTGATCGAACCGGTTGTTTCATTCCACTCACAACCATATCAAAAAATTTTTTTTTTTTTTTTTTTTTTTTTGTGAACAAAGACATTACATGTTTAAATTGTTGAATCGCAAAGTTTTCTTTTTTTTTTTTGAGTGTATGGATGACCGACTCCGACAGCAGCACTTCTACCATTATATCTGTTAAAGTGAAAAACGAAGAACATCCTTCACAGAGTACGATGAATTCAATTAATTTTATTGGTTTACACCTTTGCTGGGCGTGTTTGGCTGGATTCTTTGTATCCTCAGTGTAGATCATTTTTTGTTTTTGTGGGTTAGTCTTTGAAGAATAATTAATTTCAAGTATTGGCCACAAAATAGGTAATAGTAATGAGATTTGTTTTTGACCAAAATTTAGAAAATCCAATAGTTGGATTTGAAGCGGACGTCATCTTGGATGAAAGTGCAAAACTAATTATGTTTAAGGCATATTCCGTTCCCTATTGACTACAAGAAAAATATAATTTGGAGCTGGAAAGGCTGATAAGTCTTGGTATTCTAGAAAAAGTCAGGCATAGCGTGTGGGCAAATCCAATAGTATGTGTGATAAAAAAATATTGGGATATCAGGCTTTGTATGGACTGCAAAGTATCTGCTAATAAATACATGAAAACGGAGCATTATCCCTTACCTCTTCCAGACAATATCTTTTCAAATTTGTCAGAGTATACGCACTTTACTATTTTGGATTTAACAGCAGCTGGCAGAAAGATTGAAACAGTATTTCACAATAAACACTTCGAAGGATCTGCTAAGATTTACGAGATTAGTCTTCGGAGCTAAGGCTTCCAGTGCCATTGTTCAAAGCGTTATTGACTCAATCTTGAGTAGTTTCGAGTTTGCAGTTGGGTATATTGATGATATACTGATTAAGGCAAAGGGATTTGACGAATGCGTTGAGAATACCAACACTGTGTTAGCGAGACTGCAAAAGTTTAATGTCATGGTCAATCTACAGAAGTATAAATTCTTTGAAGACAGGGTTGAGTGTCTAGGGTACGTTATAAGTGCTGAGGACCGTAATCCCAGTAAGATGAAAATTTAAGCTATTATAAATGCACCTGCACCAAACGACATATCGCAGCTTCGGTCCTATTTGGGACTAATAAACTATTATTCGAGTTTCCTGCCAAATGTTTCATCAGAACTCCAAATTTTTTATATAATTTGTTGCGAAAGGACGTTAGCTATAATTGGACAGCAGAGTGTAATAATGTTTTTGAGCATACGAAGAAGTTACTCTGGCAATAGTGTACTTGCACACTTAGATTCATCTAAAGAAATTGTAATTTCATGTGATGCTAGCACTTATGGGGTAGGATGCGTTCTTTCCATTGTCGAGAACAATATTGAAAAGCCTTGTTTGTACGCTAGTAGCTCTCTTAGCCCTTCTGAAAGACATTATTCACAGCTACATAAAGAAGACCTAAGCATAATATTTGCCGTTCGTAAATTTCGAAAGTTTATTTTCGGCAGAAAGGTAAAGATTTTTAGTAATCACCAATCGTTTCAAAGGTTTCAAAGAGGGCCAATAGAACTTTTCATGTATGATTACAGCAATTTGTATCGAAGAAGCAGAGGCAATGGTAAAGTAGACGGACTTTCGAGACTTCCACTGCCTCATAAGACAGGTGATGAAATTAACTTAGTAAATTCGTTTAATTATTCAGATCAGTTACCATTAGACTTAACGAAAATTAAATTAAAGTTGAAACCAAAAATGACGATATTTTACAAATAATCAAGGATTATCTATTCGATGGATGGCCAAACAAAATGGACGTAAGACTATTTTATATTAGAAAGAATCTTTTAGAAATTGAAGATGAGGTCATTTATCATGCCATGCGTATTATTGTCCCCTTGTCGTTAAGACATCACATCTTGAATATTTTGCATAAAGGTCAAATTGGAATCGTACGCATGAAGGAACAAGCACGGTGGCCGAAGAAAGATAATTGTATAGAAATTCATGTTAATAGTTGCGAAACTTGTCATCATGGTACAGACTGCATGATTGGGCCATAACTAATTTCCCCTACGAGAGGATTCATCTAGATTTTTTCCATTTTGAAGGTCAAACATACTTTTTGATAATTGACAGTTTTAGTAAATATTTCGGTAATAACCTAATGCAAAAAATAGGGTGATTCATCGTGAGGTTTTATTTCCAATAAATAGGCTTTTTTTGACAGATCACGTGTGACTCCTATTAAATTGCTTTATTACTTTTATTCAGTATCGTTTGGCAAGTCAGCATGGAAAGACTCACACCACAACAGCGCTTCCAAATTGTTCAGCTGAATTACGAAAATCAACGTTCTGTAAGAAATGTTTTTCGTGCGATTCGAGGAAATTACGGTGCGCATAATCGATCTACTGAAACCACTATTGCCAATACCATTCGCAAATTTGAGTCCCAGTTTACGTTAGTGGATGATACTCGACCGGTTAGACAACATCCAGCACGTTGTAAAGAGACTATAGCAGCTGTAGCTGAGAGTGTACGCGAAGACCGTGACGAATCGATTCGCCATCGTTCTCAGCAGCTTGACTTGGCGTATCCGACAACTTGGCGTGTTTTACGTGAAGATCTCTTGTGTTTTAGATCTCCGGTGTTTTATCGTGAAATATTGTTCAGTGATGAAGCCCATTTCTGGCCCAATGGATACGTTAATAAACAAAATTGCCGTATTTGGGCTGATTACCAACCCGAAAAGTACCAAGAGTTACCATTACATCCATTAAAAACAAAGGTATGGTGTGGTTTATGGGCTGGTGGAATCATTGGTACATATTTCTTCAAAAATGAAGCAAATCAGAATGTTACCGTCAATGGTAATCGTTATCGCGCCATGTTAACGGACTTTCTGCTTCCTGATATTCAAGCACATGGTCTCGGTGAGCTCTGGTTTCAACAAGACAGTGCTACGAGCCATACAGCGTGTGAAACAATGGACTTGTTGAGAAAATATTTTGGTGAGCACTTAATTTCACGTTTTGCTACGGTAAATTGGCCGCCTAGATCGTGCGATATCACACCTTTCGGCTATTTTCTCTGGGAAAATGTAAAGTCTCAGGTCTTCAGGAATAAACAAGTTACCATTGAGGCTTTGGAAGCCAACATTACTCGTGTTATTCGTGAGATACCAGTCGCTATGATCGAAAGAGTCCCCCAAAATTGAACCTTCCGAATGGACCAACTCAGACGTAGTCGTGGCCAACATTTACATGATATCATTTTCTAAAAGTAAATGCCATGAATTATTTTTTAACCGGTAATAAAAATTTTAAGTTCATTTTCAAACTAATGTGTTTTATTTTACATTATAAATCAAACCTCGCGATGAATCATCCTATATATGATCAATGCAAGATTTAGTCGAGTCGGTTACACGGGTAGGTTCATTAATAATACTCTAGACCATTTGATGCCATAAGAAACAAATAATTCTCAGTATCTCTATCAAATTCGTTTAAAATATCAATATTTATGTCACCAATTATGTTCTTCTATTTACAAGCACTCAGAGAATCGCTTAATTCACCAATAAAAATACCTTTCGAAACTGCATGCAATCTGTAAACACACAACATTGCATAACTCTCATTACTCTCCATTACAATTTCCGAAAGGTGTGTACCCGAGTATGTTATAAAAATCTAATTCTACCTCAAAGAGCCAAATCTCTGTCAAGACAATCAAAACAGGTAATTTCACCAACCACTCAAGATGTGCTACCAAAGGTGAAACGTTTTTTCTTGTGCTACGTATGTTTAGATGTTAACAAACAATATCAACACAATCAAGATAAATGACTGGGCATTGGGGACTACACACGAAAAATAAATAAGAGAATTACTCATATTTATTTAAATCCTCAGCACAAGTAATTCTTACTAAATTATCGCCTCATTCTTATCCATTTGAACTGATCCATTTTTAGTCCATAGATATTGAGACCCCTTTTCTTTCTATAGCAGCAATGTAGCATTTAACAGTTGACGTGTCTGGTATGTTAAACAGTCGTTTAAGTACATCCTCTCAGGTGGTCCATGCGTGTATCTGTTTCCTTTTAATAGTGTTGTTGAGTTGAACTCTTTTTTTCTCTCTTTGCTTTCATCATTTTCTCCTTGCACTGGCGAGAAATAAATTTTAATACGAAAATACAATATTTTTCTTTGTTTGATTACTGCTAATATTTAGTGTGCTTTTTTGTCGTTTGATCACTTTTGCGTTTTGCGTACCAAAGGTCAATGTCTTTCTTTGATAAGTCGACAAGCAGACCATCACAGACAATCTTTAGAGCCAAGTCAATGTTAAAAGTGTCACTGCAGTTCGGTATAATGTAATAGATCTTATCAGTTGTTGTTCTAGATAATCTACTTTCTTCTCAAGTTGTTTAATTTTTAACTCGCTTTCACTGTTTTTCATTTGAAGTTCCTCTATCTGCTTTTTTTGGATCTGCTTTATTTCTTGTATTTCCGCGTAAATCAAAATTAAAATAAAAATTAAAGCTTCGGAGGAACGATAGGTGCTTGGTTAACAGGTGTTATGTTGTCAACCCTTTTGTGAAGATGTGATTTTGATAGATAGAGGCATGCTGAGACTTCCCCGAATAGCGATTCGCGTCGTTTATTTGCAGTACATAGGTACTTTACACTGCCATAGTTTGTTTTCCTTTATCATAAACTCGATGTCAGCACGCATGACGTTAATACAGGCTTCATGGGAAAGGCTTTTGCAATCTCGACACACTACCTTTAATTGAGTTCGCTCTACTTTAATAAACAATTATGTAGCTCCCGACGCGTGTGTCCTACAACAGCTGAGAACTAATTTAATCCCAAGGGCGCCAGAAAAATTATTTTTTTATGCAACTAAAATCGTGTAAAATTAATAGAATATAACAAGACTAATTACACTAATAATTTAGTGTTAACATAAATAGGCGATTATTTGTTAAATGCAGGATTATTTATTTTAGAACTTCGATTCGGTCTGAATTCAAAATACAAAAAAAAAAGAACAAGTATTTGACATATCGAAAAAGGAAAAACAAAGTGAACGAATGAAAAGAGGCAACAGCATGAGCTCGCAAATTGTACATTTGACATACGCTTAGGCCCATAACGCATTAGTTTAAGGTCCCAACACCCCCACTCAAATTCACAGTTTGCAACCAACTGCTTATATTTTCACGAATGCCTTTAACTCAAAAATTACAATTAAAAATAATTGTACGATTCATTTAAAAAATGTTTAAAATGTGTTTTCATTGATAACTGTTTGATAAATGGATCGGCTATCATGTCTTCAATACTTAAGAAATGAGTCTTTACAATCCCTTCTGCCACCGCGTCCCGTATGTTGTCGATGTGTTTAGTTCTTCCTTGGTTTGACTGATCAGCTGCTATATGATTAGCACTTTGGTTGTCACAAAACATATCAACATGTCCACTATGTAGTTGAAGTTCGAGCAAGATGTTGCGAAGATATACTGCATCCACCACCGATGATGGGGCGATGTACTCGGCTTCTGTACTGGATGTGGCCACTATCTTCTGCTTACGAGATCCCTAAAGAATCTGTCCGCCGGTGTAGATAAACACAAAACCTGATTGTGATTTCCTGTCTTTGAGGTCTGCAGCGCAGCTTGAGTCCAAGTAGGCTTGGAGTTGATGTTCTGCTTTCTAGTACACTATTGCGGCAGACTTTTGTCTGGGTCTCTTTCGATCGTATATTTCTCCTTAGATGTCCCACATATTTTTGGATTGTCGTTTATCCTGAAATTCTATTGATAAAAGCAACTCCGCTCTCGCATCCATATCTTGGTTATCCCAAACTTGCTGTTCCTCCGCATTTTGCGGCCTGGGTAGTGTTCCTTTGACATGCCAGTCAGTCTTAGCTTGTGAATTATGATTTCCATTTGTGGTTTCCAAGAAGCGAAGTTCTCTCCATTTACTGTATACGGCCTAGAACATTAATGCTCATTGTTTGAAATTAGGTTGAAAATGTTGATGAAAAATATTGTATCACTGGAGAAAAATTTAAGTTGTAATATTAAATCCGTAATATTTTTGAATTTTTTTTAAATTTAAAATAAATATGCGATTATTTGTTCAATTCAGGATTATTTATTTTAGAACTTTCATTCGGTCTGAATTCAAAATACAAAAAAAAGAACAAATATTTGAGATATCGAAAGAGGAAAAACAAAGTGAACGAATGAAAAGAGACAACAGCATGAATTCGCAACTTGTAAATTTGACATACGCCTAAGCCCCGAACGCATTGTGTTAAGGTCTCAACATTTAGTCTACCCATTAAATGTTGGATGCCAGCCATGGAGCGAAATAGCTACCGAATCTAAAGATCTTTCTTTCTCTTTCTATTCTATTTTCCGTTTTGAAGTATTTTGACATTATATGTGTAGTCATACTCACGTGAGTGTTAAGTTCTTTAAAAAAAAAATCGTGATTTCAATAAAGCGACATTTTCGGTGTAGTATGGGGTGGAGTATCCTTATAGAACCACAGAACTTTAGCACTGATGTCCCACAAATTTCAGAACAAATAACTGTTCATCATCGCAATACAATTTTAGCGAAAGATTGGTTTTATAGAATAGAGATCTGCAATAATTATCCATACGATAAGAGCCTCCTTATTGAACAACCAGTAAAGATAGATCCTAGTGGTTTAACTTCGTTTAAATATTTATTGTAACTTTAACCTTGATAGATTCCAAACAGAGGAAAAGCCCTCATAAAATTATGTAAATAATTTTTGGAAATATTCTTTAAAGTGAAACAAAACTTAAGTTTCACCAATAAAATAAAGCGTGAGATCCATACCACAGACGATATTCCTATATAAACGAAATACCATTATCCATATTGCCACAAAGAAGAACTTCGGAAACAAATTACTTCAATGCTCGGACAAGATATACATAATCAAATATGGCTGTTTGGATCGTACCGAAAAGAAAGATTCCAATGAAAAACAAAAAAGGGAGAATTGTGATCAATTTCAGGAAGCTTAACGAAAAAGTAACTTCTGATAGATTTTCCATCTCGAGATTATAGATAAATTGGGTAAGTACCCGCAATTTTCATCAATGAACTTATTGAGCAGATACAACCAAATATAAATGGTTCCGATAGATATCTCAAAGACAGCTTTTTCTGTATATGGTAGTCATTATGAATACCTAAAAATGCCTTATGATTTAAAAAGTACACTTTTTATATAGGGTTTACCAATAGGAACTTGACAACTTTGAATTTAATTTGCGAACGTACTCTTTCACTAATCATCAAACGGTTACTGTCAATTTATTCAGTAAGCTCAACATTTTTATCATGGTAAAGTACACTAACGAGCAACGTCTACAAATTATAAAAATTTTCTACAGATATTCGGAGTCGTAAAATTATCTTCAGTGACGAATATGCCAATCGTTTCAATTTTTTTTTTTTTTTTTGTGAGGCTACGTTAAGTCATTGGTTTATGCTAACACGCCGACGACGTTGGAAGAGCTCAGAGCCAATATTGAACGCGAAATAGCGGCCGTTTCGGCCGAAATGTGTGGCCGAGTCGTTTAAAATTGGGTTCAACGAATCGACCGCTGCAAACGTGCCCGCTGTGGTCATATGAACGAAGTCGAGTTCTATTCATAAATGTTTTGATTGTATTTCAAGCTTCAAATGGTTTGCCTTTTATTTAAAAAAAAAAGTTGTCAAGTCGTTATTAGAAAACCCTAAATTTCAACGAATCATGGGCAACATTCTTCAGGGTTTATTAAAAAAAATTATTTTGTTTTGCTAGACGACATCATTTTCTTCTCAACATCATTGCAAGAAAACCTTAAACCAGTTTACATAGGTTCCAATATATCTTTCAAAAAGCTAACACAGGATCATCCGTGACTCCATAACCATAGACGTATTTATGAAACTCTTTTGTCTCTGAAACGCAACTTCTATTTCCCATACATTAAAACTAAAACAAATGAAAGTTTTAATAATTGTGAGAAGTTTTAATAATAAGTTGGGTATAGGAAAGGTAAGGAGGGTAAAGGAATACCAGTACGGATTAGAGGTTCATAAAGGGTGTTGGGGTTGGGAAGAGGACCGGAAACTGATGTTGACTGGACTGGAAAAGGAAAGTAAAGGATGTCTCCGAGTGAGGAACGTGGCATGCTTGCGTGGGCGCTGTGGTGTTAATCAGCGCTTTAGGATTTCCCCTATGAGCGGATATTGTTCACCAGCTTACCTCATCTCCAGCGGAGTTCGCCTTTCCATGACACCCCCTGAAAATTTCTTACGAATTCATACCCCAAGTATGCTTCAATAAGGAAAATAATCAAAATCTTTTTTTTTTAATTTTTATTGCCTAACTCTTGCCTGCAAAAATTTCTTTTGTATAATAATAACGTATGTACATATGTACTATGTGCCTATAATTATTGTTTCGTATAAATATGTTTTACTATCCAAGTGCGTGATGCACTTGGTTGTCTTAATACCACCATTTTCCTCTGTTAATTCCTTTGCTAATACAATAGCTAACCCCACTATTGGTCGTAGTCGTGTTCTCACGCTGAATAGCATGATAGCTATAAAGAAAAATTTTGTTGGTTCTTAGCTTAGCTGGCTTGGCACCACCTTTATATTCTTCTACGAAGTTCTCCGAAGATCGAAATTCTTTCGAGGATCGAATTTGTTGTGCCAAAAGACCTCAATTTCATGCAAAAAAGAGACCGTGTTGACTTCGCAAAAGAGATGATTTGCGAGGATGAATCCGAATTCATCAAAGGGATCATTACTGGAGACGAGACGTGGGTTTATGAGTACGACACGCAATCCAGACATCAAGCAAGTGAATGGCGTTCACCAAATGAGCCGAGACCAAAAAAAACACGTCGTTTTCAGTCAAAAGAGAAGCCAATGCTCACGGTTTTCATGGATAACAACGGTGTAGTGCATCATGAATTTTTGCCAGAAGGCCAGACAGTAAACAAAGAGTATTACTTGGCCGTTATAAAGGTTTGCGTGAATCAATTCGCCAAAAGAGACCAGAACTGTGGGTAGAAAACTCGTGGATTTTGCACCGGATTTTTACACCGTCGCACAGTGCCATCATTATTGGTAACTTTTTTGACGAAAAATGGAACAAATACCATCCAACAGCCACCGAATCAACCTCATTTGGCTCCCTGTGACTTCTTTCTGTTCAATCGAGTTAAAAAAAAACCACTACAGGGAAAGCGTTTCAGCAGCCGAGAGGAAGTAATGTAAAAATCGCAGGAAGCATTAATGGACATACCGAAAACCGAATATAAAAAATGTTTCGACAATTGGATCAAGCGCTGGCATAAGTGTGTTGCAGTCGATGAGGATTACTTTGGAGGTGACAAAACAATTTAAGATGAATAAACTTGTATTTTTAATTTTCTGAATAAATTCCGAAATTTTTTTGATCAAGGTGGTTTTTTTTATTTTTATTTTTTTTATAATCCCGCGCGCGCACCGAGGGGATATGAATACCCTTTTACTGGCTTTTCACCAGGTCGCGGGCGGGTGATGTAGTAGTTTAAAACTCAGGTGTATTAGGTTTCGATATTTGTTCCCAGAGCTGGTTGTTAAACTGGAGCAAGTGCATCCTCAACCAGTGGGTCTTAGTACGTGCTAGTTCTTAGTTCGCTACATTTAGCCCAGCCAGTAACCACTCCAACATCAGTGTTATGCCTTCATGTCAGAGTTGACGCCAACGGGATTTTCATATAATTACATACAAATTCTATGAAAAGACCTTTTCAGAGAATTTCCTTGAACGGGATTCGAACCCACGACCCTCTGCTTGAGGAGTCCATGCATATACCACTACACCATGGCCACCCTAGATGAGATTTGTATCATACCAAAAATGATATTAAGTAAAAAGGAACTTTCTTTTATTTATGAAACTGTGAGCAATTCCATTAAGATATTGTATATAATATATATTGCCACCCTATCCGGAGAAAACTTCTCATTTTTCCATATAACCCTAATACCCAATAACAAAACCAAGGACATAACCTTTTAACCATTCTTAGCTTTAAATGATTACATTGTATGAAACAATACTTTGAATACATATGTCCAAGAGTAGAGGAAATTTTCATTTGCAACCGAATCCATTCATAAACAACCATTGGAACAGACAATGATGAATCTGGAAAAATAAACCAAAATTGCGATAGTAAGGCCATCAGAGAAATAAGATCAATTACTCAACCGGAAGACAATCATATAGGTACTGTTTGTAAGCATCCACCTATTTTTCATCAATTCTACCTGTGGCTTTAAACAAAATGTTGAAGACATGGTCTTAATCACATATCAAAATCATCAATTAATCCTTAACAATGGAATTTATAAAGACAAACCCGATACTTACTGGGCCAAGTTAACACTATGCACTTGGACCACTAGCCAATCGCATGTCAGCGAACACTTGGAATTCGCTGAGTCAGTTGTTCAGGTACGAACATGTTCACACACTGCCAGTGCAATGAGATCCAATTGCATCACACCGGATACACGCTGGAATAGAATCGATGAGAGGGTAGATTGGACTGTGAGAACAGCGTCCTCATGGGGGAGCGGATTAGCCTAAAGGTTTAGTCTTAATTTGGACATTGTACGGATCGGTTAGAAATAAATTTAATTATAGGTTAAATTCGGATCTTTTATTGGATTTGTTAGTAGAAGTGTGGAGGAGAGACCGAAGTCTATATGTTCGCATTTTTTGTGATTCCTTAAGGAAGGTAATGTTAACTGGTGCCAGAGCAGGGACGACTCCGTAGACGACATCCTCCTTTTTTTCCTGTGACTACTTTTGTCCTCTAACCAGCATACGAGTCCTATAAGCTCTGATGAACGTAAGTCACTTCAAGCTTCACACAACTGGAGACCACAAAGGAATCAAAAGTATTATTGTGAAAGAAATAGTAGCGATTATAAACATTTAAACCCAAAACGGATAACAAGATCCTTCCAAAAGAGCCGTAGTCACCCAGAAAGTATTACTGCTAATGGTTTTGGTGTTACTGCTAATGAAAGCAAACGAAGCAGAAAAGTGATTGCAAGAAAATCAAAGTGTAAAATTCCTTTAATTGGCTAGAGTAAAGAAATACGTGACCAATATTGAAATAAAAAATCGCCAATTTTTTTTTTTGTTTTTTTTTTTTTTTTTTTTCAGAAAGATATTAAGCCTGTGAAAAGACAAATTATTTCATCTAATTAAGTAAAAATTAAAATACGTGTGAAAACATGTGCCATTGCTAATATGAAAAGAGTTGGAAAATTAAGTATGCCCTTAAGAGCACAAGAATCAAGTAAGAACTTGTTTAAGATAGATGTGATTACTAAATCGTTAACCGAAGTAACTGTAAGAGTTCTTGAGCAACAGCTCAATCAGTTATCACAAAGAAATACGAGATTAGACAAATTCTACAGTGCAGAAGCCAAAGACTCTAAAAGAAGCCTCGAAGTCCAAAATATCTAATTATCACAATTAACACATCGAAGCTCACCCCAACATAACGATCCCTGTCCAGGAAAGTCAATATCACATTGGACAAACATCTGTCTGAAAAAGCAAAGGTCAAACTTCACGAATTGATGAGGAAATATGACACCCTTTTTTACCCTTTAACTTGAGAGCGGTGGTAAGAACAATGGTAAGAGCAGAAATCCGAACAAGCACAAACTAAACAATCTACAGCAAGAGTTACCCATACCCGGCTGATAAGAGGGAAGAGGTAGAAAGGGAGATAAAAACCTCATACGTCCATCAAAAAGCCCTTATAATTCGAAAAAAATCGGAACCGTCAGTATCGGATGGTAATCGACTTCAAGAGGCTGAATTCGGTCATAATTTCGAATGAATACCCGATTCCAGGCATTAACTGCACGCTCGCCAACTTAGGCGAAGCAGCATATTTTACGATCCTAGACCTAACCTCGAACATTTACTTAATCCCGTTGAATCGCAGCGACATACCCAAAACGGCTTTTCCGACAATGAACGGGAAGAATGAATTCTTAAAGCATCCATTCAGAATGAAAAATGATCCTGCAATTTTTCAAGGGATGATCGACGATATGCTCAAGAAGTAGGGAAAATATGTTACATATACTCGTACATAGACGATGTTATAGTCTTTGGTGAAGACGAGGACACCCACCTTAAAAATATTGATACGATTTTCTCGAGACCTGAAGGTGAGCCTCAAAAAGACCAATTTTATGCAGCCAGAAGTCGAATTCCTCGGATACGTCGTAACGCGTGATAGGATAAAAGGCGACAAGATCCTAGCTCCGCAGAACCTGGAAAAACTAAAGAGTTTCCTCGGTCTCACATCCTATTATAGGAAATTCGTTTACGACTATGCGAAGGTTACCAAGCGACTGAATAACCTCACGCGCAGAAGCAACTCTTGTCAGATTACACTAGACAAGGAGTACAATTATAAAATTGAGACTCAACATCATTAATGGTATCAATATATCAGAGTCACAATTACACTTACTTCAGAAAGGGAGAATAGCTTTTAGACAGACACCCAAGCAAGCCCAAATTCCAACCTACCTTTATGCCATCATATGCACGTGAGATCTTACACATAAATATCATGGAAATTTATCATTTGCATCGACAAGTGTACCTCAGAAAAAAGATCACGAAGATTTTGCACTATTTCACAGTCACAGAAATTTTGGCGACAGATAATGAACGCAATTTCCTGAGTTCGATTTTTCTCAATTTTATTAAAATATTGGACATCAAACATTATCAGACAGGAGTCTATCATAGTGAGGTAAACGAGGTAGATATCTACCGATGCTTAAAGGCAGATTAAAGGGTTTGCGTATTAAGGAATTGCTGAATATTGCAGTGGATAGGTATAATAACACCATCCATTTCGTGACCAAGAAAAAGTCTTTTAACATCCTTTTTAATAGAAGTCAACGTATAAATTACCAGAAGTTGCTAAAATTTTTCAACAGAGTGAGATCGTATTACGCCCTAGTCGAGCTATTTAGATGCCTGAAATGCACAAGTAGTTTATAGAGCAAAAAGATTTATTACTTTCGAAGACCAAAATGCGACTCTTCTGAATGTTGGTAATCATCCATGTGGAGAGCCATGCAATCACATAAATCGCGGGAGGTTGAGATATGACGATCATCGATGATCTACTTGTGTCCCTTTGTTTGGATGAAATATAATATCGATGTTTATATTTCAGCGTATGCGACCGCCGAACGAGCGGATACCACGTGGGCAAGAAACATACAATGTATGCATACAATAAGCACGACGTATATGAATGCATAACACCTCCCTTCTTTAAAAAGAAACAATATCATTGTTTCGTTACAAAATCCATACATTTTTTTTATATTCGTGATATGCAACCATATATCGTTTTTATAAAGCTGTCCTTTGTAATATACTTAAATATTTCTTACAATAGAATAAACAATTAATATTATTCAACAAAATATTTTGTTTATTTGTTTGATTTTTCTTAAAATTCTCTAGAAATTGTACGTTCTTTGTTATAGTAATGCACGATCTTTTCTCTTTCTATAACAGGATTTTGATTTGTTTTGTTAAAACAATTTTGAAAGATTACAATTTTATTAATTTTAAACATCTTAATAATAACATATGCAATAGCAATCATCAAGAGTATGGCAAAAGTTAGAAATCCACTTTCTTGGCCTTTTGTGGGTATTGGTTTTAATAAATTCGGAATAAAACCTTCTTCATTTTTCAGTTCAATGCTTAGATCATTAATATTATTTAAACTTTCTTTTATTTTTGTTAAAGGAACACTATTACTTTCAATGTAATCTAATTAAGTGGTAAGACAATCATCTAAGACAAAATTAAATTTATCATTATTAACATAACATAAGTAAAAGTTTTATTCTTAGTGTTTAGGTGTGTTTCTAAAGTAGAAAGTCAGCAATCTAAACCTAAATATAGGCTTCCTATTCCTTGTATAAAATTAATCTTTTCTTCGGATTTACACTTACAATTGTATTTGGTTTCGTCTTTAATTACAAAAAGATATTTATTGCTATCAAGAGCATGGACAATTTCCATAACATTACGTATTTGATTGAATTTACAAACTTTAACTGCTCAAAATACAAATATGTATATTGTTTAATTGTGCTTTGTAGAACTAAGTTTTCACATATATGGTATAACATTTCTTAATCTTTTTGCACTAATTCAAATCTATGAACGTTCTAAATTCTTCTCTGTTTTCATTAATTAATAATTGTTTGTCTTTTGTGTCTAAAGTGAATACATTTTTTTTCCTTAAAACCTGATAAGGTTATTATTTTATAAAGTTCTAAGTTTTTATCTTATACAAAAAGTATTTCTACAATAATATTAATCATCTTACCCGATAAATATGTTTTTACTTTGTTTACTAGTACTCTGTTCAAGTATTTCAATGAGTTTAGATGGTTTAAGAATTACCGGGTGAACAAAATTCGATGTTAATAGAAAAATGGCTTGCTGTATTATATCCGTTTCTATATCCAAGACCAACGTTTTATCAAGAATCTGCCTATACTTCAAAATACTGGTTTATTCAAACTTCTTCATTTACTTTATCAATGCTTTCACCTAAGTTGTTCAATTTATATACTAATTCATTATGTTATCTTCATGAGAATAATAATAATTGTGCAATGCTTTATTTTGTTCATTTAATTTGAGATTTTAGGCTACTTTGCAAATGTTCATTGTTACTTTGCATTGTTCTTATTACCTTTTTCATAATATTCACTATCTTCGTTATCCGTTGTTCCGAAAAGTCCTTTCAATCCACTTCCTACTACTCATATATTAATAAGACCTCTTTTATTTCTGTTTGATTTTATTCCTAGTAAACCATATATGTCATCTTACCTTCTATCTATACGAGATATGTGTTAAGTACTTCTGACTGTATTTCAATATATTCTAATTTGTATTTAATGCATACTGTACCAAGCCCTTGTGATTGTTTAATTATTTTATCTACACTATTTTCTATCTCACTAATATCTAAGGTATTTATTATTGTATAATAATTTGACCTTTAATTTTCCGAATATTTCCATCTCTTTTGAAGTATATTCCACTCGAGTTAATATTTTCAATCTTAATACTACACATACTACATACTGCAATATCTAAAGAATAGATCTAAAATACAAAATATATTAATTAGTATATAAGTATCTGACAATTAACTTTGAAATAATTTAATTTTGCTCTTATTATACTTTATGTTTTTGTTATTTCTCCGTAAGATTACATAATCTTGAAAAACCTTATTTATTTTAAATGGCCCTACATATCTGACACTATATTTGTCTGACCTATCATTCTCTACTAGAATGTATGGTAATCATTTATTTTATATTATTTTATTTTCGAAACTAGTCTGTCATCATATCTCCTTTTCGCTTGTTGTTTCATGTTCAGTAAGTTCCTTTTGACATCGAATTCTAATCTTATTGACTTTAGTTGTAGCTCCGGTACGTAATCAATAAATGTCTCCATTTTTAAACCACTAACTTCACAAGGAGTATTTGCTTTCCTTCAAAAAATTATTTCATGTGGTGTAAATCCTATGCTACTATGCACTGTTGTATTATGACTTAATGCCGCATATCTAAAAAGTTTTGAATATTTAGGTTTTGATTTGTCTTTTATCATTACTCTTAGGTACTCTCCTAACCTTACGTGTGATTTTTCAGCAGATTCATTTGCTTGTGGATACATATTACTAGTTCTTAAATGTTTGATTTTAAATAGCTTACATAATTCCTTCTTTACTTCGTTTACGAATTCTCCTTCATTATCAGTTAAAATACATTTTGGTATACAAAGGTACAATATTCATTCATCTGTGAATGCTCTCGCGACAGTTTTACTTTTCTTATCTTGTATAGGTATTGTACATATATTATATATTTACTTAAGTCGTCTTGAATAGTAAGACTATAAATCATTTTAATACCTTTTTTATAAGGTCCTGTTAAGTCCATGGATACTTTTTCTAAGCTGTAATCGGCACTACATACAATTTTCATTGGATTTTTCCCTGGGCTTCTATTAATTTTTTGCTTTTGGTATTCTTGACATTTATTTACATATTCAATAACATCTGTATTTAGACCTTTTCAAAAAGTATTTTTCTCTAGTTCTAGAAATAGTTGCTTTTTGACCTTCATGGCCACCAATTACTATAGACCGTCATAATTTTCTTCGATAATTTATTGTTATTGATCTCGATCGCATATAACCTCAACATCTATATCGCTTTCATCTTCTGAGATTTCCCTAATTCTTGTCCCTTTACTTCTTAAGCTCGTTTTAACTTTTCACATGCTTCTGTATAGAATTTCCTTAAATTTCGTTTATATTACTTTGTATCTCTGGATCATAATTTTTATCCTGTCCTTCTATTGGGTATACATTTCTACTCAATTCGTCGTCTACGACGTTTCTATGAATATTCTTCTAGTTTTAAGCACCATCTAATTAAACGACTGCCTGGATCTTTGACTTTAAACAGCCATGTTAATGGACGATGATTCGTTTTTATTTTAAATTTGTTGCCATAAATACCATATATAGATGAAACTGCTAAATAGCCCAAACGATGACTAAACATTCCTTTTCAGTCGTATTGTAATATAATTCCGCTCTGTTCAAGGTTCAACTTATATAGTGTACTGGTAGATCTTTCCCTTCATATTCCTGAGATAAAACCGTGCCTATGCCAATATTACTTGCATCAGCTTTGATAATAAACTTCTTATTAAAGTCCGAATAACGTAAGATTGTAAATTCTTTCAATTTATTCTTCAATTCCGTAAAAGATTTATTTTGTTCTTGTTTCCAATCAAAAGCTGCGTTCTTCTTAAGTAATGCATATAATAATTTAGCAATTATATGAAATTCTGAATAAATTTCCTATAGTATCCTATAATACCTAGGAAACTTTTTATCACTCTCTGATTTGTCGATTGAATTTGTCGATTGCTTTAAACTTTTTAAAGTTTGGTAATAGTCCCTTATTTGTTATTAAATGTGTTTTCAAATTATATTTCCTCAATCTGTCCAATACCAATAACAGCCTTTCATTATTTTGTTTTATGGTTTCTCTAAAAACGACTATGTCATTTATATACGTAAACAAATTTTGCCGTTAAGCCCATTGAGAACATTATTGACTATTCTTTGAAAACATGCAGTTGCGTTCTTTAAACCGAACGACATGCGAAGGAATTCGAAATGTCCATGGAGCGTTGGGAATGCTGTCTTCTCGATACTTTCTACACTTAAAGGAATTTAATGAAATCCAGGCGTTAAGTCCAATGTCGTGAGATATTTTGCATTTCCAAGTTGGTCTACAATTTCTTGGGTGTTCGGAATTGGATAGTTATCGCTTACAGTGATTTCATTCAGGTTTCTGAAATCAATTACCATCTTTAATTTTTTTAACGCTTGCATGTTTTTTTTTTTTTTTTTTTTTGGTACGCTTGATACGCTTAATTGATAATTCCATCTGCGAGAAGTTTAGAAATTTGCCTATTGACTTCTTCTTCATGGATCTTTGGGTATCTGTATGTTTTTTTATGTATGGGTATTTCATTCATAGTTCTTATAAAATGTTCTGCAGCTGATGTCTCTGTCAATGTTTCATCTTCTAAGGTAAATGTATCACTATATTCTTTTAATATATCTCTTTATGACTCTATGTTCCTACGGAATTTTTACCATCGCATCGGTACTCTTTGTTCTGATTATCAGCCAATTTTTGTTTATTTCTCTTAATTTCATTTAAATCTTTTATGTCAATCACCCTGTTTTCACTTTCACTGTTTTCACTTTTTCCTGTACTGCAATGTGTATTCATTGACGTTGGTTTACGCAGTTTAAAACAACTGATTCAACATTATATCCCACATCTAAATCTTTCTTCTATTTTAACAACAATCGCTCACTTTCACTTTTGAGGATCTTTCCTTTACAATCAATTATGAACCCAAAATAGCGTAAAAAATCATTTCCTATGATTCCATCATAATTACAGAGTACATCCTCAGTAATTTATAAAACTTATACCCATTAAAAACGCCTTTTGTGAATTCTATATCGATACTGAAACTTCCTAACACACTTCTGCTGTCCTTACCAATTCCTTTCAGTACAATTGTATCGTCCTTATTTATTGTAAATCTTCAAATACTTATTTTTGTTTAAGAAATGATACTGAAAAGCATTCTGAAAACTTTATCTTTATATAACATATCATATCAACATGAGGACTTCCTATCATTACTAACGAGATAACTCTGTAGCTACTCGTTTAGCCGAAAATTTCTATTACCGATTTGATTTTTATTCCTGTTCTCTTTTCTATTGGTATTACCATTGCCATTAACATTTTTACTACCATTTTGTTTTTCAACACGTCGATGACTTGTATCATGAGATGTATTCCGATTCTCATAATATCTATTTGGAAACTTGTTTACTCGAGTCTGTATATTAGATTTATTTCTAAAATAATTTCTTGAAATGTGACCTTTGAGTCACAACTGCGGACTGCATTTTATATCTTTTAGATGATTTATATTGATTAGGTTTTTTCCCGTATATTCTATAAAATAATTATTCTTTGTTTTCGAATTATGGTATCCTAAACGAATCTCTTCTTCCATTACTAATTGACTAGTTTTAGCTAATGTTTTAGGCCTTTGCATTTACTAATCTTATTATATCTTTCTTTAACTCTGATACGAAAGCATTAAGCATATCACTCTGTTACTGCTATTTTTTGACGATAGTAAGTTGGGTCATCGGGTTTCTCAGTATACAGTATTTGTACACGCCGAAATGCGAGTATCTCACATGTCTGCGTAAATTGTATCACTGATTCACTAAATTCTTGTTTTAGCCTTGTCATATCAATTGCCGTCAGGTGTTTTTTATTAAATTTTACTTTAGGATCGAGGATCGATTGCTGTCAGATTTTAAATTTTAATTTATTTTGTTCCGAATTCTGTAGTAATGAGCAATTTATTACTTCCACTCAGATATAAAATTTATTTCACCGCTGTGTCTTTTGAAGAATAAAATACGACTCTTCTGAATGTTGGCCAGCATCCATGAGGAGAGCCATACAATCACATAAATCGCGGGAGGTAGAGATATGACGATCATCGATGCTCCACTTGTGTCCCTTTGTTGGGATGAAATTTGATATCGATGTTTATCTTTCAGCGGATGCGACCACCGAACGAGCGGATACCACGTAGGCTAGAAACATATAAAGTATCATATTCTCGAAGTATACAATGTATGCATATAATAAGCACGACGTATGTGAATGCATAAAAATCGAAAAGAAAAAAATTAACAACCTTTTTTTTCGCATGCTCAAGGGATGTGAGTACTCTTAAAATGCTTGCACACAGTTATTAAACTAAAATAACGAAATAATCTCCTAACAATATGTAAAAAAAAAGGCAATTACTTGGATACGGCTACGCGATACACTGGATAGCTCGCGTGCTGGTATACGATACCTTATAACATGGCTTGTCCAAGTAAGTGGTGATTCATGGTGAGGTTTGATTTTCAATAGGCTTTTTGACAGATCACGCGTGACTCCTATCAAACTGCTTTATCATTTTTCTTCAGTATCATTTGGCAAGTCATCCTGGAAAGACTTATACCACAGCAGCGTCTCCAAATTGTTCAGCTGTATTACAAAGATCAACGTTCTGTGAGAAAGGTTTGATTTTCAATAGGCTTTTTGACAGATCACGCGTGACTCCTATCAAACTGCTTTATCATTTGGCAAGTCATCCTGGAAAGACTTATACCACAGCAGCGTCTCCAAATTGTTCAGCTGTATTACAAAGATCAACGTTCTGTGAAAAAGGTTTGATTTTCAATAGGCTTTTTGACTCCTATCAAACTGCTTTATCATTTGGCAAGTCATCCTGGAAAGACTTATACCACAGCAGCGTCTCCAAATTGTTCAGCTGTATTACAAAGATCAACGTTCTGTGAGAAATGTTTTTCGTGCGATTCGAAGAACTTACGGTGCACATAATTGACCTACTGAAACCACTATTTCCAATACCATGCGCGAATTTGAGTCCCAGTTTACATTAGTAAATAAACTAAAGCAGCTGTAGCTCAGAGTGTACGCGAAGATCGTGTACGTATTTTACGTGACGTTCTCAGCCTAAAAGCGTACAAAATTCAACTCGTGCAAGAATTGAAGCCTGGCGACTTGAATATGCGTCATATTTTCAGTGAATGGGCTTTAGACAAACTCAATATAAATCCGGTGTTTTATCGTGAAATTTTGTTCAGTGATGAAGCCCGTTTCTGGCTCAATGGATATGTAAATAAAAAAAAATTCCGTATTTGGACTGATGAGTAACCCAAAGAGTACCAAGACCTACCATTAAATCCATTAAAAACAACGATGTTGAGTGGTTTATGGGCTAGTGGAATCATTAGTCCATATTTCTTCAATAATGAGGCAAACCAGAATGTTACTGTCTGTTTGAATTAATTATATGAAATGAAGAGACTGTCATATCAAACAAAGTTATGTCATTGTATTTATTTGTCATCTTCTAATGTACTAGATATAAAAGAAGTAATAGAAATGTAACAGATCTTAATTTACGTTCTTTTTTCTATATTTTGAATTTTCCATTCGTTTGGTTTGTTACACATCAGTAACATCGTTTTTGAAATCAATATTTTTAATTCAAATAAAAACATAAAACCTTAAAATTAAATCTTAATCTTCATTTATCTAAACATTAATGGTCCTTCGAATCGTCCTTCATCGTTTTATCGGGAGATTTTTCATTCTTTCATCGATTCACATCAGAGTAAAACAAAATGGCGAAAGCGATGCAAATTATTAGGGGTTATTTCAAATTCTCTTTCAAATCACAAAATCAGCACGGTTATAAAACCACAACGTGTGCAATCTCGCATATCTTCATTGAAAGAAAATTGGAGTACCTTTAAACAAAGGTAGTAGACGGTAGACGTAAGTCTGGGTTTGATTAAGACGTCACTAAAATCTGAAACCAAAACGGAAGGTCTGGGAGTTAAAGTTGATCAATGGAATGAAATCTTAGTATATTAAGTATCACGTAAGCTCGATGCCTCTTCCATAAAAGAATGGGAAAAAATACTAGGATCATCAAAAGAACCTACTAAATGGTAAGATCTTGAAGATTTTATACAAACACGCATTTGATATATTCAAGAAAAAACTTACAAATTACCTTCCATCAACAAAAATCGTAATTGAAGATTGGTCACATTTAACAGATTTCTATCTGGCAGATGCCGAGTATTATCATCCAGGCAGTATCGATCTCATACTTGGAGTAGAAATGTTACAGTCGTATTATCCAGAGTGGTGTTCGAAAGTGATCTATCGTAGCTCCGATCACACAGCAAACGAGTTTGGGATGGATTATTTCTGATACCAATCTATCAACACGTTCTTCATTGCCTTATAAAACACAGTCATTTCATTGGCACATCGATCATGACTTAAATGACTTGGTTAAACAATTTTGGTTACAAGAGAAAGTTTTCCAAGTTTCTACAAATAGTTTAACTCCAGAGGAAGCACAGTGTGAAGACTTTTTCAAGACCACCGATTCAAACAAAATCGGTCATTTTACGCTGACTATTCAAAATTCATAAAAGAATATGAGGACATGGGACATATGTGTCGAACAAATTCGTCACTGCAGTATAGCGATCAACATTATTACTTACCACATCATGGAGTCATACGTGAATCAAGTTCAATAACAAAATTGCGTGTAGTCTTCAATGGTGCACATAAAACGCAAAATGGCTATTCCCTAAATGATTTCTTGCATAAAGGCCCTAAACTTCACGTGGATCTTCCAGAGGTTCTTACAAGATGTGGTAAAAATGTTCAGGCAGATTCTTATCCATTCTGATGACTGGGACTACCAACGTACTTTGTGGTTTAAAAAATCTCGCCTTGTTGAATTTTACCTTACTATTGTAACTTATGGAACCAGCCCAGCTTCTTATCTCTCTAATAAAGTTCTACGTCAGCTTGCAGACGATGATGGTCATATATATCCCTTTGCAAGAGAAGTTATTTAACAGAGTACTTACGTTGATGATATATACGGCGGTGCGGCAACTATAATGAGCGGTAAGAAAAACGTTAATAAAATATTTTTTTTTTTCAAATCCAACGACGAACGAATTCTGAAAAACATACCACTCAAAAATCGAGCTACTAGCACTTCTTCGCTATCTATTACTGATGGTCCCATTCATCGGACGTTAGGTCTTAATTGGCAACCTAAGCCGGATCGATTTATCTTCATTGCTGCTAATATTATTGAACCTGCCATATAGTTTTATAGTTAAACACAATATTCTTGCAAAATTCAACTTTATTTATCAATATAGTTGCCTTCGAGGGCGATACGTCCTCTTTTGGACGTCCACTGCGTGCATCATCTTCGGTGCTTGTATGGCCACTTTTTAATTTTTCAATCCTGTCAGCTGTCAAATTTATACACGTATCTTTTAAAGGTTGGTGCTAATTGAAAATGGTATGGATGTAATTCAAGAGAGGGAACTCTCTTAGAAACAGCTGGACTTGTATTATACCAAGCGAGAAATGCTTTCTCGTATCTCAAAAACAAGAAAAAATCAACTGTATATGACCTTATACCGATAACACTCAAGTCAAGATTCAAAACTTATGTACATCAACTTCAAGACCTATCATTGATAACAGTTCCAAGATGGCTCGGATTAGCTACATCAATCCAGCTTATATCAGAATCGACGATTTCAGTAGTAGCTAGAATAAATGCGAACTGCCAAGAAAACAAATCCAACCAAGAAAACGCTGCGAATCAAACCAAACTTATTTATTAAACAATGTTGTCAAGATGTTGCTCCGGCTGTGAGATGAATCCAAGTGAAAGAGACTATTGACCATCATCTCGTATCAACACCGACTATGCATAGTCAATCGTCGTAAGTTGTCGTGACCTACGTTAGTTACACTAACAACGCAAAGGGTTTACTCTACTTTGTACAAGAGCGTTGAGAGCGATGTGAGTTGACTGTGCATTGTTGTTGTGATGCAAATAGGCAAGAGGTTTTTTATACTAATCGAATGTACAATGTGTCACAAGATGACGGTACAAAATTAAAATATTATTACAAACATAGTTAAAATAATTGAATAATGAATAAGTTAAGTATAGCAACAACTAATCTTAAACATCCCGGCCCCCCTGGAACGAGTTTCAGGATGGTGGGAGAACTGCCAGCTTGGTGATAGGACGAGAAAATTTGCCGCGAGTTGTCCATACTGTCGCAACTCTAACACGGTTATCAGAACCCGGATGAGTAGCCCAATTCTGCCAAGAAGCCACTTAGTTGGCGAAAGATTTGGCTCCTTAATCACCACTATGTCGCCAATCTTAAGCTAAACCTTGGGTGTTTTCCATTGGGACGTTCTTAAAGAGTTGTGACGTATTCAGACTGCCATCGTCTCCAGAATCCTTGGACAATTGATTGAAGGTGATTCCAGTGTGACAAGCGGTTAGGTGACGTCTCGAGGGCTCAGGAACAGCGATAAACGGTTCACCTATAAGAAAATGCGGAGGGGATAATGGATTGCAATCTTCATCGGACAACACACAAAGAGGACGTGAATTTAAAATTGATTCTATTTGAATTAGCACAGTGTACAACTCTTCGAATGTGAGGATATTAGATCCGATAGTCGATAGTCGAGACACGAATCGGCGGAAGGCAGCTAAAAATGCATCAGTCGTTAGGTCACTTACTAATTCCAAATGCATTGCCTTTGTGCACATGCATACAAATAGCTCCAGGTAGGCTTTAGCCAGCTTTGGGTTACGACCTTTTGATAGTTTGATAGCAAAAGGGCGACATTCGATGACACGAGGTTGCGGTAAATCACCCATGAGTTGCGAGCTCGTAGCCTTCCGCTGCAGAAAACAAGGTTTGTAGGTGTGCATGATCCTGCGAATAAGGTTACGGCTTCCCAGCATCTAATACTGTTGGCGAACGATGGCGAATGTCTCTGAAACCCCTGGATAAAGATGATTTGTATGAATATCAGTTGCTATAAGAGAAGAAACATGTGTGTTAGGAAGAATAATGGGATATTTTATATTATATGACACATTAGAGTTCTTAATACGGCCCCCAACACGGAAGAGTACATCGTTATCAATGAACGGGTAGTATAGAATGAGTTTGGACTTATTTGATAAGCCCCGATTGTTCATGAGACCACGAATTTCACTCCCGAATGTTTGTTGTTGCACATATTTTAGAATGTAGAGTTTTGAGGTTTTAAGAAAGAAATCTTAAGAAATCTTTGCAATTTGATTAGGACGACAATGGGTTATAAACCGACGGCAATACGCAAAAATTCGTAGCAACCGAGACCACGACGGTATTTTGACGATTAGACTGCTGATGACATCCATGTGAGTCGCTGATATTGGGTGCTAGTTTTTCTTCTGCTGTGTACACTACAGCCGAGTAGGCCACCGATCAGGCATCCGAGAACCCGTGGAGCTCAACATCCTCAAATAATGAGGAAAAAATTTCTAGAAATCCGTATCTGTTGAAAGAAGTGCAGCTCCCGTTGATAGCTAGTCCACCGATAAGCCAAAGACAATGGCAAAGGATCATCCCAACTGAGCCTTAGTTCCGACGACCAAAGTTCCTGAAAAAGCAGTTTGAAGAGTATAACCAATGGGGCTAAGAATCCTAACGGGTCGAATATTAGAGCGATCTCCGACAGTAACGTTCGTTGAGTTGGTAAAGTACAAAGTCGTGTGTTAGCCATCCGAAACGAGAATTGATCTGAAGTAGGACTCCAGTGCATACCAAGAACCTTGATCAACGACTTGGATCGTTCGGTATTAAACCAAGAGAATTCGCAATCTTCTTGGGTTAAACGTGCAAGCAAGGGCCAACAATTCGAGTTTCACTTCCGTAGTTCGAGTTTCGCAAAGGAAAAATAGGGAAACCAATACCGACTGTAGTCTAATTAACTCTTCCGATGAGTTGGCACCTGTCATGATGTCGTCTACATAAACATCTCTTAAAAGTATACGAACGACGTTTGGATATTGGCTCTGATAGTCCTTCACAATCTGCTTCAACACTCGAACGGTGCCGATGCGGTGCCATATGTGATCGTGGGTAGTTTGAAATGGCTAATTTCATCGGACGGGTTTTCGCGCCATATTATCCGCTGATAATCAGTGTGATTGTCATCAACCCAAATTTAGCGGAACATTTTAACCACGTCAGCCGTAAAAACGTATTTGTGTTGTCGGAAGCGCAGACACACACCAACCAAGTCTCTCTGAATAGGAGGGCCAATGAGCAGCTTGCTGTTAAGTGAATTACCAAATGAATCCCTCGCTGACCCATCAAACACGACGCGTAATTTGGTCGTAGAGCTATCCGGCATGATGGGGGAGGTAGAATTGCTTCCCATGGTTAATGTCTAATTCAGCTGAGGGTATGCAAACCATGTGATCCAGACGAATATATTCTTGCATGAATTTCAGATACATGCAGGGCAGGTTTGCGTCACGTTGAAAGCGACGTTTCATCGAGTTTAAGCGATTGATAGCAGATTTGAGAGAATTACTGAAGACAGGCGAAGGAGTGTTGAATGGCAACTGAACGACATATCGTCCATCTGATGAACAAGAAAATGTCTTACAAAAATGTTGCTCAGCTTCATCATTACTAAATGATTTGTCAGGAAGGGGTGTTACATCATCAAGCTCCCGGAGTTTTTGCAGTAAAACGTCAACATCCAATGTAGTGTGAAGCGATGAAATGGCGACATGATGCGAATGTTGGGTGTCTAACAGTTCACCTGTTACAACCCAACCAAATGATGTATTCTGGGCTATGGGTAACCCTCTTGATCCCTGAATTAGTTCCCCGTTGAGTACTCACCATAATTTGTCTGCTCCGAGAAGTACGTCGACTGGACTAGGTACATTAAATCTGGGATCTGCTAATTCCAGATTTTGAATAGACTGAGATGGCAGATTGGAAGTCAACTTGTTTAAGATGAATGCGTCATCTTAATGACTTAATCGAGAACGAAGTGTCATTGAAATACAACCTCTAGTATGACCTGCTTCCGTGGATGACAATCCAAGAATTGGTATTCAAGCGTGTTTGCAAGGCAGTCCTAATCTCTGAGCAAAGGATTCTACTACGAAGGAGACTTGGGACCCAGAATCAAGTAATACCCTACAATTTATTGTATTGCCTGAATATCTTAAACCGTAGCCAATATGGTGGGTAGGACTGTTTTCTTAGAGAAGCCAACATCGATCTAATGGTTATTGATCAAGGGGTAAACAGGCGATGATATAGAGCAGGAAGGTTGGAGTTGAAGAGTGACAAAGAGCTTGACGGAATCGATGAAGAAGAGTGAGTTTGTTCCGGCGGGTGAACCAATGTATGGTGACGCGACTTGCACACGCGACAGCGAAACGAAGAGTGACATTTGTTTGCAGAATGACCGACACGAAGACAGTTAAAGCACAATGAGTCCGATTTCACAAAACTCCGACGAGATTAAATGTCAAGATTGATAAATTGTGAACACTGGGGCAAAATATGAATGTTCTTACACTTTGGGCAATACGGAGTTGACTGCGATGATTCAGCAAAATGTGTTCGAATTTCACTTTGCGGCTTACGACGAGATAATGACTGACAGGATTCAAATGCGTCGCATCTGGATCCCAAAAATGACAAGAGTTCTTTGAAAGTACAGTTATCTCGCGAACCTACATGCTGAGCCCAACTTTACATAATCTTGGTATCAAGTTTACTGAGCAGGAGAAACATCAACCACAGATCGCGACTATTGGAATCGAGCGCGTTGAGTCACCGAATCACTTCGTCTGCGCCGTCTGTTAGCTTTCGTAATGTTTGAACGTTGCCCGCGGTTACCGATGGAAGGAACACAAACATTTGTATAAATGATTGTCCAATGAGATGTGATCGATCGTAACGTTTTTCTAGCCGGTCCCACGCTTCAAGGTAATTTGCGTCTGAGATCGGTAGATGCCTTATCAAATGTTCAGCGTCATCGCGAAGAACAGATTTCAGATAATGAAATTTTTGGGTACACGAAAGATTTGACTGCTTTTCAATTGTGCCCATAAACGAATCCCGAAAAGAGGGCTAATCTCAATTAGTTTTTCTAAAAACGTGGTTTGTTGTTTCGCGAGTTGATCCAAAGCCGAATCTTTATTTTCTTGTCCAACAGACTGTCGTTCACGAATGGACTTTACCAATTTCGAATGCGCGTTGAAGAACTTTTCTTCACATTCACTAAACTCAACCTCAAATTCATCACATGTCGTATCATCAGCCGCGGTTTTCAATACTTCTTTATGTAAAGCCGAAAATTCCGACCACGTTTCATTCAACTTCTTGAATTTAATCTCCAATAATTCCAGAGAAGTAGCCGGCACAATTGAATCTGCAAAAGACTCTGCGTGAGTCAAACAACCCTTTGCATTTCCGCGAATACGCATTAAATCGCTCATATTTCACACGAAACTTGTATTGTGCAAATATATCAAAAGAAGCTGCTAACGAATAACGAAATAACCTTTTTATAAATTCTTTGAACTAACAATTACAATTACTCGTACTGCCTATGCAACCCGACACGTGTTGAAGCGCCCTTTACATATATGTATAGTATATAAAGAGATACATTTCACAAAATGTTCACTAAATGTCTAAACGTTTTGAATTTTTGATTCAATCGAAGAAAAATCAATTAAATCCAGCCCGAAGGACCAAAAATTTATGTATCAGAATCGACGATTTCAGTAGTAGCTAGAATAAAAAGAAAACGCTGTGAATCAAACCAAACTTATTTATTAAGCAATGTTACCAAGATGTTGCTCCGGCTGTGAGATGAATCCAAGTGAAAGAGACTATGGACCATCATCTCGCATCAACACCGACAATGCATAGTCAATCGTCGTAAGTTGTCGTGACCAACGTTAGTTACACTAACAACGCAAAGGGTTTACTCTACTTTGTACAAGAGCGTTGAGAGCGATGTGAGTCGACTGTGCATTGTTGTTGTGATGCAAATAGACAAGAGGTTTTTTTACAAATCGAATGTACAATGTGTCACAAGATGTTGGTACAAAATTAAAATATTATTACAAACATAGGTAAAGTAAGTGAATAATGAATAAGTTGAGTATAGCAACAATTAATCCTAAACACAGCTTGTTGAAATCCATGGATTTGCAGATGCCTCTCAGGCTGCCCTCGGAGCTGTTGTTTACCTCAGAGTGATCACAGAAAATAAAAACGTACAAGTGACTGTTATTTCCGCTAAGTCTAAGGTTGCTCCAATCCAAGGAACAAGCAAATCAACAAAGAGACCAAGATACATCAAAGTTACAATCCCCAGACTGGAATTATCCGCTGCATTGCTCCTAATACGACTTGTTGCACATGTTAAAGAGATATTATCTATTAATTTGAAAACCATTCATCTCTGGACGGATTCCAGCACTACTCTTTACTGGATCCAAGGGCAACCTAACAGATGGAAAGATTTTGTACGAAATCGTGTCATCCAAATACAAAATATCTTGCATCACGAGGATTGTCACCAAAACAGATGCCAGAAAATCCATTTTGATCACATGAACCCCCGTGGTTGCAACTTCATCCTAATCAATGGCCTAAACTTACCTCACATCTAAACGAAGAAATCAGAACAGAAAAACGTCATCCAACCGTAGCTGTAACCCTTAAAACTACTATTTATGAATGGAATCTTTTTCACAGCATGGTGTGGACGTATTATACTATTTCGTAACAATCTTAAATCAAATAATACTCCTAATTACAAACCCTTGAACCTGCAGAAAAAGCTAAATGTTATTGGATTTAAAGCGAACAACTTCAAGTTTTTTCTTGTGAAATTAAATAGCTGTGTCATCTAGAACTGATTTGTCGCAGCAGCCCTCTATTTCGTTTGAGTCCATTCTTGGATTCTGAAGGAATTCTCTGACTTGGCGGGCGGCTCCGGAATACACAAGTTGACTCATTTAATTCTTCATCACATACATATAAACACTGCACGGAGGAGTCCAATTGATGTTAGCAACAATCAGAAGAAGTTATTGGATAATAGGGGGACGTAATTCAGTGCGTGCCTTTATTCATCGCTGAGTTACATGCACACGCCATCGAGGTTCAACAGCTAAACAATTAATGAGTCAGCTGCCTACTATCCGAACACTACCATCAAGACTATTTCTACATAGTGAAGTAGATTACGCAGGTCCATTTTCAATTAAAACCTGGCAAGGAAGAAGAGCTAAAATCTACAAAGGATATCTAATTGTATTTGTTTGTTTCGTCTCATCAGGAGTTTACCTTGAACTTTCTTCAGACTACACTACAGAGGGGTTCCCAGCTGCATATAAAAGATTTACTGGTCTGCGAGGTATATGTTCAATCTTTAACAAGCGATTGTGGAACGAATTTTGTTGGTGCGACAGTGAACAACGTAAGTTGTTTAATTCCGCCTCTAATATTGGGTCTATAACTTAATTCGTGCGGTTTGCTAAGAGATGGTGTAACTTGTATTATTGCATTGGAACATGGGTTGGAAAGCTACTGTCATTGTACGTCATATCAGTATGTCATTCATTTGAATCGTAAACAACAATATTTTTTTTTCACTTAAACATGTCGAACTTTGTGCCTGAAAAAGTGTTTTTGCGGGGAGTTCTTCTTCACTACTGGAAACTGCTCCCGAAAGTCATCGTATTTTGATGGAAGTTTATGGTGAACATGTGCTAGCTGAGCGAACGTGCCAAAAGTAGTTTGCACTATTTAAAAGTGGTGATTTTGGCTTGGAAAACGATGAACGACCTGGGCAGCCAAAAAAGTTTGAAGATGAAGAACTGGAAGCATTACTCTATGAAGATTGTTGCCAAACACAAGAAGAGCTCGCAGAATCTTTGGGTGTCACTTAAGACGCCATTTCAAAACGTTTAAAAGCAGCTAGATATATTCAAAAGCAACGAAATTGGGTTCCACATGAAATCAAGCCAAGAGACGTCGTAAGGCGGTTTTGCATGTCCCAAATGCTGCTGGAACGCCACAAAAGGAAGTAATTTTTGCATCGGATTGTTACTGGTGATGAAAAATGGATCCATTACGACTACCCCAAGCGCAAAAAGTCATATGTGAAACCCATCCAACCAGCCAAATCAACGGCAAAGCCGAATATCTATGGTGCGAAGGTAATGCTCCGTATTTATTGGGATCAGATGGGTGTGCTGTATTATGAGCTGCTAAAACCAGGTGAAACCATCAATGGACAACGCTTCCGAACACAATTAATCCGTTTGAAGAGAGCAGTAGTCGAAAAACGCCCGGAATATGCGACCTGACACGAGGCAATAATTTTCCATTATAACAGCGCTCGGCCCCACGTTGCTATTCCGGTTAAGAACTATTTGGAAAACAGTGGATGGGAAGTCTTACCCCACCCGCCTTATAGCCCAGACCTTGCCCCTTCTGATTACCATTTGTTCCAGTCGATGCAGAACGCTCTCACTGAAATACGGTTCACATCAGAGCAGAATATCAAAAATTGGCTTGATTCATTCTTGGCTGCCAAGCCGGCGCAGTTCTTTTGGGATGGGATCCACAAATTGCCAGAAAGATGGGAAAAAGTCATAGCTTCAGATGGTCAATACTTTGAATAATACTATTGTACATGTTTTTCTTAAATAAACGTTCAAATTTTGAAAAAAAAACCGCACGAATTAAATTACATACCCAATAATATAAGACACTTAGTAGATTTGCTAGCTAATGATGACACGAAGTGGTCCTTTCACCCACCGGGTTCGCCTCAGTTCGGGGGAAAATGGGAAGTGGCCGTAAAATCGACAAAATTCCATATAAAGCGTGTTATTGGGGATGCGGTTCTCACATACGAATAGTTTTCTACTTTTCTAATACAAGTAGAGGCAGTTCTGACCTCACGATCAATTTGCCCATTATCAGACGATCACAGAGATTTAGAAGCACTCACACCCAGACATTTTATTACTGGTGAAGCAATCAACACACTTCCAGAACCAAACACAATGCATCTGCTGCAATCAAGACTTTCGCGTTATAAGCTGTTAAAGCAAATGGTGGAAAAGTTCTGGGAAAGTTGGCAACTGAATATCTGCAACGACTACAGAACACTGCGAAGTGGCATCATCCTTCGCAGAACATCAAACGGGCTCTTGTTCTTGTGGTTGACGAACGATATCCTCCAAGCAAATGGCCTTTAGCAAGAGTGATTGCTACTTATCCTGGTACAGACGGTTTGGTAAGAGTAGTTACTCTAAGAACACAAACACGAACATTTAAATGCCCAATCGTTAAAATCTGCTTACTGCCAGTTGAGGTTACGGATTCAACAATTGTAAACAATCATCGAGGCGGGCGGAATGGTTGAAATAATTATATGAAATTAAGAAACTGTCAAATCAAACAAAGTTATGTCATTGTATTTATCTGTCATCTTCTAATGTACTAGATATAAAAGAAGTAATAGAAATGTAACAGATCTTAATTTTTGTCCTTTTTTCTATATTTTGAATTGTTCATTCGTTTGGTTTGTTACACATCAGTAACATCGTTATTGTAATCAATGTTTTTAATTTAAATAAAAACACAAAACCGAATACACAAAAGTTGAATACCTGAGAATAAAAAGAGAAATTACTTAAACAAGTAAGGCGATAATAGAGTGCACCAACCCATTTCAGAAATAAATCCGCGGAAATTCAAAATTAGGCGCATTGTATCTCCGCTCTAAAAAATATTGTAAAGGTATATCACCTATCTAACACATCTATCTTCTTGCTTTGAGTTTTCCCAGCCTTGGAGGAGAAATTTCCTCCAAATCTATAGGGTGATTCATCGTGATTCATCGTCCACTAATGTGGAATGGTATTGGCAATAGTGGTTCCAGTAGGTCGATTATGCGCACCGTAAGTTCCTCGAATGGCACGGAAAACATTTTTCACAGAACGCTGATTTTCGTAATACAGCTGAACAATTTGGAAACGTTGTTATGGTGTGAGTCTTTTCACGATAACTTGACAAACAATACTGAACGAAACGAAACAAACAAAATGCCAGTTTCCTTAAATCTTATTAGACGCATCTTCTTCAAGAAGTGGCCAAATGTACTTAATACTTCGTCCATTCAATCAGTTCAACGGAAGTTATAATTCGGGTGTGGCCAAATAAATAAAAAAAAAAAAACACTTTTTAATTTCTTTTATTTTATTTTTGGTCATCCTTTTGGACCTTACAATTTAATTACAATCGTATTACTTGACGACGATCGATGGCTCTGCTCGGCATTATATAGCCTGATATTGATGATGCTGTTGTTTTATGTTGACCCATATTTTCAGGTTGGTTGTAGCTTGCCTTCGCTGTGTCATCGTTTAGTGATGGCGTAATTGGGGTAATGTTGGTTATTGCTGGTGTTGCATATATCGCTTGGTGAATGCCCGCTGTATTTAGGTTGTTGTAAAATGACCTATTCCTCGGCTGTTTGGGAAGATTGACCGTCGTTGCGGAAGTAGATTTTGTATATGTATTGTAACTCGCGTGAAGCTTGCAGAATTTGCACATAATGAATTTAACGATATTTAGAAATTTTTATCTTAAGGAATAGTATAATGTCATAAATATAATTACAGACATCAACACTGTACAATAGCAATACTTTATAAAACCGGCATCATATGGTTGCCCAGATGCTTTCAACTATTGTAGTTTTTCAAATTTATTTTCTAAATAAATAAATATTGTAAATAATGCTTGTACACAGCATGGCAAGGTGAATCAGAGAGGAAAGAAGCGAGGTAACGATTATAATGACTAGGAAATAAGGAGCTAGGCAGGCATTACATAAACAAGTTGAACGACATTAGAACGAATCACGATATTTTAGAGTACATACGTAAGTTTGCTTGAGGGTGTACTGATGAGCGTTCATAGCGAGACTGGTGTTACTCCATTCCGGAGGTTGAGAGATGTGCGGACATAAAGAGCAAGACTGGTTTAACAACAGCTTCCAAAACGCTAAAAGATCGTTGGAGAAAAACGTGCCGGTTCCCAAGAGGCCCATAACATATAAAGCCAAAACCCCTGGGCCATCCAACAGCACTTCTAAGAGGTCTTTTAGCGATGTCCATAAAAATGCAAAAACGATTGAGCTCATAGACAAAATCGACACCGACGGATCTATAACACTTGAGCGGTGCCAGTTGGTCAAGGTAAGGCTTTCGGGCAAACTTTTTCGCCATCATGCGTGAAAACCCCGGACCACCTACCATCACAAGCGACGCTGGCTGGCACCAAGGCCACGTCAAGCTTATTACATGTACCAGTCAAAGATCTCTCGATTCTTACACCAAAGCCATAGGTGGATTAGGATAGATTTAGCCAGATGCATATCTCGAAGTCGTGCCTAAAGAGGAGACCTACAGCCCGCATCTGGATCCCAGCCGAACCCTTCTCCCCAGAAAGCATTCTGGAGATCATCAGGCTCAGCAACCTGACCCATCCGACTTATGACTGGAAATTCACGAAACTAGAAAAGCTAAGGCCCTTTTAGATGCGCGCTAATCGATATCCTCTACCGGAGAGTGAAGGTAAAATCCAGTTCGGTTTCGAGTCAATTTACCTAAGGGTTTAAAAAAAGGAAGAGCTGGATGCTGATAAACAATCTCTTCATCCTTCAACTCAAACTAAAAATTCGACCTTACATTTTGGAGGGTCGATATCCTTTCTAAAAATGGATAGCGACGACTCCAATTTATTCGATCAGAGAAAGAAGATGAGCTCTTGAGCATATGTTCGGAATCGAAGGACTGAAACAACACTGTGTTATAGGCTACTCTGGTAAATTGTAGCAATGATACGGTTTTTCCAGGTTAATCTACATCACTCAAAAAAGGCTTCGGCCACACTTATTCAGCGTCTTTTCAAAAACGCATAAGATATCATCCTAATCCAGGAACGATGGATCTTAGAATGCGTGGTTCGTGGACTGGGGCACTTGTACGATTATATGCTCCGGTCTATACAAGAGACAGAGATAAGATTAGAACGTGTATATTAGTGAAACGTGGCTTTAATGCATCTCAACGACCCCGACTTAACTGTTGCCAGGCTGGAGACTGAGAGTGGCTCCTACTGACTGGCATCGGCATATCTTGGCCACGATCATGTGACCCCCCTCGTGATAACCTAAAAAGGGCAGTACTAGAAGCTGAAACGCTAAAAACTGACCTCATCATCGGGTGCAACGCTAACGCTTAGCACATGTTATGGGTCAGTACCGACATCAACGATAGAGGTGAGTCATTTTTTGGTTATAGTATAAGTACTATCCTCATCGTTTGCAACATTGGCAATGATCCCACTTTTATAACAAGGAACTGATAGCGAGTGCTAGATATCACACTTGTCTCCGACAACATCACTCAAATGTCAACGAACTGAATGGTATCGTCTGAACACTCATTTTCAGACCACAGATACATCCGATTCAGCCCGAGTGAATTATTGGAAAACTGATTGGCCAAATAACAGAGGAATGCTCTCAGAAACACTACGCTCCAAATCTCAAGTCTCCGTGATACCAACGAGCTTGACAGAATAATCAATTAGGCTATAGCCGCTTCTTGGCAAGAAAAAACCCCACTGGTGGATACCAGCCCTGTAACCGCTGCACAGAAAAAGTTTCTGACTGGAACTCACATAAAGAATCTCTCAAAATATATAATTTAAAAAAGAACTGAGGAAGGCAAAGCGTCAATCCTGAAGATCATTCTGTGACAAAATTACAGAAACCTCTGAGGCATCACGGCTAAGAAAAATCCTCTCTACACATCCTATGATGCCTAGCTGTTTAAAAAAACCGATGGCTTTTAGATAACCTCAAATGATGAATCACTCAACTTACTGCTGGACACTCAGTTTCCAAGTAGCTCCCTATTCAAGGCCAGTAACAACCCAAACAAGACTACTGCAACCGTGACCAAAATTCATTGCCTGATTCCAAACGACAAGTTGCTTTGGGCGCCATTGGGAACAAATGAGGCTTTCAAAATTGCATAACCCATGGCTATATATCTCGGTCATAAGACAGATACTCACCTACGCAGCAAACTAAGTAGAGTCCAAAGAAAAGCATGACTATGCATAAGCGGAGCCCTACGTTGTACTCCTTCCGCGTCACTGGATAATCTGTTTCACATAACACCCCTCGATATTTTCATCAGGCAAGTTGCGACTACACAGTAGACAAATAATTTATTTTTACAAGCTAATATTCTTGATATTCTAGGAAATCTCCCAGAGAACATCCATTACACTATACCCCAACATTGGTTTGACAAAGACTTTTTCATGTAAGCATCCCTCCTAGATCCTTCTGGGAGGAAGATGCTTTAATGGATAACAAGTCAACTCACTTCTATACAGATGGATTTGAGACTGATAGCGGGGCGGTGTTTTCCCTTCTTCTGTCTTTCAAAGCATATCAGTATCTTTTTAGATAGTTAGGCCGCTATCAAGTATCTGGACTTAGTCTCATTAAATTCTAAAATCGCCCTTGAATGCCGATCATCTCTTACGGAGATGGCAGCGAAGTTTAACCTTTACCTTTGTGGGGTGCCGAGCCACAGAGGCAGTCCAGAAAATTGTAGGGCTGACGAACTCGACAAAATTGAAACCACTCTACCTATTGTACTAGAAAAGGGTAGCATAGGCATACCAATCGCTGCGTGCAAATCAATATTAAAGCTGGATGCTAATAAAAGAACAAACCTTAGGTGGATAGTTCAAACTTATTCCATGAGTAAGAGGATCACAAATCCGAGTGGCATCACAACGGGCCAATATGCCTAAGTGGGTTAGTCTTTTCACCAGCCACTTTTACTTACTGACCTACCTATCTACTGGAACTGATGGTGGAAATAGCGATAAAACAGAGCGAGACGCGAGACATTACGTTTATGTTCGAGGGTGTTCATTATCTGAGTGATATTAATATCACCTATGCGTTTTATCGCACGCTTTTCAATCCTATCTAGCAGGTGCAGAGATGCTTTGGGCGCACCCGACCAGATTTTACTTCAATATATATTGTGGCCAGATCAGAAGGGGTGAAATATTCCGCTTGAGGAAACTTAGACATTTCGCAGCATTTTTGACGACATGGATTGCTGAAAAACCTTACGCAGTGGTTTTGTCAGCGTGAAAGAACACCACTTCAGAAGAAGGGGAGTTATTACATTTGGACCAGCGGATATGTGAATGTTAAGATCTTTAAGAGCCCTTGCTACGACACGAGTGCGAAGGTGGATTCGTCCCAATGCAAATTCAACGCAATCAACCTTAGATTCAACAAGAAAAAAATAAAACTAGTGTTTTAGTTTTTTTTAGTTTTAAATCCATTTTATTTTCTTAAACACTAACTCTTACATACTAACAAAAAATGCTTAAACGCTAACTTACAATTACTTAACAATCTTATACTAAGTTACTAGCCCCACACAGGCACTCTAAGCTACTCTAAATTCTTATATCTATGTCTTTCGACTTTATTTACGTTTTACTTAGGACTATTTATTTTCGATACTTAAGGCTAAGAAAAAATTTTTTGACAAAAACTTAGCATATGGACTTAATTTTTTATAAAAACTTAATATCTAACTTAAAATAAACCTTAATCTACCTTACATACATACACAATACACACACATAGATATTATAGACAATTATATACATATATTAGTATATACAAGGTATATACTAATATATGTATATATTTCTTAAATGCTAACCTAAACCTATGCAAGCAGGCCATCGCTATTCACAGAGCAAATAGATTGGTCAGCTCTGCCTCATTAGTAAGGCTGGTACATAGTTCATGAAAACGACGACGAAACATCTCCATCATTCAACCACCAGAAATGCTGGTGCTGCCGAACGACATCTCTGCTGTAGTTGAGTCGCCTATTCCCAGCTTTCCGAGCGACATGGAAGATTAACGGGACCGCTGATCTATCCTGAATCAACCCTATCTGATCTAGGTAGAGGAATGCTTCCGGTGGAACGAAGCCGTCAGAGCGCACACTCTCGTGGTAAAGGTAATTGAGATAGTAAGCCCCAGATATCAGGTTATTCGTCGAGGCCATTGCTCTTGCAATGTGCCTTCGAGTCAGCTTAATTACGAAGTTGTCCTTTCGTATTAGGTTCGCTCTGTTGTGAAGGACCTCCATACGATAAAATTTTTTGTACTCCGACTCTGGTGTTCTGTACAAGCGAAGTCAAGCCCTAAGGCAAGCCCTCTCAAACACCCGAATCTTTTGCATTAAGCTTGCTCGCACATTGAACCACACGGGACACCCAAATACCAACATGGGCCTGATAAGGGCCATGTAGCAGATTACCTTAATCCTCGCATCGAGTTGGCTGCTATAAAACAGTCTCTTTGTAAGGGCAAAAGCGCCTTTAGCTCTGACCAGAGCAGCATCTACGTTTTTGTCAAAATACAGAAACTGATCTAGCCAGATCCCAAGGCAAGAGGCTGCGTTTTCCAATGATTGAGAACGTTCGCCAATTTTTTCTGGTATCTCTAGAGGCTCTAGACAACGGCGTCCTAAAGAGAATAGTTTCCGACTTCTGAAAGTTGATTTTCAACTTCCAGTCATCGCAAAATCGTCTTATCTTATCGAAGTCACGCTGCAAGAGAGTATTGATGACCTCGATTTTTGGACCTGTTCTGTACGCTATCAAATCGTCTGCGTACGGAATAATATAGGGAAGTGAACTCATCAAGTCGCTTGTATAAATGTTAAACAGGATCGGCGAATTGACCGCGCCTTGCTGAAGACCATTTTCAATTTGAAATATTCCAACAGAAGTCACATCACCATTCTTCACGATGAACTGTCTGTTGGTTAACATATTATAAAGAATGTACAAGAGTGGTTTACTGATCCCCAGCTTATATAAAAGACCCTCTAGCCATACGGTGTCGAAGGCCTTCTCCAAGTCAACAAGGCAGGCACCAGTACATTGGTTTTTGCCTTTATTCCATTGGATATCGGACACCAGTTTTATCCATTATTATTAAACAGGGTGGTGTAAATGTCCACCGCTTCTAGAGGAAGATGTTGAAACACGATGTTCCGAATACCATCAGTCCCCACTGATTTCTTAACCCTGATTGTGTCGAAGATCTCATGGAGCTCTTCCTTCGAAACGAACGGGGGTAGGTCATCCTCTCTGGTAATGACATTATTTGCCATATTTTCTTCGCTGAACCAGGTGAAACTATAGCCCTCGGATCGCCAGCTCTCTACTTCATTTCGAATGTAGAAGTCGTGCACCAAGACGCGATTGTCCAGGTCGTAATTAGGCCAATAGTATCAGTGGGCTTGTATATTTCCTGGAAAGTTGCCCCTATAGCCTCAACCTTCTCCTGCGGATCCTCGATCACAAAGAAGTCGTCATCATCAGCGGCCTCATTTGGATCAATACCTGCTATTGTCAGTAACCGTTCGTTGTCTGTTGTCCGGGCTATTTTAAGACACTGAAGGTCGTTTTGACTTTTTCTCCGAAATAGTTTATTTATTTGCGGAAACATATTCGGGTTGCTGGTGTTTACAGCCCGAATTTTGTTGTTCCAATACAAACTTACAGAAATTCTGTAATTCTCTTTTATTAACGTTTGCAGATTTTTAATCGACAACTTCAGTGTCCTGATCTCCGGGTGTTGTCTGTCAGTAAACTGTCTGTACAAGTTTTTGAGCCTTGACAGAAGTCTACTTTTCTGTCGGTGCAGTGCGTCAATAGTAGGATTGCGGAACAGTTCTTCGTTAGTCGTACGTCGATACCGCGGTATTGTAGTGTCCATAGTTTGTTTAATTGTCTCGTCCATTTGTTTTAGGTAATTGTCGATCTCCTCGTTTGACAAATTCCTATTGGACGGTGGGTGGAGCGTGTTCGAGTAGAGAGCTCTTGTCAAGGTTGCGGAGAAGCGTGTCCATCGAGCCTTACTGTAGTTGTAAGAATATCTTTGGACAAACTCCTCCAATTCCGCAATTTCGTTGGGAATTGTAATTTCGGTGCTAAAACCGCAATGGTCACTGCCATACACAGAAGTGCGCAGACGCAGTGCAGTGTTCGTAAATTCGTGCCTGTTAGTCGTATACGTTCGTCGTACAGCAGTAGATCCAAATAAGACCCGCCTCTGGGAAACGATGAGTTATCCGTCGCTTTAATACCGAGTCTGTACCTGACATCGTGCTGACCCCACCAATGGAGTAGTAGGTTCCCTCTAGTATTTGGTAACTGATTTCCCTAATCTCTGTGTTTAGCGTTGAAATCTCCGCCGATTATAAAATAATTCTCCGCCGATTCCAGCCTCAGAAGTCGAAAAAGCGTGTCGAGCTCTGTAATGAATAAAGTGGATTCTGAAGCCTCAGGTGCATAAACAGGGGCCAAGTACAGCCGCTTTCCACTATGGAGCGGGATGTAAATGACTACAGCTTCCAACACCCGGAACCTGCGCAACACGCCCTTGTACACTCTGTGAAATTTTATGCCTTCTTTAATGAAGATCGCGACACCACCTCCACGTTTGGATCTGGGCCGGTTTCTTCTTCTAACAATATAATTATTGTACTTCAGTTTGTGATTATCGGTTAGCTTGGTTTCGCTAGCGAAAAGCACATCAGTAGTTTGGTCTTGTAGCAATTTAAACATCGCGGCTCTTCGTTCGATCCTAATCAGTAAATTAACATTCACCGCAAGAATCTTCAAAGTCTGCTCCACCATGTGCGTACCCATTACGACATGTGTTGCGTTAGGCCCGGCAGCAGCGCGTAGATCTGGTCCACCCGCTTGGCCTGTTCTTGCACTTGCTTTTGCAGCTGAGCCATCTGCCCTTGGACTGCGAGCAAGATGGCCAGCATGTTAGGTACAGCTTCCGTTCTTCTCGTCATTGGCGCCGGAGAAGCAACAGTCGCTTGCTGTACCGTAGCCCCCCTACCTGCCACCATTTGGGCGTAGGAAATTTGGGACGTGACGGCTGGTGTTTGATACCTAACAGGTGAACGTTTGACCTCCACCTTCTGCTGCCGAGCCAGTTTTGCTTTCTTAATGTCGGCAAACTTAGGACAACCCCGATAGTTTGCTGTGTGTCCCACGTTTCCACATAACACGCACGAGAGCTGCGACCTATCGGATGCTCCGTCAACACCCAGAGCACACTCCTCGGAACTGTGGTTCTTAGCGCACTTCACGCATCGAGGCTGCATTTGGCAGTTCGACGCTGCGTGACCGAACCTCTGGCAGCGAACGCATTGTATAACGCCTTCGCTCCTTTTTAATTTTTCCCAGTGAACCACCTAGTAGTCTAGGACATTGATACTCCTAAGACTATCCAGACGGCTTTCGGGACTGAGCTGCACCAGGAAGAACGGCAGACTCCGCCTCTCCCGCCTGGCTCTAGCTGTGGTAAATGGCTTTACCCCCACAAACGTGAGTCCTTCGCACTCCTTCTCTTTGAGCAGTGCCAGGATCTCCTCAGGATCAGACGACGGTTCCAACCCCTTCAGCAGCATCGATTGCCGCTTTTCACACTTCGGTGTGAATGAGAAGTGCTCCGTAGTCGTTTCTTTTACTAGCTCTTTCACTTTCGCGTAGCCCTCCACTGTATTACAATGGATGGCATGACGATCGTTCCCCAATCTCTTAATGTTAAAATTGTTACCAGTGACCACACAGGTCCTTGGTTGCACTTACCTCTAATTTATAGGTATTAATGGGTGGCACCTTCTCCACCTTTCACCGAAATTATGCCATCACCATTAGCGAATGCGAGATGATTTCCCCTGCTGACTCCAATAGTTCCTGCAGCTTCAAAATCAGCATCCCAACCAAATATTCATGGATATTCCCCACTTCTTCTGGTAAGGCCACTAAACCTGGGAAGATAAGTATCACTAAATGCTTTGAGAAACGAGAAAACCCACGTGTCGACGACAACCAAAATTCTAAAAGTAAACGTAATGATAAGCTTAAAAAAAGACCGCTCACAAACCCCCTTCCAACTAAAAAGCACGCTAACAAAAAACGAAGCTCTAATCCCGATCCCAACTGGAGCTTCAAAACGAACTTGTTCCCCGATTTCAGTCCCCCCTCCTCACTTATCCGACACAAAGCCCTTACACACCAATCCTCTAATCCGCTAATTTCCAATGTTCCACCCAAGCACCCGCGCCAACGCGTCTCTTTCAACTTAACCCCAACCACCCATATTATCCCATCTCAATCTTCTACGCCCCCGATCCCAGCAAACAACTCATTTCCTAACTTCGACCTACAAACTGGAGCTAAGTACCCTAATTTTATTAACTCCCATACACTAAACCCAACATCTGGAACTACAGAAAGTCGCTATGCACTCTCTAGGCTTAGAGAGAGAAAGATATATGAAAACATTCGTCTCTTTCTCGCCTATCTACACGACAAATCGGACTCGGTCTGCTACGAAGGGAATACCAAAACCAGCGTCATGGTATCCATCCAGCAGGAAGGCCTCCCTACCGACCCTATCAGTCTCAGGAACCTTTATGTCAGGTACCACGAGATTTTTAGCATGTCCCCTCAGAAAGTAGCAGACGACCTTGCTGCATTCGGCCACTACGTTCACTCTAAACGAGTCTCACACCTACAGCGAAACCGAGCTGACCACGATAAATTTTTTCGTCCATAACGTGCCTTCCTCGTCAGCACTTAAACCATCCCGCCATACATCTCCACCACACAACATCCCTCTTACATTTTACTACCAGAATGTAAGAGGTCTTCGCTCTAAAACCAATGCTGTCCTACGTCAATCGCATTCTCTTCCCTTTGATATTTACGCCTTGACTGAAACCAATTTGATTCCCGACATAAAGAACCAGGAATTGTTCCCCCCTACTTTTAATGTTTTTCGCGACGACGATCCTACCCACCCACATGATGATTCCCCCTGTCGAGGCGTCTTACTGGCGGTCCACAACAGCCTTAACTCTTCTCCCATTAGCATCTCTTCATCCTCTAAAGTCGACTTTGTCGCTATAAAAATATCACTCCCCTTCAAGTCCCTTTACGTTTTATGTTGCTACATCCTGCCAGCTCAACCTACCGAATCTTACCAACTTGTTGTCGATGCGATCGACTATTTAATTGACCTGTCTGACTCTACTGACGATATCTTTGTTTTCGGCGACTTTAATCTTTCTCAGCTACAGTGGATTCCATCAGACGATCAATCGTTCTTCATCGCTTCAAATGCCAACTCAGCTAAGGAATGTCTCTTCTTAGATCGCTTAACAGACTCAAGTCTATGCCAAGTCAGTGATGTATCCAACTATATGGGCAGGCAATTGGACCTTATTTTCACAACAGATTCCATTAACTCCTCAGTCTCACTTTGTCCCCTATCTCTCTCTACAATCGATAACTACCACCCCCCCCCCCCCCTTCTACTTTCATTTTTTCATAACTCTTCTTTCCAGTCCACTCCTCCCACAACTCTCTCATCCTACGACTTTCATAAAGCAAACTTTCACAAAATCAGTGACTATCTTAGCAGATCCCCCCTTAACTTTCACAACCTAAGCGTAAATGATGCCTTATCCATTTTTTATAAAGAAATATTTAATTCTTTCAGCCTTTACGTTCCGTTTTCTCGCCTTAAAACATCATCTACTAGTCCTCCCTGGTATAATCGCAAGCTTCGTTCCTTACGAAACAAGAGAAACAAGTTATGGGCTGTTTTCCTGCGTACCAGATCCTTGTCCGACTATTCTACCGTCTCCACAACCAACCGATCTCCTCCGTTGAATCTCTTCGCGACCTCGGCATTTTGTGTGATAGGGAGCTCAATTTCCGTTTGCATATGGATGGGATAATCCTTAAAGCCAACTCTGCACTAGGTTTTGTAAAACGATGGTCCAAAGAATTCACCAACCCATACGTGACCAGGTCCCTCTATATTACCTTTGTTCGTCCCCTTCTAGAGTACGCTAGTCAAGTATATCATCGCGTTCATATCTCGAGAATCGAAAGCATCCAGCGCCGTTTTCTTCGATTTGCTCTTCGAGGTTTGCCCTGGGATGATTCTTTTACTCTGCCCCCCTATCAAAACCGTCTCAACCTTATTAACCTAAACACCCTTGAGGAACGCAGAGACGCAGCCGACTTTCTCTTCATTCATCGACTTCTTTCAGGTCAGGTTGAATGCATGTCCCTTCAGAATTCTATTTTCCTCAACACTAACCCTCGTAATCTACGTACCCCTCGTCTCTTCTATCTCCCAACCCACCACACCACCTATGGCGCGAACGAACCAATCTCCCGCATGCTACGAAAAATTAATTCAAACCCTAGCATCTTTGACTTCCACCGCACCACTTCCTACCTCAAATCGGTTCTCCTTCACCAAAACAACCAACCTTAGTTTTAAGTATTAGTTTAAGTTTAATTTTAAGTTATAGCTTGTATTAAGCCGAATAAATGGAGGCTTTCGCCCCCACCAAAATTAAAAATTAAAAATTATTCTTCTGCTGCTGCTGCTGTTGATGTTGTTGCTGCTGTTGCTGTTGTTGTTGTTTCTGCTGCTGCTGTTGTTTCTGCTGCTGTTGTTTCTGCTGCTGCTGTTTTGTTTGCTGCTGCTGGTTTTGTTGTTGGGAGCTCGCTGCTTCCAATTGCTCCCTCTGCCTGTGTGCTTTTTGTTTTTGCTTAATAGCAAGCACTTTTTCTTGCAGCTTTTGTATGCTGCTGTTTTTGTCGTTGATTTCTTCATCCTCATCTTCCGACTCGGATGCCGCTAGAGAGGCAAAGTTGTTATTGCCCCCCTCATAATGGATCACAACAGCCGTTAAAACGGCATTTATTTTCTTTTTATTAAGATTAGGAGGGGTTTTCAGACTCCTCCTCCTTTTAATGGCTTTCGCCACGCCACCGGCAACACTATTGTTGCCTATTCCCACTCCCGTTATGGGAAGAGCAGAGCGCTCTCCACCATCCATCACGTGATTTGTTTATTTACTTTTTTGTCAAAAAACACTTTGAGGGAAAAAAAAATATAAAAAAAGTTCCAAGTTTGGGCCTGGACTCGAACCCGTGTCCTACTTTCCAATGACCGACGCCGCTAATCGCACGACTACCGAGCCAATAAAGTAAATATCAACTAATTGTGTTGAGGAGGAAACTGTTTCATTATTTTACTTTATGTTAAGCCGAAGCACGTCTATTCTCTGCTGAGATCTGCGAACGACTGATAAAACTAGTGATATATGAGAGGGTGACATTCGCGCAAAGAATAAACCCCTATTCCAAAAGGAAGCAGTGGCCGAGATTGATGGAAAAAACTATAGTTACAACTTCCGGACGCAGAGTTCACAAAAGTTATGTTAAAAACACACCAAGCGCGTAAAATGGTTTTTTAAAATAATAAAAAAAAAACAATATTTTAATGCCCTAACATTTGTATTAAGCTAGCATATGACTTGATGGTCCCAGCGACACAGCACAACACCTTTAGTTTTATTCAAAATATTCACTTTTTCAAACTTGTTTCCTTAACCACAGCCCATAGCTACCAGATATTTAATTATTGTATCAATCGCCAGTCGTCACGATAAAGGAAGGCAAAGGCTAGATCAGTGACGGGCACTTCAAGCTAGTGCATCTGATCAACTTAGCACAATTCGATCACTTGATATCAATTTAGAAACTTTCAGTGAAAAAAATTAGTGAAAGGGTAATCCTACTCCAAGTGAGAAAAGGCCGGAATGTAAGGTCCATCGCTTGGATAGGGTTGGCCCGATTTAGCAGAATGGACCAAAGTCCTTTTAAGTGAGCAGCAGTTCAGCAGAAGAATGTAAGAACGAAATCCAGGCATCAAATGTTGGAAGTAACGAACAAGATATTTTGAACGAGATCTACTAGACTGCTACCCATGTTCTTTCGATGCCGATAGTAAAAAGCGAGGAGTACAACTTCTAACAAGAGCGTCAATCTCTAATGGTCTACAAACCGACATTGATTTCGACAGAATGCTAGTTAGCCATTAGAAGAGGTTTGGCATTACTGGAAAATGTCTTTCCATTAATAACCTCGTAATTTGTGAATGGAAGTCCTTGGAGAAACTAGGATAATACAGCTACGTGGCCATACGTTTGAAGGGAGGACACACGACATATATCTTCCGCTCGAACACAAAGAAAGTGATGGAATTCAAATGTAAAACCAACTGTCAAGGAACAATTCACGAACTCTCAATAATACTTACGTAATTCATCCAGACAACGAAGTGATCCAACTACGAGGCAAAACATTTTCGAGCTCCACGTATTCCCATGTCTAGATATTTTCACTGGTCCTAACTAACGCTACAAATCAGGTGCAAAAAATTGGCTCGGAGCGCGTCCACGGCATAAGTGTTAGAAACATAGAACGGCTAAGGAACATTACAAACTTTACCACGATCTCTTCCCTAATGGATGCATCAATTGTCCTATTGATGTTTGTCATACAATAAAACATATTGTATGAGGAAAAATTAACTTCCACCCTGACATAGGACTTCATCGAGTTGAAAAACCCTCGAAAACGCAAGCTTGATAATCGACGTCTAACGTCACATATAGTCAACCTCCAAAGGAGGAGGCGGAGTTGATTCAGTTGTTCAGGTGCGAACTTGTTCACACAACGCCTATGTATTGAAATCCAATTGCATCACCGGATACACGCGCGTGGATAGAATCTATGAGGTGGCAGATTAGATGGTTGGAACAGCGTCCTCATGGGGAAGCGAATTAGCTTTAAGGTTAGTCTTAATTTAAATTAATTTAATGAATTAAATTATAACTTGAATTCATTTATTGTATTTGTAAGCCGGACTGTTGGGGAGAAACAGAAGTCTCTCCGTTCACGCTTTAATTCTTGAAGAAACAAATTATTAACTTTTAACACAACCCACATTTCTCCACTAATAAACATTAATATAACAACAAACATTACAATTGAAGCTCTAAATATAAACAAATTTAATCATTTTTAATTCTATCAACGGGAAAGAGCAGACATCTTTGGATAAGACGCCACATTTAGAGATGCCTACATCCTCTTAATTCTGGTATCCTTAGTATTAAAAATAGTTTCAAACTTCATATACAGAATTCGGTTAAATTAAATTGAATTTTAATGGGCTTAAAAATTTACAAGTTACGTTATTTTTTCTGCAAAGATTAGCTATTGTTTTGTAACTACCAAGTACCTGTACGTTAACACATTCTTGAGAACAATCGAGCATTCGTCATCGTCTTGAACTAGCATGTGGTTTTGGTTCTTCTGTAGTTCTAAGTCATGAACTTTTATTTCTAATTTATGTTTAAAAATATGCAGTAAACGAATGTGCATCACTTTTAAGCCCTAATAAGAACACCATTATAATGACACCATGACATGACTGTGTTGAATTTGTTCTGCATGATTTTTTCAGCAGAAAAAATTTACTGATTTACTAAAAACGCCGTATCATCTGAGTAGGCAAACATAGTCCTTTTCCTGACCACTGGCGTGTCATTCATATAGATAATAAAAAGTGAAAGACCTTGAGGATTTTTCGTAGCTAAGGCAGTTTTTTATTTTTATTTTCAAATAATCCTCAAACCGTAGTTGTAACCCTCCTCTTATGACTATTTTTTCCAACTGCCTTAGAATGTTTTCATGGTACTTACTGTCACTGTCACTGTCACTGTTGATTGATCAAAACTGGAGCCAATACGCTTGCATTATAGTTTAAACCGTTTGGCCCTGTAGCATCTTTAGCAGCCGACTTCTTTTCCTTTAATGAAGGAATTGTTTTGAATATTTCGTCCATACTAACTTCACACAAAAACATTAAATGCTAAACCTTGCCTGATGGACAAGTAATAGGACTTGTGTTTACAAACATTTATAGTTTTTTTGACATCGGTGAGTAGTTTAGCTGCAAACTATTATTAGCTAAACCATGAAAATTGTCGATTGAAACGTTTTTCATTGGAGCATCATCTAGAATACTAAAAATAGTATTTACTAGATATTTTCCTAGTTTCTCTAGGGTTTGCTTTTTACTTTCAAAATTTGCTCCTTGTAGTATGCGATGTAATAATGCGAAAAATTGAATTCATATACTACTGATTTTATTTCAGTGTACTTCGTTGGAACTAGACAGTGATCTATAAGTGTCTCCGTACCTCTCGAGGCATCCACATGCGTAACTGACTTGATCGTATTGACAAGACCTTTCACTGCTATTATTGTTAGGTAGTTATATACTATTTGACTATATAAATCTTCTGTTTTTATATTAATATCAGAAAAAAACTTTCTGCCTGCCCAAACGAAAACGGCATGAAATGACTTGAGTAACTTATTCCTTATGAAATGTATTCTTTGTGTGACATGCGTCGAATAACTATAGGGTTTTCTAATAACGACTTGACAGCTTTTTTTTTAAATAAAAGGCAAACCAGTTGAGATATTTCAAAAACTTTATTATTGGCTTGAATTACAATCAAAACATTTATAAATGGAACTCGACTTCTTTCATATGGCCACCGCTGGCACGTTTGCAACTGTCGATTCGTTAGACGCAATTTTCAACGACTCGGCCACACATGTCGGCCGAAACGGCCGCTATTTCGAGTTTAACATTGGCTCTGAGCTCTTCCAACGTCGTCGGCGTGTTGGCATAAACCAATAACTTAACGTAGCCCCACAGAAAATAGTCAAACGGCGTTAAATCGCACGAACGACTGGCCCATGTCTTGAGATAAAACGCTCACCATACTTATTCTTCAATAAATCGATTGTAGCGTGTGCTGTGTGGCTTGTGGCACCATCCTGTTAAAAACACATGTTGTCCAAGTCCATATCTTCCGATTCGGGCCAAAAATAATCGGTGATCATGGCGCGATAACGCTGACCATTCACAGTAACGTATCGTCGACGAAAAAATATGGCCCAATAACGCCATCGGCATGCAAATGCGTTAAATCGCACGAACGAGGCAGCCAATCGACTGGCCTATGTCTTGAGATAACACGCTCAACATACTTACACTTCAATAAATCGATTGTAGCGTGTGATATGTGGCTTGTGGCACCATCCTGTTAAAACCACATGTCGTCCAGCGATAACGCTGACCATTCATATTAACGAATCGATCGTTATAGTCGACGAAAAAATATGGCTCAATAACGCTTCCGGCATGCAAACCACACCAAACAGTTATTTTTTGTGGATGAAGTGGTGATTCATGAAGCACATGTGCGTTTTCACCCGACCAATAACGCATATTTTGCTTATTGACGAACCCATTGAGCCAAAAATGAGCTTCGTTACTGAAGATGATTTTGCGACTCCAAATATCTGTAGAAAATTTTTATAATTTGCAGACGTTGCTCGTTAGTGTACTTTACCACGATGAAAATGTTTGAAATGTTGACAAATTCAGAGTTGTCAATTCCCTATTGGAAAATCCTATATTTGCACTGGTATTCTGGAAGTCGTAACAGAATATCTTAAAAAAGAAATATCATACCGTTTTGAGGGAGTAGAAGCCAACACCAATTTGGCGCTCTGCACAATTTTAGACCCACGGTACAAAATGACTATGTTCATTAATGAAGAGTCTGCAAAGATATTTATTGAAAAGTGTAATATAGTCGCAACATCTGTTCCAAGTGAGAGAATATTTTCGAAGGCCGGTTATACAATTACAGATAGAAGAACCAGACTTTTTGCTAGCAAAGCCGAACAATTGGAACAATATAAAGCATATGTTTCAAGTTTGAAGGCGCCACGCTGTTTAGTATTTGTTTGGCAGCCATCAATAGTAGAAGTTGTCAGTGAATTTGTGAAAATGGAGAAAATTGGTCATCGTTATGTGATACAATACTTTTATTTGAAGGGCCTCAGCCCAACCCATATAAAAGCTGAACTGGATTCTAGTCTGGGAGAGTCTGCTCCTTCGTTTACAACAGTAAAATTTTGGGTTGCAGAGTTTAAACGAGGCCGTAAGAGCTGCCAAGACGAGCATCGCAGTGGTCGACTAAATAAGGTGACGACTCCAGACTCATGTCTATATGAAAATATGGACATGAGAAAGCTGTGTGCAAGATGGGTGCCGCGTTTGCTTACACTTGAGCAAAAATAGTATCGTGAAGATGTTTCAATTGAGTGTTTAGCGAAGTTACACAGCAACAAAGCAGAATTTTTGCGCCGTTTCATAACAATGGATGAAACATGGGTCCATCACTTTACACCCGAGACAAAAAGAAAGAACAATCAAAACAATGGATTCAAAATGGAGAACCGGCTCCAAAGAAGGCGAAGATCGTTTTATCTGCAGACATGGCTACCTTTTTTTTGAGATGCGCGTGGGATAATTTTCATTGACTATCTTGAATAAGAAAAAACCATCAAAGGCCAGTATTATGCGAACTTATTGCAACGTTTAAGCGAAGAAATCAAGCTAAAACGGTCGCATTTGGCTAAGAAAATGCAGCAGCTCACAAATCCGTTATTGCAATGGCCAAAATTAATGAATTAAAGTTTGAATTGCTACCTCGGAGTCAATAGTTTGTTGGCCGCTTCCAGTTTTCTGTTTTCAATTTTCAAAATACAAAAAATATAAACACTACACTAATGAGGGTGGCCGTGGTGTATTGGTATATGCATACACTCCTCAAGCAGAGTCTCGTAGGTTCGAATCCCGTGCGAAGCAAATATCTAAAAAAGTCTTTTCGTAGAATTAGTATGTAGTTATATGAAAATCCCGTCGCCGTCAACTCTGACATGAAGGCATAACATTGATGTTGGAGTGGTTGCTGGCTGGGCTAAATGTAACGAACTAACAACTAGCACGTACTGAGACCCATTAGTTGAGGATGCACTTGCTCGTCCCGTCCAGTTTGACAACCATCTCTGGGAAAAATATCAAAACCTAATACACCTGAGTTTCAAACTACTACACCACCCGCCCGCGCTCTGGAGAAAAGCCAGTAAAAGAGTATTCATATCCCGCGCGCGCGGGATTATAAAAAAAGAAAAAAATTAATATGTTTTCTACTTACTGAAAATGTGTAGGGATGATTTGATCAGTTTGTACAATACAGTCGACCATAAATTAATAAATGTTAGGTTTAACTTAGAGTGCCCATATGGGGTCAGTAAGTTGGAACAAATTAAGCTAATCTAAGCTTTTTTTTTTTTTTTGTCTTCGTATGCAAGAATTAAATAATTAACGGAAATAAAAATGCATTTAAACTAAAAAAAAAACAACAGTCGACCATTAATGATTTAACTTGTGTACCGCAGACTACCATGGAGGCATCAGTTTGCGTAGAGCAATCACACTTGTTTGATAGAAATTAATTCTCTGTGGAAACTTCTAGATCTATGTTCTCGTTGCCATGCACAATTAGTCCACCTCTGAAAAAAAAAACACGAGTGTTATTAGTGTAAATAACGGTTATAGTAATTGTTCTTCAAATACCTTGGGATCAAAAGTCTATTTCAAATCCGCAAATCCCTCTGGGCTCGTCACTTCTTCAACCTTTTGCAATGGTAACAAAAGTGAATGAACAACATCTTCTTTAATTTTAGTTGTTTTCAGAACTACTCGTACATGCCATGTGCGATTTTTGTACTTTCATTAGACGAAATGAAAGTCAAATAGAAAATTGTCTACGACAAACGGAACGATGAAACTCTAATAGCTGCGAAATACGCCCAAGTGGCGGTGATAAGGGGATTGATTGGCAATTAGAAACAACCAATTTTCTACGATTTTGACCAACGGATGACCAAAGAAATGCTGTTTAGTACTATTCACCAACTACTATTAATTAATGTGGTTTTAAAGTGTGTGCAATATGTCTGTGATCTCGGGGGAACAAATCAAGGTTTGCTGCTTGAACTTGAAATCACGGTTACAAAATCGTTTTTTTAAAACCAAACCGACGAATCAAGAAATGTAACTTATGGGCTGAAAAGTCCGTTCTAAGAGAGGGCACCACTTGAATTAAATCCATACCATTTTCAGTTAGTACCAACCTTCAGATGCTTGTATAAATTTGACAGCTGTCGGACGATTAATTCTTGAGATATAGCGTTGTGAGTGAAGCAACTTTTGTTATTGTGACAAAAAAATCGTGTTTTGATTTATTTCCATTTAGCCGATGCAAAGAAATGGCTTAATAAGTGTTACCAGGACTCTGCACCAGCCGAACGAACCACTCGCAAGTGGATTGAAAAATTTAAAAGTGGTCATACAAGCACCAAAGATGATGCACGCAGTAGACGTCCAAAAGAGGCTGTTTCAGATGAAAACATGAAAAAAGTCCACAAAATGATTACGATTGATCGTAAAGTGAAGTTGATCGAGATAGCTGAGGCTCTGAAGATATCAAAAGAGCGTATTGGATATATCATACATGAATATTTGGACATGCGAAAGCTCTGTTCAAAGTGGGTGCCGCGTTTACTTAATCCCTTAAAAAACATACCTTCCGAAAGAAAAGTGAAAGAAATTTTCTTCTGTTCACGTACGTACTTTAGAATTAAACACCTAAATAATACAATAGAAGACAAATGAAAAGAAAAATGATAAAAACAATATTGTAATATACTCGTAGTAAAGTTAAGCTAGTCTACATATTTTGAATTTGTGATATTTTTTTGTAAACATAGATTAATTTTTATATTAACTTATGTTCTAATAAATTATATCCTTACATATGTGTCCAAGAAATGGAATTCGTCTTTTTGTTATATTTTTTCATTAAACACATATTAAATTTGTTTCCAGATACCCCGACACCAAGTCGCAGATGATTGTTGTTTTAGAATCGCTATTAATCAATATTTATCATTATAAATGAACAAGTTTCCATAAGAAATTCGAACTCAAGCAATTATTAACGTACAGCATGTGTAAACAAAAATGGATCACTTTCGGCAGCCATCTTGGATTTTTCGGTATTTACTTATAAATAATAATATTACCTTATTATCTGTACTGTAGTTCGTCATATCTCTGGCTTTTTAGAAAACATGGAATTGTTTTTTCATTTCGAAAATTTTTAACTGGACGGGAATTCTTGTGGCAAAATTTTTAATGGGTCGTCCGGTGTATGTGTAAATTCCTGGTTAATAATGAAAGCTGGTTTGATCCTTTCGATGAAAACATTGTCAAGTTTATTGTTGATAAATACTTTGAATAATTTTGTGTTCGTAGTTCGACTTTTCGTTGTATGGGGGGAGGGGATGGTGTTAAAGATGGGCAAACTGTATCGTTACTTACTTTGCTTTGGGTATTTCTGGAAAAACGAAAATCTTGTTTTGTGTTGGTTTACTGACTCTGTAGGTTGGAGTTTATGCATAGTGCTGATTGAATTTCGTACAAATTCTGATTGTGGAGTATGATTGGATGTTACAAACTTATATACTTATATACCCTCTTGTAGTTGAGGGTAGTTCTAAAAGTTGGGTATTGAATCCAAGTCTAGTTTGAAAGTTGAACAAAGATTTAAAAGGATCATTGGCAGCTGTCTTGACAAATTTGCTGAAATTGTGCACTAGATTGCTGTTGTAATGGTCCAATGGAATCGTTCTATGATGCCATTAGCTCGTGGATGGTAGGTGTTTGTGAGAAGGTGATTGATGCCTAACGCGCGAGAAAGTTCGTAGAACAAGCACGACTCGAACTGTCGCCATTGATCGGTGGTAATACGCAGTAGAATACTAAAGCGCTTGATCCACCCTTCAATTATGGCAAATGCTACGGTTTCTGCATTTGTGTGCGCGACCAGAATAGCCTATGCCATCTAGAAAAATGATCAGTGATCGTTACGCAGTATCTGTATCCATTTGATGGTGTTAATGGGCCCACTAGGTTGGGGTAATATGTTTGAATCTCTGGGAAGGCAAAGGAAACCTGGTTAGTGTTGATGAGACATGTCTACTCACCTTTCCCCGTTCCCGTGGGACACAGTGTTTTACGAATCTGGCAATGTCGTTGTCCATCTTACTTCAAACGAAACGTTATTTGATGAGATGTGATGTCGCCTTTTTTCTGGATGTGAAATATTGTGATATTTGGCTATGATCTGCGAACGACGAGTGGTTGAAATGAATGGTCTTATTGTAGGTCCCGGAATGTCGCATACAATTTTAGAATTGCATTAAGGAAGCTCAATCTCTTTCAGTTCAAGTGATGTGCTTGATTTGAGCAGCTCTTGAAGATCTTCACAAAGACTTTTGTTTTTTGGCGGGAAATTCGTTATCGATTGCTGCATCCGTGGTGATGTACACTTCGTTAATACGTGAAAGAGTATCAGCTGTGATATTGTGTATTTTGAGTGTGAAAATTAATTTGGTCGAAAATTGGGTTATAAAATCGACGTGTCGAATCTGTCTCGGTGATGCGTTGTCATTTTTGCGTGGCTTGTGGCCGTGGCGATAGTGAAATCTCGGCTTTCAAGTTTATATAAAAAGTGTTTGATGGACGTATATATGGTATTGCAAGAAGCTCGCGATCATACTTACTATACCTAAAGTGTGCATTGCTAAATTTCCTGAAGAAGAACGATAATGGTTGATGTGTGTTGTCAACTGTTGTAGCTTAAGGCTTCAAGATAAATTTTATTTAATAATCTCCTAATTACTAATGACAATGTATTTCTCTGTTCGATTCTAATTTATACACGTAGGAAACTCGGGAAGACCATCTTATGTTCGCACCCAATTTTCCGTCATGTATTTGACACGTTCATTTCACAGGTTGTCCTTGACATTGACAAATTCCTGGAAAACAGGGTGTATCAATTACTCCTTGGTTTAATTTGGAGCAAACCTAACTTTCTTGTTTCGAAGACGCTCTGATCTCCTAGGCGTCGATGCTGAAACCTGGGTATCTAGTATTACTGTTTGATTTTCTTCCGATGTATTTAAATCAACAGTTGGTGGGCTGGTATCTGGGTAGACAAAAACGTCCGTTTCATCAAAATCATCCTGCTGCAAGTTCCGGTTTGATGAATTCTGTGTAGGAGTAGAAACGTTTTTAGGAAGGCAATCATTATTACCATCATTCGAGGTGGCCGTAGTGTAGTGGTATATGCATAGGCTCTTCAGGCAGAGGGTCGCGGGGTCAAATCTCGTGCAAGGCAGTTCTCTGAAAAAGTCTTTTTATAGAATTTGTATGTAGGTATATGAAAATCCCGTCGGCATCAACTCTGACATGAAGACATAACACTGATGTTGGATTGGTTGCTGGTTGGGCTAAATATAACGAACTAACAACTAGCACGTACTAATTCCCACTGGTTGAGGATGCACTGGCTCATCCCGTCCAGTTTGACAACCACCTCTAGAAAAAATATCGAAACCAAACACACCTGAGTTTCAAACTACTACACCACCCGCCCGCGCCCTGGAAAAAAGCCAGTAAAAGGGTATTCATATTCTCTTGGTTCGCGCGCGGTATTATAAAAAAAAATTGCCTGTCTTAAGTCAATGATTTTTTCCGGCAAAAACTAATCTTACAGGCTCAGATATGATTTTGGTGATGTCGCCAACTCTCTGCATCCGTTTGAATAAGATACAACCGTGTTCCCAAAGCTTTCTCGATTCGACCGGTTGTCCACTTCTTTCTGCCCAGGTATTTTCGTACGAAAACTGGTTGTCCAATGCAAAACTTCGGCCTGTTTGCCTCGTTGGCAATGGCTTTCTTCGGTTCGGAAATAATGGCGCAGAGTAACGTCCTATGCTGATGGCCTTTTAATATTTTACTTGGAGACGTGCCTTCTTCATTCGGAGTGGTGCGAAAGGTGGATAAGAATGTAGTTAGCGCATCGTTGTCCTTCTGTTTGCTCTCCATGATTTTAAGAAAAGCGGCAAGACCATTTGACTCAGAGTGGAACAGCGCTGATGTCATGTGCCTGATGAAATGGTCTCGACAGAACTGTTGGAACTCCTTGAATGGGAATTAAGCACCATTGTCGACACAATCGTCTTTGGAAGGCCCTCTAATGCAAACATCGATCGCATGGCATTGATTGTAGCCTGGGAGGTGGTGGAGGACTTTCGAATCACGAATGGAAATTTCAATTTTGAATCCACCACGACTAACCACATATATTTTTGAAATGGCCCTGCGAAATCTATGTGAATGCGTTTCCATATTTCTACAGACGATTTCCAACTGGAGTACTCTCTGGGTGAGCGATTGGCATTAAGCTGGCAAGCAGAGCACCTAGCGTCATCATGACCTTCGGGTCATCTCTTTCATACGAGTGGCCCTCGTGTAGATGAATTAGGACCTTATGTTGTAGGAGAGCTGGAATGAAGACTCTCATACTTTCGCCGTGAGAGGGAAGAACGTTAGAAGACTCACTAAGCCAAAGCCTTCTACAAAAATAAGGTAACAAATGACTTTCAGCAATATGAAAGCGATTTGGCCACCCATTCTGCACGTATTCCATAAATCTGAAAAGATGCATATCTTGTTGTGAACGCTTGACAATGAGCTCTGCATTAATAGGGAAATCTTGAACTGTTTCATCACCTAAGTGATGGCACGCTTCCTCGGATTGGTCAAATTCTATGTCGGGACCCTTCGGTGAACGTGACAAACAGTTAGTATTTTCGTGTTGCTTAGTAAGTCGGTAACGTATGGTCTAAGTGTAGCTCATTAAAAATAGTGCGTAATGCTGAAGCCGTTGAATTGTCATGTGCGGCAATTTCTTGCAAGGGCTAAAGATTAATACCAGTGGTTGATGATCAGTTATAAGATCAAACTGATGGTTATACAAATACTGTTGAAACTTCCTGACACCAAATACAATTGAAAGTGCCTCTTTCTCAATTTGAATATACCGTCTTTGCGTCGCATCTAATATCTTCGACGCGAACGCAATCGGCTTCTCTGTTCCATCGGTTTACACGTGAGAGATGACTGCCCCGACGCCAAAGTGATCGGTAAATCATCATGGATTAGTGCATGAAACTAGGGAAATTTTACTCTTAAAAAGATCGAACGACTTCTATTGCTCTTCTTCCCACTTAAAATTTTCGTTTTTTGCCCGCAGCTTACTCAGTGTGTATGCTAATTGCGCGAAGTTATCAATGAACTTGTAGTAGTTCAGCTTCCCAATAAACGCTTCAAGTGGTTTTAAATCATTCGGTGTAGGCAACTCAACGATGGCCTCAGATGGGCCTATACCCTTCCCGTCAATAATGTGGTCCACACCAACGCAAGCCGTGATGCTCAAGCCGCTCTAATAACATTTTGAGGTTATTCAAATTATCTTCATTTGTTCGCCCAGATACGATTACATTATCTCAGTACGACACGTAGAAATCCAAGTCAATAGTGACCTGCTCCATGTAACGTTGAAAAATACCGGTGGCGCTGGATATTCCAAATGGTAACCTTTGGTGAGTGAGAAAAAGTTCAAACTTGATACACAGACCTTTTTTTAACTCTTCGTTCAAGGGAATCAGTAGGTAGGCATCTGACAGATGGATCTTGATGAAATAGCGACCACCTTGCAACTTGTGGAACAATTCCTGGATTCGGTATACTGGATAGCGATCTATCACCAAATTCTGATTTACGGTGATTTTGAAATCACCACATATGTGCAATGTTCCATATCACAACAACAATGGGTGCTGCCCATTGGCTTGTTTCAACGGGGCATAATATGCCTAACTGGAGCAAACGTTGAAACCCACGATGGACGGCTTCCTTCTGAACGAAAGGTACGGGGCGATGTTTGAAATATTTGGGTTGACTGTCTGGTTTCAAGGTGAGGTGTGCCATATAAACTTTACTACGACCCAAATCAGGGTTAAAAAACGATTAGTGCTTCCTACACAGTGACAACGAATTAAGGTTATTGTATCCATTACGACCGTCTATAGAACATATGGCCAGCTGGAAAGTTAAAGGCCGCTCATTAACGTGTAGCAACACAAAAATCTTTTTTTAATTTTCCGTCATGTATTTAACAAGTTCATTTGACAGGTTGTTCTTGACTTTGACAAATTCCTGCAAACAGGGTTTATCATTAACGATTTCATGTATCGCGGCTCCCATAGTTGTGTGACTTGCATCCGTAAGCAGGATGATATTTGCTTCGGGAGCTGACTGTGAGTGTGGAAGTAAACGATGGATTCTTCAGACCAGAAAATTGGTGTCCTGTCGTTCTTTTTGTTACCGTTTATTAGCGCTGTCAGTGGTTGTTGTTTTTCTTTGGCACGAGAATTGCGCATAGCAAAACATAGTTTAAGCTCACATGGTAGCTTAAGAAGCGAGGAATCCTTGATGTTCTTAACTTTGTCTAATTTAGTTTGATGCCGTTGGATTTGATGAGGTGTTATAAGAACTCGATTTGGGACTGTCCAAAAATACATGATTAGGTTGAAGTTTTTAAATCTTTCAAAAACCATGCGGATGTGAAGCTCGTGTTAATTTGGTGTTTCGGATGCAGTGCAAATATCGTCCAAATAGCAAAATACGTTGCTAAATCCTCGTTATACTTGATACATTTGTTGTTGAAACGTCTGTTCTGCATTGTGCAGTCCGAATGGTATTTGCACAACTTCAAAGAAGCCAAACGGTGTCGTAATAGCAGTTTTTAGAATGTCGCAAACCTCCATAACAATTTGGTGGTAGCTACGGATTAATAATAAAAATCTACTCAAAAGGACGAGGAAGTCTAAGATCTAATGTAGGTATGTCCGAATGTATCTATTGATAAGTTGTTAACGGCGAATAATTTGGATAGCGTTTTTTTTCGCCATTTTGCGTTGATGTTGTTGCATGATTGTTTAATGAGCTTCGTCTTGAATGAGGTTGTGAGTAAGATCCTCCACTTTGTTTTAGTTTGACTTCTATTTGTATGAGTGTGTTCGATTTGTGTGATACGTTTCTCAAAATATTTTTTTTTTTTTTTTTTTTTCGTTATCTTTCAATATTTTTGTGCTGGTGATGTTAAACGGTCTCGACACAACGGCGTCTACGAACTGCATATATGATTTCGTCTGCGATAGATGCAAACTATTTCAAGGTAATGCCTATATTTCCCTTCACTACTCCCACGATTACTGCTCTTGCGGAGACTGGAAGGCGTTGAATCTAGAAATCTTTTATGAGGTGTTAGTCACGGTAACAACTATACGCTGCAGTTGCGTAATCATGTGTTTTGGTTTTTTGTCTCCCAATTGAGTTCCTGTCGTGTGTTGTTAGAATCTGAACATAGGAGAAGCGGAAAATTTCTTACCTAAACCGTGAATGTGAAAAAACATTTCCAGGCGTATGAACCGCAATTCAATATTCGTAATTGAATATCCTTAGAGTTGTAGTATTTGGATTCGCGATGCAAAATTACAGATACCAGATGTAGATGCCTATGCTTGATCTTCCTCCATTGCGTTATTATTCGGCGCATCGTTGGCATCATCGAACTCGCTAATAGAAAATATACCTTGAACAAGGTATAGGGGATTTTATTCAATTACGGTTTCACTCCCGAACATCACAAAAAGAAGTGACTTTATAAAGTTAAATTTAAAATAAAATTTACAAGCTGATAACATTGCAAAACTAAAAATATCGATTATTACCAAACTATTGTTAAATCTATATTTAAATGACAAATGGCGCTTTTGGGCCATAGTTGGCATATATTTATTAAATGAATGAATATTGTGAAACCTTTTTTTTAATTTTTTTTATTTAAGCTAAGACTTTATAAGAAGCTAAGACTACAACTTGCTGGGGAGGCATATTAACAAGCCAGCGGCTTGTTGGGGAAGTATGGGAAGACTGCTTGTTCTTTGGATGGCAACTATAATAGACAATTTTATTATTCTAATTCAAAAACAAGAGCCAAGCAACCTGCTACACAACCAATAAGGCATTCCAAAGGAGGAAAATTTATAATATGAGGATGCATATCTTATTGTGGTGTGGGATCACTTGTGCAGTTTTCCGACCATATGACACAGTCACATTATTTAGGGATACTAAATGATGTTGCACTGGTGATCGGCTCAATATTCATTGGGAGCGATTTTATCCTTCAACATGATAATGCAATCATTCACATGAAATGGAACATCAAAATGTTTTTAACAGAAGTAAGACAAGAAGCTTTGAAATGGCCTCAGCAAAGCCCTGAATTGAATGACATTGAAAATGTTTGGCATCTTATGAAATCCAAAATTCCACAAAATATTGGAAGATCTGCAGATGAAACGTGGAAAGATTATATAGAAGCTTGGAGTTCCGTTGATAGACGCCAAGACGCCCAGCATAAGTTATTGATTCAAATGGAGGAAACACATCTTTTAGGTAATACATAGGTAATCTATTGCTTTTAATATAAAAACATTTTCCATTTTCGGCTTTCAGAAATGTAAGCAGAAGTAAATTACCCTTGTGCAAATAATTTTGCCTGTGTTTAGTGATGTAACATTAATTTTGCCACTTTCTCATGATTTTTGCCGTTATTGTTTGAAATTTTATTTTGTTTTTTCCTAACTGTTTCAAAAAGACTTCGTAGATTAATAATAAGCAACAACGTAAATGATATATTGCATTTTGTAAAAGTTGTGCAACTTTAATGCAGTGATATGGTGTAAATATTTCATTGTGCATTGTGCTTTATAGTAGTCGACATTATAGTTTGTTTTACAAAACGTTAATTATTAAATTCAAATGTTCGCAGTTACTACATACATAGGTACATATGTCGAACGCCACATGACTCCTCTTCTAGTCAGGATATACATACTTGCATTTAAAGTGATAAACATTCGTTTCGTTTTCCTTAGGAAAAAAGAAATGACAATAAACTATTTTTCTTCCAAATATATGCTCATATGAGCACTGTTATCGGTTTATGCAGAGATAACTGTTGTGTAATGCAATCAAACTACTTTTGCATACAAAATTGTACATTTCAAAAGGCCTGTGCGCTTCATAGATGACAGACTTCCCAGATTTTGGCCGTTCTAGAAACTTCCTTCGATTGCCTCTAACCATGTGACCCTGTCTGTGAACACGTGTCAACCTTTCCTCTCATTTTAAACCAAAGCATCATCCACATTTCATCCACATACTGAATTTTACTTGTATATGTAATATTTCTGGATTAAACTCCTTTTTTTAATTAAAATTTCTTAGAAAATACTTTAGTTCCCCATCAGGGAAAACAATACTGCCACTTTATTTTCTTTTGATGAAATCTTATACGGTTTTTTTTATAATTGAGTAGATTTAACTTTCTCCGAGTTCCGATTCACTCGCAAATCTATCACCTACCGCATGGTTATGGCTTATCAAGTTTTGTTGCTTGTTTTTTTTTTCTGTGGGTATCCGGTAAACAAATAATTAATTAATGTTGCAAAATAAATGCAACAGCTTTCTTAAATCTAGGTCTTCCTAAAAGGGTGTCTCGAACGCTTAAAGCCAGAATTAGCTTTCAAATTAATGAAGGGAATTGCGTTAAGTTTTAAGAGGTTAGGTCACTCTAGAGCCTGGAAGGGTCTACGGCCGTACCAACAGCTTCTGTAAATTTTGAATTATGATGATACACTATTTTTTTATTGTATATAACAACAGCTAGAAAAGTGCGTAGTATTTTTGTGATATATTCATATTTTGCCGAATGGCGCACTTCCAAAATCAGACTTGCAGTATTCGCAGAAAAATCGGCATTAAAGCAAATGAAATATGGCATATAAAAAAGTTATTTGTACTTATTTAAATAATATATTTTTAAAGATCTATTTAAAGCTTGAATTGAAATGGTTCTGCCAACTTGAAAAATGCAGTTTTATTATAAAGGCGTTTAAAATTTTAAGTTATAGAAAGTCATACCTGCCGGCCTTGTATTATACTTTAAAAAAACAAGTATTTCTAGATATTTTCGGGAACCGTTGCAAGCAATAAAAAAATCAATTTTTTGAAAGCCCTAGAGTGGCCTAACCTCTTAAAGTAGGTTCCGAGTCCAACGAAAAACTATCTTTTATCCTGTACAGATGTTAATTAAAATGCTAAATGTTAAATAAAATCACTTAAGATACTTTTAATTAATGACTAAATTTTTGCCAGCAAACGAGCACTACAAAGCTCGGAACAAGGTAGTTTCTTTTCTGATAGCGCAACTCGTGACTTTACAACTTAAAACTGATAAATGCTTGAAGTGCTGAGTATCTTCCACGGACAGCATCTGCTCCGTTTCTAGACTTATACGAATTCAGTGTTGTGACCTACATCTTATGATATAAATTTTGCTTTTATGAGTACTCGCATAGGACTCACCAATGGCATTCCATATTAAGCCAAATGCACTGGCTATTGTAAATATGTTTAAGGTCTTTCCTACCGTGTGAATTTTGAATTTAACATCCATTTAGGAATCATTGATATGCTGTGTGTGGATAGTTCCAAACCCGATGAAGTAGACAATAACAACCTCTTGCTCTATGTTTTCTTGTCCGCATGTGTTAACATATGCTTGATCCTGGTCTTGATTTGTGACCCTGGTCTGAGTCCCATTTTTGAAAATAGTAACAAAGGCAAGGAATTGACAAGAACAGCCCTGAGGATGTTCGATAAATAAGTGTTTAGATCATATGTTTGAAAATACAACTGTAATTCATCTCCCCACAATAGGTTTCGGTGGTCGGGATGACAGTGCCTTGTGACTTAATGTCCCATATTCATCTAAATGTGTTAAATCACCACCACCACTTTTTTCCTCTTCCTTTATCAAAAACCCGACATAATCAGGTAAACAATCGTCAATTAAACCGAATAAACAATTATGCTTTCATAGATTTTAACTTTATTTTAATCATCCCAGTACAATTCAAACCTATAAATATAGCATGTCTGTGTTGGTAGTACTTTCCTTAATCTACTCATTCCCAAGGACTTGGCAACAAGTATTAAATCGATTTTTAATGGTATCAAAGTGCTCACCTGCTTGTTATATATTTTTTAGAAGATTACGAACGGATATATGTATTTAAAGTTGAGTCTGGTAACTATTTTACATATATTAGCGAAATTTCAAGACTGTTGTTCATTTTTCCCAGCTCTCAAAAGCTCATCAGCTATACTATCGACTCCTGTAAATTGTTCATAAATTCTAGTTTTACCTTCACTTGGTAGCAGGTATTGTGGCCTCCGTTGAATGGTGCACCCTGTCTGTCAGGCGGAATACTCGTTATCTTCGCTGTATGTCTGATTGTGTCTACTACGGCCTAGAGTCATCCTTGCAGGCATCGGTGTCGGGTGTTATTGGCCCAGTACAACCTTTTCCATTCTGGTAAAATTCCCTAACCTCATTCCTAAAGTAACATTTGTGATCATATGCTCTTTCAAACATTTGCAATTTTTTTTTCAAATACAATAACATCCTTTATTAATTTCTCTAAAGAAAGAATTCTAATGAAATTTTCAATCAAAAGTATTACTTACTGTTTAATACTTAAAAGGAAACAAAGAAATTTAAAATATGTATTCTTGATACTTTTTAAAACATAAAAAAACGAGTTTATTCATTTTAAGGCTGTGCAAAACTATGCAAGTTTTTTTCGTTCATCAATATTTGGTCCAAAAACCATTGTTTTTAATAACTTCTGCACACCTTTTCGGCACGAAAGCAATAAGGGAGTTTATTAACTCACTGGGAATTTTTTCCACTCATCCTTTAAAGCTTCATAAAGAACCTTTCGCGAAGTAAAACGTTGCCCCTTTGTCCGCTATTTTAGCATTCCCCATAAGTTTTCGAATGGGTTTAAGTCGGGGGACTGTGAAGGCCAATCCAAAACATTTACTCCCCGATTCTTTAACGAACTTTGAGGTGCGCTTCGGGTCGTTGTCTTGTTGAAACCTCCATAGCAACGGCAACTCTTCCTCAGCGTATGGAAGCATGACTGTATCTGAGATGTCCTTATACACAAAGCGATCCATTATTCCATTTATTTGGTGTAAGGGACCACATGCTTGCGCCGAGAAGCATCCCCAAAGCATAACGGAACCGCCCCCATGCTTCAAAGTTGCGCGGATGTTTTCCCGATTTAACCGTGTACCTGGCTTTCGGCGAACGTAATCAATACCATCGGTAGATAAGATATTAAATTTGATCTCATCGCTAAATAAAACGGTTCTGCACTGTGTCAGGGACCAAGTTGAATATTTATGCGCAAATTGAAGTCTAAATAATAGGAAATTAGAAGCAGTTTTTTATCAAACAAAGAGACTACCTTTTTACGGTGTTTTAAAGTTAACAGAGGCTTCTTAACAACTCGGTATGCCCTCAAATTGCTTTCTATTGCACGTCTACGAACTGTGCTTGCATCGAATGATAAGTTGAGGTCCTTAACGATTGCAGTTGAAGACCGGAAAGGGTCTTGTCGGATAATTTTGATAATTTTTTTATCAGTTTGCATGTCTGTTTTTCGGCAACGACCACCAGAATGAAGCGTTGCAATTGATAAATTTTGTCGGAACTTTGTAATTATCCGGTAAACAGTCGATTTGTGAATCTTGAATCGTTTAGCTATCTTTCTTTGCTTCGATCAGTTTTTAAAAGCCTCAACTACCAGCTCCTTTGTTCGGGTATCGTACTTATTGCCAGCCATTTTTTTAACGCAAATTTAGTAAAAACTGAATAAAAAAAACCTGCCTATGAACATAATTTATTTGATAAAGAACACTATTTTACTGACCTGATCTTAATATCTTGGAAGTTAAAACAGAAAGGAGGGAAAAATAAAAAACTTGCATATGTTTTGCACAGCTGCATATTTGGCAAGCTAACATTTTTCCCTGGAATAACTAAACTAACTGTACTTTTTTCCGTTTTTATTGCTGAGACCTAAGAGTGTACTCTAAGTAACGGATTTATCTTTAAATTCTTACATATTATCCTTCTTTGTATAGTTAATCAAACAAAACGTCAAGAGAAAAAAAACTTACAAATGTATATGAGGCGCCACATCGTAGGTGAGTTGAAACTTGCGTACTTGCGTAGCGTCGTATTTGTGCTTCATTAGAGAATGCCCTGATACAGATTGTCACCCCTCGCTTAATTCTTGTGCCGGACAAAACCATTCATGTGTAGAATATTGTGTTAAAATTTCTTCCAAATAGGTAGTCCAATAGTTTCGAACATGAGACTACCCCGCATACAAATGTTAGCAAAGCTTTTTTTTTTTACCCGGACTGTTATATCAGCCTTATGGACCTCTATTATTTCTAGTAGGTGTTCAGGAGCAACAACGTGTTAAAGTTATTAAAACATTTTGTTTAAATCGTAGAAAAGCGAAATTGCGTGATCAACCACTCGAGGTGCAATGAATAATTTTTAATAATGGGTCTCTACTTAATCGCAGAAATTGAAGGGCGTATAAACAAATGTTTATCTACAACTGTTAAACAAAAGCTTGTCGGTATTCGGTGTGAAAAAAAAAACTTTTTATTGAAAATTCAGTTTTCGATGCGGTGTTAATACCGTATAAGGGAATTCAAGCAAATGAATTCATAGTATTTTAATTTTAAATATGTATAAATCAAAACTAAAATTCTAATTTCTTAATTACCCAATGTTGATTTTAATGGGAGTACATATACAGCGAGCAGTGGATCGTAAATATTTCCAGTAGTATTCCCTAACATTCCTCTGGCTGTTGAAAGCATAAAAAACATACAGTTGATGTATGTTGCATCAGAGCATAAAAAAAAGTACACTCTTTTAATGTAATATTTAAAGTAGAGCAAACCCCTTTTCTGGATATAATAGATTTTGCAGACTAGTCATTACAAAACACTTTCTCTACTCTTCTTATTTTTCGTTTGAGATCCATTAGAGTTCTGAAACATCGGTAGACCTGAGCAAAATAAAATCTAAAACCCGTTAAGGTTTAAAATATTTATTCTTACTTTATACATACTTTACCGCTTGAGTCCATCCGGCGTATTTACCATAAATTTTACGAAAATTATCCGCGATTTCTTCATACATTTTTGGAGTTACCGACTTTACTCCAACTAAGTGCGGCAGATATGAACTTTGAGCAATTTTAAATATATGTGTATCAATCGGCACAGATTCCAAGTGACCAAAGGCCATAAGACATATACAATCTGCAACTTTGAAACCAACCCCCGGCAGCGTAACTAATTCCATTCTTGCCTCTTTATAAGGTAGTTCTCTCAATTTGCTAAACCAATCATTTCCACCTAATACCTGCATTTTCTGCACACTCCTAGAGATGAATTTTGACCGGTACCCAAATTTTGCCTTCCGCATAGCACATTCTAGCTACATGCAATATAAAAGTGAAATAATATTTAGTTTGTTAGTTAATACTACGGAGTGCTTGTAAGATGACCTCATGTAGATTATCATACAAAGATGTCAAGGTAGGAAACGAATAATGGTCTTCTCCTTCCAAAGAACATATTTTATTGCCATATGTTGAACACAACCATTCGACCATAGAAGAGATTCTAAAATATTAAAAACAATTACTCAATATTTTCTAAACAATGCTCACAAATGATATTTTTTAATTAAATAAGCAAAACAGACCATATAAAATAAAGAAAATGTTAGTTTGGTACTCGTTGAAATCAGACTCTCATATAAAGCATTTACTCTGGTTCTTATTTAAGCAATTCAATAACTAGAATTTAAATCAAATTAAATCAAATATTTATGAAGTTTCTACTATGAAAAGATGTTTATTGTGTTTTATTATATTTAAAGAGTTAAATGTTGTGTTAAGGCAATAATGGTACAAATATTTCCATTTGTATATATATGAGAGGAGACTTACGATTTTTAGTCGATTTCAAACAGCGTGAAAGTAAAAGACTGTTTTAAAGGTAAACGATTTTAGTTTTAGAGACGTTTATGACAGCCCGTTTCCATGAGACAGATTTATGTCAGAAATAACATCTGACATCTGGTCTGCCAATACAAAATTTTAAGAATTATTATGTGAGTTATTAAGCTGGGAATGGAAATGGTAACATTGCACTTTGTATTGTGTGGGAATGAAGGTGGAAATGTGAATCAATTTATTATATTTATTATTTATAATGAATTTTTTATATTAATTTTATTATATTGTATTAATTTTAAAAGTGGCAACTTAGGACGTGCTGTTAACGACCGTGTATTTATATTGACACTTAAAACGAAAAAGGAATATAATATAAAAGGTTATACTTGGTGGGGTGAAAAGTAATCTCCTTGGGAATGAAAAAAAAAATTTTATTCAATATAGTCCCCTTTTAGTTTGATACACTTATTCCAGCGATTTTCCAACTTCTTAATCCCGTCCGAAAAGTAATTTTCCGGAAGGTCTGCAAAATACTCCTCCGTGGCGTCGATGATTTCCTCGCGTGAGCTGCATTTTTTATTGATGAGCCATCTTTTGCGGTTTGGGAAGAGATAATAGTCCGAGAGAGCCAAATCGGGCGAATAAAATAAAATAAATAAAATAATAAAATAAAATAAAATTGGAGCCGTAAGTCATTGATTTTAGCCGTCGTTGCGATGCACTTGTGCGCCGATGCATTGTCTTGCAAAAACAAAATTTTTTTTCGCTTCAAATGAGGCCGTTTTGCAGTGATTTCAGACTTCAATCGTTCCAATAATGCACAGTAATACTACCTTTTTCGATGTAGTCCACGAAGAATATTCCGTGACAATTCCAGAAAACTGACGCCATAACCTTTCCGACCCATCGAGCCTCCCTCGGCCGCTTCGGAGCACTCGTGCCGCATCTGTAACCGCATCAGAGGGCATGCGCTGCGGACTTGATCGGTAGTAGAGTTGCGGCCACCATGAAACTCTCGAAACCAATATCTGACGGTGTAATCTGACGGAGCATTAGCCCAATAATATTTATCTAACTTTTCTTTTGTTTCCTTCGCCGTTTTGCCTCTCAGAAAATAATGTTTTATAATAGAACGAAAATCGTTTTTTCCCATACTCAACATGATGCCAAACACGTCAAAAACAATCAGCTGTCAAAACAAAACTAAAGACAGTATCGCACTGAAATTTGTTATATCTGCCTAAATATGAACAGACTTCAAGGCACCATAACCTTTTTTGCAGAGTAGCAGATATATCTTACGCCAGTAATAACCGCGTCAAGATTCCACTTATGACTAACGGGTTAATTTAGTTTAAGTAAAAGAGAGGGTGGAATATATACCTAATACATGTCACTTCTCCCACTTAAATGAAAGTACCTACAACTAAGTTACTTAATAGGTTTAATATAAGCGTAGTATACTTAGACGAAACAATATATTATCAGTTCATTATGCTTAGTCAAATAAATAATTCATTTATTAAATGACTTGAATTAACTTTAGACGAATAATATTTATTTCTTAACATTCTTAGTTTGTTTAAGACGATTTGATCTTCGAACTGCAAATTCTGTGAACTTCATATCGCAGGATCTCCTTCTTTTCCTAGCAGGTTTAAATATAGATACAGGTTTTTCTTGATTCTTATTTAAAATAATATTTTTAGGTGCGAAGTCTAACACTTTAACATTGTCCCTACGTCTCAATTGAATAATTTTCGCAACATATGTACCCATCGATATTTGCTAAATATATGACATTTCCCACTCTACCTATTATTATGCCGGGCACCCACTTATAACTGAATTTACTCTTTTGTTTATAATAAACATTTTCTCCTTTACTAAACCTAACCTAACTGCTGTGCCGGTAGGCTTGTAAATGTTTATTTTATTTTAAATATTATTTTCTTTAATCCTAGGATTGATATCATCTAATAGTGTTTTTGTTTTGTGTTTAAATATCAAATCATTTGGGGATACTGACTTAATAGTACCTGGCATGGTACGATATTTGAGTAAAAATCGATCGACTATCTTTTGCAACGGAACTGTGTTGCTCGAGGTGCTCTCATGTAACTGTCTTTACTGCTCTCTCAGCTAACCCACTTTTAAGACATTTAATATTATTAGAATCACAAAATTTCAAGAATGCTTCAGAAGTGTAAGTGGGCCCATTATTTAACACTAAAGTGTTTGGTAGCCCATAATAGGAAAATATAGTCATCAACGTAATTATTAGACAAACCGCCGACGTGTTCCTCATTAGTTTAAAATCGATCCATCTGCTACCCACTAAAATTAGGAAATGCTTTTCTTTAAAGAAGAAAAAATCTAAATGGATCCTTTAAAAAAGGATTTTGATTCCGGCCAGGGCCTTTTATAAGTCAATTATGACTAGGTGGTCTGGGCCACCTAGTTTTGCTTAATTGTTTAACTTCCTGGAGCGTTGTGTTCTTTACTGTTTTCTGCCCAACAATTTCCATGTTTATGTGATCCCTCATAAATGTCTGCAATCTATTTACTGTTATATTCTATAACCCCTTAGGACTACGAAGAGGCAATCTAATATAGACATTTATTTTAAGGTATATTGATACATACTTAGAAATATAGCCCATCTTTGTATTCTAGCCGCTGCAGCGGAGGAAAAGGACTTCGTAGGACTAAACATTTCCTTCAATGGCTGAGCATCCGAAATCGTAAACTTTTTCCCATACATGTATTTGGGAAACTTTTTGACACTGAACACAATCGCTAAAGCTTCTCTTTGAAGCTTCTATCTATCACATGCAATAGTATATCTCCCACCCCATATGGGCTGCCAACACAGTGCAGGACAATCTCATCATTTGGATCGTAGTGAACAAGTAAATTATTTTCTAATAAAAGTTCCTTACTAGGCTTAAATGCAATATCACACTTATTTGACCACACAAATCTGACATTTTTCTTTATAAGGTCATATAATACCTTGAGTTCCGACGATAAATTAGGAATGAATTTGGAATAGTAATTAATAAGCCCCAAGTATGATCTTAACTGCTTCAAATCTAGGAGAAAGAGATTCTTGAGTCTACCTTTTCGGGATTGGGATTAACCCTTTGTAGCCCAAAATCATAAAAAAGTACATTATGTTGGTAATGAGATAAGTTAAGGCATATAAGAAAACACGTATTTCTCAAAAATTAGAAAATAAGTATTATTAACCATTTATTCAACATTTTAGGGAGTGTGATATTACTGTAACATCGAGTTTAACGTAGACAAAAAAAGCTAATATGCTGTGTGGAAGTATCTGAAACAGTTATTTTGTTTGTTGTAGCATAATGCTTCACCGCATTTTTCGCAAACTGTTTGTGAGACGCCAGTGCACTTCGGAAGCTTGCATCGTATTCTTTTTTCAACCCAAGTGGGCCAGTGATCGATCTGGTCCTGCCTTACTGCTAATGGAGGAACATGTTGCACAGGGCCCTTATATTTCTTGGCTTGAATTTCATTTTCTAAAGACTGTCGATTCTTAATATTAGGCTTCAGACCAAGCTTGCATAAGGTCTCACCTATTTCAAGTCGAAATTCCGCTGAAGAAATTTGTTTTGTCATTGAGATTTTTTGCCTTCCTTACTCTTCGGTAAAATAACCAAGAATTTGCCATAGTCAGGTTCAGTAAATGATAGAACATTCTAACCTTTTGCTTCGTATCATAATTTTGTATCTTCCCATAATATCTATCAAATCAAATTGATGTACTTCTTGTTGGCCTTATTGTAACGTCTCACTTGGGTCTTGGGCAATTCACCAGCAAAAGATGACACGAACGTTACAACCTTGTTGTCTTTCCATATGACATTTTTTTACCTCAATACCATCCATATCAGCCATATATTCAACGGAAAAAAAAATCCGCGTTATTTTTTCATCACTTTCTTGTCGGTGGGCGTTTGCAATCGGGAATTCGATTGCGTCGTACTGTCGCTAGACTCAAGATACTCTCTTTAGCTAAGTACTCAACCAAAGGCAAAGAAGTGAAGTAGTTATAAAAATAAAGTTGATAATTTTGATGTCTCTGTATCCCTCGTGCCATTCTCACAACGGCGTTTGATGATGCTCCCAAGTCAGACTCTTCCGGAAGGACTACATTTTTAGCTCCCGTTATAGGTTCAATTTTATAAGCGAATCCTGAAACACCACCGAGAACAAATATTTTGTAAACCCATTTGTGCGGTTTCTTTGGATTGTACCTTTCAAGTCACTTCTTGTCTTAGTGGAAAATATCTGTTCATCCACACAAATATATTGTTTCATGGGAACTCCACTAAAAGTCGTATTCAATTTGTCAACGACAGGTCTAACTTTGGAAAGCCTTACGTAAAGCCGTTACGTAAAGTTAAATAAGAGTTATCGTTGAAATATATGTACTGTCTAATTTTTTCGAACTTTTGTTTTGGCATTGTTTCCTTGATAATAGGTGTACCAATAGATGTATTCCAATGACTGGTCACTCTCGGTAATTGTATCAATGACATCATATAAGTTGCTCCAATAAATTGCTGGATATCGGTATCAGTAACTTGAAAAGATTGGTTAGAGTTTTTTTGAGTTATATAGAGATTTGTTTGTTCAGTAATAAAACTTTTCAAACTTGTTAAAAAGTGTTTGTTTAAACTTATACGTGTGGTTTGTATTAAGCCCCTCGATTGTTCTGTTGTGGTCTATACCTCGTGCGGCTTGCTAAGAGATGGCGTAACTTATATTATTTCATTGTTATTATTCCATTGGAACATGCGTTGGAAAGCTACTATCATTGTACGTCATTTCAGTATATGTCATTCATTTGAAGAGTAAACAACAATAATTTTTTTTTCACTCAAATATGTTGAACTTTGTGCCTGAAAAAGTGTTTTTGCGGGGTGTTCTTCTTCACTACTGAAAACTGCTCCCGAAAGTCATCGTATTTTGGTGGAAGTTTATGGTGAACATGTGCTAGCTGAGCGAACGTAGTAGTTTGCTGCTGGCACACCACAAAAGGAAGTCATTTTTGCATCGGATTGTTACTGGTGATGAAAAATGGATCCATTACGACAAATCATATGTGAAACCCGGCCAACCAGCTAAAAGCCGAATATCCATTGCGCGAAGGCAATGCTCTGTATTTGGTGGGATCAGATGGGTGTGCTGTATTATGAGCTGCTAAAACCGGGTGAAACCATCAATGGACAACGCTACCGAACACAATTAATCCGTTTGAAGAGAGCAATAACCGAAAAACGCCCGGAATATGCGACCACATCAGAGCAGAATATCAAAAATTGGCTTGATTTATTCTTGGCTGCCAAGCCGGCGCAGTTCTTTTGGGATGGGATCCACAAATTGCCAGAAAGGTGGGAAAAAGTCATAGCTTTAGATGGGCAATACTTTGAATAATACTATTGTACTCATTTTTCTTAAATAAACGTTCAAATTTTGAACGCACGAATTAAATTATATACCCAATAATTATCTATTAATTTTTGTTACTAACTTTATTTAGGTGTTGGTCTCTGTGGTATTGCTTGTTATTGTTGCTGATTATTAAGGTGTTTTCTGCAAGTATGTTTTCCCAATCTGTTGCATCAGAATCACCTGCTAGCCATTTCCAGGCAGATCCTATCCAGTTAATTGATAGCTTTGACTTCCTTAGCTTCCTCTCTTGAAGTAATTCTATAAGATCCTCTATCTTCAAGAGTTGAAGTTCAAATGGCGTAAATACAGACTTGACTTTGGAATTTTTTGGAATACGTTGTTTTAATCATATCTTTTATTTATGAACGAATAATCCTGGAGCTTCCAGGATCCTTGCTTTAATGCGATTGTTATACTGATTGTTATGGCTGTTGTATTCGTAGATGTTTACTTTATCCTCTGCCCATAAGACGGTGTCTATTCTGAAACGAAAAGAACGTCTTTGAGATGTTACTTATGAATTCGCTTTCCATTTGTAGTAGAGATTGTGACTTTGTTGTTATGTCCGACAGTTTCCTTATGGAATATTGGTTTTTCTTTTCCTTTAATTTGCTTATCTGTTTTGTACAGTGTCATAATGGTTACTATAGTTATTTGATGTAGATCTTTTCTTGTTATGTCTCTTTAATTGATACTTTTGGTTAAATTTTAATAGTATATTCTCTGGGATCTTCTAAATAAAATATCGACAGGTTTCTGCTTGGGGAATAAGATCACTGCTATCTTCGTCGGCACTTCGTCGAATGATAATACGAAGACATTAGGTTTGATACAAAGTCGAGAATGTGCATCTTGTTTTTGTGCACCAGGGGGATATGAATACCCTTTTACTGGCTTTTCACCAGGGCGCGGGCGGGTGGTTAGCAATTTGAAACTCAGATTTATTAGGTTTCGATATTTTTCCCAGACCTGGTTGTTAAACTGGAGCCAGTGCATCGTCAACCAGTGGGTCTTAGTACGTGCTAGTTGTTAGTTCGTTACATTTAGCACAGCCAGCTACCACTCCAACATCAGTGTTATGCCTTCATGTCAGGAGTTGACGCCGACGGGATTTTCATATAACTACATCCAAATTCTATGAAAAGACTTTTCCAGAGAATTGCCTCGCACGGGATTCAAACCCGCGACCCTCTGCTTGAGGAGTCTATGCATATACCACTACATGCCATTACATTTATTTTGTCTAGTTTGTAGATCAGATAATAATTAAATTCTTCACTTGGCTTCCATCTCTTGAGCTGTGTGTTATTATTTTGATTACTAAAAGCGAATGTTAACGGCTGGTGGTCTGTGAGAATTTTAATCCATTAAGCACCATATACTATTGCTAACATTTCTATCTCAATTATCGAATAGTTTTCCTCCTTTTTTGATATAAATGAGGTTAATCACTGCCCATTTTGCCATGCGATAGGACGGCTCCAATAACGAAGTTAAAGGCGCTAGTTGTGATATAAACGACATGTTGAAATTTGGAAAAGTAAATATATCTGATGACATCAACATTTCTTTTATTTATTTATTCATTTAGAGATGCTTTTTAGGCTTGAAGATTCAAGTTGGACTTCCGTTTTTCTTGACCAAGTTGCCTATATCCGTGCGTTTAAGCGGACGCATTTTTCAGGCGAAATGGCAATCAAGTAAACTCATATTTGCCATTGGCTGTGGAAAACATTGTTTTCGGAATATCGCTCTCTTTCATTTTGATTTGGTGAAAGTTAGATGGCAGACAAATCAGGCGTCATGAAATATTTACATATGGGGCATGTAAATCTCCCTTATTTTGATTTGGTGAAAGTCAGATGGCAGATTTGGGGTCGTGAAATATTTACATGCCCCTAACCTTGCCAGTATGTTGTTTATGTCTACGATTGTTATTGGATTTAGTCTTTTTCATTTTGATTTGGTGAAAGTCAGATGGCAGATCAGGCGTCGTGAAATACTTACATGCCCGTAAGTAAGCTTGCCAGTGTGTTGTTTATGTCTGAGATTGTTATTGCATTTAATTTTTTCAAGTCTATGACAAGTATATATTGCTTTCGCCGTAGCGATGAATTATAAGGACTTTTAGATGATTATACAATAATACCATCTGATAATAACATCTTCAAACATTTGGTCAAATTTCTTTTCTATTTCTGCTCTTAAGTTGGCTGGATAAAGGTAGGATTCAGTGTTGTTGTAGTTTTAATTTTTACATGAACAGTTCTGTCTATAGCTCCACTATTAGAAATAGTTCCGAATAGTGTTTTGTGTCGAAGTAGTACTCTCTTATTAAACTACCTTGATTCCTTTTCGCTTAGGTCTATTCTGATGTTGGGGCTCACTTTCAAGACGTTGAAAGAACAAAGGCAGAACAAAGAAATCGATTACTGAATTGAATAAAAACCCAGTGACCAAGTGTAGAAGAATCAGACACGAAAGAGTCAATTGTTTTTCGGCAGTCATACGAGTCGTATCGTCGGAGAACCACAAGAAGGAGAGATAGAAAACATTCGAAATCATTTCAACCTAATAGATAGGAAATGCAGAAAGAAGAGCAGAGAGCTAGCACCAGCTCTGGGAGAAAGTTGAGCAGTGGCTAACTAGATTCCGTTATAGTGAACCCAAGTGTCGAGTACAGATTGATCTCTTATCTTATCTTAAAATTTCATTGCTGTTTTTACGGCAATAAATGCGCATGTTTAATGTAAAGTATGTGGGAGTTAGGAGGAGAGAACCGATTCATTTGAATATCAAAATTGGCTAGATGACCTTGCTGAATCCTGTAATGCAAATCACGTCGGTTTTGAAGGGAAAATGGAAACTGATGCTATGCTTGAGATGTTTCAAAGAGCGGATGAATTACACGAAATGAAATACGTCAAACAAATCGAGGACGGCGATTCGAAAACTTATTCCAATATCGTGCAAGTTCTTCCATATGATGTGAAGAAAAAAGAATGTGTCAACCATGCTCAAAAACGGATAGGAGCAAGATTGCGAAATTGTAAAAAAAGAAATATGGGCCTCGGTGGAAAGGGAAAGCTGACTGAAAAGCTCATTGGAGAAATAACTGCATTCTACGGCATTGCAAATCGTGGGAATAGTGATTCTTTGGAGGATATGAAAAGAGCTGTCTGTGCTACATTATGTCACAAATATTTCACAGATAAAAGCCCCCAACATGAGTATTGCCCGGAATGAGAGCGCTCGTGGTGTTCGTAGCAGCAGGCGAATGCCAAAGGAACTTTAAACGATAATACACATACTCCTGCATTGCCTGAAAATGTTATTGAGGCAATAAAACCGATATACGTAGACCTTAGTTAAGACGAGCTTCTTGAACGATTTTTAGACGCGTTTCAACAGAATAACAACTCTTTTGTTTGAACTCTGTTATATGGAAATTTGCGCCAAAGACGATGTGGAGCGGCGTACCCACAGTTGAAACTGCCGCTAATATTGCTTCAATACTCTTCAACAATGGTCATATTGGCCTTATTAATATATTGGAGATATTGAAAATAAAAATTTGTGAAGTACTCTAACAATATTGTCTAGACATTGATGAGTAGCGGATATGCAACACCGAGCACGAAGCCGAAAAAAACATGCACGAGAGTCGCTGCCTGCAAAACACGGAAAAAATTATGAGTCTCTGGGTTCCGAAAAAAAAAATACAGTTATAAAACTTAGTTTGTATGTCGAATTATCCTTCAGCAAAAGTTTAAACGCGTTTTTCTTGAAACTACGTTTTTCAACCTGGTTGACAACATATTTGAAAAACTATTTATTCATTTGCATTCTTCAGATAGATTAATTGCTGTCAACTACCAAGCAGCAACTTCGTCGGAGTGTCCTTTTGGAAGCAGCACACACCGCTAACTATTCTTAAGATTCGAATAAAAAGAATTTGTAGTGACTTCTATATGTATATATTGAATATTAGTATCAATAAAAAAAAAAAAACATTATTCGTTTATAAAAAATACATCCTCGTACTGGGTGAGTGACGTTTTACGTTGCGCCGCGAGATAAAAAAACAACTTTACTTCTTTTCTCCCGGTTAACAAATAATGACCCGCCGTCTTTAGCGTTGCTGCGATCACCACTACCTATAACCGAAATACTGGTCTGGTGGCTTTAGTTTATTCTTCCCTTTTGTATACTAGTATTGATGGATCAGCTATATTTGTTTTGCCCTCGACTACTAATGTAAGGGAAATGACCGTCGCTGTTGGTGACCCAATTCTAAAAGGTTTTGAGGGGACTTACCGTGAACTGTGGCGTTTCACTTTTCGTATTTTTTATAACTTAGTACAAAAAGGAGTAAAAATGGATACTACAATAGTTAAACTTATTACCATGCTTAGACTTAAACTGTACGATATATTTTTTTGAATTCTTTTATTTTTTGAATACTTTCAAAGTAACTGGAAATTATATCATCAAATGTAATTGCCTTGCCAAAGGTGGACTTAATGCTATTAACGCGATAGAAGTATTCAACTTGAAAAATTTTTTGTTTGTTTTCGAATGAGACGTTTAGCAAAGAAATTCGACAGTTGTAAACATTTAAGTCATTTTTATTTAGTACAATTTTTTGTTCGTCACAGTTTTGTATAATACTATTTATATTAACATTTAATAACAATCGTAGTATCATATATAGGAAGTATCTGAGTCTTATTACTGTATATTAGCTTACAATTTTTTGTTATAAGCTTAAGTGATTACTTAAGTTTAAGCTTTTTATAGTTACATCAGGTTGATAAGTATAATATAAGTTCTGTTTTCTATTTCTACTATTTATTCATCCTTACTATTTATTTCAAAATTTTCTATATTTGGAAATGGGGTAATTAATCTTTTTTTCGACTGATACATAATTTCTTGGAACTTTTATTGCGATTATAATGATATTGTTTCGATATTCAATTACACTTACTTTTAACAGTTTTAACTTATAGAAATCAATTGAATATTTCTTCCATCATGAGGATACTTGGGTAAACAATATTATGTTTTACTGATACAATGTTATCCTGTATTTGATTTATTGTATTTTCTATAAAAGCTAATTTAGTGATCTGGTCTAGAAATAGTTGTTTCAAAATAGTATTTATAATATATTGTAGCTGTTGAGGATTTTTTGTCAGTTGTTCATTATGACGGTTTTCAAGGAATGTATTGTTTCATTAAAATTTTAGTTTATGGTGTTAATTGAATTGTGTGTATTTCTTCCAGAATTTCTAGATGATTGGAAATATTTTGCCTGTCACTTTCATCTATAGTTCCAAAGAGCCATTTTTCCGCATTTCCTACTTAATTCAACAAACCTCTTTTTTGCCTTCTACTTTTCTGGGCATTATAAAATTAATTTTAGCTATCAATGTTTCTATCCTCTGGTGAACTACTTCTTTTTTTTCTATTTGTTTTAGGTTAGTTCTAAGATAAATGATTGTTTTTAGAATTTCCTCTGGGTTAATAAGATGTAGAATGATACTGGTATTGGTATTGGTTTGGTTAATGATTTGAATTGTTTCAACCTTGATCTGTCCATTGATTGGTGTTATTTGTAGTGTTCCGTGTACTGCTGGTAGTAAAATTACCATTATTAGGAGTAGAATCTGCAATTTTATGTTGTCTTTTAATATTTGTTAAGGCGGTAGTCTCATATTCGCCATTAAAAAAATTTATTTATTTTTTTTTTTTTTTGCATATTTTCAAAGTTTAATAAGTTGACAAGATACTGTGAATTTTAGACCGATACACTTAGTCATTTTAAAGTAACTGCAAATAATAGGGGAAAGTGTACCATGAAGCTTCTTTTCTTCTCTAAACTGTAAACGAGTTTTTCACGAAACTACTTTTTATCCGTCGGCTGGGATGATTAAAAAAAAAAAAAACTATTGGACCGATTCGACTATTTTAACACAATATTCTGCAAAAAAAAAAATCCTTAAAGACATTTAAAATTTAATCTCCGACATGAGACTACCCCTTTAAATGTACATTGTTTAAATTCCTAATTTTATATCTAGTTTCATTTTTACATATAACATGCTTATAATTTTTTTATGGGTCCTACCTGTCTTTGTCCAAAATAATCTTCTCGTTTTTCGTTAAGTCTATTTAGTTTTTTGCTTTTAGTTCCCTGTACTATGTTATTCAATGTTTGTTCGTCAACTCCTTTCTTAGCTTTTCTAGGTGTTGTCCTAATTGTAGAATGAAATCACTAACTGATGTGGATTGGACGATCGAAATTGTGCGCGGACTATCGACAGAATAAATCGAACGATCATGAATAAAGGTCTTAGAAAATAATACACACACACGAATATCCACGTTATAATATCTATTTATTGTTAGCACTAATTACGAATCAATTGCAAGTGATTGACCAAACTCCTCATCATTTGGTTTCTCCCATAGTGCACTTGTTTACGCGGCACCGATCTATACAGCGTTGTTGTTTTCAAAAATCGTACGATCATCCTGTTAGCCGATCATCCGATTTTGCCTGTATGATTGTTGGCAGGATTTAAAATGGTCCGATTTTGTAGTGCAGTGACTAACAGCAATTTCTTACAAATAAACAGTGACTCGACTAATGTAGCAACAATAATTTTATAATAAACAATTAAACCAATACATATATGGTATAAACAAATCAGAAGGAATGAAACAAATGAATGAACATGGATGATTAACAATGAGCGAATGATTATTAAATAATGGAAATTGAATAAATAACGATTATCAAACGATAATTATATTTACATTTCGACTTACAGATCTTTTTCTTCTATGCCTGTAGTTTTTTCTAATATTGTGGAGTGCAGGCTTTCTACATCTGAGTTACCAGTATAACTATTTGGTCTAGTCCAATGAATTTTAAAGTTGTTTTCCCTTAAAAACTGTATGATTTTTTCTGACTTAAACTCGTTGTCTGTGATAATTCTTTTGGGCTTAATATTTCCTTCTTACTTCTCCAATTTTTATTCGTAATCTTAAAAGCTACTGCAAACTTAGTTAGTTTGTCAATGATTTTATTTTTGTGAGTTGGAGTATCAGTGATATGAAACTTAGGTTTTATTGACTTTCTGTGTTATATTATCTCCTGACATTTTCTACAACTATTTATAATTAACTTAGTTTGTTCATAAAGCTTAGGAAAATATATATGTTGTCTTTAAGTGTATAGTATGTTTCATTAATTCCACTGTGCATGGATTCTTTTGTGAGAGAAATTTGTTTGTGTGCCTCCTGCTCGGTTTGGATTTCGGCAGCCCTCTGTAGATATAATAACTTGTTGAACTATATTGTAGTGATGGTCTTCAACTTCTGAATACAATCCGGTCGTTCCTTTCTTTATAAACCTATCTAATATAACTTTGATTTTATTTATTCCATCAAGGGGGTTCAGGGATATGATTTTTCTTTTGTGCAATATCTCTATTTTCTTGTTAATGCTGTATGTTAATATAAGCTGGGTTCTATTCTAATTAACGATTTCTTTTTTAAATACAAGTTTTTTATATTCGTTTAGAAGTGTATCAATAGATTGTTTCGGCTTCATTCTGGTGATCTGTTTGAATCTGGTCAACTTCACTTGCTTCAGCACATTTACTTCGTCCAGTAATTTAGCTAAAAATAGAAGACGCACCTCATTCACTAATACAATTTCCTGGTTCTGCAAATCTATTGACTTATCGTTTTGTCCTTGCTTGTTGATTCCTATTTTTCCCCATCTCATTCTAGCATTGTCGGACATTTTGAATCGTCCTGGACATTTGGTTTTAGCTTGTTCTATCTTTTCGTTCATTAGATCTTGTACAGTAGTAATTTTTATAGAATTCTCTGCTATCTTTTTGTATAATTTTTGTGGTATTCTGTTTGAATTTAGAAGGCTGATTGTAGACCCTGTATCAAGTAAAGCTACAAAATCTTTTCTTTCTAGTTATTTGAATAAATATTTCTCTTTCGTCCGAGGCTAGTTGATAAAAAAAACTCGTTTTCTATCTGATTAATCTCTTCATTTTTACTGAGAGCATCTACATCCCTACGCTGTCCAGATCTATGTTGCCCAGAGTTCCTAGGGTTGATATCTTGGGATCTGAACTGGTTAAGTGGGTATTAAGATTAACATTTTGTTTTCTTTGCCCTGATACTTATTGTTACTATTGTGATAGTGGTTAGGGTTATTTTGTGTTTGGGAATTTTGTTTATTGAAACTCTGTGTCCTATTTTGGTGGTTATCTGGTTTGTGTACCTTTTCTATACTTAGATTATATTTGTCCTGACATATGGATTTGTGTAATATTCTCCTAATACTTGAGAGTGAATATCTATTGTAAATTTCAGCGGCTAAAGCGTCCGCTGTTAATTCTTTTATTTTAAAAATAAGCGCGGTATTGAGGCAAGTACCTATTTCTAGACCTTTCTTACTAAATGCTGCAAATTCTGTAATATTGTCTAAAATTTTTTGTATTACATCTATTAATTGACTAATTGTAAAAACCTTAATGTTATTAATATCTTTGTTGATGGTAGTTTGATCCTTTGTTAATCTGCAATGGATTTTTAACTTTTTTTTACATTCTTCCCAGGTTGTCGGTACATCACTTGACAGAAAATTCTTTGCTGCACAAGTATTTTTTTACATTATACATCACTCTTAACACTTGTGGGGCTTGTTCGCCAAATTCTGTCAATATTTGGTCAACTGTTTTAATAAACCAATGTAAAGTCTTTGATTCACCTCTGAACGGTTGTATATACTTAATTTCTTTTTCCACTATTGACCACCAGCTCTGAGGATGGTTTTGTCTTGCTAACAGTTCTGTTAGTGTTACGAAATACTGTTCTAAAGATTCTTGCTGTTGAGCCATGTTATTTTATATCACTGTTAATTGGTTTCTTTCTACGTGCAATTGTTAAATTTTTCTTCACTACACTTTATTTACCGGCTTATTAACACTGATTATTTTCATTTTATATCCAAATTGCACTGTGCTTATCGATTTTCACTTTGACTAACTTATTGTTCTACCGTTTCTTTGAGTTTTTATTGAACTGTCACTTATGCTAAGTTCTTAAACCGTAAAAAGAACGATTCCTATTTTAGCTTTCCCCTTTTTCGTCCGAATAGAGGAATACCGATTGCGCCGGTAACGTTTTACTCTACGCCGAGAAATGAAAAAAAAAATAGCAACTTCTTTTTTTCTCCCTTCCATAACCGAAATACTGGTCTGGTGGCTTTAATTGCTCCTTTCCTTTTATATGCTAGTAGAGATGAATAAGCTATATTGGTTTTTCTCTCGTCTGCTGATATAAGGGAAATGAGCGTCGCTTTTGGTGAACCAATTCTTTTAGGTTTGAGAGGACTGACCGTGGACTGTGGTGTTGCACTTACATATGTTACTCGAGCGCACCGTGGTCTGGTACATTAAGAACCGACTTGTTGGCCCTAGAATGGATACAGCAACTCGCTTGAATAGGCAAGTATTAGGAATTAATATCCAGATCATCCAAGAAAATAAAATAAAATTGCATGGTCTTTGTGAGAGCTTTTTGTCAGTCACACTGCTGAAAATTTAAAAACAAAAATCTTGAATGTCAAGGCATCGAACATGTTGAAAACATGAGGATGGAGGAGCAATTCTTAGTGGAATTCGACCAATCTGGCTGTGGCGACTGCAGGGGTATGAGCGCGATCTTCGCCTTCTTTGGAGCAAATTCACCGGATAAAACCCATTGTTTCGATTATTTTATGGTCTCTGGTGTATATCAATGAATCCATGTCTCATCAACGGTGAAACGATGCAGAAACTCCTCCGGATTTCGATTAAATAGGACCAAGCGCTACAGGATATGGCTAACGCGTTCAGTTGAGATGCCTGCTATCTCGCGAATTTCCACTCGGCGTACTGCCAATACAAGATCATGGATTTTATCCACGGTTTCCTCTGTAGTAACCGTTTTTGGGCCACCTGGGCGCGGTTCATCAGAAACCGACAAGCGGCCACGGCGAAACTCTGCGAACCAGTAGTAAGCGGTTGTCGGATTGTAACCAAATTTTGACAGGCGGGCTAAAAGAGATAATACTAAATGATGGTATTCATTTTGGCTCAGTAGCGACACCTTCCTTCCAATCCGGGTACTCATCAAACAACTAACACATATACCAAACGAGTGCAACGCCATTTTTGAGATAAAGAGAGTTGGTGTGCGATTTGCCGTGCACATTCCAGATGTTATTAAACAAAACAAAGTTAATGAAACTTTAACTTCAGCTTATAACTTGGTTATTACTCAGTCACATTAATTCTAAATACTGCAGGCTTAAAAAAAAAAAGCTGACCGATTCAAGTTACAACATGTTAGCATCCTACCTTCAAAATAATTATATTAGAGTGCTGTTCTTAGCAGTTCCATACAATATGTGAAGACATCGTCTGCCAGCAGTGACGAGCAAAATGATCTAGATCCCCTTGCAAGTCGCGAAGTAGCGAGCGAATTGGTCTATATCGATCGAACACAAGACTCCTACAAGATTTTTATTAGAACACACCGCAAAATTTAAGCGAGTCTGAGAGCAAGGTCATCCTCAACTAGATAAAATTGCAACAGTACTAGCTCTACCATTAACCCATATAATTATGAATTAGTTAAATGTAACAGACTGTTTGAATAATTTCGTTTTTAGTTGTACTTACTTTTTTTTAATTACACCTTAGTTTTTATTTTTAAGCATATTTGTTTTCAACTTCTTTTTTATTAATGTTTTGTTCATAATAGGTCTGTTCGCGTACTGTCCAAAACTAGGGAAAACTACGAAATTCTACGAAAAACAGTCCCAAATTCGCATATTCATATTTTCGTAGGCTCTTGCAGAAGGGAGCGAAATGAAACAGCAGTTCATTTCCCATCGATTTTAGTCCATAGATGAACTAAGACTCTGTTTAAAAGCTAACTCCTAACTACGTAATGGGCAGTCTTGTCGTATTCACACAGTGTAGGCTTCACTGATAAAATAGAATAGGGACGGAACATCTTGGTTGCGGAACGTGACTTTCGATTTTTATATTTTTTTCGTTACTATCGACATGGCATTCTCATGAGTCGTCATCTAAATACGATCGGGGAATACGAGGAGGGGTTAATTGCACCCAAATTCCACCGAAAGTCCACTTTAAAAGAATATTCTCGGCGGAAGAATGAATGTTCTTTTCCTAAAGCGTTTCATTTCCGATGTTTTAGATTTCAGAATTGCTTATCTATCAACATTGCTTTCATTCCAATGAAGCTTGTTTTTGTATGTTTTTCGTTACTATCGACATGGCATTCTCATGAGTCGTCATCTAAATACGATCGGGGAATACGAGGAGGGGTTAATTGCACCCAAATTCCACCGAAAGTCCACTTTAAAAGAATATTCTCGGCGGAAGAATGAATGTTCTTTTCCTAAAGCGTTTCATTTCCGATGTTTTAGATTTCAGAATTGCTTATCTATCAACATTGCTTTCATTCCAATGAAGCTTGTTTTTGTATGTAGCTACTGTGTTCATGGGAATGACGTTCATGAGTACGCAAGTGTAGACAAAACTGGGGCAAATTTGTAAAAACTGTTAAACTGTTTTTTTTTATTTTGGATTGGAACATTTTTATACTTTGTGTTGCAAAAATAAGTGAGATTTAAATAGAAGATTAATTAATAATTAAATTTTCAAATTGAAAAATGTTTTTAAAAAGTGTTTATAGACAAAATATATTGAAAAGCGGGCAGATCAAATGAAAGTGCTCTCCCACATACCTTCAGGAATCTATAAATGGCATATAGGTAGAAGGACAATACAAAAATAAATTATTCGAAGAACTCATCTTATCTCAATCCGACGTGTCTAGGCGTGTTCAAAATTTTAAATAAGAAACTACTAAATTAATTAAAAAAAATTTTTTAATTTTTTTTTTTTTTTGGGAAAAAAAGATCAAAATAAAGACAGTTGACATTTCACTACTGCGCGTGTAAAGGGGGTTAAAGTCAATATTTCTCGAAACTTGGATTATGTCAAATTCGGCACCTACATATAAGATAATATCTACGCCGTGTAAAACGGGTTATGTATTGTAGTTGCAGTTGTATAAACTGAGATATTGACGTTTAGTTTATTCAAAGCTAGGCTATTGTCATGAAAATAAGCGCGTTAAACTCTTTTGTCCATGTCCATGACATGTCCAGTTAAACCCTTTTTTTTTTTTTCTTCCATTTCAAATTGACTTAGGCATGTCTAAGTATCACAAAACTGGTCAAAGAAAGCAAGAATCGCGTAAAAATAATTTTTAAATTGAAAATTCGAAACAACTTATTTCTCTGCATTTCCTAAAACCACAGAAACTGATTTAACACCTTTTCATGCATAGTAGCGATTTATTTGTCCAATATGGCATTTTCGATTGCTCACTTTTCGCAATCCACCTCTCATCGCCATCCACGTCGACATCAGAATATGAATTTGTTATGAAGATTTTAAGCAGCAATGTTACTTAAAAACGGATTACAAATTTCATTAATGTAATTGAAAATGCGAAATAAAAATTTGATATTTAACATGTAACATGACAGCAAAATTCGTAGAAGTTTTAAGTGGTCCATTGGAGTCCAAATTGCCCAATTTCCGCAGAGAAACCAATCGAAAACGTTATTACTTTTTAACAAATTTTCTTTCCGAGGTAGAAACTACCGAAAAGTACGAACCTAAACTAAACTAAATATGTTTCGAATCAGACTGATAGCAAACTGTACTTGCACAAGTGAATTTAGTTTAGTTCCTGATCGAAACTAAACAATAAGTTTCGTTCCGGATCACATCTCTCACAACAAATGCAATCTAAAAAAAGGCAGATAAAGCAAGACTTTTTTTTCCTTTTTCATTTGAACGGACAATTTTAAACTTTCTGCTCAGTGCTTCATCTATTGGACGGATTGGTTTGAACTGTTTTTTGTTTTAATTTATTGTAGCTTAAAAAGCTGAAGCAGACTTCTAAAGCTATAGACTAATCCTAAACAAAGCGTACCATTTAAAAAAAAAGTAAATTTATGTGTGTGATGTTAAAAACGACTCTCTGGCCTTCAATAAGTACAGATCTAATAGAAAGTGAACGTATAACATACATTGTGGAGTGCGGTTTTTGATAGTTATTGATCGTGGTTTTAGAAAAAGTGTAGTGTCACCTTTTTAGAGATGAAAATGCTTTCAACAATACATTTAAGGTCAGTTTTCCTTCTTTCAAATCAAAAACAAATAAACGAAACTGATTTGACTCGGTAAATCAACTGTGCTTTTAGTTTGGGAACGTGTCTCAAAAGAACATTTCGAATCAAAATAGACAGTTAATAAACCCAGATTTCATAAAACAGCACTTTGGTTGGTTATAGAATATTTGACGTCAGATGCAAACGAAAGTTATTTGATGTTGTTTAATTTTTTACAAAGAGATCGGCAACTTTATATGTTACGACCTAATATGATTGTACAAGCATAACTAAGTGAATTTGTTTTCAGCATTTTGAAATGCATTTTGAATTTGTCGTCAATCACAAAAACAGAGCCAGAATTAGACTTGTGTTTATACAGTAAATCAATGGCAACACTCATCCTTCTGTTATTGGCTCTATACTTTGAAGGTTCAAACACTAAACTAAACAGTGTTAAGTAAAACGTGAGGATCATCCTTGGTGATTTGGACTTGCACTGCGCTACCTCTTAAAATGGTCTTGGCGTATTATATATATATATATATATATGTATATTTATATTCATACAGACTATGTTAACATAATTATCTTAAATTTCTAAGTTAGTGCTATTTTTTTAAAGCACAGCTGCACCGGCTTTCGGCTCGATAATAAATAAAACTATAAATCAAAATGATGAAGTGTTAGAATTCCATGGGTAGTAGGTATCTAAGTTTTTAATATTGATATTTTGAAGTATGGTATTTTGTAAATTTCATCGTCATTGTTAAGGAACTTTTAATATGGACTAAATGGGGTCTAATGTCTAGTGTCTCCGAGCAGCTCTAGCATGTTGGAGAGTTTTCTTTGGTTAAGAGGTGCAGGTGAGTTAGTGAGGCATGGACTAATCGAAGTCGTTCAAATTTGTATTTGTCAGTTTGGCTGTTTGGACTGGGTATATAGGTTTTGTATTGTTGTTGGTATTTTTGAGTAGTGATGTGTATATGTCCGCCAGCTGTTGACCTGAGTGGTTTCGATTATTCATTATTCGAATTCATTACATGCCTATGTTCGCTAGAACCCACATAATTTTTTTTATTTTTTTTTATTTTTTTATTTATTATTTTTTTATAACAATATCTCTAAGCTTCATTACAGAAGATGTGTAACTGAAATAACTGAAAGGATGTCGGTGCATACGACCAAGTGTCCCTTTGTGTTGGTGGCATATTTTAAGACTTCATAGAACGCTTGTGTTTTCCCAGAGAATATTGATGCGTGTTCAAGAAGAAGACCTTGCCTAATGAATTGACCATTGCATGTTATTACAACAAAGCTTGTATGATTTTTTTGTTTTTAATCCGTCTGAGAATATATATTTCCGGTTTATAGCTTTGATCTCGTTTTCGATGGTGCTGAAATTTTTTCGATAAATACATTTTGGAGTATGATATTAACGGTATTTGGACAAAAATAATTCGAAGTATTCAGGTCTGCATAACCAGGGAAGATTATAAGAAGGGCTGACTGTTGATATGCTGTTCCAAATGCATGAAATCGCTGATGGGTTGAGTGCTTAGCGGCAATATCATATCGACAGGATTATCATAGATCTTGAAGGATACAGGAGTTTCGCAGCTGGTTTAAGAGTTATTTCCTCATATCTTTAGCCACATTCGGCCAAAATGTTTTTTATTGGAGTTGTTGCAAATGCATTAATTGATTTTCTTGCGGTTTGATGGTACGTAGGCTTGACCATGTTGAGAATTGATTTTAGACTATTTCCATAGATAATGAGCACATATTCTATTTTATTTGATATTAATATTTTAGTTAAATGCTTATACTAAGGTTAATATTAGTTAGAATATAGTCTTTTCCTACAAATATGGAATGTTTTACATTTTTTAATGACAAATTTGAGCCTGAAAAGGTTGACCATTCTTCCAAATCTCTAAATACATTTTAAAAAAAATTGTTTTACATATTTCTAAGTCATTATTTTTACAAAATATGTAAACATCGTCAGCATACAAACAATGATCTAGAATTTTATATTTATCAATAATATTGCTAATTTCATTCAATGCTATCAAAGAGATCATTACTGATAGGTATGACCCTTGAGGAATACCATTTTGTAGGGGGGAGTTTGCTCTAACATAACATTTTCTGTTAGAAAGGAAAGCCTTGATACAAGGTGTGTTTTAAAAGTAAGTTGACTTTTAATTCTTAAAAAAATATATTAATTTATTCATCAATATTAATGTTGTTCCCTTCAAAGTAATCCTCCGCAGATATAATACACCTGAGCCAACGCTTTTTCCAATCCTCGAAGCATAAGCACTTCTCATAAGCCTTTTTTAGTATAGCCTTGAGCTCTTCCAGTGATGCCGTTTTTATTTCCTCAATCGTTGCAAATATCTGTCCTTTCATATGTATCTTTAGTTTTGGGAACAGGAAAAAGTCTCATGGACCAAATCCGGTGAATATGGTGGTTGAGGCATGATTGTCGTGTTGTTTTTGGGAAAAAGATATTTCACAAGCATCGATGAATGAGAAAGTACATTATCGTGATGCAAAAGCTATGATTTGTTTTTCCACAACTGTGGACATTTTGTTCGTATTGCTTCTCGCAAACGGCGCATAACTTCAAGGTAATACTCCTTATTGACCGTACCTTGGGGTAAAAACTCCTGATGCACTACGTCACAGTAATCGAAATAAACATTGATCAAAACTTTGACATTTAATCGAACAACCAGCAGCAGGTAAAAAAAGAAATTTATGATTTATTACCTACGTTTCTAACAAGAGTTGACAATAAGAGTGATTTTCAAGAATTTATATATATTTTTTTTAAATTGCATAGCTATTAAAAAGTTTTAAAGCGTGCTCGTTTATTAGACTACCTGTCAAAACCCACATTTCCTTATCCTATTCCTTAAATGTTCTCAAAAAGAATTAGGTTTGCAATATGAAGGTCTGTTTGGAAAATTTACCAAACAGAAATGCTATTAACGATTAGAAAAAAAAAATAAATAATTCACCAATTTAATTTTTTACGCCAAGATTACAGTTGCTTAGAAACTCTATTTGAAATGTCTGCATTATCCTAACCGACGACTTCCTAGTGAAGGGGTATTTGAAAATACGTATCGAAGGATTCGAAAAATGGGAGCTTCACAAGAAGGATTTCGGCTGATTAAAGAATACTGGAAACTGTTACAACTCATCCATTATTCAGCATCAGAAGCTTGGCTTTGCAATTAAATGTTTTCATTTAGAGTTGCTTAGAAACTTTATTTGAAATGTCTGCATTATCCTAACCGACGACTTCCTAGTGAAAGGGTATTTGAAAATACGTATCGAAGGATTCGAGAAATGGGATCGGTTTTAAGTACACGACCTAACGCGGGAGCTTCATAAGAAGAATTTCGGCTGATTAAAGAATACTGGAAGCTGTTACAACTGATCCATTATTCAGCATCAGATGCTTGGCTTTGCAATTAAATGTTTTCAGATATAAACTTTCTAATTTAGCGCATGGAGAAAATCTTTATCCATACTACCGTATACCTGTGAAAGAACTGCTTCCCGATAATTTGGAAAATAAACTTGGATGACAACGTTTTTATAGGCAAATTCTTTGGACGGACGAATCTCAATTTACAAGAAATGGGATCACAAATTTAATATTAAATCTTCATACAATACATGGGCTGCATCCACATACAAGGAGACAAAGCATTTCAACACATTTCTACAAACTATCTGGAGCTTTTACGAAATCATTTACGAGAATTATTGGAGGACATTCGATTGATTCAACTAGCTTTATCATATTTCCAACAGGATGGTTCTTCCTGCTATGAAGACTATAGCAATCGTTAGATAGGAAAAAAAGGACTAGTTCAGTGGCCTGCAACATCCCTTGACGTTACAATATTGGATTTTTTTTTTTTTTTTTTTTATGGATGCGTACAAAACCAAGGAGGACACTGTGCACACCTATTATAACTGTTTTAGTACACACTTAAAACAAAAATTATATAAAACCACACACAAAATACGTTTTTATTCATAGCTTTTGAAGCTTAAAAGAAAAAGTAATTAACGTTGTGTTAATTACGCATTTTCGCACATTGAATATCTAAAAACTCAAACAAGATATCAACTTTATTTTAACGCGTTTTCAAGTTAGTTTATCTTATAAAAATAAAATCCTAAACGACGCTTTCACCAATAGCAGAGCAATTGTGGGTCAGGGTACACCAAAATATGTCTTTTACTAATTTCATGATAAATAATATCAACATTAGAGATAGGCCTTCACTGTAAAATGATATTTTTTAGAATATACCAAGCATCATTTCCCAAATTATCTTTGATGAAATTTTATATATATTTACAAGATATTTATATGAAATCAACAAAATATAGAGTACTTAAAACAAACTACAAACAAAATAGTTGGATGTCGAACAATTTAATTGGAGAATGAAAAAACAAAAAAACAAAAAGATGACCGCTATCGTAAATGGAAGATCAACCGTTTGAATAAATCCTATAAAGTTGAATACACAATCTTCAGAAATTAGTTGATTATATTTAAAATTAATTAATTAAATTAAATTAAATTTTCCTCAAACAAATATTTAAGGATTTCAACAAGCGAATTTGCAAATACCTTCACAGAACAAATAATCCAAATTCTCCATAACTGTAATGAAATTACCTGTAATATTTCAATACTCAACTCGACACAAATGCGTTTTATTCTATTAATATAATTAAGTAAGTTAGTCCTGAGGATATGACAACATAAGTGCATGTGACTTATCCACAGTTTGCTCCAATAATTCCTGAATTTATAAGTCTCCAACAATCCAAAATACTCCATGGTTATAAAACTGCTGTACTTTATCCAATTTATTAAGGAGATTCTAAGAAAGAAATAAATAATTATAGACCAATATCTATTCTGCCACAAAAAAAAAAAAAAAAAAAAAAAAATACTGGAACAAGTACTGATAAGTAGATTGATGAGCTTTATCGAAAACAATATTCGTTAATTTATGAGAAACAACACGGATTTCAAAAAAGCAAAAGCTCTGGAAGGCATCTAGGTTATCTCGCTAATTTAACTAATGGAGGACTAAGCAAATATCGTCACGTTCTTTACTTATTTATAGACTTTAACAAAGCATTCAACACATTCAAAATGAAAAATTTATATTAGCCTAAGAAAAAACAGGTGTACGTTGTCACCTAAATGTGTCTGGCTATGTGATTATTTAAACTCAAAAATGCTTTGTGTAAAAATTAACAGGAACTTGAGTAATAAAAAATTAGTAAATTATGGAGTTCCACAAACATCCAAATTGGGACCATTATTATTTATTTTTTACACAAATGAATTACTTTGAGTTTTCACAAATAGTACACTTTTGCTAACGCAGATAATACTCCCATTGTTGTTTACCAAGGCTGGTAACTGGTGTCATAATAATGGATTAATAATTAACGCACCTAAAACAATAATGCTGCACCATCGCGATACCTATCGCCCTATCAGAACAGATAATGTGCTTATCCAAATAATGTATGCTCTCACTCACATTCAAACCAACCAATCGAAGTCATTGAAAGCTTCAAGTATCAAGGAGTGATGATGGACTGTCATTTAATTGGTATAAACACATCGAGAGCTTGCGTTCAGATCTAGGAAATACTTTTTATGGTTTGTGTCACTTAAGATTCCACACAACGCCGAGCGTCCTAAAACAAGTTTATTATTCTCTATTTGAATCCGAGCTGAGGTACGCAACACTTGCTTGGGGAAATGCATCTACTGTACACTTATTAAGACTGCTAAGGCTGCAAAATGCGGCGTTAAAACACATTAGAGCTAAAAGTTTCTGCTCTATAACTGATCAACCTTATTTCTCGATGTCCAAAATATATTCAAGATGGCAGTATTGCTGAAATATTATGATGTACGCTTCAAGAAAACCATTGACTACATTAACACATGCAAATTCCCAACGTTATCCAATGAACTTCTAAGTAATTTTAGAAACAGTGTCAACTTTAAAACGTTTATCTTAATTTAAATTGTGTGTTATGTTTGAAAAAATAATATCGCCTTATCATAAAACTAAGCTCAGATTAAAATTGCAATATTCGATATTAATAATCTCCTACGAAAAAGACAAAAGGCTTCGTGGAAAATATAATCACTCATTGCTCTTTTTTACTGTTCAATAAATATATAATCTTTTGAATAATCGTGTTCAAGAATTGAAAAGCGATACGAGAAGTAGAGAGTAGCATCGCCTGCAAGGAACAAATGTTGGATTAGAATTTCAATAAAATTATTTTTTTTTTAAATTCTTTCAAACTTTTAATAAATAATAATAATAATAATAAATTTAATTGTTTTCTTTTCATAGATTCAGTTGACCAAAATCAAAACCAAAACTACTGTTGACAGTGTATCAAAGATTTCACAAATTTTAAAGCAGAAACCTAAGTACTATTGGCTTGTTGACTTTTCCAACCACTTTAAATATACACAAGTCCTAATAATCAGACTTGATTTAAGATGTACATCATTCGGATTAGCGATTTTATTTATAGCATGAAGTTTAAGCACTATATTAGACTGGACTTCATGCGCCAAAATCGAGGCGAAAACATTGCACTTTTTACAGACAATGAAAACCTTATATAGAGCAGGCAAAAAAAGATATGTTCAGCAGAGAGCTGATAACGCCGAGCCCCAAACTTTTTTAACGGACGATCAATAGTTTGTGCTACCTTTTGTACACTGTCATTCTCATTTTTTTGTAATATTGAACCGTAACACGTTTGATAAGTATCTTTATGCTTTGCGAATTTAGAAATGCAACCGTTAAGTTGTATAACTAAAAAAAAAGACAAAAATCCAGTGAATAATAAATAAACTCACCTTTTTATGTTATTGTTTTGGCTGCAAATGAACGAAATAATTGTTTCCAATGGTTGTTGGTCTAGAACTCTCACGGCATTAAGTTCCTTCGACTTGTTCGCGAAATGTTCGTGAGATGCTTTCCATTCTTTCCAATTGGTATTTAAATCAAAATTTAAACGAAAATATTTCCTAAGTATCTCTTTGTAAAAATCGTTTGGATGTTTTGTAACACTTAACACCTTATACGAAACAAAAGTAGAATTTTGAGATAGTTGCCAGTAGCAATCGTAAGCAATACCTTGCCAACTTTCTTTGTTTTCCCCTATAATGATTTTCTTCCATCTAAAATGGGATCATTTATGAATTCCGGTCGCAAAAATTTTACTAAATTTCTAAATTTACCGGAAGCTTTGGCCACCTAAGAGTGTAAGATCCATGTTTAGTTCATTTTTAGGACAAAAAAGTTGTCCTTCAGCATAAGTGCACATTTTAATGTAATTTATGTAAGACACGAATTTGAATTTAAGTTGCCTTGCAAACAAAAGCAAATAGCTTAATAATGCTAAAATATTTGAAAAGTTTATACCTATGTAGTACTAATTCTAATCTCGAGCCACAATTTCAAACTTTCCGCAAAATGTCAAATTTGAAGGCTGCATTCAGCGAGTGGATCAATATTCAGTAGTACCATACACATTCTAAAAAGCATCTACAAAAACCTATGCTCCAAATTTAACCTTAGTATTTACTCTTACCCAACTTTATATTTATATATTTTTAACAGATTAACTGATGCTGAAAAAGAGAAGTACGTCCAAAGGCTTCTTGACGACATCATAGACGACGAAATATATTCAGACAATGAAGATATCAAAGGAGAATAAGGAGAAATCACAACCGAAGTTAAAGTTTCGAATATTGATGGAAAAGAGGAGAATATCTGTCATGACTATGCTCTCCATTATGAGGAAGATGACGACCAGGAAATCGACACTGAAGATGATTTTGTGCAAATGAATTTGGGTGCAGCTGAATTCGAAGTGGCCCGGCAATATCTACCGCTACAGTGTCCATCGGATATAATATATAATAAAATGTTATCTCCGTTTCAAACAGGCTTTAGAGAAAATCACAATTCTATATGATTTAAGAAGAGCGCATGATAAGAATAATGTATTTATTCTATGCTTATTGGACTTTTCTAAAGCCTTTGACTGTATAAACCATCAACGCTTGATTGAGAAACTGAAAAGTCAATTCAGTTTTGATAACTCTGCATCTCTTATATTAAATTATTTAAATGGCAGATTTCAACAAGTACATACTAGCCAAGGAAAATTTAATTTTCTAACGGTGCTACAGGTGTCCCGCAAGGATCTATCTTATAACCACTCTTGTTCTCATTGTTTATAAACGACATGCCTAAAGTCTGTATTGATGCATCGGTGCATTTATATACAAACGATGCTCCGGTATATCTGTCTAGACCGATTGGCTTAATTAATGATTTTATAGCTAGACTTAATGAGGACTTGGAGCGAATTTATAACTGGTCTGTTCTCAATAAACTGTCCTTAAACCCTACTAAATCTAAAGCAATTGTTTTCTGTAATGACTGGATTCATTCCAGTTGCTTGCCACAAATACATTTAATGGGACAATTGATTCCATATGAAAATGAGGTGAAGAACTTAGGAATATATATCAACTACAAACTTTCCTGTGAAAGCCATATCAATTATTTTATCAAAAGAATATATAGTGGTCTACGCCAACTTTATATCTCATCCGCCTTTGTCCCGACCTTAACAAAACTTAAACTCATAGGAGCTCTGTTTATGCCCATTATGAACAACAGCTCAGTAGTTTGTAGTAATACTGATGCAATGTCCTTTAGGAAACTAGAATTAGCATTTAATTCGGCAATTCGTTACATATATGGTCTCCGTAAATATGACTATATTTCGAGATTTTCCTTTAAGCTTACCGGATGTACACTTAGAAAACACATAAATATACTAAACTGCACACTTCCGTATAAATTGCGCAAAAACAAAACAACCAACATATCTCTTCGAGAAACTAAATTTGTTTCACTCAAATTGTACATAAAATATCAATCTTCCTTATTTTAACTTTTTAAACAGTCAACGTTTATTTTTGTTCATGCTATAAGACTTTGGAATTCCATATCAATATAAATACGTCAATCTAGTTCGCTTTTTATTTCTGAAAATTTGCTTGTTTCTTATGTAAAAAGTAGTCCTTGCAACCATATTTTTGATTAATAGTAATTTTTGTCAATTCATATTAACTTAACAATATATATATATGTCTATTTATTGAAACTATGTTACCTAGATACCTTAATGTTAATAAGTACAAATAATGAGAATGTATTTATTAATGCACAGTCCAGAAATAAATGAAATTAAAAATAAAAATATACATTCAAAGTTTTATATGATCCCGGAAATGGTGGATATAATAACACGCCATACAAACAAAAAAGCGGAGGCTACATATAGAACATACAACGTCAAACATCTGGAGCTGCAACCAAAAACTTGGAAGCATGTGACATTGAGCGAAATGTATGCGTTCATGAGAGTGCTTATTATGACTGGCGCTAACCGTAGTAACGGCGAAAGTGTGCCAAACTTGTGGCCAATAGAAAATTTTTCACTTTATTGTGCTGCAATGAGCATCAATTGATTCCAGGCAATATTACGATATATAAGGTTTGGTGATTCAAACACAAGAGGGATTTGGAGATACACCAATCTCCAATTTATGGACAATGATGAATTACAATTTTGAACATTTGTACAGTATGGCATCAAAGTGTGGTGGGTATGTGAGGCCAAAAACTCATACCCACTGCATGCGCAAATATATAAACGTAAATCTGTTAAACGACAGGAAACTAATCAGGATGAACGCGTGATTAAGGACTTGGTAAGCCGCTTTCATGGAAGCGGACGTAATATAACAATGGGCATTTTTTTTACAAGCCTCAATTTACTTCAAAACTTGTAGTTGATGAATCTGACGGCGGTTGGAAGTGTCCAAAAAAATAAGTCTTTCATAATCAAAGAAATGTTGGTACAGTCGACAGTCTTCGGTTTCATGCCCAACATTTCCATGTGATTCAAAGAATGACCAAAACAAAAAAAGCAGCATTTTTGGCGACAGCTAATAAAATATTTAAAGAAGTCGAAATATTGGGCAAATATTAAAATCTTCCACTGATTCAGGAAGCGATCTTCATCTTATTTCAACTACCAAAAGCGTTATGCTGGAGGCGTACGTGGCGATTGAGCTGAAAACTGCTGAGTTCAGCAGCGCAATAATGAAGTTCATAGTGAAGTGCTTGCATTACCTCGCAGTGATGGTTCCCGTTAACTGCATAAGTAAACCCTTACTTATTCAGGCTAAATGGCAAGAGCATGCCGAGTAAGTAGCATTGTACTGGCCTACGCCCTCATAGGGCTCACAACCCTATTCGGAAAAGATTAAAATATGTGACGAACCAACTAACAATCTCACATAAAAATGGATTCTTTGTTGACGGCCTTAGGAAAGGTTTAAAGGATCTTGGAAAACTCGAATACTCGGGATGGGTCAGAGATAGAGAGAATGAAAAATGTTGAAATATACTATGTATGGTGGTTGCTATAGGTAAAAGAGGGAGTGCTTATTCGTATGCGGATTTAGGCAAGAAAACTTGAAATTTCGACACGAGACCAAGCGTCTTATGACAATCCGCATCAAGGCTGCATTCGTTAATATAAGCCTACTATGCACCCACGCCCTTACGGAAAACAAGTCGACGCCACCAAAGAATGTTTTTACGAGCTCCTCGACAAGACATATGAGCAATATCCGAAGTATGACTTTAAAATCGTAGTAGGCGATTTTAACGCCAGGATAGGAATGGAGGACATCTTTGGTGGGACAGTTGGTAAACATAGCCTACACGTCAAGACGTCTGGCAACATACTCAGGCTTATCGACTCTGTGGCGAGACGAAATATTATTATAACAGGCATACGGTTTCCTCATCTTAATGCCCCTAGTATTCTGGACATCCGAACGTTCCGGACAGCTAATATGGACTCGGATCACTACCCTGTTGCAGGCAAGATGCAAATGCGGATATCCCAAGCGTTGCAACAAAGAAGAACTACTGTGAAAATAGATAATGAAGAAATTCTCCAATCGCAAGAGACCGTCAGGTTCTTCGCCGAACGCGTATCTCTAAATCTTTTAACAACTCCTATGCCGCTAGCATCAAGTACTGAAAACCAGTGGCAATGCTGCCATCGTACCATCAGAGACTCCGCAAATGATATGCTGGGTTTCACCCGACCACTAAGAAACCCCTTGTTTGATGCCGAATACAGGCAAGCAGATACAGCTAAACAAGAAACATACAAAGCGGCGTTGCAACAAAGAACGAAAGCATTTTGTGAGCTCTACGAGCAGAAGAAACGGAAAGAACATCGGTTTCTCCAGAGGAAGAAAAAACACCACTAGAAGCGCGAGTTAAAGGTTCGACCGAGAGGTTGGCGAAAAAAAACACAACTATTTTGGACAGCGTAACGCCGTATTCCACTTTATTCACAAGACTTCAAAAAATGATATTTTTACATTAGTTTTTATACTTATACTTATGCTTACTCTACAATAATTGGGAATAAGTTCTGTGGGAAGGTGCATTTATTAATTCAAGGTGAACAAACTGTACAAGTTTAAATATGATAATGAAATAATGCAAGGTAAATGAAATGTGGATGTCGTCATTATGGATATGTGACTCCTCCTCCCTTAGATTGCAGAGTCGGCCAGAGGAACTGCATTCCTGCTGTTTCGGTGACAGGAGCGATGATTTTAGTAGGAACAGGTTCTGCTGCTTGTTGGATTATCGGGATGTTGAATGATCTTTTATATTTTTGGTGATGATTCAATAGGTACTCGTATATGAGGATGATGGGTGAAGTTGCAGATAAGTACGGCGAGGAGCATCAATATGTTAGTCCGGCTGGTTTTGTGTGTAATGCGGTAATGAGCTTCGTATATTCGAACTGATAGGCTTGTAGTTTCTGTAGGTTGGGTGTCACCAGTATTGATGATGCGTTGATCTGACTGAATGGTGATGGAAAAATTTGGTTTATATCGATCTCGTCGTTTTCGAAGGGAATGAGAAATATTCCTTTTAATTTTTGGCGGAAATGTCCACAAGTTGTTTGGATGACTGTTTCCGGAATGTTGATTACTAATATAAAGTTGTGTTCTGGTTGCCAAATTTCGACTTTGTCTGCTTCTTCTTTTAGTTTGAAATTTACTGGAAGGTTGTTTAGTATCTTGGTTATGCAGATATCATTAGCATTATTTCTGTTTTTCCTGTCATCTCTACAGTAGTATGTTCTCTCAATTTGTTGACATTTTTCGTCAAAGTAACGTATATTTTTGGGATGGACATAATATAGGGTTTGGTAATTATCGTTTTAGTATTGTTAATGGGTAATGGGATAAAATGAAAGAATGAAGATGTTTCTGTGGAGATTTGTGGGATTTTGATATTGAATATAATGTTAGTGTCATTATAGTAGGCTTGTAGATCAAGAAGTTCGTAATATAATAATAATATGCTCTTCTAATTTGATTCCAATAGATTTATTCATATATTGCATTAAATTTTTCAGAATTTAAAATTTGCTTTGATATAATATTGAGACTAGCGTATACAACAGCTTCCGCAATATTTAATAAGTGACTATTCAGCAAATCGATATTGTAATTGATTTGATTGAGGTATTGCATACCTTATTGCAATCTTGTCAGATATGATTCTATCGTTAATTTTTGTTTGCGAATACTTTGAATAACCTTGAATAATTTCCTGTTGTCTGTTTATATGGTCAGTAATATTACTAAATCTCTGTGTCATTTGATGGTTAATTTGGGTAAGTTTGTTTACCTCGTCTGTCACTACTGATTGGCCTTGTCGATTGTTTTATTTGTATAGCATCGTCTGCGTTCATGTTGCCTGTTATGCCTTTAATTACTGATTCTAATTCACTAATAAGTCATTTCTTCCTCCTTAATTTTGACATTAATGACTTTAATTTTGCTTTAAGTTCGGTAACTTTAATATTCAAGATAGTTACTGAGTCTTCAAACTCGGTTATATTTCTAAACGCTGATAGTGAACTTGTAATATTATCTATATTTACTTGATAGGCTTCCAATTTTACTATATGTATCAGATTATTACAGTCACTTATGATTCTACCTACTCCTAGTCTCATAGTTGTATTCCCATGTTGTTATTAAGACCTTGTATCTCCATTTTCTGTCCGTTGGTCATTGTCGTCACTATTGTGAGTTTTAATAACCTGTAACCTTGGTTTATTTTTAAATTTAGATTTGTTATTCTGTCGTAATAATTGTAACTTTCCTGTTTGGAGTTTTCTTTGTATTCATTTGGTTCTATCCTGTCCTCGTTTAGTTTTTCTATATTCTTAGATATTACTTTTTCGATATGTTTTTTTATGGTTGGGTATAGTTTTTCTTGAAATTCATTTAGTTTCTTAATATATTCATGTTTGTTATTAAATTTTACTTCTTTATCAAACTTATATGTTCTATCGTTGAATAATTCTAGCTCAGTGCTAGAATGAATGGCGTTATTATAAGTGATTGTTGTTTCACTTAATATGTAAATCATTGTGGTCTCTCTCCTTTTGTTTGTTATATATTACTCTTTAAATCTTTGTAAGCGTTGTGTGCAAGCGTTCTATGGGGAAATTACTATGTACTTGTTGGTTGGAACGAGGTTGTGTAGAAGTCAATATTATATTGCTTGCAAAAGTCTTTAAATATGATTGCAGTGAATTCTGATCCTTGATCAGAGATTAATTTTTTTGGTATGCCGTGCTCATGAAATGCTTTATGGATTTGATTACATTGAGACTGTTTTATATTCGGAGTGTATGTTATTTGTCTACAATTGTAAGTATTTTTTTATTATTTATGCTATAAATATCAACATGCATTACGTCTAAAGGTTTATCCGCAGTAACTGGTTTTTCGAATATTACACTTGGAGGATTCTTGTCGTATTTATTAACTGACAGTTCTCACAGTTGTTGATAATTTTTGCAATTTTTGTCTTCATATAGGGAAAAAAGTATGCTCTTTTGAGATGTAATAGAGTTTCGTTAATACCTCTTGATTGTTATTATTGTGATAATCTGTAATGATCTTATCTTGTGCGTCTTCTTCAGATATGTCTGTTAAAGTCTCTGTACAACGGATTAGTTTAAAAATGTTGCCATTTGAAAAGTATTTCTAATAAACACTTTGAACAATTCTAAATGTATCATAGTCTGTATATGTAGTGCAATGTTTCTTAGGAGGTATAAATTGCTTAAAAATGTCAGAAATATTTTTTTCGAAAAAGTGTTGTTTGAATATCGTTCGTCTTTGTTTATTTTTAAACAACATTTAAAGTGTCAATGGTCTGTCTTTGTCGGTTTTCTTGAGAATTAGCTGAATATTAAATTCATTCAGTGAACATTCGGAAGTATATAACATATATGGTCGTCTAAATTTTCGTTGGCTAAATGTATAGTAGAGCAGCTACAGTTGGGGTTTGCCTGATTATTACTTGTTGCTTCATTAGTGTTTATTTCGATATCATTATTCGAGGGTTGTATTCTGACTCGACTAAGGGCGTCTGCATTTAAGTTTAGTTTACCTTTTTTATACACTATTTAACAATCAAATTCTTCGATTGTTTCAGACTCACAAACCATTGCAATGGCTTATGGTCAGTTACTTATTTAAATTTATGACCAATTAAATATGATCGAAAGTATTTGGTAGCCCACACGATGCCTAAAAGTTCTTTCTCTATCGTTGAGTACCTGGTTTCTGTATCAGTTAATGTCCTACTGGCGTAACATATTGGTTTGTCACTGCCTAATAGTGCCTTGCGATAAAACTGCACCTAATGCGAAGTTACTCGCGCCAGTGGTCAAAACAAATGTGGTGGAGAAATTGGGATATTGTAATATTCGTTCGTTGACTAGAATATCTTTGCATAGCTCAAAGGTGCGTTTGTATTCTTCATTAAGTTTTATTGTAAAACCCTTTTCTAGACATTCTAGGGGCTTGGTTAATTTTGCAAAGTCTCGGATAAATTTCCGATAGTATCCAAGGAGTCCTAAAAACTATTTAATTTCTTTCTGTGTTCGTGGAATAGGAAAGTCCTGTATAACGTTGATCTTGTCAGGATTTGGGTTAACGCCTTGGCCGGTTACTACATGTCCAAGGAATGCTACTTCCTTCTGTAGAAATTCCGTCTTATCTAATTAAATTTTGAACTTCACTTCGGGTAATCTATCGAAAACTTTCTTTAGATTTTCAGCATGTTACTGAAGATATGTAGAAACGATGATTATATCATCTAAATAAACTAGGCAAATTTTGCCTTGCAAATCCTTTAAAACATTGTCCATGACTCTTTGAAAGGTCGAAGTAGCGTTTTTCAGGCCGAATGGCATTCAGACGTACTCATAGTACTCATATGTCTGCCGGGTTCATTTCAATCTGATGAATTTTTGCGAATTTTTTTCGGGATCCAAATTGGTGAAGTGCAAGGTGAGTAGCTCGGTCTTATGACACCTTGTTCTAACATTTTCTTTATTTGCGACTGGACTTTCTCCGTATGGATATGGGGGTAACGACTAGATTTGGAATAAATCTAAATAAATCGTCCGTGGTTTTGAAATGTTTTCATATGCTCGGCATAATTTGTAAATTACTTATTGCTCTTCCCCGTTGAGGTGGGAAGTTTGAATAAGATCAATAATATCAGAAGTTATGGGACTTGAACTGGGGCTGTAACTATTAATACCAAAGTTATATACAATAGTTCACAAAAATCTTGTTTACGGAATTTATTAACTTTATGTGGTTGTTCCAAAAAAAAAAAAAAAATTTGGTCTGAATTTGCTGCATTAATTACTAATAACTTTGTGTGTTATTTAATAGCTTTATATAAACCTTCAGGAATATAGAGAAATAGTGTGATATCTGTTGTGTTAATAAAAATATCTCCTTCTTCGACATCAACTGGTAACTTTATAATGGTTTTTGATAATAAATAATAAATAATAAATAATAAATAATAAATAATAAATAATAAATAATAAATAATAAATAATAAATAATAAATAATAAATAATAAATAAAAATAATAAATAATAAATAATAAATAATAAATAATAAATAATAAATAATAAATAATAAATAATAAATAATAAATAATAAATAATAAATAATAAATAATAAATAATAAATAATAAATAATAAATAATAAATAATAAATAATAAATAATAAATAATAAATAATAAATAATAAATAATAAATAATAAATAATAAATAATAAATAATAAATAATAAATAATAAATAATAAATAATAAATAATAAATAATAAATAATAAATAATAAATAATAATAAATAAATAATAAATAATAAATAATAAATAATAAATAATAAATAATAAATAATAAATAATAAATAATAAATAATAAATAATAAATAATAAATAATAAATAATAAATAATAAATAATAAATAATAAATAATAAATAATAAATAATAAATAATAAATAATAAATAATAAATAATAAATAATAAATAATAAATAATAAATAATAAATAATAAATAATAAATAATAAATAATAAATAATAAATAATAAATAATAAATAATAAATAATAAATAATAAATAATAAATAATAAATAATAAATAATAAATAATAAATAATAAATAATAAATAATAAATAATAAATAATAAATAATAAATAATAAATAATAAATAATAAATAATAAATAATAAATAATAAATAATAAATAATAAATAATAAATAATAAATAATAAATAATAAATAATAAATAATAAATAATAAATAATAAATAATAAATAATAAATAATAAATAATAAATAATAAATAATAAATAATAAATAATAAATAATAAATAATAAATAATAAATAATAAATAATAAATAATAAATAATAAATAATAAATAATAAATAATAAATAATAAATAATAAATAATAAATAATAAATAATATATAATAAATAATAAATAATAAATAATAAATAATAAATAATAAATAATAAATAATAAATAATAAATAATAAATAATAAATAATAAATAATAAATAATAAATAATAAATAATAAATAATAAATAATAAATAATAAATAACAATAAATAAAAATAACAAGAAGTTATAACAGCTGTAAATCTCTAATAAGTTGATTATCAACGTTAATATATCTGGACATGAATGTTTCATTGAGAATTTCGATTCTTCTACCTGGAGTATAAGAGTTGAAAAATCTCGCGGTAGCTTAAGCATCATTCTTAGCACTTTGTTTTGTGCAACTTGAAGCCGCTTGATGTGAGCTTTCGCCCAATTACCCCAAACTGGAAACCCATAAAGTCATCAGTGCTTTAAAAATGGCCTTAAAAAGTATTATTTTGTTTTTTTTGTAAAGGAGTGATTTGCGATTTATAAGGGGTTAAAGCATTTTTACAAGGATATCAACTTTGGTCAAAGTTTCACGTATGTGATACCCGAAGGTCAGTTTCTGGTGTAAGTACACACCTAATAAAGGTAATTTACAGAATCGACCCAGGGTATGTTAGTGTTGTCAAGGTTAAGGCTTCCAAAAGGAAAGAAGGAACTTGATCTTCTTCCCGTGAAGAAAACAGATGTGCATTTGTCAGCATTTGTTTTTATTTTCCCGTGCTTGTGATATTCCGAAAAATTTAAATTCCGACTTGAAGAGCGTTTTCGATTGCGGAGTCAAGTTCATGAGAAGAGCGTAAAGCGAAATCGTCTGCATATAATGCAATATTACAATTGGCATCAGTGAAAAACATATTAAAAAGAAATGGGGTCAAAACTGAACCTCGTGTAAATCCGGATGTTACAGGTTTTGTTGAAGAGATGGCAAACTGATATAAACATTGAAAGTTCGATTGAACACAAAGCTTTGTACCATTTTTGTAAGTTATTTTGAAAAAATTGCATTTAATCAGTTTGTATATTAAGCCATTGTGCCAAACTGAATCAAAAGCCTTCTCAATGTCGAGAAAAACTAAACCAGTCAAATTTTTAAGCTTAAATTGTTGCTTAACATTCTTACAAATCCTTAATACCTAATGCAAAGTGCTCTGGTTTCTTCTGAATCCAAACTGATTATTCACATTCAGGTAGAATGTTGTTAGCACTCAAAAACGCATCAATTTTCATTGTTATAACTTTTTCAAGAATTTTGCTAAAGACATTTAAAAGGGTAATAGGTTTGTAATTGACTGGTTGAGACGGATTTTTCCCATATTTTAAAAGGGGTATAAGTTTGCCTTTCTTTCGTTTAGTAGGGAAATATATATTAGCATATTTAAGCAGGCATTGATTATGAAAGTCAGATGTATCAAGGCACTAGTTGGCAACTGTTTTATTCTTGATTACTTATGCAATCTATACCAGAGGAATTACGATTTTTAAGATCCGAATTCTGTGAATTCTATATCTTCTACAGCAGTAGAAGAAGAAGTAATTCAGGAGGAGATAAATAATTATTTGTCATAGTGTGATTTTCAAGAAAAGTAGTTGCTAAAATTTCCGCTTTGTCTTAAGAAGTTTATACTTATAATATATAAATAGTAAATCTAAGTATAAGTATAAGGTATTTATACTTCGAAGTTACCACAATAATGACTTTTCTTGCGTTGGCTACATTCCAGAAAGGTCTAGAATTCGAGGCAAGTAATCTTAATTTATTGTTCCATAAGGAATTTCTGTATTCCGTTATTCGAATTTGTATGAAACGAGTGAAAGCATTTATTTCATAGAAATAGTTGAGTGATCTGTTCCTTTGTCAGAGCCTTTTAATTAAGTTAATTAGTTCTTGAGATAGTGTAAATGCTCTTTTAAGCGATATTTTTAAGGGAACAGAAACACGAATGCTGTCAAATATTTTTCTATGAAATGTTTCAATATAATTGTCAATGTTTTGAGTGCTATTTACAGCAGAAAGGTTTTTCGAAAAAGTTCGTATGCTCTTTACGCGTTTTTATAATTTAAGTATTACACGTTATTTATGTAAGGACTAAGTAAAATAACACAGTTGACAGGAAGATGATCGGAACTAAGCGCGTTGTGCACAACAGGAGTGGTAAACGAATTAGCAGTAGTGATAAGAAAAAAATCTAGTGTCGAAGAAGAGTACCTACTGCAAGCAGGGATATATGTAGGACTAGAGGGGTACATTATTGTAAAGTTATGTCTAAAGCATTAGTTATATAATATGTTACTCCAAGCATTTTCCCTCAAACACTTCCAGCTACGATGCCTACAGTTTAGATCACCTCATATGACAACATTGTCATTGCTAAGTAATCTTCTAAGGTCATTTTTCAACCACTGAATTTTATACACATTATGTATTCCTCCATTAAAATAAACTGAAATTTTAAGGCAAGTATTATTACTTAATTAAATTTCGACTCCAACGTTTTCCAGTACTAAAGTGCGATTAATTGGTAGCACAGAATGCATAACATCTTTTCTTACGAGGATGGCAAGACCACCACCTCTACTATCACGATCATTACGATAACAGGAATAGTTACTACATTGAAAACGAATTGTACTTTGTAGACCAGTTTCACATATGAGACAAACATTAATATTTAGATTGGAGAGAAAAATGAAAACTCAACGCTCTTGTTGCGAAAGCCTCTAGCATTCTAACACTAACATAAAAGTTCGACATGAGACTGATTGTTACTTATCATTATTATAAAGATATTTACTTTCAAGCTGAGCAATAACTTTGAACTGTTGCGCTTTGGTTTTACAATTTTGAGCTCAGAGACCATGTGAAATATAGAGGTTAGTTCTTCATACGGAAACAGATCATGCTTCGCTGGTGAAGAGGAGTTGTATGAAGATCTCACATGTGTTCGCTGTTGAGTTGACATTTTTTGCTGTCCCCAGTGATATTGTTGTTGCTGTATCTGACATGAAGATCGAGGTAGAGAAGAGAAGTCATCCGCACTGTTGACATTGAAGCGTTTCGGTGCCATCGTTGATACAGCTTGAGATCGCAAGGGAATTGGTGCGCGAGTTAATAACGTAGGTTCTCTATCTGTCTATCTCTTCGTTACCTCAATACAAACGTAAACAACGACAAGTTAATAACGTAGGTTCTCTACCTCCCTATCTCTTCGTTATCTCTCACTACAAACGTAAACAATATGTTCGTTATCTCTCACTGCAAACGTAAACGACGACAACATGTTTCAACAAGCAAAAACAGTAACATGCTTCATTATCTTGCAATACGGAAAATATACTTCAACACAATAATCCGATGCGTCTGCATTATCGACATAAACAACAATACCATAACAACCGCATCCTAGTTAGTATAAATAGCAGTAAGATCGAAGAATATAAGTAAATAAACTGTACGCTTTTCGGCGAAGCAAAAAGAAAACACATATGTTTTTGATTCAAAACAATGAATATATGTACAATACATTAACTCGCGCCCACGAGACATTTTCTGAGATTCAATGATTTTCAGATACGAAACTTGCAAGTGTCGTCGGTAGATTTGTGGTTACCTCCACAGTTAGCACATTTGGAAATGTCGGTTGAAGTGCATAAATTAGTTTTGTGATTTCCCGAACAATTGGAACAAAAGGTTTTCACATTGCAGTGCCGTTCCTCGTGCCCTCACATTTGGCAGTTAGGACATTGGGTAACGTTTTTCTTAACACGCCGTTGAAATTCCCACCTCACCCGCGTACGATAAATCGATTTAATGTTGTTCTTAAGATCGGCAAGAATAATTGAACAGTTCTCGAAATAAATGATGTAAAGAAACTCCACAAGTTTTTCATATTATTTTTAATAATTTTTACTTTATTACTATTAGTTAATTTTTTAATAAATCTGTAGGATAACTATCAAGTCCAAAAAGTACTACCTTAAATGATTTTTCTCATTTTAAATCATGTGGGAATAATTGGCATTTTTGGGCTTTCAACGCATTCAAAGCGGCTTTATAAGAATCAATTGATTCGCAAAACCTATCGACATTTTTTTAACAGAATAGTTCGTAATTTTTAGTTTGTTAAAGAACTTATGCACGAATTCACAGTTATTTTTGAAGAATCTTAATTGGTAGAATAGAGGTTTTATTGGCACTAGTTGCACTGATTAATTGAAACACATACCCTCTCCAAGATCGGTGTCTTTGTGCGATTGAAGAGGCAGAAAAGCGGAACCACGACGCAACATTTTGCTAGTTGAGGATTTGGAATTCTCTAGGGAAAAAGCGCGACGCTTCAGAGTTTCGGTTGTTTATAAGATTCTCGGTGAAAGCAAGCGAAAGCTCGACTAATCGTCTTGACAGCTCGCGAAAGATCCATCCAATTGTAAATGCACATAGTTTTTTGTTTACAGCGGCTTCTCTCCTTGTGTTTCCACCTTGACAGGTGACAGGTAACATTGACTTCGATAGGGAGCTTATTTCTGTTTATGATTTCCAAATAGATCGTCGAATGAAACAAAAAATATGGTATTTCTCCAATTAATTCTTTTAAAACCTTTACTCCTTGCTGAATTCCACATTTGAATCCATCCGATACTTCCCATGTGAATACTTTTTCGGCTACATCTATTTTATCGTCCTTTAGTGTAATATTTTTAATTTCCGGGTGTTTGTCAAGCAAGAACTTCAGAGGTGGTGCTTTGGTTGCGAATGAAAATTATATGTGCAGACTTCGCCATTGTCAAACAATAAGGTACACAAGGACTTTGCTTTTTCAGTCAGATTGGCGTTGGCCTCAGCGGGGAGATGAACGATTATTCTGGCCTGCATGCTTCTTTGTCGCTAGCTTGTCGACTTGTGCTTCCAGGGTCTTGTTGCGATTTTCCAGCTGTACAACTTTTTCAACAACTTCATTGTGTTTCGCTTTTAAATTCGACAATTCGGCATATATCAATTGGAGATCGGCCTTAGTCGCTAGATCCTATTTTAACTCTGCATTTTTTTCATCAAGGATTTCCTTAAACTGGTCAATACTTATACCTGATATTGTCTCCTTCGAAATTACGATAAATGACTCTTTGGCTCGGCGCTTCTCACTAATGAATTGCTCTGGGAACGTCTCTTGCAGTGATCTTTTGTTCATAAGTGAGGTTATTCTTGGTGGATTTTTGAACTTAGTATTAAAAGTTTTAAATACTAGATCTTACTCAGATTTAATTTTTGAGTGATGAAGTAGGATCTTGCACTTTAGACTAAAATTATGTATTTTGATTGCTGCTACCTTCTTTTAATTTAATTTTTGTGTAGGAAAACAAAACTTTAACATGTGCGGAACTCACAAGTTACCACTAGAGGCACAATCTTTCAAAAGTCTCCAATTATAATACGCAGGTGATACCGACGAAAAGGGGAGAGAAGATTCAATGACGAACTATACAAGCTGTACAGCGACATCAACCTAGTCAAAAACTCGATCGTTTGAGTAGGCTAGGACAGGTAGAATAAATGGATACCAATGTTCCGTCCCGCAGAGTCTTCGAATCTAACCCGCTATAGAGAAAGAACAAAGCTATAGAGAAAGACCTCACCTTAAGTGAAGCGCACAAGTAGAATGGGACCACAACCGACTTGCTGTACGCAACTCGAGGCAGTTAACTGAAGACCGCACTAACTTGGGAGGCTTGTTAGTTGAGGCCTACGTTCACCGACTAGCTTATGAATTGAGATTGGTGTAATTCATAGCTTACCGAAGCTTATGAATTGAAATTGGTGTAATTCATAATTCGACAACTAGCTTCTGAAATAATTCTTTTTCAAATTACAAGTCAATTATTAGCTTATGGCTTAGTGTTTGTTTAATTTAAGTAAATAAGTAAAAGCGTAATGCTGGGATCAGAAACACAGAAAAGAAACCCTATTCCCTTCATGGGCGTTGGTTCTGGTAGGCGGGCACCAATGACTTTGGTGGTTTCAGAAGCTTTAGTCAAAAATAATCTGATGCTTGGTAACCAGTTGACGGATTTTGGGGAACTTAGACTCAAGAAAGGGCATGCAGTTCAGAAACAATTACAAAGTATGATAAAAAATTATTCTCAGCGGTTGAAGATAGTGGTGCTAGAATGCGTATAATCCTCAAAGAAGATCTTCCTGTTTATCAGAATTTCCTACGGTTTCAGCGGATCATTGGACTACAGTTAATGCCATAGTTGAAGAATGGTTAATGGACGATAATTTGAAACCTAACATTGACCGGCTACATGCAGCGAAAATATACAACACATTAGACTTAAAAAATGTTTTTTATTTTCATGTTCCGGTTGACAATGCAAGCATAAAAGTCGTAAGCATCTATGAACTTTCCCTTATGGTAGTAAATACATATCCTATAAAAGCAGTTGCTTTAACTAAAAATAAAATAATAGCTCCTGATAATCGTGTTAATGTGGATTGATAAGATCCATAATTTATTTCTCGTCCTACATGTAAATAAATAAAAATAAAGAAAAAAGATGCACCATTTCAAATTTTATCTGGAAAAATTGTGTTTTATTAAACGCAAATGGTAGAGAATTTCACACAACTGAAGAGAATTCAGAAAATTGATTCCTCAGTTGCGAAGATAGCCCAGCTCGTGTAAATAATTATGAACAATTATTTGTTGTTTTTTTTCTAATCTATTTAAAATATTTAATTTTTTATTTTTTTTTATATTATTGTACATACTAATAATAATTTCATAAATAAAGCCTTCCTACATATTTTATATTAAATGAAATGCAAGGATTATACAAAACAAATATAAAAAACATACGAGTACAAGTAATCTGGATGCGATACAAGTGAAAAAGAATCTAATGGCAACTAGAAGAAGAAGCCCAAATTACAGAAAAGTGCGGAAATAAAAATGACTTTTCAGATCAAATGTCAAGTGTGTTTGAGAATCTGCAAGTTATCGTTAAAACCTATAATTATCATATTATTATTACGTTTCAAAAGAGGTAGGTACACACGATATACATACATAAGTCTTTATAAATCTTTTTTATTGGTTCAATATTCTGGTACATATTCATCTTCTGTTTGTGGACTTGAAAAAAAAAAGGATTTGGCTTCAGATATATTTTGACCAACCGTTAAAACAAAGATATGATCAACAACATATTTGTACTAATTCATATTTTACATATCGATTGCGACCCTATATTAATACACTTGATTTTCAGATTCTCTTTGTATTTATATACCACGAAAGGGAAAGACGAGGTAAGGACGAATAAACCTTATAAGCTCGACAATTTGTAAATAATAATCTTATCAGCAGCATATGGTAGGCTGAAGAAAATGGCAGGTCAACAAAATAAAATAAAAATTTTTTGAGTTTTTATTTCAATGATTATTTTCTAATTCTATATATCGAAAAATAACTAAACTATTGCGTTTTGAAAACATAGCTTTTGTACCTGTTACAATAATATGAGTATAGGTATAAATAGAAATGAATTGTATTAAATAAAATCGAGAAGGAGCGGCAGGAGAAGATTTGACACTTTATTCAAGTGGTTCATAAGTTATTATACGAAAGCACCTTGCAGCGATATAACGTAGTTTGTGTAACGGTAACTTCAACGGCGTCTTTTCATAGATAGTTTCACAAAATGTTTTAGAGGAGTCGGTGAATTAAATTGTCTGCTGCGTCCCTTTGTTTATCGAGGGTATTCAGGTTAATGGGTTTGAGACGGTTCCGATAGTACGCCTGACTAGCGTAATCGAGAAGGGGGCGAACAAAAGTGATATATAGTTATCTGGTCACGTATGGGTTTCAGAATTCTTTAGACTATCTTTTAACAAAGCCAAGTGATGAATTTGCTTTAGTAATTATCTCATCAATATACGAGCGGAAATTGAAATCCCTGTCGCATAATATGCCAAGGTCGCAGATAGACTGAACAAGGGATAAAGGTGGAGAAGGTTAATTCGGAGAGGAGCCTTGTTCCCCTTACTGAGAAGGTAATCGATTGACATTTGGTAAGATTGATTTCTAAGCAGTTCTTAATGCAACAGTTGCAAAAAGTATTTATATCTATTTGAAGGAGGCTGGAGTCGTGTTATGAAGAAATGGTAGTTAGTGACTTCGCTCTTTAATCCCTTTTTGTGTATCGGTGTTATGAAAAAAGACTTCCGGAAGACAAAAGAGACCGGAAGGGAGTTGAAAGGAGTTGCGAAAGTGTTAAGAAACACTTTTTAAGAAACGTGGATTTGGGCTAGGTAAGTATCATCATCATCATTAAGTTGCTTTATCTTATTTTCTATTAATGCATAATCAAAACTTTGAGAAATAGAGGTGCCAATGGGGAAGTTAAGTAGGTTTTTAAAGAGGGATCGGGTACGAAGGAATCATCGGCAAAAAAAACAGCAAAACAATTTTTTATGGTATACGGATGAGGGGCATAAAGAAAAATCGTTAGATTTTCTTTTTAGTTAACGAATTGGTAGAAGGACTTAGGATCGTTTGAAACCTTAGATTGCACACTATTAAGGTATCGCTAGTAGAGAACATTATAAAGCTGGGCGAATTGGTGGTTTTATTGCGCGAAAAGGTAACAGAGAAAAATATAATGGAATTATTCTCTGTAGAAAATAGAGAGAGCACCCTTAAGGGTCATATTGGCGAAATCATAAGAACACTTACTAAAATATGTGTTAATTTTGCGGAAATTTGCTTTATGAAAGCCGTAAAAAGAGGCAGCTGCAGATAGGATAGGCTGAATAGGAGAGTGGTGGAAAAGAGTAAGAAAAAGTGGTGGGTGAAAGTTATTAATGGTCGATAATGAGAGGGGATAGATCGAGACAGAGGAGTTTATGTGATAAGTGGCGAAAATGAGGTCTAATTAATTACAGTGAGGCGCCACTGTAGGATGGACAAAGGTGTTGAGGGCAAAGCAGCAGTAATTGAAGGGCATTAGACACATTTTCAGATGAGGGATTTACATATAATATGGGATCTAATGAATTTGAGATATTAAGGTCCGGTTTTAAGATTAAAATTTTGAAAAGAATTGCTAGTGCAAGCATGTGCAGAAGAGTTAGGTATTTCAGAGAAGAAAGTGCGAGAGGTTGGAGTTAATTTCAAAGAGACGCGATGAGGCAGGGGCTTAGGTATAACGGAAGTAGCTGGTGCTATATAATTGGAGGACTGAAGAGGTTGGCTTGGGATGTGTGTGAAAGGGGCGAATTCTGGGAATATATGACTTTTGAATCTCCAATTAGAGTCAGGTTTAGAAACGAGTTTCGTTATCTTATTAGAGTCAAGTTTGGGACGGGTTTCGGTATCTCAACTTTATCCTGTTTCTTTGTCGATGTGATGTCATATTTCTTTTCGAAAAAATTCGAGATCTAATCGACATTAGCGTTTGGGGGGCGCCTTTGATTCATGGAATCAAGCTTGTTAACAACTTTCGGAAGTTGTCCATGTTGAATTAAAATGATTGATAAGCTTCCGTGGGACGCCCCCCTCCCACGAATACTAACAACTGCTTTCCCAATTTTGACCTCACAACAGAAGCCAAATACCCTAACTTTATCAGCTCGCATATTTTAAATCCCGCTCGCCTTCTCCCTCGGTTTGACGGGCCCCAGTTCCCATTTTTGATCCCCTTTCACCGCCTAACGTTAAATTGACCCAAAAGAATATAGACACCACGGAATGCCGTTACGCCTTCTCTAGGATAAGGGATAAAAATATAAACGAAAATATACGTCTCTTTCTCGCATATCTTTACGACAAATCCGACTCTGTTTGTTTTGAGGGAAAAACAAAAACAAGTGTCATGGTCTCCATCCAACAGGAAGGCCTTCCTACGGATATAACTAGTCTCAGAAAGCTTTACAACAGGTACCACGAAATATTCGACACACCTCCTCAAAAAGTTGCGGATGACCTCGCTGCTTTCCGCAGCTATGTTCACTCTAAAAGAGTTTCTCACCTTCAGCGCAGCCGAGCTGACCATGATAAATTTTTTCGTTCCTAATTTGCCTTCTTTGCCTGCATCTCATCTACACTCCCCTACACCTCCACGCAACAAACTACCTCTTACATTTTACTACCAAAACGTAAGAAGCTTGCGCTCTAAAACTCGAGCTGTATTGTCTAAATCACACAGTCCCTCTTTCGACGTCTATGCTCTTATAGAAACTAATCTGATCCCCGACATAAAGAGCCCGGAGCTATTCCCATCTTCGTTTAATGTCTCCCGAGATGACGATCACTCTCTCCCTATGGTTAATGATCCTGCCATTCCTAAAGTTGATTCTACATGTATAGGTGTCCTACTTGCTATTCACAATAACCTGAACTCTTCTCTCATCGCTATCTCTTCTTCTGCTAAAATCGACTTTGTCTCAATTAAAATAACACTTCCCAATATGTCCCTGTACGTTATGTGCTGCTACGTTCTCCCAGCTCAACCTATCGAATCTTATTACGAGTGCTATAACTATCTTGGAATTTACCTGCAATTCACCCAGCTCTATAACTGCCTCTATCAGCGCTTTCTCGACACAGCGCAAACCAACCTTATCAATGATCCTAAGACATTTTATCAATTCGTCAACTACAAAAGAAAATCAGACGGATATCCCCCCTCTCCCCATTTTGTTACTATAGCATTTGCTTTAGGTCAGCCTTTTTAACCCCGTTTTAAGCCACTTCTGGTGTCCCACAAGGCAGCCATCTTGGTCCCCTCCTTTTCATTCTAACTATATACGATAGAGAGTTGAACTTCCGTTCGCATATTGATAAGATAATCCTTAAAGCCAACTCATCGCTGAGTTTTATCAAATGTTGGTCTAAAGAATTTAGCAACCCTTATGTGACAAGGTCACTTTACATTACGCTTGTCCGCCCCCTTCTTGAATATGCCAGCCATTCCGTATTCCATATCCCGAATCGAGAACATTCAACATTCGTTTTCTTCGTTTTGCTCTTCGTGGACTACCCTGGAGTGACCCATATATCTAACCTCCCTATTGCGACCGCCTCAAACTTCTTAACTTCTTAAGAGCAGACCATCCGCTCACTGTGGTGAGCGTCAGTGAGGGTATATAACATAGGTCAAATTATTGTTTTTATTTATTTTTTTCTATTTATCCCTTTTTTTTGGTTTGTTTGCAATTTACTATATGTAGGGGCCTTGCACTAAAATTTGCCAGCCAGAAAAATGCAATTTGACGAAAATTTTAACTGAAAACTGAAGAAGTGAATGTGGAGAACAAGAAAAACACGTCTAAATGAATATCACAAATGCGCATTTGCTGCGCATAACCAGCAGCACATAGTCCTAAGTAAACAGAGTTCGAGATAGATAAACATGATGACCTAATTGTCGATTAATGCCTTATTGAACCAATTTGTAAAAGCTCTTCTTTTCAATATCTAAAATAATTGTTTTTTTTTAAGTCATACAAAGCCAAAGTAAAAGCTAGTATTTTCGTATCACAAATAAAAAAATAATAATAATATTTGATGGATGATTAACGTTGCTATCAGAGCCAATATAATGAAAGAATGACGGAAGATTATATTTGGTGGCTAATTTGTACGAGAGAGTCCATACAATCACAAGAGTATTCATTTGTAAACATTTTTTTTTTTTTTTTTTTTTTGATTTTATGATCCTATCGGAGAGTGCCTTATATTTTATAATTGTCGTCGAATGTCCATTCGGTTTTGACATTTGGAAAGCAAACAAAATTCGAATTTGTGTGAACGGTATACACCTGAAGAACTCGGAATAATTGTCACGAAGTTTTTGATGAACAATTCGTCAGTGATGTAGTGCTTCCACTGATCGTTAAGTGCAGCGACTCTTAGAGACTGGAACAACACAAACTTCTTAGATAAGCTCTTTTTTTCGTTACTAGGATGGGAAAAATAAGAATCAGATAAAACTCGGACTCAAAATTTGTGTTGACCGATGTAATTCATGTGTCCAATTCTGAGTATCATGCTAACACCTCGCTTACCTTCTTTAACCATATTAAGAGGAATTCTTTTGCCCGACCCCACCACGACCTTGAAGACAAAATCGCAAATACTTTATCACTTAAAAACTAAAAAAAACAACTATTCAAGGAACAAACCAAAGGGTTAAAATTATATATGAGTGCAAAACAAGCGAACTATATGATGTTTTAGGTTGTAGGAATTAATTTTGACACAGTCAGGCTTTTATTCCAATTTTCTAACTACATTTGAAAATCAAATTTTTCCAGAAGAATATATCTAAGAATATTGAAAAATATTTATGTGAGAACAAATGATAGAACTTATAGAAACTAGAAACAAAAGAAAGATGTATGAAAAATGTAAAAATGTATGAAAATAATAGAATATTACAGAAAGATATTTTAATACTAAAGAAGATAATATAATTATCCGTGAAATTAAAACAAGCTGTTTCTTTTTTCATTGTAGCATAAAAATACGTTACAATTTGAGCATTAAGTGTAAGTTTTCATCGAACATAAATGACATGGTTGACGATTCTTCTGCCATGTCCCAGTAGCGTCCTAGTCTCGCCACCAGTAGCGCCACTTTTCTTCCAATCCAGGTACTTATATAACGTAATTCTATCACATATCGATGCAAACGAACAATTTTCAAGGGCAAACATTTTTTAAAAGCATGAAAAAAGAAATTATGTAATAATGTCATTAACGGTGTGATTCATGTTTATAGCACTGAGTGCTATTCCTGAGTGTAAGTTCACTTCAGGTAGATGTAGACACACCCTATGCTTAAGATCGTTATTTTCCATCTTTGATTTCCCCCCTGTCATTTCCCACTAGTCAATTTTCCCCTTCCTATTTTACCATTTGCATATTATGTACCTAGTAGTCTCAAATTGGCTAAGTATAAAAGTATAATAATTAATCCAAATAAGAAAACAAATTGTGAATTAAAAGTTTACAAAATAAGACTAAATTGTAAGCAATTAAACTATGTAGAAGTCCTATGTATAGTAATTAATTGATTCAATTTTAAATAAAAGTTTTGAAGCTGCTTTGAGAAGCTGCTACGGAAATTAGTGTGGTTGCAGCCGAATTGCAATAACACATTAATTGTATGATGTTGAAGATGCTTTTCTAAATCATATATTCGTTTCCCCAATTTTTGCAACCAAAATTTTATGTTTTTAAGCTGCTCTTGGTTAATTTTGTAACAGAATACAATTTATTTCCAACATTCCAGATGGAAGTGATCCATTGCAACTAATCGACTGAACTCTACCTTTAAAAACGCAGCTGTCATCCAGTCGGCTAACCATCAATTAAAAAACATTGTAGAGTTTTACGTATGTAAACTCTCCGTTTGTTTTTGTTTCTAGTTGGGGTCGACTTTAGTTCATTAGTTCTTTAATATAAAATGTCTCTAAAAAAAACGGAAAATTTAAAACAAACTAATTTAATTCAGTTTTCATTTTGTGATTATAAATCTACTTTTGAAAGGATTTTTATTCATCCAGAGAAGCAAGAACCTATATTAGAGGATATAAGAGATTTTTGGAAGTTTGTCAACAAATATGAAAGCATGTTGCGCAGTGCTGGTCAACCTATTCTGGCAGAACCGTTTGTGTCCTTTGACATAGAGGAAGGAAATAAATTTCAAAGTTTTCACAAACGAAATTTCATTCCATTAAAGCTTGCTTATGATCCACAAAGGTGTTTCGACTGGTACATGCATAAAAACAAAGATCTAAGCATGTTAAAGATTCAACAATTTTCAGAAATTGTTTTACTTTATATGGACTTTAAGCAGAAGGAAAAATTTTCGAAAATAAAAAAGCTAAGAAAATCTCAAGCTTGTTTGCCAATAACGAAATACAAGAATGATATTGAACAAGCCTTAAAGAAAAACCAGGTACTTATTGTCGCTGGTGATACTGGTTGCGGGAAGTCAACTCAAATTCCGCAGTACCTATATCAATATGGATTTAGAAAAATCGGTAAGTTTTAGAAATCTATATCTTGCTAGCTTATGGATTACGTGTCAGAGTTAAAACGATTTTCCAAAATGACAACTCGAAAAAATAGTGTTTTTTTATTTCTATTTAAAATAAACTAAGGCAAAAATGAGTTTTGCTTTGTTAGGAAACTTTTACAAATTAAAGTTATAAAGAGGACTCACGAAAATTTTCCAAAGGCAAAAGCAGTGCTCTCGCTGGCCATACTGCTCTTGCATACTCATACCAATTATTTAAGTCTGTTTTTTAATGGAAATTACAATTTAGAGATGCGCAGTTGATTTATACATCGTAATTAGTACGAAAACCAAATATAATTATGTTCCTTAACGGGGTAGTCTCATGTTCGATCCTCAAAAAATTGTTTTTTTTTTTTTTTTGCATATTTTCAAAGTTTAATATATTGAGAATATACCGATGGACCGATACACTGAGTCATTGTAAATTTAACGCAAAAAATAGGGGAGAGCGTATCCAGCAGCTGCGGCAAAGCTTCAAACTTTAAACGCGTTTTTCTCGAAACTACTTTTTATCCGTAGGCCCGGATGGTTAAAAAAAAAACTATTGGAAAGATTCGACTGAAATTTTAACACAATATTTTATACATGAATAGTTCTGTCCGGTAGCAGAACTACATTTTTTTATCTACTTTTTTTTATCTCGATTTTAAACCAAAAAAAAAGAGTCGATTTTTGAAAAAAAAAAAATTACAAGCCCTCCATTTTGTTATTTTTCACTCAAATCTTTTAAATCTACTACGGGACAGAATGACAACCCTACTCAATAATACTCTTTGGAATTTTGATTTCAGATGATTACAAAAGGAGCAAACAGGGGGGCCATCCATCTGCTTGTTTTTGAAGAGGCCTACTTTACCTCACCAAAATGACTTTAAACTTTTTTTTATTTAACGAAAACTTTTTTGTATTTTTCAATAGCTAAATAATTACATATAATTATCATAGGAAGATTGTATTTCATTTTCCGCAAAAAAAAAAAAAATCCTTAAAAACCCTTAAAATTTAACCCTTATTGATTTAACCTTAATATCAAGGGAACAATATTCGATGCCTTTACATTATTTTATCATTCACGATAGGATATCACTACGATTTCCTTTAATAAAAATGCTACTTATAATGGAGGCACTTGCTTTGAAATCGATCGTGTGACCAATTTCAAATATTTGTGTATTTAAGATTAGAGATTGAGTTGGGATGAATACACTTCCTATCTGAAACAATACCTTTATGGAGTAGTTAAAGAGCTCTACCATCGACGTCGCTTACCTGCCTTAAAACAAAGTTTACACTAAAGTCTAGGCTCGCTATGGGCTATCTTATTGGAAGGACTCTTATTGCCCCTTTACTATTGCAAACTTATTGCCCCTTTACTATTACAAACTTTTAAAAAAATATATATTTTTTTTAAATTCTTGGTTTTATACGGTTATACTACATGAAAACTACAATCGACCTGTCAACAACTGCAACTTGCAACGGTAAAAAAAAAAAAAAAAACACTTTTCTGAGTCTTACGTTTTCACAACACCTCATCCGTTTAATTCGTTAAGTTAAATTTTTGGAGTGAAAACAGTGTTCTTATATAATGTCAATAAGTGGGTTTTCTCTGTTGATTATTGTTTTTATCGTTATGAGTTCATATACAGTTGTAAACAGTAGCTCTAAATAATATTTGCTTTATTTGCGATGAACTTTCCAATGAATTTTCAGAAATGTTAAATATTTGACAACAACATTTTTTCAACGCAAATTGAATTTGTTCACCCACCGACTATAATATGAACTGCTATTAAACGTCGTAGATATACGAGGTGTGTTCAAAAATTTCACGGGCAACGTACATTATTTATTATCACGGGGATGTATGGCCATGGAAGGTGTTCGTTAATATGTGATGGTAGGAAACGAATGAATGCCACGCCATAGGACAGGTCTAATAGAAAGGATCCGAAGCACACTGCCTGATTGAATAAAGCATGGCTTGAAAATAAGCATTTTCAATCACTTGATTGGCCGCAATAATCTTCCGATCTTGACTAGATTAAACATTTTTGTGTAGAAGCCAAACGTGCAATTTCAGAATTGCCAGAAGATTGTCAAGATTTAAGTGATTTGCCAGATCAGATCCAAACTGCTTGAAACAATCTCTGCCAGAAAGAATTATAGCTGTTCCTAAAGTAAAAGGCCGTCATACATAATATTAAAGTGCTGACATTTATCAAAGCCAACTTATTGATCAAGTATCAAAAATTTTATGTTTATTTTCCATTCTCTGAAAAACAAAAAGAAAAAAATATTATTGACGACTCAAAAAAAAAAACAATAGATTTTATTTATAAAAATTTGACATTGCGGTACATTTGAAAAACTGTAATAATTGTTACCACAGCTTTGCAAATTTTTTCCCTGATCTTGATATTTTAAGCAGGCGTCGTGCTGATAACTGCTTATCGTGGTTAAGTAGATAAATATCACACTGATGTTCCTTCAAGTGAGGGTTGAAGATAGAATGTCGTTGCTTCTGCTTATGTCCAGAAATGCTGTTGATGGCTGAATGAATATGAAGGAATCGCTATGTTGGACCGGTATTGAAATAAGCTTGAAGATCTGCAGCACTCGACTACTTAATAGTGGTAGTTTGGCGAGAAATAGAATCGTGGATGTGGTCACTCGCGTTTTAATTCTATCATAATTAGCTCATAAAGTTTTGGTAAATTGTGCTCGTCATCATATATTTTCGAGTGCAGTTCATTGAGTTCATTCCGAGCTCCCATGAAGTTTGTAGCGTTGTCCGAGAAAATATTGGCGGGTAAGCCACGGCGAGCCACGAACCTTTTTAGGGCACCAATAAATATCTGGGTTGTCAGATCTGAAACCAACTCCAAATGTACAGCCTACGTTGCAAATCATACGAAAACCGATACATAGGCCTTTGTTGGCTGTTTTCCTTGATCTTATAGTGGATATTCACTGGACCTAGGAAATGGACTCCTACGTTGGTGAATGGTCTTGAAGGTTGTACTCGCTCTGGCGGTAGCTGTCCTATAAATTGCTCAATACCTTTTGGCTTTGCCTTAAAACAACGTATACATCTCGATTGTTTGAGCGAGTTGTTTTCCTCTCACTATCCAATAGTTTTGCCTTGCGAAAGCTAATAATAATCGTGTAATCGTCAGTTGTTTTATTGGTGCAACTCTACATTTTAAACAGACCAGTTGCATTTCAATTTCTCCATTCTGGTTTGCTGATCTTATGTATATAGCCGATCCATACGCCCGTTCTCAATTTTTTTTATCGCTATTTGCACCACCAGTGCTCCATAGAAATCGCCAGTCCTTTAAATATTCAACCGTTTACCATTTTTGGACGTACTTTAAAATATCATGATTTAACTCGCTTATGGATGGCCCTGCCGAGCGCTCTTTTTGCTATTCATTATAACTTACAATCATTTAAAATCAATGTACATTGGTATATTTCTTTTCTACGTCCCTGATTTTTTCTTCGCCTGCACTGTATACAAACATTTTAAGGGTACTCAAATCCCTTGAGCGCGCGCTTGTTATTGGGTATGTAATTTAATTCGTGCGGTTTTTTTTTTCAAAATTTGAACGTTTATTTAAGAAAAACATGTACAATAGTATTATTCAAAGTATTGCCCATCTGAAGCTATGACTTTTTCCCATCTTTCTGGCAATTGGTGGATCCCATCCCAAAAGAACTGCGCCGGCTTGGCAGCCAAGAATGAATCAAGCCAATTTTTGATATTCTGCTCTGATGTGAACCGTGCGTTATTTGGCTACTGCTCTCTTTAAACGGATTATTTGTGTTCGGTAGCGTTGTCCATTGATGGTTTCACCCGGTTTTAGCAGCTCATAATACAGCACACCCATTTGATCCCAACAAATACAGAGCATTACCTTCGCGCCATGAATATTCGGCTTTGCCGTTGATTTGGCTGGTTGGCCGGGTTTCACATATGATTTTTTGCGCTTGGGGTTGTCGTAATGGATCCATTTTTCATCACCAGTAACAATCCGATGCATTTTTGGAAAAAATCTTCAAATTTTTTTGGCTGCCCAGGATGTTCATCGTCTTCCAAGCCAAAATCACCACTTTTAAATCGTGCAAACCACTTTTGGCACGTTCGCTCAGCTAGCGCATATTCACCATAAACTTCCATCAAAATACGATGACTTTCGGCAGCAGTTTTCTTCATAATAAAATAATGAAGAAGAATTCCCCGCAAAAACGCTTTTCAGGCACAAAGTTCGACATAGTTGAGTGAAAAAAAATTATTGTTGTTTACGCTTCAAATGAATGACATTTACTGAAATGACGTACAATGACAGTACCTTTCCAACGCATGTTCCAATGGAATAATAACAATGGAATAATACAAGTTACGCCATCTCTTAGCAAACCGCACGAATATATGAAAAAAAAGTTTTTTAAATGTATTGATTGAAGGTACTCGTAGCTTAGTTAATTTCTGCTATTGTTATTGTTGCTGTTGTTAATGTTTTTGTTGCTGTTGTTGTAGCTGTTTATTTTAATTAAGGTTATTTTATTCTTATATTAAATATAAGATACATAGGTAGGAGAGCAAGTTTCCTTCTCTAAGGAGCACAGGAGAGGAAAATCCACTACAGATAATAAAAAAAGCCAAAAAAATAGGAAGCGTTTGAAAAATGATCAAATGTTAATCTGTAAACACAATATTTCGAAATATACTGAAAGTGAGGGGCACTGTACAAGGTTAGGAGTTGGCTTCAGCTTTCTCCTCCTCTTGGCCCTGATATCTGGATTCCTAGTTATCTGGTGGGACAATATTACGGCCTGGTCATCAGATAATATCATGCCATCTGCTGGTCTCGTTATTGGGGCCATTTGGACCATTCACAACCAATTATTATCCGGTTTTACTAGTTGAGATTGAAATATTTTTTTTAAAAAAGAAAGTCCAGTTTATTTAGAGAATTGAATTTGCGCCCATTGCTGCCGAATCACTTGACGATTTAATTTTTAAAATTTTTATTATCAAATTTCTTTTTTAATTCATTGTTTTTACTTTAGAAACCGAAATACGTTTAATCTCCGCGGAGGTATGTGAATGACTGAAGCCAGTCCATTACCACTTGATCCACAGCCACAAACATAAGAAATATCATATCAACATAAGATATATTTCCAAATAATGTTTCACATTCTAATGTGGCAACATGGACTTCTGGCAATCGTCGATAGTTGTACTAACATTAACGAATTAAGAAGCAAGAATAATGAAAAATATGACGAGCCAATTTTTGGATCATGAAAATTGATCCTGATCAAAAGCAAGATCTGTGTTGCTATTTTAATATTTGCAAATAATAAAATACGGCTGTTGCATTGCATGCAAGCCAATGGATCATGGGTGATAAAAGATTGACACGTGTTATAAAGCGGTGGCGAAGAATAACAAAACAAAAAAAAAAAAAAAAAACTCTAATAAGACAAATGTGAAGAGCAGTGGTGCCAAAACAAGTGAAAAAATTAGTGAAATCTTACTAGAAAACTTGGTGATTTTTGTCGGAAAAAATAAAAAAAAACCTTTCAATCACGATAACATAAACAACTCCATCTACAATAGTTAGCTGGGGAGTCAAGTGAAGTAAAGTAATAATAATAATAATAATAATAATAATAATAATAATAATGAATAGTCAAGAAATAATTACAATCAAAGATTACAATTACAAATTTAAAGAATAACTAAAAACCGAACTGAAGGAAATTTTAAAAAAGTATCCCAAGTAGCCGTTTGAGTTGTACAAGAATGTATTCATTCGAGACTGCATTCTTAGAATTTGAAATCAAGGTTTAAATTTTTTTATAGATGCAATCAAAATCAAATAAGGCTGGGATTTGTAAAAAAAAATAAAATCACAACATACTATAAAAAAAAAAATTACCATAAGCGAGACCTCTCATTAGCCACCACTCATGAGCCACCCTAAATGTTGTTTCGGTTTATTGGTCTAAGTAAACATTTTTATAATAAGTTAAAAAATAATTAACGCAAACAGATTTCCTTTTTTTATTGTATTTTGGTAAGCTGAACAGAAATAAATTAATAATTTAAACAAGAACTCAGCTTGGTCAAACAAATAAAATGATATTTTAGGAACTAAAAACACTTAAATTTTCTCAATGTTTTAAATTTTTAATAGCACCAATCTTTCAAAACTGTCATCCGAAAGCGTGCCTCGCTGAGGGGTTTAAATTAAGCTTGCAAAAGAAAACAATCTTTCCACAGCGGATAAAGAAGGCAATGGAGTGTTATATTAAAAAGCAGTTTTTTTTTTTTTTAATATTTTGAAGTTATTTGCAGTATCAGCCAGATATGCATACAACTCATCAGTTTTTATGGTATCAAAATTATTAGAGTTTTATAATGTTTGATCTGAAATACAAAATATTATTCTTAATAATATATTCCATAAATTGTATACATAGCCATATCCGTAATTGAAAAGTCGTAAAAGAAAAGGTCAAGGTTGTCTGAAACTGATGATGGAGCAACAAAGCTATCGTCTTTCTCATTCTGACAATATATAGCCCCATTCAGCAAAGCCCCAATTGAAGTGATTTTTGTTTCTGTAATTGACGGGCAAGCTCCATTTCAGCTTTACGGGCGTGCAAAACACACGCAATAATAGCATCATTGACTTCCAATGATAAATTGAAGTAGCAAGAAAATCTATTTGTGCGTCCTCTAATTTTTGGACAATGTCATGAGGAAGTACACGCAACGACTTGTTTAAGTAAATTTTTTTTAAAATTTAGTCCTCAAATTTGCTAATTTAGTGATAAGATAACCGTATACCGTCCTCTTTTTTCATTGAACAAAGTCAATTGATTTCTAAATCGGCCTTAGCAATTCGCTGAAACCAATCATGTAGTCCATTTGTTGTTCAAAAATTATTTGTTAACCTAGACTGCTACAGAGTTCACCATGATTTTGCTTATGAAAAAATAGATCTTTAATGAGTTCCATCTAGTCGCAAAAGGATACTTCTATTGTTGATCTAAAATTGGCAAAATTTGCTCATATTATTTTTTTTATAATTTGTATTATCTTTACAAAATAAAACGAGATTGAAATAAACACTAAAACATAATAAATAAAATAGCAGTACCCACCTTTTCATATTCACTATAAATTATTCTTTTAAAATACGAATAAAATCAGTAGATGGTAACAAAATCAAAGTATGTGTTGCGCATCGTGTACTCGTATGTTTTGGCAATGATTTTTCGAAAAATTCTTCAAGCTCAATACAATCTTCAGATTGAATCCAGGCAATCTTGAGTTGCGATACCAAATTTTCTGAAAACTTTAACCAAACTTTATCTTTTGTCAGTAACAATTGTCATGACATTGTTGGTGTTTGAACCAATTGTTTGTTGCACCTGCAGGATAATGTCATTTATGCGTTCATATGTGTATGATCCTGCAAACTGCCTGGATGCCAAAGCAACTGACTTCCTTTAGAAATTATCATCAATCCAGTATAACCAAAGTTAATCAAATATCCGCTGTTGTGCACATATAATTTTGCTTTAACAACTGAATGTTGAAATATTTACACAGAGAGGAATAAGTTTCAATAATAATTTTCAATGCTATTGGTCGACTTATGATTTTTAAATAAGGATTGGCAAAACTCAAAAGCAATGAGTTATTAGCAATAAACTGAACAAGAAGTTTTTCGAATCGGTCTTGCATTTTAAATCGAGGTGTTTTTGATATAAATCAAAATATTTGATGTTCAAATGTCTGCCTAAATTGGATGTTATTTGTTTTGACCCTTTTAATGTTGCTTTGCACATGCAGCATTAAACTAAAATTCAATTTCTTTGCCGTTGAAGTTATATGCTGTCAAGCTAGATAAAGATAACTGTTTAATGAAAAGGGGCTAAATTGTAAACTATTTTGAACTAGATTTTAACTTAATTGGCCGAACAAATATACAGTGTTTAAGTGTACGAAAAAAGCAGAGGTGGAATTGCTATAGCGACTTGGCCAACGGCAAGTTACTTGGTCCTACCAAGTAACGTGGTATACTGCCAGAAATGCAAAATTCAATGTCTTAATGGCGTGAACATACTGAATACTCGAAAAAAAAAAACAACATAAGTCATTGTTGTGAAACACACAAAGAAGACAAAAAGGACAACAAAAGTTGTGTGTAATTGCGAGAAATATAAAAGTCTTTCGGTACATGGGTCTAGAATTAATCGTAAAATCCATCAAAACTCAAAGTTAAAAGTTTCTGCGTATACAATACTTGTTCTATAGGTGTACCTTAAAGAAATTTTAATCAAAAATGATGTTATCACCATTTAAATCATTTACCATTATCAAACATTGGGTCTTCGTTGAGGAATTTTTGCCCTTTTCTATTTCTTTGGGCTTCAGCTAACATAACGAATTTACTATTTTTTTTTTTTTTTTCAAAAGAATGCAATCATTTGGATTAATTCAATTAAATACGCTGGTGGCTTCTAAGGAATGGTAACTTATGGTTTTTTTAAATCGCATTATTTAAAAAAAAAAGCCTAAATCATTTCTTTTTTTGGCGCGCGCACAAGGGATTTTATGTACCCTTAAATGTTTGCATATATGTGAGCGCGGCCAAAAGAATTTGGGAAGGGAATAAAGACATACCGGTAAGTTAGGGAGGAAAAAAAAAAAGATACCGATGTGCGTTGGTTTTAAATGTTTGCAAATTATAGTGACTAGGAGATAAAGAGCTCGGCGGGGCATTCTATAAGCGAGTTGCACGGCTTAGGAAAGAATCAAGATTTTTCAGAGTACGTCAGAAGGTGGGCTTGAGGGTGTACGGCTAAGTGTTTGAAGGAGCGGAATGCTTCTGCTAATTTCGGTGGAGTACTGGTGCTGATAATAGCGGTACAACAACGGTTCGAGGGTGTTAAATGACTGTGTAATATTGGCATGATCTATCAATTCAATAGAATTACTATCACAAAAGATTTAATAGCTAAACAAATTGAAAGCTATGAAAAAAGTAATCAAAGAAACAATATAATAGTATTTAACGTTAAAGAAATAGATGAAAATAAAAAAAGTTGATGGAAACAATTGATGAAAACGGGGTGGCCGTGGTGTAGTGGTATATGCATACACTCCTCAAGCAGAGGGTCGCGTGTTCGAGTCCCGTGCGAGGCAATTCTCTGAAAAAGTCTTTTCGTAGAATTTGCATGTAGTTATATGAGAATCCCGTCGGCGTTAACTCTGACTTGAAGGCATAACACTGATGTTGGAGTGGTTGCTGGCTGGGCTAAATGTAACGTACTAACAACTAGCACGTACTGAGACCGACTAGTTGAGGATGCACTTGCTCGTCCCGTCCAGTTTGACAACCACCTCTGGGAAAAATATCGAAACCTAATACACCTGAGTTTCATACTACTACACCACCCGCCCGCGCCCTGGAGAAAACCAGTAAAGGGTATTCATATCCCATTGGTGCGCGCGCGGGATTATAAAAAAAAAGATAGATGTGAATTTATCAGGATCAGAAATAAAGTTTACAAATAGACTTGGAAAACCTAGTAATGATAATAAAACGAGACCCATTCTGGTCGAACTAATATCACAACTCAAAAAAGCTGAAATCATGCAACAAAAAAGAAAATTAAAATGTGCCAATCTGTACATTGCAAATGATCTAAAAAGAACAGAGCTTAAAAGGAAAAAAATTCTTATTAAAGTTGCTCATAAGCTAAAAAAAGATGTGGCGTCAGTAGAAATACGAAAGAACAAATTGTTTGCCAAGGGAAAAAAGTAGATCTAACAAACACAACAGCAAGAAACAATGAAACATACTTCCTTGATCAAAAAAAAATGTCGGAATTTATTCACAAAATTAAAAATAAAAATGTATTCATCTAAATCTATCCACTGCAACACACTTATGCCAGCGCTTGATCCAATCCTCGAAACATTTTTTATATTCGGTTTTTGGTATGTCCTTCAGTGTTTCCTGCGATTTTTCCATTACTTCCTCTCGGCTGCTGAATCGCGTTTCCCGTAGTGGTTTTTTAACTCGATTGGACAGAAAGAAGTCACAGGGAGCCAAATCAGGTGAATTCGGTGGCTGTTGGATGGTATTTATTGCATTTTTCGTCAAAAAAATTACGAATAATGATGGCACTGTGCGACGGTGCGTTATCATGGTGCAAAATCCACGAGTTTTCTGCCCACAATTCTGGTTTTATTCGGCGAAAAACTGGTGGCTGAGGCATGATTATCGTGCTGTTTTTGGCCAAACAATCTCTCACAAGCAAAGATGATTGAGCAGGTGCATTATCGTGATGCAAAAGCCATGAATTGTTTTTCAACAATTCTGGGTGTTTTTTTTTCGTATAGCTTCTCGCAAACGGCGCATAACTTTAAGGTAATACTCGTTTATGACCGTACGATCTTGAGGTAAAAATTCCTGATACACTACACTACGGTAATTAAAAAAAAAGGAAGATCAAAACTTTCCATTTGATCGAACTTGGCGTGCTTTTTTCGGTTTTCGGGCTTTTGTTTCGACTTCATAACCATACACCCATGATTCGTCACCAGTTATGTCCTTTTTGAGCAAGTCAGAATCATCATTGACGTCATTCGGGAGCTCCTAAGCGATGCTCATGCGACAGTACTTCTGATCAAATTTAAGAAGATCCGGAACAAACTTCGATGACACACGTCTCATCCCCAAAATATCCGAAAAAATTGCATGACACGATCCGACCGATATGCCAACATCCTCAGCAATTTCTCTTATGGTAATTCGACGATTTTCCAAAACAATTTTCGTCATGGCTTCGATGCTATAATCTTTTGTTGATGTGCTGGGGCGTCCAGAGCGAGGTTCGTCACTGACAATTTCTCGGCCACCTTGGAAGAGCTTGTTCCACTTCTTAACATTTTTTTCACTAACAGAAGGCTCACCGTATGCCACTCTCAACATTTCAAGTGTTCTAAAACACGATGGCATTTGGTCCGTTCTAGACAATTTTATTTTGATCTGAAACACCAACAAGAAAATTTATAATTAATATATATTTTTGTCGTCGATAAACTAAAGTCATAACAAAAGCTGAATTTAAAAAGAAAAAAAAAAATTATCGAAATTTCACTCTCACTTTTGCACTTTAAGCCTAAAGAAAAATATTGAAAAAGACGTTTATTTTTAAATATTTTAGGTTCATCATGAGAAAAACGCGTTTAAAGTTTTAGTAATACAAAACTTTATTCTCCTTTAAATTAAGCCTAATCAGATATGTGTACACATAAACTGATAAATATGTATATGCGTATACATCTTAGTCTTACGCAGTTACAAGTAACGGTAAATAAAAACCATAATAGAGGGACCTCCGAAAAACGATTTTTCCGCGCGAATAACATATGCAAGTGCAACGCCACAGTTCACGGTCAGTCCCCCCAAATTTCCAAGAATTAGAGTGACTGTCATTTCTCTTACATCATTGATTTTTTTTTTTCCAGTGAGCATTCTTTTGAAGTCTGCAAACAGGAAAAAGTCACTGGGACCCAGATCTGGAAAATATGGTAGATGGGGAACAATTCGTATCCCAATTCATGCAATTTTGCTATCGTTTTCATTGATTTGTGACACGATGCATTTTCTAGATGAAACAGCACTTTTTTCTTTTTTAAATGGGGCCGTTTTTTTCTTGTCCAACACGCATTTTTAATATCTCAGGTATCTCGATCAACTTCACTTTAAAACTTGGGCTGAAAACTCAGTGCCGTTTTATAGTAAAACACAAATTTTTTGCAAAATTCAACTTTATTTATCAATATAGTTGCCTTAGAGGTCGATACACTGATTGAAACGATTTTTCAATCTTTCGATACCAGTTTTGTAGTACGATTTCGGTTTAGCCTCAAAATAGGCCTCTGTTTCGGCGATTACTTCTTTATCAGTCTTAAATCTCTTTCCGCCGAGCATTCTTTTGAGTTCTGCACTTTCTTTTTCTTCAAATGCGGCCGTTTTTCTGCGATTTCGTCCTTCAAACGCTCCAACAACGCAATGTAATAGTCGCTGTTGATAGTCTGCCCCTTTTAGAGATTGTCGATGAAAATTATTCCATGTGTATCCCAAAATATGGATGCCATAACCTTGCCAGCCGACTGTTGAGTTTTTGGTCGTTTTGGACGAGGTTCGTCGCCTGCTCGCCACTCAGCTGACTGCCGACTTGACTCTGGTGTGAAGTGATGGAGCCAAGTTTCATCCATTGCCACATACCGACGCAAAAATTAGGATTTATTGCGGTTGAACAGCTTTATACACTCCTCTGAATCATCATCACGTTGTTGTTTTTGGTCGACTGTGAGCAAACGCGGCACCCAGAGAACAGAGCTTTCGCATGTCCAAATATTCGTGTCTGAAATATCCAACACGCTCTTTTGATATCTTCAGAGCCTCAGCTATCTCAATCAACTTCACTTTACGGTCATTCGTAATCATTTTGGGAACTTTTTTGATGTTTTCTTCTGAAACAGCCTCTTTTGGACGTCCACTGCGTGTATCATCTTCGGTGCTTGTATGACCACTTTTAAATTTTTCAATCCACCTCCGAATGGTTCGTTCGGCTGGTGCAGAGTCCGGGTAACACTTATAAAGCCATTTCTTTACATTGGCTGAATTTTTTCCCATCAAAAAGCATTGATAAATCAACACACGAAATTGCTTTGAATCCATTTTTTCTCAATAACAAAAGTTGCTTCATTCACAACTTTATATCTCGAGAACTAATCGTCACAGCTGTCAAATTTATACGCATATCTTTTGAAGGTTAGTACTAACTAAAAATAGCATGGATTTAATTCAAGTGGTGTCCTCTATTAGAAACGACACGGAGCCCATGCTCAGCCCATGTATTACGTTATTCATATTTATTTTGTGAACAGCGTCTTTCAGGCGTGCACTGAGTCTTCTGTGCTCATTTCACCTCGTTTAAATTTGGCTTACCACTTCCCAACGGTTGATTGATTTTCCTGATGCAGAGTCCGAATAATTTTTATCAGGCCAAGCTTTGGTTTCAACAGTATTTTTTTTTTTTTTTTTCATAATAAAGCAATGCTTTATTAACATACAAAACTCTTTTTTTTTTTTCATTTTTTCGCAATAAAAAAAATTGCTTAACTCATAATGCTATATCTCGCGAACCAATGTCCGGCAGATGTCAAATTTATACACGTGTCGTCTGAATGTTAGTATTACTATAAACCATATGGATTTAATTCTACAATAGTAACACCATCTATGTGTTAGCCTACGAACTTTTCAGCCGACCTGTTACTTTTTAAAGATTATTTCATGGAAATGTTAACCATGACTACGTTTTAAGTAGTCTATACGGAGAGTCCAATTTTGAATCTTGAATTTGAGCATATTGTTGGTCGCTAATAACACGTGTCAACGAAATTGACGCTATTGATTACTTACTTTTTTTGTCCACTATGGGCGAGCTGAACCTGGTCGGAACGTGGTTCTACCAAGACAGCGCTACATGCCACACAGCACGCAGTGAGCAATTTATCTCTCGTTTTGGACCGGTAAATTGGTCGGCTATATCGTGCGATTTGACGCTTTTAGACTATTTTTTATAGGAATACGTCTATGCCGACAAATCAGCGTCAGTTGCAGCCTTGAAAGACTACATTACACATTTTTATATGTAGCAAGATACCAGCAAATACGCTGTGATTCAAAATTGGACTCTCTTTACAGATAACTTTAAACGTAGTCGTGGTTAAAATTTATATAAAATAATCTTTAAAAAGTAAATGGCACATATCTATTTATCAACTTAAATAAAAATTTTTTTCACTTTTGCAATTTTTCTGTGGTTTTTTTTTTTTTTTTTTTTTTTTTTTTGACAATTAAAAACCACACGCTTATTACAAAGTAGATCCCCGCAAACACCTATCAGATCAACCAGATCTGGGTTTTTCTTGGGGGTAAGTAAACTTATTATATTAGAAATCGAAGGTGTTAAGCTAAAATGTTTAGTTTGCTTTAATAAAATAATATTTTAATTATTAAACAAAAATTTGATTGTTATTTTATTTATTTTTTTTTTTTTTAATTTTATTTCGTAGCTTGCACTCAACCAAGAAGATTGGCATGCGTTTCCCTTTCGAAACGAGTTGCTTTCGAAATGCTTGACGACTATGGATCAAAAGTTGGGTTCCAAATTCGATTTGAAAAAAATAAAACTTCCAACACAAATATACTTTTTATCACCGAAGGATTATTACTACGGCAGGTAAATACATTTACATATACATATTGTATATACAAAATAGATAACACTTAAGAGCTCATTTGTACGTAACAAATTTTTCACGTAATTGCTCAGTCACAAAGGTTGGATGATTCTGTGCTATTGCAACCACCGCACTCATTTGTTATGCGATGATTTCATCAAAATTTTTCTGTTTATGAATGAACGTGAAAATTGTTAGAAGTGATGGAATCAAAATCGATGAGATAAAATAAATGTCAAGGAGTGACAGATTTGGCATACTACATTATCAATTTTCATCTTTAAAATTTATTTATTTGTTTTTTAATTAAATTAGACTGTATCATTATGTATAAAACACAAAATGAGTCAAATCACTTCCTTTGGATTTCATTCATCCTTGGATTTTTTGTTTCGCTTTCGTACATGCCTGGCTGTTGTTCCGATAATGTTAAGTGACGCGGCCATCATATCTGTCATGCAAAACTTCCATCCTGTTGCGAAAGAACTTGACAACATCCTTTTAGAATAAATCCAGATCAAAATCATCCATTTCGCACAATCGATCACTATTCTTATTTAACTCGTCCCATTGATTCTACTCAAAATCTGTGGACTGCCAATTTCATACAAACCTGCGAAGAAGGTGATGTCAACACTTTATTTGGTATTCTTCTAAACCACGATTACTAACATCTGTTATAATGAGAAATTATACAAGAAAGGTATTTTAAAGAAATACTGTAAAATATTTGATTGGCAATTGCACTAATTTATTTAATCTTTGCTTCCCTATGTTGTTCAACATTGTTTTCTTATTCAAAATAATAGGTCTGTTCGCATAATGTAAAACTCTATGAAGATCAATCCAAAAACCTTTTAATTTCGTTATTCGTTTAGTCCTTAAAGCAAAAAATACATGGTTTCCTCTATTAATGACATGAACATCCCATAGAAAAAAAATTAATGACAATTTTAATCAAGTAAGTCATGAATTGAAAGTTTATTAAATTTTTTTTTTTTTCACTTACAACATACAAAATACAATAATTTAACATCCTAGATTAAATTCAAAAATTATAACAAAACAAATTGGGTGTCTTGATATTTTATTAACAGAAATATTATTAAAAGTCACTACACGTTATCAAAATAAAATGCACGGTGTGACCATAAGCTAAGTTTAACACTTTTTTTATTTAGAAAATGAATTAGTTGAGCCTTTAAGAAAAATGAATGGGCACTGGTATTTCGGTCCCATGAGGGATGGGACGAATAAATAGCTGATTGCAGATTGGGGTAAGAAATTGACTGCTTCCATTTTGAATTATACCCTTTCACATTATACGAATAAAAGTAACAATCATCACTATGATTCTTTTGCTTAAACCAATTTCGAAAGTCTTCAACACATCGTTTTGCAGACTTTATGAGGTGTCCAAACTTTATCGTCCAAGTGTTAAGCCAAAGTACATGAAGTGTACTTTTTTTTTAAACTCCGTAATATTAAGTTGTTGCTGTAATACCATATATTCGCCACAAATATAACAGAAACTGTCAGACGAATTCACACACTTCCGCACAGACATTGCACTATATTGAATCAAGATCTATAAAACAATGACGAGTTAACATGTAATTATAACGCGCCACCTTCTACACAATCGGAGCGCGCACGTTATGGTTACAACATGTTTATGTTTGTTAATTTAGATCACACAGGGCGTTCTTTATCTAGAAAGTAATGATAATTATGGAATGTATATATTTAAAAAGAGTAATCAAAATAAAATTGTACCTTTATTTATGACTTGAAGGTAGCCCAAAAAACCCCTTTTTTATAATAAAAATTTGCCTTTTGCAAAATAACTTGACGTTCTGGAATTTATTGAGTATTTTTCTGTTGAATATATTTAGATAGCATTTTTGTTGCAGACCTGTGTTATTAGTGAAAGATGAAACAATTAAGATTTGAAAAATTTATGATTGGAATACGTTAAAAAGAGAAGAAAACGACAAAATATCAACAATTGTAAATGAGGGATTCCAGGGTTTTGACATCTAGGACTAGAAGCCAGTGTTTTAATCGGCCACTCGATGCAAGAGTATAAAATCGTTTGTAAGCTGTAGTCCGGAACGAAGGGACAACTAACAGATTTAAATGATTACCACGTACTCTCTTATTCAAATTACCAGATGCCTTTAAATTTTGAAGCAATATAGATGACAGACAGGAAGAATTTTGAGATTGTTAAATAATGTAAAACTCGGATACAAGCGATTTTTCCCGCATATTTTCCTTATAATATACTTTTGCAACACTAGAAGTGGATGAATTTTGTTCCAATAGACTTCGACCCAAACAGGTCAAGTAATGCCATATTTAAGTTTTGAATGGAAGACTCCATAATAAATTATTATAAGGAAGTGTTTGGAGCAGACATTTCTAAGAGTTGTGCGACAATATTACCCTAAGTCGTTTATATGGTTATGGAAACACCTAGTATCAATAATAAGGCTAAAGTATTTCAATTCTTTAGCATTTCAATTTGCTGCTGCAGTTAATATTGCTACAAAATGTTATGTTGGAAGTGCTTATACAGCAAAAGCAGCTCAACAGCTTAAATTTTGTAATCAGGTGCATGAAAGAAAACTTCGGGGTCAAAATCATTTAGCGCTGAAAGACTGAAAAACATTTGGTTTTACAAATAATTGTCAGATTATACACCGCAAACTATATTCTGATTAGGTCCAAACCGAATTTACATTAGCAATTAAATTTATTGATCCGTAGGTTAAACCTACATCATCTGCAAAAGCAGTGAGACGGCCTTTGCAAAGTAGCTTAAATATTGAGTTAATATGGATCAGAGAGAAAACCGGTTCTAAAACAGATCCTTGAGGAACCCCTAGATTTTTAAGTTTTATTCCATTCCCAATGTCTTAAATCTTTAGTCTTTGAGATCTGTCCTGAAGATATGACTCGAACCACTTGAGCATAACACCTCGCATTTTTAATCTTAAGCAGTAGGATTTCATGATTTATCATGTCGAATACTTTGGTAATTTCGATAAATATACCTGCTGTCCAATTTTTGTCATCCAAGCTCTTGAGGATTTAGGAATAGAAATTTAATAGTGCATCTTCCGAGCTTTTACCTTTTTGAAATCCAAATTCAAATGAGCTAAAGAAAAAAGTTTTATTCAGAGAGCTAATTTTTTTAATTTTTTCAAAGACTTTACTAATTGAAGGATGAAGCGATATTGGACTATTTTGCAAAGCATGCAATGTGTTTCAGGATGTAATTGGAAATGCCTCAAGACCACAGGAATTTAAATTTGCTTAAAGTGCTTGTGATTTTTAACAACTGTAATGGCCGCTAAAGCTTGGAGCACTTCTTAATGTTCTTTTCCGCTCCGGAGTATGGAAATCATAATTTTTGATTGGTTGAAAGGTTAAGGGGGTATATTATAGTCTACAAATTTGAATAAATCGGATTTTTTTTTTCATATTTCCAAAGTTTAGACATTAAAGGATTTTTCAAAATTTCAATTATTTTATGAGTTAAAGCCATTTTTTATGACGCGGCGTCTACTGCGGTCTAACCGGAACAAAATTATCTCAAAACTTTAAGCTCTTTTTTTCTCGAAACTACTTTTTTCGAGTTGGCGTGCACGATATCTCAAGTTCTAATAAACCGGCTATAGCGGCATCTATACTTCTTAAGAATCCGTTCGGATTTCTTGTTACAGATGACCAGAAAGGTTGAAATTATGCATGCAAGGACGCTCTTTTTTTTGGACCCCTAATGTTGCCAGCACATAACTTTGTGAATTGTGAGATTTTTTTTCGGTCAATTTTTTATGTAATCTTTTACAACGCGAAATATATTGAACTCAATTAATAACTATTTCGTATAATAAAAGTGTTGACACCGGAGAAGAATAACCACAAAAAAGCAAAACCAATCCAAAAGTGGAAAAGGAAAAACTCTAGTTGACAGATGAGCGATAAGCGCTGCAATCGATGACAGGCATACACTGAACTATGCGATAGCAATGTTCGTCGTGTGTGTTCGTTATGTCGCGTAGCGTATTCACGGATAAATGCAACGTATTTCTCTCGCATATCGGAGTTCTCAGCCAGTCGTTTTTCAAGGCAGTGAACTGTTGCAATGCACCCCGAAACGAGTTTCCAAGCTCCTTCATGTTACTGCGAAATGGTAGGCGGACGAAGGCCATCTCTGCTGCGCGAGTTAGTCGTTGCGAATAACTTTTCACTATCTTCATCTGAAGTGTCACCTCCGGGCACCTCTTCGAGCTTCCAAAAGTTGCGGACGATTTCCTCCAATTTTGGCTCATACTCCGTCACTTGAGCACTAATCAAACGTATAGCCCGCGCTGATACAGGTAGGCGCTGAAGCTGGGAAAAAGATTTCCCATCCAAATTGACTTCGTTGTTTATTCGCAGAGAATACGAGCTAGACGCTGTTGTAAGGATTCTCTAATTGAATAACCACGCGCTGTTGCGAGCAATATCTTCTGATTTCCTCGGTGTTAAAAATATATACTAAAGTTTTAGATTCGATTAATGTAATCGGTGGCTTATGTGGTTACGTCCGATGTTTGTGAATGCACCCAGTAATATTTGACGTTTACGTGTTTGACAGCGATGACATTTAAAGTTAAAGTTAGAATTCCGGACGTAGCCAGATAAGTCTCCGAAAAGTGAGTTTTTATATTAACCCAATGAAATATATTATAATTTATACGTTTTTCAGAGAATAAACACGCACATTCGCAAATGCACACACGCATTTTTCGATATCGTTTATTCGGGACATCTTTGTTATTTTTCGGGTAACAGCTTGGCAGCCAGCCTAGTGTCCGTTACTAACCAGTAACAGGATCTGACCCGTTACACCAAAGCGTCGCTTTTATAAGAAGAACAGCTAGTTGGAGTCCCGTTACCACAAACAATTTGCAAATTGCCGCCAACAAATAAATTGCCGCCGCAACCTACAGCAAATCGCCGTCAGTAAATAAGCTGCTGCCACAACCAGTACGTTGCCGACACAGCCAACATATTGCCGCCACAGCCAGCAAATTGGCGCCAGTTCATATTTTGCTCTCACAATCAGTAGTACGTTGCCGCCACAGTCAGCACGTTGCCGTCAGTAAAAGTTGCTGCTACAACCAGCACATTGCCGCCACAGCCAGCTCATCTCCAATGCAAAGAAATCGTTGCCACAGTCAGCACGTTGCGGCCACAACCAGTACGTTCCCGCCACAACCAGAATATTGCCGCCTCAGCCAGAACATTGCCGCCAACAATCAACAAATGCAATTCAACAATCAACACGTCGCCGCCACAGTTAAAGGTCGTCACCAGCTGAGTCCCACAAAAAGTAGCTGCCCAGGTAAGCGCCCATATTATATTATATATATAGTACATTACCGTTTCGTTTGGGCATCGCCATTTGCATTCCATTTACCTATTGGTCAAAGTAGCGGGATAGAACACAACTCAATACCGATAATATTTACTTAATGGAAAAACTATATATTATAAATCGAATTTTATATAAAATATTTAAGTAAAATAAAGGTTTATGACCTGGGTAAAATAAAAAATAAAATGAATCTTAGCGACGTACACATCGGTCAGATGATTTCTTCGTAGCCATAATTAAAAGCCCTTTCGTTTTTACCATAACCAAACAAATTGTAAGCACCTGTTAATGCCGAACCCTCAACGATCGCCTAATCCGGCTCGCAGAAGAGTAACCAGAAGTACCCTGAGGAAAACTGAAGAAGCCGAACAAGAAGATTCAACCGACGCTAGCTCGTACGAGGAGGTTGACCACACAGTTATGGCGCTAGGTGATGCCGAGATAGCCACGTTGCACCGGGAGCTACAGGAATTACGCAAACAACTAGAAGCCTTCACTTTATCTGCTACGACGGAGAGACAAGAACGACATCGTCTCGAGTAACTCCTCAATAAGCAACAATTATTAAAAGTCTCGTCTATTGTTACTTAGCCGATTGGTACAGAAGCAGTCACGACAGGTACCCCCGATATTAATGCCGCCGAATAGCAAACGCTGCCGTAAAGCAACAGCGGACCTCCTGTTGCCAGCTGCTCTATAGTTCCAACTTCCATGGCAAACGCCAACGTGTCCTCGAACGCAGGATTTCCTGGATTTCCGACAGAGCCAAGAACGACTTGGTTGCAGAAGGCATCTTAGGTGGAGCGAGAGATGTCTTTGAATCACACTTGATACATCCAGACAATGTCGATCAGGTAATGTCAACGTGAGCTTCATTACGGACGTCCAGAATGCCTTGTACGGAGTCAGTTGAGGAAGGTAAGAGAAGCTACGCAGATTACCGAGAACAAGCTGGAACTTATCATACCTTTTGCTACCGCAGAATCTGACAGTATTTCTTGAAGCAAGCGGTATGCATCAGCATTTGGCAAACCCTGTCCCTTTAGATGAGCTCGTTGGGAAGCTACCGATGACCAAGAGATTGGAGTGGGCGCAGACGTGTGTATGCATCCTGTCGTATGCAACTGTCAAACATATTAATGACTGGTTGAATCGAATAGCCCGTCTTGTCTGCATCGTCTCTACTACCTCACTGTCCTCGATGCGACCAGATACAGTGAATCATAAGCCAAAGCCAAGGAGTATCCTGCATACGAATGGAAGTCCGCCATCAACCATCGCGTCGCCTAATAAGTGTCGGTACTGCAAAGCAGAGCATCATCCAGTAGCCGAGTGCAACAGTTTTAAGGTACTAGACCTTTCAGACAAGTGGACGTTTGTGAAGCGGAACCGACTCTGTTTTTCCTGTTTGAAACGTGGTCATAGTATAAGAGCGGATGCGGAAACCATGCGGAGTGGAGAACTGCAGACGTCGTCCTCTTTGGATATCAGTCAGTCGAAAAGGACCGTCGAGTAGATGCAATCGTCGATAATTATTTTAGGATCGAGAGCTTTGGTGTGAAAAAGCCGACGGAGAACTTAATGTCCGAAGAAGACAAGAGGGCGATACAGATTTTAACTTCCACAATCACTCGATCGGGAAAGCGATATAGTACGGGCCTGTTATGGAAGACTGATAGCCCCGTGCTACCAAAAAGTTACCAACTGGCCAAAAGGAGACTTCTTAGCCTCGAAGTGAAAATGCGAAAGGATCCTGAGTTTGCTGCCACGTACAAGAGGACCATTGCGGACTACGTCGAAAAAGGATAAGGCCCTTAGTAGCAGTCTTCTTTAACTTTAGACTGCGTACTATAGCCGTTATAGGAGATATCAAGGAGATGTTCCACCAGATTGTAATTCGACCGGAGGACCAACACTCGCAACGATTTCTCTGGCGAGATAGCGTCGATAAGCCAATCGAGAAGTACGTGATGAGTGCCATGACGTTCGGGGCCAGCTGTTCACCTTATATAGCCAATTTCGTCAAGAACTATAATGCCTTAAAATTCTCACTCCAAGAGCCACGAGCCGACGAAGCCGTTATTTACAACCTCTTCGTAGATGATTTCGTCGGTAGTTTTGACAGGAAGCTATCGAAGTCACAAAGGCCGTCGTAGCGATTCAGGGTTTCAGCTGAGGAATCTGTTGTCGAATGCAGAGGAGGTCAATGCCTGTTTCGGAGAACGCCGCTCAGAACGCACTATCGACATGAACATTGAGGCATCATCAGCGACGGAGAAGGTTCTTGGCATGTGTTGGGACAGCTCAGATGACTCGTTCTACTTTAAACTTAAGTTCTCCCGTGTCAGTCAAGCCATCATGGAGCAAGATAGATGCCCGATGAAAAGAGAATTCCTTAGCATCACGATGTCAATATTTAACCCCTTCGGAATGATTGCTAATTTCACGCTCTATCCAAAATTGTTTCTTCTTTCAAACTGGGCTTCAGAATTGCGGAGATACTCGAGAGCTATCGAGTCAACCAATGGCGCTGGGTTGCATCGAAGGAAAACCCCGCGGATGAAGCCACAAGAGCGAAATACCCGCCCCAGTTCCAGGCGGACAACAAATGGATAAAGGGGCCTGCCTTCCAGGAGTTAGCTGAAGCGGAATGGCCAAAACTTCCGAATGACTTCTCAATTGGTGAGTGCCAGAATGAACTGCGACCGAAGTATCTGCTACGCATCAGCGCTGCAAAGGCAACTCTATTCGACACGACGAGGTTTTCCCAGTACTCTAATCTTCAAAGGACCATCGCATGGCTACTACGTTTTGTAGCCCTTTGCCGGGGAAAAAGTGATGAACGAGGTGAGCTCACTGCATCCGAGCTTCATAACTCGGAACGTTTAATATGCCGTCAAGTTCAAAGTGATGTCTTCAGTTCCGATATTGCCATCCTACGCAGGGAATCGTGCGTCAAAAGAGACAGCCAGATCTACAAGCTTTCGCCGTACCTTGATGACTGCGGACTCGTTCGCCTTTCGGGTCGGATAGACGCCGCTACAACGGTTCCATTGAGACTAGACGATTGAGACTATACTCCCAAAACACCATCGCGTGACGGACTTGATTTTCGACCACTTTCACCGACGTTGCGGCCACCAAAATGACGATATGGTGGTGAAGGAGATCCGTCAGCTATTTTTCTAAGTGATGGGCCAACTTCCTGTTGATCATCTTACGCCGAACATAAGGCCGTTTACGTACTCTGGTCTGGATTATTTCGGACCTGTTACAGTCACCATAGGTCGCCGAAAGAGAAGAGATGGGTCGCCCTTTTTACCTGCCTAACCATAAGTACACCTGGAGATAGCACCAGACTTGTCGTCGGACACGTGCATTCTCTGTATACGGAACTTTGTCAACAGGCGAGGAACTCCGCTTCGAATACGTAGTGACAACGGAACCAATTTCGTCGGCGCGAAGAAAGAGCTTTTGACCAGTTAAACATTTGACAACGAGGCGGTGAAAGCGGAGCTTGGGCTGAAGGGAATTGAGTGGATTTTTAATTGTCCGGCGAGTCCGCATTGAAGGTTGTTGTGAGCGCTTGGTTCAATCAGTTAAGCGCATTCTCTCTCGAACGCTGTCTGAGGTATCTCCAAAGCTCGAGACTTTGCAGAGTGCGCTCATAAAAGCCGAAAATATAGTCAATAGCCGACCGCTCACTCACTTACCTGTGACGACCGAGGAGGAGGAGCTGCTTACGCCAAATCATTTCATTATAGGTGGTACAAGTTCAACGCAGACACCGGGTCCAATCGATGGTAAAGCACTATGCTTGAGAAAACAGTGGAGGGTATCCCAGCAGCTCAAAGATCGTTTCTGGAAAAGGTGGGTAACGGAGTATCTCCCCGTTTTGACCAATAGGTGTAAGTGGTTTGACAGGGTAAAGCCATTGCAGATTGGGGACTTAGTCCTCGTTTGTGATGTCGATGTGCCGCGAAACAGGTGGGTGCGAGGTAGAATAACGAAAGTTTACCTGGGGCCTGATGGACCGGTCCGCTCAGCCGAGATTAAAACGACTTCCAAAATTCTGCGGAGACCTGCGGTGAAGCTGGCGGTGCTAAAGATTGATGAGCCTTTCGATCGAGACTCGAGCGCCTCACGGGGGGTGGGATGTTAAAAATATATACTAATGTTTTAGATTCGAATAATGTAATCGGTAACTTATGTGGTTACGTCCGATGTTGGTTAACGCACCCAGTAATATTTGACGTTTACGTGTTTGACAGCGATGACATTTCAAGCTAGAATTCAATTTCAAATAAAAACCAACAGTCGCCGAGTCCTGACGTGGCCACATAAGTCGCCGAAAAGTAAGTATTAATATTAACCCAATGAAATATATTATAATTTTTACGTTTTGCAGAGAATAAACACGTACACGCGCAAATGCACACACGCATTTTTCGATATCGTTTATTCAGACGACGAATCCGGGCTCGGGACATTTGGGTTATATAAGTTGTCACAAGGTCGACTGATCATAAGAGTGGTTGTGTCACTACTGGCACAGGTATTGAGTCTATCGGTTGCGAAATGCATGCTGATGAGACTTAGGGTTGACCACTAGTGTCACGGCAAAACATGGTGTGATGCTTACGTCCACACTGATGTATGTCCGTTCTTGAGACAGTTGAGGCATAGACCAAAATTCTTCAATGCCTCGAAGCGCTGACCTGATCTCAAGGCCAACTCGGTGCGATCCTTGGCAGTAGCAGTACTTTGCACCTTCCGCTGCAGCCAAATGGGATTTGATAGCGTGTTAACTCTTATGCTGTTGCTTGTTCTGCCCTCTGAGAACTACGAATAATGTCTGTGGAGAGACTATGAGCTCTCTTTTCTAAGAAATGAGAAGGTCCCTCAACGTTGGATTGTGATTGGAGTCCAAATCATTGCCCATTCCCATCGGTTATTGCTAGGCAACTTGGATGTAACTATAGGCACCGCTAATGCATCCCACTGATCGACAGGAAGCTTCATGACCTTTAATGCACGTAGCGATTCCTACACTATGTCCACTACTGTCAGCAACTTTTTTGCCGACTCTTCTGCGGACGTTTTCATATTAAGAAATCTGGATACATGTATTTCGGCCAACAGTTTCGTGTTGTCGAACCAAATCTTTAATGCTGCCCACACTTCGTTATACCCACCGGAGTACAGCTTATCGATTAATGTTTCCGCGCTTGCGCTGACCGCATATGGAAATTTGCTGAGCTGAGGGAAATTAACATCGTGTAAAAGCGTCTCGAAAAGGTCCTTGAATGCAAGCCAATTAGAGTAAGAGCCGTCAAAGTCCGGAATCGATACTGGATCTAATTTAATGTCTAAATTAGACGATTAATCAGTTGCCGTATTCGATGGTTTTGATGACACAGATGGTAGTGAAGAGGCCTTGCACTCCAACAGCTTCCAACTGGGAACTGCACACATCACGTTTTAAGTGGTTTCCTCCTGCTCCTACAATAGAGCATGAGCAGCTAGCTCTTCGTCTTCAGCTGCACCAACTAAAACCTCATGGCTATGCATAAAACGTCAACAGCCTCGACACACTGAAAGCATCGGTTCCCACTAGATCACCGAAATCAAGCAGTGTTGGGCGCGGTAAGAATGTAAGTGGGTGACCACATGGGAACTCAGTACTCCGCGTGCTGTTGACAAAACGCGCCACATGGGCATAGTAAAGCGGCGTTAAATCCCGGACCCTACAAATTAATTTGTATCGTTCCCTTGATAATAATAATAATATGCATGAAACGATAGTAGTGCATTGTCACAGATTTGAGCTGCTCGAGTTCAGGAATATCACATGTGGATAAATTCGCCCCATACACACGCTCTCTAATTCTGTTGATGACTGTTACAGCCGACATCCTCAATTTTAGCTCTGCCATCGTTAAGCACGGAATAAGTAGTTACGCCGCAAATGGCGACAATGAAAACCACGATTTCTCCACACACTTAAACTCGTCGTAAAAGGTTAATCTTGTCGCATATGCGAGATCCTCGAACAAAAGGGCTCATTCCTCACAGGAGGCACCAAAAAATGTTGTGGAATTACAACACGAAAAATATTAAACTCAATTATTATTATTATTTCGTATAATAAAAGTGTTGACTCCGGGGAAGAATAACCACAAAAAAGCAAAACCAATCCAAAAGTGAAAAAGGAAAAACTCTAGTTGACAGATGAGCGATAAGCGCTGCAATCGATGAAAACCATACACTGGACTATGCGGTAGCTATGTTTGTCGTTTGTGTTCGTTATGTCGTTCAGGGCTCTAACACTCGTGTTATACAAATACCAATAAACAAATGATAAAAAAGTAGATACTAAAAATATTTGTTTGTTTCGTACGTACAGATCTTCAAAAACCGCCTGAAATTCATGCATTTAAACTTGAAAACCCCCTTAAGCCATTCCCGCATGTTTGTGTTAAAAACATGTGATAAAATGCAACTACTCTATTTCGAATCGCTACTTCCTCTGGCTCTTCTCTCTCTATTGTTATTTTTGCTCTTTGACTCCAGTTCTGTAGATATCTTTTTATTATTTATGAAGCATGTGAAAACGTCTTTTCTCATCTCTAATCTACGTTGGGCCAGCATGATGATTGAGAACAATGATTCGGGCGTACCAAAAGCACTTTTAAAACCAAATTGAGAGGAGCTTATGTCTTCTTCTAAATAAATAGTTTATTATATGATATATTCTCCTATATATGATTTTTAGGAAGATTTTTAAAGTGTGGGCTGATTATTTAGGGAACAGGAATTCCGGCAGGACGAAGTAGAGGGATTCGAATGGACAATGTTGGCAAAGTAATTATTAAAAATTTTATCAACTTCAGGTTTATCATAAACGATACGATTGTTAAAGCAAATCGTTGAAAGTTTATTCGAGGAAGATGGTTTATTGAGAATGTTGTTGACTAGTTTCCATTCATCTCTTAAATTTCCTCTAGCTTCGTTCAATTTATTTTTGTAAAAGTTATCCTTCTTCTAAGCAAAGCTTTTTGTATTGAATTTTGGGTTGTATTATTATTCAGGGTTTTAATCATTTTGAGGATTTTTTAAAACTCAAAGTACGGTTAAAGTTTTTGATATGACTAGTAACATATTCTGTAAAAAGATCGTATGAAGTGGTAGGATTAGATTCAGCAACAACGTCTTGCTAAGACCCAGCACAAAGAATAGATTTTAGTGTAGCGAAGTTACCTTTGATGGCTACTTTTTTAGTCATGAGCTTATTGCTAATTATATTTTTCACCGTATTCTCAAATTGCAGGACACATTTTTCATAAGATTCAAGCACAATGTTTGAAAAGCGACCCGAAATATGGTCTACCAGATGATATAAAAGATTCTATTCCATGTGATGCCAACAATGCAAACTCCTCCTGTATAATTTGTTCCGACAATGTTTAAGTTAAAACCACCCAGTATAATTGGATTTTTGATCACTCAGTAGATTTAAAAGTTCTTCCGAAAACACAATTCGCTTTTGCCGAATATTGTGCTTATTAATGATTTTCTGAAAGGGGTACATGAGTAAAGGCCGGCTTCTTTTATCGCCTGACAAACAGTCTGCTTGTTCACAATTTGAGAGTAATATTTTTCCAATTCAGTCCTTACTTTTGAGCTGATAATGAAAACATTTTTTGTCACCATGCGCTTTATATTCCACTTGTCTCCAGCAGTAAGCTTATTTGGTCGAACAGTTCCTTTTTTTCTCCACACGCCCTTCATTTTTAAAGCGTTGACTGACTGAATCGTCGATCGACTTCTGTTTATAATATCCAATATTTTAGAATACATTTTTTTTTTTTTCGTGCTTGATATGGAAACTGGTAATTACTAGCTTCTCCAAATTATTTAATTCACGTCTTGTCATTTTAAACTGAATAACGCACACTACATATACTTAAAGAAGGAAATAACAAAATTGATGAGTACTTACATTCTACAAAAAAGTTTCACGGACGAACTAACAGGATAATTTGCATGCTTAAAACAAAATGTTATGTGTACTGGACTCCGTGGTACACCTAATTCAACATTCAATGAACTCGACAACACCCTAATCACTTTAGTTCTTTGACAGCTTCCCAATAAATAATAATTAAAGCATTGTACCTTTCACAGCATACATACATATCACCTTGATAACTAACCACCGTGTGGCGCTACCATTGTTGCGATTTGAGTTCTATTTTTATTTTATTTTTTTGTCAAGTTGGTACATCTGTTGTTGACACTCCCTCTAAATCTTAGCGTCATTTGCAAAAGTTAGGTAGCTAAGAGTACATCTATCTCTGTGTGTGTTGACGATTTTTTACAATTTTAGAAATGGATTTAAATTTGCAACAACGAACTTGTATTAAATTTTGCGTAAAAAACGGATTTAATGGGGCGCGAACATTGGAAATGTTGGAAAAGTGTTTCGGCAACGATTCTCTAAAGAAATCGGTCGTTTACCAGTGGCACGAGCGGTTCAAAAGTAGTCGTGAGTCAATCGAAGATGATGAACACAGTGGCAGACCATCGACATCGAAAACCGACGAAAAAATTGATGAAGTAAAAGAAATGCTGGTCAATAACCGCAAATTAACCATCAGAAAGATAGCGAAAACTTGAACATTGCCTATGGATCCGTCCAAGACATTTTGGTTAATGATTTGGGTTTCCGTCGTGTAGCAGCAAAGTTGGTGCCAATAGATCTCAATTGCATGCAAAAAAGACACCGTGTTGACGTCGCAAAAGAGATGATTTGCTAGGCTGAATCCGATCCCACATTCATCAAAAATATCATTACAGGATGCGAGACGTGGGTTTATGAGTACGACACGCAACCCAGACATCAGGCAAGTGAATGGCGTTCAAACGAGCGGAGACCAAAAAAACCACGTCGTTTTCAGTCAAAAAAGAAGGCAATGCTCACGGTTTTCATGGATTACAATGGTGTAGTGCATCATGAATTTTTTCCAGAAGGCCAGACAGTAAACAAAGAGTATTATTTGGGCGTAATGCGACGATTGCGTGAAGCAATTCGCCGAAAAAGACTAGAATTGTAGGCAGAAAACTCGTGAGTTTTGCACCATGATAACGCACCGTCGCACAGTGCCATCATTATTCGTAATTTTTTGACGAAAAATGCAACAAATACCATCCAACAGCCACCGATTTCACCTGATTTGGCTCCCTGTGACTTTTTTCTGTTCAATCGGAATAAAAAACCACTACGAGGAACGCGTTTCAGCTGCCGAGAGGAAGTAATGTAAAAACCGCAGGAAGCACTAATGGATATACTGAAAACCGAATATAAAAAATATAGATTTAGATGAATAAACTTGTATTTTCAATTTTGATCTAGGTGAGTATATATATTTTTTGTACCCCGATCAATTGTTTAAGCGGCTTTTTTAAGTCCAAAAATCACTGAATTTCCAGAATCAATTTCTGACTTCTCATAAATTAACCAGTAATATTCGAAGAAATGTATAGTATAATTGAGATCGAAATATTTATTTCAAATATACCGGCTATAAAGTATGAATTTAACGGATTTGTTATTTGAGATGGCACGTACAACGTCTTTTTGATCGAACTTTAAATTGAATATTTATTTATTATTTTTATTATTTTTTGATATAAAATGTTGTTGCGTAGACCAAACCTTTTTTTTTCATCGCAATAACATTCCTGAATTCGTGGAGCTACAAGGTGCACTCCGAAGTAAATGTTCTAAAAAACAAGAACAACAAAAAGCTTTTTATTTATTTATTCTACTCAAAATAGTCCCCTTTCCACTCAATATAGAAATTTTCACGGTCTAAAAATATATTTCCCGTCGTAAAAGTCGCACTATGCCAAATCAGGTAAATACGGGAGTAGCTGACAGTTAAAATTCGATTTTTGACAAAGAAATCGGTCGCAAGCTATAAGTCAATCGAGATGACGCATTATCCTGCAACCAACGCCAACTTCTTTCTGCGCGATATTCTGGCAGAATGCGAGGAATACAATGCACCAAACGGGTTTTGGCTCGTCTGGAGTAAACATCACAAATGACAATTATGTAAAGGAAGTTTTTTTTGTTTTCGGCCTCCTTGATGATGTCCTTCGAATGCTGAATTCTGAGCAATTTTTGGTCGTCATTCATTTTTCTACCGATGAGAAAAACATACTTTATGTTATATTTATACTATTCGTTCAAATGTAATTAAGTATTGATAGTACATCAGTGATTCATTACACTATTTACACATTTCAGACAATTTATATGCCATATGCATTCCATAACACTTGAAATATACTTTACATTCATCTTTGCATTCTGCAAAGCCCTTGATAACACTTTTTCACATAAATTGTTTCAGTTAATTTGAGGTGGTCCATTCGGAAGGGCCAATTTTGGGCGACTCGTTTGGGCATAGCGACTGGTATCTCGCGGATAACACGAATAATGCTGGCTTCCAAAGCATCAATCGTAGCTGGCTTATACCCCAGAAAAAATAGTTCAAAGGTGAGATATCGCATCATCTAGGTGGCCAATTTACCGTAGCAAAACGTGAAATTAAGTGCTCACCAAAATGATTTCTCAACAAGTCCATTGTTTCACGCGTTGTATGGCTCGTAGCGCTGTCTTGTTGAAACCAGAGCTCACCGACACCATGTGCTTGAATTTCAGGAAGCACATAGTCCGTTAACATGGCGTGATAACGGTTACCATTGACGGTAACATTCTTATTTGCCTAATTTTTGAAGAAATATTAACCAATGATTCCACCAGCCCATAAACCACACCATACCGTTGTTTTTAATGGATGTAATGGTAGCTCTTGGTACTCTTCGGGTTGCTCATCAGCCCAAATACGGCAGTTTTGTTTATTAACGTATTCACTGAGGCAGAAATGGGCTTCATCACTGAACAAAATATCACGATAAAACAACGGATTTTCATTGAGTTTTTCCTGAGCCCATTCACTGAAAATATGACACAAATTTTAGGCCGAGATCTTCACGTGAAATACGCCAAATTGTCAAATGCTGAGAACGACGACGAATCGATTCGTCATGGTCTTCGCGTACCCTCTCAGCTACAGCTGCTATAGTCTCTTCACTACGTTCTGGATGTGGTCTAACCGGTCGAGTATCATCCATTATTGTAAATTGGAAATCAAATTTGCGAATGGTATTGGCAATAGTGGTTTCAGTAGGTCGATTATGCGAACCGTAAGTTCCTCGAATCGCACGAAAAACATTTCTTACAGAACGCTGATTTTCGTAATACAGCTGAACAATTTGGAGACACTGTTGTGGTGTTAGTCTTTACATGATGACTTGCCGAACGATACTGAACAAAAATGACAAAGCAATTTGATAGGAGTCTCGCGTGATCTGTCAAAAAAGCCTATTGAAAATCAAAACTCGCGATGAATCACTCTATATAATGATTTTTATACCACGGATTTTAATATCCGTATACAAAATTTTGCCAAATAAACGTAAGCCCCGAAAGAGCTTGTGAGAACACAAACGAAAAAACATTATTGATTTGTTACTCGTAAAATGGGTACTTGTAACTCTGGTCCTGTTCAGAGAATATTAATGGCAGATACAGATGCCAGATGATCATTTTGTCTCCGATAGTGATGGAAACTATCAAATGAATTCGACTATCGATAGTTATTAATTGAATGATTCAACTATCGAATAGTTTTATTCATTCATTCGTTCGTTCTTGAACATTTGTCAACCGGGGGGTGAGTTTCCAACACTAATATTTTTATACACATTAGACACATTAATTCAAATTTCTTGCTACACCTCCGATTCCAGATCACCCATCATTTGAATTAGAAGCTCATACGTACAAAAAAACAATCGAACTTTCCTCCCAACCCCGATATTTCACATTCCAAACAAGTAGAAAGATCATTAATTGGTATGAAACCAAAGGAACATTTCTTGCAACCCCAATAGTCCAAAGTCCAACCGAATGAAAAGATCATTGTACTGTACTGTACTGTACTGTACTGCAGATTTTTGTTGAACAGGGTTTCTATTCTGTTTTGCTGCAGTGCAGAAATATCAAGGTAGAAGCCACATTGACAAATTTTTTCTGGAGCAGCGCTTCAAATATATCTTCCTCTCTATTTCGCTCTAAATATAAACTAAACAGTTTATCAAATAAAGCATCCGATTGAAATCAAAATGAGAAATTTAAAATCATATTTTTTTAATTCCAACTGGCCACAAATAAAAAAGCAAATATTAAACACATCTTGAGCAATCCTATATTGTGTATTTGTTAGGAAAATTGTGTCAAAATTATTGATAAATTTTTTTTTTCATCTGTACTATCCTATACGGCTTACACTTGTATTCAAAAGGCATTTTAATCTATGTTTCGACCCAAAAAAGGTTTTTTAACACCTTAAAAAGGAATAATTGTTGGTGAATAAAGGTCCATTCATAGTTCAGCGAACTGCGAATATTCGCAAATTTTGACAGATTATTCACAGCTATTTTTTATTTAGTCGCAGCGACTTCCGAACAAAACAAATCAAAACAGGAGAATTTCGAGGTTAAATTTGCGCGAATGTTTTGGTTCTGCGAACGTAGATTGGGTTCTACATTTGTGAAAAGCGACTAACAGTTTGCAAAGAGCATACGCTTACGCGGAGAAATAAGCGAATCATTGATTTTTTTGGCAAAAACAAATTGAATATGAGAGTTTTTTTTAATTAATCCAGAGATAAATTAAGCTATGTACTTTTGAAATAGTAAAATCGTCACTTGACTGTGCTAAAAGTGATTTGTTTGCAACCAGCTCATTGGCAATTCGCTAAGCTGTGTTTGAACTTTAAGAACCTGCAAGATGTTCAGAAGTATCTAATAATACATTTAATTTGTATTGTATTTATTATCTTATGTGCGCTGTCTGTACATATTTCTTATTATTATATATTAATAAAATTAAAGGCAAGTAAGTAAGTAAGAATTAATGTAAGATAGTATTTTAATACATATATATTTTTTTTTAGCTTGCAGTCGATTCCAATCTTGAGCAATATGATGTCCTAATATTGGATGAGATTCATGAAAGAAATCTCTATGGCGATTTTCTACTAGGAGTAACAAAGTGTCTACTTCGAGGAAAACGAGATTTAAAACTGGTTTTGATGTCGGCAACCATAAACATTGAATTATTTAAAAATTATTTTAAAGATGAGGGCGCTAATTTAATTGAAGTACCTGGTCGTTTGTTTCCAATAAAAACAATCTATTTACCTCCGCCATCTCTGGAAATAAAACGAAGTGGAGCACGAAGTACATCTGTGCGGCTAGATCCCGGGCCATATACACAGGTCTTAAATTTAATTGATCAAAAGTATCCATGTAAGTTCCGATCATAAAATTTATTGATTTTTTAAAGCTAAAACAATATCTTTCATAGTAAGTGAAAGAGGAGACGTGCTTATATTTGCCAGTGGTGTAAATGAAATAACAACAATTTGTGATGCGGCAAAGGAGTATTCAGAAAAAAATAATCATTGGATAATATTAGCTTTACATAGCGGACTGTCACTAGCAGATCAAGATAAGGTAAGGTAATAAAAACAGAAAACCATACAAATTTATAGGAAAATGCACAAGATTTCCAAATGCATATATGTATGTAAATTTGCTGATTTCTGATCAGGAGTATGCACGTAAACTACAAGCTCCTAAAATATTCGTCTCATAAGATAGCTCGGTTCTCTAAATCTTTAACAAAAACCTTCATTACGGGAATCTAGAAAAGATATTTGATCTCTTGACTGGAAAAAAGCCCACTCTTGTGGTAGAAATATGGCAAAGAAGAATTAAAAAAAAAAAACAACATTTCTGGTGGTGACAGAGACCTAGTGTTCAAGTTCGTCGACTACTACGCCAGAGGGTACCAGCAGCCCAACTCCGAAAGCAGAAAAGGTGATTTTTAGGCGTCACATAAAATATTAGTTCGAATTCATCAAGGAACCATGAGACAGGGTGTGTTTGAGAAAAAATAAAAAAATGAAGGGACAAAACCTTGGTCCCCATCGCATTGTGACGTGATTAATATATTTATTTTATTATTTATTATTATAACTTTATTAAAATGTAAGTAAATTACAAAGTTAGTATGTTTAATCTAGTGATAGCTGCCAAGGCTTTTAACTGGTGGTTTATAGATAAAAAATGAAACAGAAAAATATTTTATGGAATCTACAAGCTTTAGGGCATATATAATGTAAACATTGTTTATATTTTCAAGGTTAACATTTGATAAAAGGAAAGAGAGACTATGTTCGGTGATGTTTTTGCATGTCAGGTCAACTTTTTTGCAGGAAAGTAGGTGAGGCATTGTAAGCGTAGGTTTTTCGTCGCAAAGATGACATAATGCAGATGATCCCTATGTGACTGGGAACCCAAGCGATTTTTAGTGTTTCACTGTTTAGTATAAGTAGGTTGCGAATCTTTAAGGCAATTGTGGTGGAGTTTTCGATGTTCTTCACAGCGGATGTTGCAGATAGACTGTCAGAAAAAATTACAGTCTGCTTTTTTTGATAGTTAAATCTCTTTGTGGTGGAGTTTTCGATGTTCTTCACAGCGGATGTTGCAGATAGACTGTCAGAAAAAATTACAGTCTGCTTTTTTTGATAGTTAAATCTCTTTGAAAACAGAGTATGCTTCCACAGTGAATGTTGATTCAAAGTTTGGTAGTAAACCTTTAGATAACACGGTTCCATTTTCGTTGAAAACTGCAAATGCTGTGTTGCTATCTGTTTTTGAGGCGTTGGTAAAAAAGAGTTTCCATCCGATGGACTTAAAATTGTTAGCGATGCTTAGGTAAAGAGCTTTATATATGTTACTGTTGGTGAAAGTTTTAGCATACTGGCAAAGAGCGATGTTGACTGCGTAGCCTGGAAGGGTCCAGATCGTGGGGTGGCCGTGGTGTGGTGGGGTATGCATAGACTCCTCAAGCAGAGGGTCGCGGGTTCGAATCCCGTGCGAGGATATTCTCTGAAAAAGTCTTTTCCTGGAATTTGTATGTAGTTATATGTAAAATTCCGTCGGCATACTTTGACATGAAGGCATAACACTGATGTTGGAGTGGTTGCTGGCTGGACAAAATATAACGAACTAACAACTAGCACGTACTAAGACCCACTGGTTGATGATGCACTGGCTTAAGTTTGACAGCCACCTCTGGAAAAATATCGATTGGTTGTTGGTTTGTTTTGTTCTTTGAAGTAAGGATGGGAATGTCAAAATCTTTGGCGGACTGAAGTGCTTTGCATAAGGTTGATTGGATTCTCTGGCTACGTTTCCGTTTAATGGTTTGTTGAACGATGGTGGCTGAATTGACGAGTTGATTTTCTGCATGACAGCCCAATTCTATCATGGATCTGAGGAAGTCCTGCTTCGGCAAGTATATTGTTGATTGGAGTTAAGCTGAGTGTTTTCATACTTGTTCTGACGGCGGCGTAATAGGGTGTTTTGATGAGTTGCAGTGATGATTTGGCGCATTTCCCGTAAATTGGTAGACCATAGTCAATCTTAGATAACACATTTAATTTAATTGAATTTATAAGAGTATTTACATTAACACGACTATTTTTTGAGAACAAGCGTTTGATAATATTCACTCTGGCAATCAGGATTTGTCTGTAGGCATTTTGTAGGCAATGATTTTTTAAGGAAAACTTGGAATCGAACAGGATTCCAAGAATTTTGATAAAATTTAGACTTTTTATGTGACACTGTTCAAATTAACTGAAATATTTTTACTGCAACTATACTTTTTACAAATATGCAATACTTCTGGCTCATTGCAAGAGATAGTGGTGTCTGTATATTTGCTCCAGCTGGACAGATCCTCGATAATGCGGGAAAAAGTAACACCTACTGCAGACAGACGTCCTACTTTCTGGAAGGTGTCAATTATTTTGCTTATTTAATTAAAAGCTATAATAAATAGAATCACTGATAATGGTGATCCTTGCGGGATATCATTTTTAAGTCTGTAAGATTTGGAGTGGATGTTATCGTATTTTATACGAAATCTCTTGTTGGTAAGGAAAGACTTTAAAAAATTGAACATTTTTGGGCCAATCTTCCATTTTAGTAGTTGTTTTAATACATGTGCCCCGATTCTGTCAAAGGATTGTTCAAAGTCTATACAGAGATAAGAGGCATCGTTTTTCTCGGACAATTATGATGAGATAAAATGGTCGAGAACGAGGAGTGCGTCCAAGGTGGTTCTACTTTTTTTGAAACCGACTGGCCGTTTGTTTATTAGGTTTTCTTTCTCTAGGAATCAAAAAAGCTGTTTGGTGATAATATTTTTCAAAACCTTACCGGTACAATTAAGCAATTAGATTGAACGGTACTCGGAGATAGTCATGGGATCATTGTTTGGTTTAGGTAGTGGGATAGTGCTCGCAACTTTCAATGAAAATCTTCGATTCGGATCAGATAACTTATGACGCCACCAAAGGCAACGCGCAACGACCCTCAAAAGAGGTTAAAGATGGAAAATTTTCTGAATATATCCCACTCAAGTGCTGATGAAGTTGTTAGGCATCTTTTCGATTAATCTCCTTAGTTCTTCCTTACTTTCGGCAGCTCTGAAAAATTAAAAACTGGATCACGAAGAAATAGTGGACTTGTTAATCCAAAGCTGCTTCACAAGTATTTTCATCATAACGACTGCTGAAGATAACAATCCTAGGTTGTCCATCCATATCGGACAACACCAACCTCTTTCTGATCTGATTCCTTACAATTAGCGATAAAAAGCTAAATTTGAAACAATCAACCTTGGTGTCCCAAATAACTCCAGACATCTTGACCTCAGGTTTACTGAAATATAAATTTGCAGTCCAACGAGTTAGAACTCTAACCCAGCTTCGCTAAATATCTTATTTATATCTTTTTTAATTAAAACGGTATCTTCAAGCGAGTGGAAACCTGACATAGTCATCGACATAAAAATCATTTAATTAACCAGCACTCGCTTGATGATACCTTAAAAAATTGTTCCTACCAACTTGTTTAAGAACTCTGGTCGCAGGTGCTGTTCCATAAGTTAAAGTTAAAAGTTTGTAGTCACGTACTTCTTCTTTAACGTCCTCTCTCTAAACGATCCTTTGATACGCTCACCCTTATCTGCCTATACATCTTGGCTATATCGGCCTTAACAGCAACACGAAATTTAATAGTAGGTCCAACCAAAAGGCAATCGTCGATACACCATTGCTAGATCTTGATGACGCATCGAAAACTACCTTTATCTTAGTAGTCGTACTTGAGAGTTTTAGGACTTGCCGCTATCCTCGGCGTCTCAGAAACGGCGCAGAAGAAAGTCCAAGTCTACCTTAGTGTGAAGTATATTTAAACTTGGAACTTCTGCTGTCACGTTGCAGGGATGATCCAACCGAAGATCGTATTTTGGGCTTTCGGCGAACCTGCAGGGTGCACAATCTTATTTTGGCGAAAATATTCGAAAATACGTCGGCGCCAAGCAAAATGTCGATTTTATTTGGCGTACAGCATACAGAGTCAGCCAGAGACAAATGCTCAAAATACTTAAAGTTTGCCTTAGGAATGAGAGAATGTAGGCGCTTGTCGCAAGAGTCACATTCGGTTTATCCCGTGCACACAAAATGAGATTGACGGCACCGTTAATACCTTGTACGTTCCCATCTTGTTCTATACCAGATATTGGGATCCGAGCATTTACATTTACGTGTTTTTAATCGTAAATGCTGTACGCATGCTTCGGAAATTAATGTTAATTGAGACCCCGAGTCGAGTAAAGCTCTGCAATCGTGTAGCTTACCGTAAGTGCCCATAATGGATAATATCACCGTTGTCAGCATCGTGAAACAATCCCGATAAATATGCTGCAATGTGTTGACGGACAAACTACCGGCAATTCTAACGCGCGTAATGCATTTAAATTTTCATTTATGCTATTGAAAAATACTTTAATATCGGCCAAGATATTTCCCTTAAGGGTTGGTTGATTGAAGATGTTATCTAAATGATCCTCCATGATAATGTCTGGCTTATCAAAATGCAATTTAATGAGTTCCCATGCCACCTTAAAGTTATTATTACTCGACGGGACATGTTTTTTTTTTTTCGACGCCCGTTAAAGACTCCTTCGACTCAACCATTGTAACAAATAAATCGCGAAACCGTACCCACTTATCAAACCTTCTTGAAAACTCCGGCAATCGCGCTTGCCCCTCGCACTTCGTTATGCTAATCGTTCTAGTTGACGATTCCGTCATCTTTTTTACTATGTTATTTAAAGCACATTGATTGTTGCCATAAATTGCAAGGTCTTATCTAAGTCTCTGTTTATGTTCTTTCGCGAATCAATTACACCATTGCATTCAATTATATCCGATAGTTTTGCATGCAATTCATTAAAAACCGATTCGAAATCCGCGCGATATACTTTTTCAACCCCTAATTCCGCATTCTCGTCTTCGATGTCAGTTAGCACTCGTTCAAAATACTGAATTGCCTTAAGCGAAATTTGAGCATTTTGGCTTTCGACAAACTGGTATTTTCATTGTTACAGCACGGCGAAATTCGCGTAATTTGTTTTTTGATTGCTGCTCGCTGCCGCTTTAAAGCTCCCATGCTTGATCAATGCTGCACCCATTAGTACAATGCCGTTAATAAAACACGAAAACTGACAACTGCTAAAACGGTCTTCGCGCACTATATGTATGTAAACAAGCAAGATGCCCGTATGCACTGTACATGTATTTGTACAAGTGTGTTTGTAGGTATTCGTACTTAGTGCATTTCTCTAGCAGAGCACCCGATCACGTTGACGATAATTTTCGGAAATCCGGCTCGAAGGACCAAATGTTTTGCGAAGGAAATAAAACGCGATCGTTTTCAACAAATTAAAGAAAAAAAGGAACTTTATTATTATTATAAAAAAAAAAAGAAAATAACACCGATTACAATATTAAATAACGCCGAAAGCAGGTGGTTTGTGTGCAGAAGGCCGAAGAAAAACTATTTTCTATTACTATTAACTATTACTATATTCCATAAGAAAAGAAGGTGAAGAAGAATAGAATTATAAAAAGAAATGAGAATGTTGAAGAGAGTAAATTGGTTGGAAGAGCTTGTTAGTTTTCTTAAGTACTTCATGTGCAATTAAAGTGTTACCAATCGACTGCAACACAGAGAGTTCTGACATTTTAAGATTGGACTCTTTGGTCGTTAAAGATCTTAATTTTTCCCCTAATGAACGTTGGGTTGAATTTTGCGTCATCCCCTAATTGTTTCCAGGTGCTAGCGAAATGATCGTTGATCTCTACTGGACAGACTACCATTTTTTTGCCAGTATCTATGGTTTTGATGGAGTGTGGTACGCAAGTACCAGCTAAAGTTTTTATATCAGACCAAAGTTTATGGGAAGTGGAGTTTGGACTGATATTGGCGGCGAATTTTCCAAAACATACTGTTTTTTCAGCTTCTACCGTTGTTTAAACCTTATTTTTATTTTTAAGTATATTTCTTGTAAGCCTCACTATAATTTTCCCATTTCTTTTCTTTACACACGTACTGTAAATACCAATGATTTTTGTCCATATCATCCGTTCCCACAGTCTATTCTGCTAGATAATCAATTTTATCAGCCAAAGTTTCTGTTCCCACCGAATATTTTCCCGACGTATGGGTTTTGTTCGCACCTGAAATATCAAATATCAGATTAGGTCGCAATGCCCAGACGTAACATAATACGCCTATAGTATTACATTTAGTTGTTAAGTAGTATTTAAGGAGCTAAAAATTTTAAATAAAACTAACGATTGATAACATTCAGAAGCTAGAAGAACGCTGTCAATCCCGACTTATTGAACTGCAGGAACACTTAGATCAACAATTGGGCAAGACGTCACCAGCAGCGACTTCAGAGCCCAAACGGTTCAGGAAGCTGAAATTACCGGAGATACTGCTGTCCGTATTTAGCGGGAACTATCTCCAATGGAAGGAGTTTCATGATCTCTACCTCCAGCTTATACGATTACATCAACAACCGATGAATAAGGCAGAAAAAATGTTCTATCTGAAGGCTAATTTGTCTGGAGAAGCGGCCAAGCTAATTCAACACCTTCAGGTCAGGACAACTACCATTCGGCAGGGTCAACGCTCGAACATCGCTACAACAATATGCGATTACTACTTGCAGCCTTACTCAATAAGCTCTTAGGACAACCAGTCATTATAGGAGACTTGGCAACCTGGGCATTCCTATCCAGGATTGGGACCCATTACTAATTCATCTGATTCTTCCGAAGATCGACAAGGAAACTTATAGACTATGAGCAATCGCTGGACAACCCACGTGAGCTTCAGACTGTAACAGTGTTACTTGCGTTTTCAATTGTTGGAGACACCACGGACAAAGAAAAAGGGTGAATCTAAACGATCAAACGGAGTAACTCTGACTAACACACAAGAAAATGGCAAATGTTTTCTCTGCGAGCAACCGAACCATCCCATTTACAAATGTCCACCATTTTTGCAGCTTTCAGTCACGGAGAGACTTAAAAAGATTAAAGCATTAAAAAGATGTTCAAACTGCTTACGATTTTGACATACGGTTTTAAATTGTAAGGCATTGCATCAAATGCAACAAATTGCATCATACTTTGCTTCACATAGCCGAGATCAAACCGTAGCCCGAAACTCAGACTCTACAGATCAATAACAAAACTAGTCTGTCAGTTATCAACGGATACAATGCGGGTACTAACTATGTGCTTTTAGGAACAACTATAGTCAACGTGCTTAATAAAACCAATAGCCTAATTAAGGGCACTGCTAGACTCAGGCCCTCAAATGAGCTTCATAACCAGTAAATTAGCAAACAAATTGAAACTTAGACCAAAGAAAGAACTTCTTGAGATTTTCGGTGTAGGAGATAACTATCTTAAAATCGAAAAGAGTGTGAATCTGTGCCTTTAATCCCGAATTAATGGGTTTAGCACGGAATTAGAAGAAACATTATGGATACCATAACGTCACGTCAGCCCAGTCAATTTATTAATACGAGCAGATGGAATTTACCAAAGAATATCTAGCATTCAACCAACCTCAGGAGATTGACGTACTAATTGGAGCAGAGTTATTCCCCGAGCTTATTTCGATTGGACAGATCAGAATTCAGCAAAACTTACCAGCACTTCAAAACACTTTACATGGATTAGTAGTAATGGAAAAAGCTACACTTCAAAAACCGAATTCAAAAGTGTTTTGGTATCGCCTCTGAAACAAGTACGTTAGAGGAGATAGTAGAAAGGTTCTGGACAATAGAGGAAGTACAATCTACAAAATCCTCTGAAGAAATAAAATTGACTCCGCAAGAACGAAGATGTGAAGAGATCTTCATCAGCACAATAAACAGGACAGAAAACGGTCGTTATATCGTAAAACTACCTTTCTCCAACAATCTAGCTAGCTTGGAAAGGAAACTATACAGACATCCAGAATTACAGCAGCAATATATTCAGTTCATGAAAGAATATATTCACCTCAATCATGTGACAGAAATAAACAGCAGAGCAGAATCAATCAGCGGACAGCATTATTCTCTGCCACACCACTGCGTTTTGCGACCGGGGATCAGTTCAACCAAAATACAGGTGGTTTTCGATGGATCTGCAAGAACATCTACGAATATGGTATATCGCTAAACGATGTATTACACGCTGGCCCGTCACTGCAAAACGATTTTTTTTTTTTCAATTCTATTACGCTTCATTTTATTCCCTCTTACGTATTTACCGCCGATATTTCTAAAATGTATCGAAAAATACTTTTTGACAATGGCAGCAAGAAGTTCCATCTCATCCTTTGGAGGGAGTCCCGCAGCCAACCTATTAGGGTATATCATTTAAACACAGTAACTTATAGTACAAAATCTGCACCATACTTAGCAATCAAGTGTCTTCAAGATTTGACTCTAACTGCAACAGTCAATATTCGTTAATAATGGTAGATCCATTATCAGAAGCGATATATACATGGATGACGTTTTAACTGGAAGCGACGACTAACAAAAAGTATGCCAAATGAAAACATAGTTAGTTAGTTTGCTCAAACAGGGGAAAGTCGCGTTTCGAAAATGGTGCGCAAACGCACCAGCACTACTAAGAGGAATAATAAAGAAGACTGTGAAGTGGAAACGATACTATCTGATCAATCCGAAGCGTCAGTTAAAACTCTTGGACTAACCTGGCTTCCAACATCGGATCAATTCATTATCAAAACTAAATGGAGAGGTGCCATAAAGATCACCAAACGCCCAATTCTTGCGGATATAGCCCACATCTTCCACCCCTTAGGATTTGTGAGTCCGGTAATCATTCTGACAAAAAAATTTTTACAAGAATTTTGGCGATCCAAACTGGATTGGGATGCTGCAGTTCCAATGGAAATACACACCAAATGGCTGCACTTCAGGACAGAACTTTAACATCTTAACAGCCTGAAAATGCCTAGGCATATATTATTGCCATCCGCAACTGATATCTAGCTTCATTGTTTTTCGGATGCCTCACAACGGCTATATTCATAAGATCAGCAAACCGGAATGGAAAAATTAAAGTGAAACTGGTCTGTTCGAAATGTAGAGTTGCACCAATAAAATAACTGAAAATTCTACGATTAAAACTTTGTGCTGCAAAATTAATGGTATAACTAGCTAACGTGGTCAAAACGAGTTTACCACTCGAAATCCACAAAACAACGTTCTGGACTCTCTCAAATCGTCTTACCTTTGATAAAAGTAAAGATAAAGTAAAAACGCTAAAAACGGTCTTAGTAGCCACAAGCAAAAATACCCACTTCCTTGAAAGGATTAATCATTGAAGTTCGTTCGGCACTCTTAGACGAATGACAGCATACATCGTACGTTTCATCAGCAATCTAAAAAGAGCGAATGCCTATCGGATAAAAGGGACGGTTATCTCTGCACCAGGGGGTGGCCGTGGTGGAGTGGTATAACACTGATGTTGGAGTGATTGCTGGCTGGGTTAAATGTAACGAACTAACAACTAGCACGTACTAAGATCCACTGGTTGAGGATGCACGGCTTCAGTGTGACAACCACCTCTGGGGAAAATATCGAAACTTAATACACCTGAGTTTCAAACTACTACACCACCCGCCCGCGCCCTGGAGAAAATCCAGTAAAAGGGTAATTCATATATCCTTGGTGCGCGCGCGGAATTATAAAAAAAAAAGAATTAAAGACAGTCAATATAATCATAGCAAATACATTCAAGAAACCACATTCTCAGACGATATTAAGGCACTCGAAAAATTTGGACAAGTACCTGAGAAGAGCGGTCCATTGTCTCCAATCATCGACAATAGAGGTGTTGTACGTGTAGGTGGTTGATTGCATACGATGCAAAACACCAGATCATCTTGCACAGCTCACATGTATTTACAAAACTATAGATGACACATCTGCATTATACAAACCTCCACGCAGCACCACAAGAATTACTACCTTTCGCAAGGCGAGACTATTGGATAGTGAGAGGAAAACAACTCTGAAACAATCGTACACAACTGCATACTTTGTTTTAAGGCAACGCTAAAAAACATTGAGAAATTTATGGGACAGCTACCACCAGAGCGAGTACAACCTTCAAGACCGTTCACCAACGTAGGAGTCGACTTCCTGGGTCCAGTGTATATCCAGTATAAGATCAGAGAAAAACAGCCAATAGAGGCCTATGTATTGGTTTCCGTATGGTTTGTATAGAAGGCTGTGCATCTGGAGTTAGTTTCAGATCTGACAACCCAGGCAATAATTGGTGCCTTAAAAAAGTTCGTGGCTCGACGTGACTTACGCACCAAATTTTCTCGGACAAGGCTACAAACTTCATGAGAGCTCAGAACGAACTCAATATTGTTTTAGTTGTATTATTATCAGAGAGTGAGATTTTTTTTTTTTTTTTTTGAATTAACATTAAGATCCTTTGCCTTATAAGCCTTGAGACCAGGATATTTACCAAGGATTTCCAAGATAGTAAATGGACAAAAGTCTGGCCTACGCCGGACTTACAACCTTATACGGAAGAGATTAAAATATGTGACGAACCAACTAATGGCCTAGGATAAATTTAAACTCACTGCTGACGACCCTAGCAAACGTTTAAAGGACAACGAATATTCAAGGGCCCGAACAGGCCATCTGTAGCTGAACAGTTAGTACAGCCCTTTGACTGTTATCGCTGATATCACCACCATCCGCTGATATCAGTACCATCAGAAAGTGTATAATATATATAATTAGAAGTGTAAGTCGGACATAAAAACGATAAAAAAAACTGTGATATACAGGGTGTTACCTAAGTCGTCAACGAAAATGATTCTTGTACATATATTTTAAGAAAAAAATCATTCTACAGTAAGGGTCTTTCTCCAATTTTGACATCATTTACCTAGGATTAAGGAAAAGGCCTACTTTGGTGCACCTTGACCCAAGTTAACGGAAATTAGTCTGTTAGTACTAATGGTAGAAATTTCGTTTAGGACTTTGTTTTTAAAATAAACACTAGCCTTTGTAATTGCGCTTAAATAAAGTTGATATCTTGTTTGAGTCTTCTGATATCCACTTTCTAAGTTTGTTCCATTTTCTTTCCCCTGCTAATTTTTGATTTCGAGCTCACTTTTCTCCAGGAAATGTATAATTAAATTAACATTTTATTTTTTTTTCTTATGAACGTAGAAATAATAAAAAAGATCGTCAACAAGTGTGCAGAAAAACCCATAGATCTTATGATACTTGCGAAAACCTGCAGCAGATGAAAAAAGGAATTTATAATCTTTTACCTAGGTATCTAGAAAGAGTTGACTATAACAGTGGTTTTCCAAGAATTAATATTTTTCCAATATTAAAGCGTGCTCGTTTATGTGACAACCTGTTCCTTAAAAGTTCTGAGAAAATGTTAGGTTTATGTTACAAAGCCCTATTTCGAAAATTTACCAAACAAAAATGGTATAAAAGATTAGACAAAAAAAAAAAAAAAATAATTCATCAGTTTAATTTTTTACGTCAAAGATACAGTTTATAAACCAAGAATACGCAGACATTATTTATGTTTAAGGGATGTGCAATTTGTTTGTTAGGGAGCAACAAAGATACCATGAACTTTATCCTAACCGACGACTTTCTAGTGAAGGGGTATTTGAATCAGTTTCAAATACTCGCCCTAACGTGGGAGCTCCACAAGTAAGAAGATGAAAGAATACTGGAAGCTTTTAAAACTGATTTATTAATCAGGATTAGGCGCATAGCTTTGCGATTCAATGTTTGCGGACATAAAATTTTTAATGAACTCCATGCAGAAAATCTTTATCCATACCACTATACACCTGTGCAAGACCTGCTTCCCGATGATTTTAAAAAAAAGACTTGAGTTTTCTAACTGGTTGCTGGAGCAAAGTTTGGGTGACATCGAGTTTATTAGTAGAATGCTGTGGACAAACGAATATCAATTTATAAAAGATGGGATCATAATCTTTATACATGGGCTGCGAATAATCCACTTACAAAGAGACAAAAATCATTTTAACACAAATTCAGCGTCAATTGTTAGCAGTTGTAATTGGAAACAAGCCCATTCAAACTACCACCTAGGCTGAAATCTACAACCTATCTAAATTGTTAAATTTAGATTTACCAAACTATTGGAGGACATTCTACTGATTCAGTTAGTTTCATCGTACCTCCAACAGGATGGTGTTTCAGCCCACTATGGTCGTGAAGCTAGATGAAGAGTACGGCAATCGTTGGATAGGAAGAAATGAATCTAAAAGCTCTTTTGACCTTACAAAATTGGGTTTTTTTTTAATATGGGGAAGAACGAAAGAACTTGTTTATTTTGTTATCTTCAACTTGTTATCCAATTTAAATAGCAACTTAAAGTGAACTGGTAGATCGTATTCTCGAAGCGTCATCAAAAGTAAGACAGCATAACTGCATCTCTAGCTGCATACAAAACCAAGGAGTGTCCTCTTTAAGCACCTTTTATAACTGTTTTAGTACACATATAAAATAGAAATTATCTAAAACCCACAAAATCATTTTTTATTCATAGCCTTTGGAGCTTAAAAAAAAACTTTTTTATTTTACCTCCTGCAGGTTTTCCCAAGCATCATAAAATCTATGAGTTTTCTTGCAGACATTTTGATGATTTTTTTTTATTATTGTTACATACATAAGTGACCTCAAAGTGAAAAATTAGCATGTGCAAGAAAAATGGAACAGGCCTAGAAAGTGGATATCTGAAGATTCAAACAAGATATCAATTTATTTAAACGCAGTTATAAAGGTTAGATTTTCTTATAAAAACAATAACAGACCAATTTTCGTTAACATGTCAGGTACAGCAAAGTAAGCCTTTTCTTAAATCCTCGACAATTAAATTTTTTTATAATAAGCACGCGCTCAAGGGGTTTGAGTACCTTTAAAATATTTGCACACAATGCGGGCGAATATATCAATATTCGAAAATTGATGAATAAATGAGGTCAACATAGGAGATAGACTCTTACTGTAAAACGATTTTTTTTCTTAGAATACGAATATACCCAAGAATCATTTCCCAAATTGTCCTTGACAAATTAGGGGATACCCTGCTTGATATGGTGATTGCCATAGTGAAAAGAAACATCGCTTATTCGGATACGGATTTGCCTTTTTTTTAATTAGCGCGCGCTCAAGAGGTTAAGGTACCCTACAAATGTTTGGATACAGCGTGGGCGAAGGAAATCTAGGGGGAAACAAAGAGAGGTACCGATGTACGTTCGTTTTGAACGCTTGAAGGTTATAACAGTCAGGAAATAAAGATCTTGGAAGGAATCGATTGAAAAGCTTAAGCAGTGGTTTTGCCAGCGTGGAAAAACATCTCTCCTCCTCTGGACCAGCGGATTTATTTATGTTAAAATCTTAAGTACTTTTGCTACTACTCTACTGCGGAAGTAAATTCGTCTTATTGAAGATTCGAACGACCCAAGTGTAGGCGGAGACAAAGCACAATTTGTAAGTGTTGAACTGGCCGCAAAGTGTGCAGATTTTTTAAAGAGCTGTCATTGTAAATGAACGTTGGGTTGGAGGCAGAATTTCTGATGTTCTTAACGGACAACCAAAAGCTTTTACTACATTTAAGTATTTTTTCCTTAGTTTTTGGTCATATTTTAATTTCGCATGCTTAATGAAGACGTTGCAGTCATTCCTAGCTCGTTTAAAATTGTTTTTGGTTTTCCTTTGTCGGGTTAGTTTTAAAGGACCGAAAAAACATTTCTCTAATCCCGACGGCCTCTTACAGCCTCTTTACTCTTAATCCAATGAGGGATAAAGGATCTCATTCAAAAGGGAATAGTGTCTGTGATCATATCAGGAACGGAATCCACGTCGTTATCGAGGAAACATAACCACCAGTTAAAATTCCTAAACAAGCTGTTGATTCCGCTAAAATTGGCATTGTCGTATTACCATACATTTCTTTTAAGAATCTTTTGCCTAACTGTGTAGTCGTCGTACGAGAAACTAGTTTATATGATACAATGGTCCAACCAGTCTAGAGTGGAGAGCACATCAACGGTGTACTAATAAGTGTGAGAAGTTAAAAATAAGTCCAGGGTGTTGGCGGTATGACTATCAACATCTGGTATTTGCGCGGACTGATTTACAAATTGGGTCAAGTTATTTTTTGCAGCGATGATCTCTGCAGACAGACGGCGTTGTCTGTCCAAAATGACGAAGCCACAAAGAATTATACATATTAAAATCGCCCATAATAACGATTTCAGTATGCAGGGATACAATTACTATAATTGAATGGAATACAATTACTATCGAGTCAAAGTTGTTAGAGGTCGAATTGCTATAAAATTTGAGGCTTAATTAAGCAGTAGCGGGTAGTTTACTTACGGAAATGGAATGTAAACCACATAAAATTGAATTCTGGTCTAGAATAGGGGTTACATTGTGGTGGAGTTTGGTAGGCTATATCACTACGTATGTAAATAGGGAGACCGCGGTGAGAAAAGAATAGTGGCACTATATCGTAGTTAGGTAGCTTTAGATCAGAGTGATATGAGAGGTGCAGGCGGGGACCTACCTGTGTTTCACTAAGTGCCAAAACAGCTGGCCTGGATTTACAGGGAAGAAATTTTGAGCTTCCGTCGCGTGAGCGAGTGTCTTATGACAAGGCTAAATTCGCTAACATTAGCCTAATATTAGCCCATGCCCTTACAAAAAACAAGGACGACGCCACCAAAGACTGTTTCTTCGAGCTCATCGACATGACATATGAGCAAGGAAATTAGAACATCTTTGGTGGGACAGTTGGTAAGCTTAGCCTTAGCTACGGGCTTAGGCTTATTGACTTTGCGGCGGGACGAAATATCTCAATAAACACAAGTGGGCTTGGCGGTCTCCGGAACATCAAAAGCTATATCTGTTCTACGAGCAGAAGAGATGGAAAGCAACACATCAGCTTCTCCAGAGGAAGAAAAATGAGCACGAGAAGCATGAAAAGTTATACTCCAGGAATAAGGTATGGAAGTTTTACCAACAGATAGAAAGAACGTGTCAAGGCAAATAAAAAAACCCGGCATGTAGAGATGGAAAAGGAAACCTTGTAGTGAGGTCACAGTGGGTGTCAGAATATGGAACAACTTTTTCTGCGATAAAGCCTAACATGCCGCCGTGAAGCAGAATAGACCATTCAACTTAGAAGATGATAGCCAAAACTTCCATCAATCTGACCAGAACAGGGTAAGAATAGCAATATCTAAGCTAAAATCCAACACATAAGGTGGACCTGACGGCTTTGTGAGTTTTTGAAGAGCATCCACCAACTCATATCTCAAATCTAGTCAGAAGAGTGTATGTTGATAAATGGAATCTCGGGACCGTATTTCCGATCCACAAAAAATGAGACCCCTCAACTGCGCTAACTATAGAGGTATAAGTCTCCTCAACATCGGATACAATATCTTATCTGATATACTGTGTGAATATCTGAAACCCTTCGCCGACAACCTGACTGATCCCTATTTTTGCGGTTTCAGACCAGAAAAGTCTACAATCGACCAAATCTTCACATTCCAGCAGATCCTGGAAAAATCTCAAGAAGAATTAATCGGTACCCACTATCTTTTCATGGATTTTAGGGCCGCATATGACAACATTTATAGAGCCAAACTATATAGAGCCCTGTCTAGTTTTAGCATATCTGCCAAGCTCGTCTATTTCTTCAGAATGACGATTGAGAAGGCCCGCTGCTCCGTCAAGGTCGGTAATAACTTAACCGAGACCTTTGATGTAAAAAAAAAAAAGATTTTAGACTGTGATGACTTAGGAAATGATACGATTGTTTTGTATGAAAGGGAATAATAGACTGACTTTATTATATAGTAATAGTGTAAGTAGTTTATGTTACGACGAGCTATCATATCACTTATTTAACATCATACTTGATAGAGTTGTGCAGAACTCACAACTAAACACTGGCGGCACAATCTTTAAAAATGTCTGTAGAACTATTACGCTGATGATTTTAGATTTAGATTTAGATTAGATAGGAAATTTTTATTTCATATAAATTAGAAATACATTAATTCATTCTAGTTTACTACAATGGGCTTTACTATATATACATATTTTCAAATATGGGTGGGGTGACCCTTAAAAAACATTATACTATCGCAAAAAATTTAAAAATAATAAAAATATACATTAACAAAAAATAAAAATTATTATTAATATATTAATTATTAATAATAATACAAATTATTATTAAAACTTAAAAAAATAAAATGCAAAAGGAAAATCGTTACACTAGAATGTCAGAAAAAATTGATTCTAAAGTAGCATAATCAAAAGTTCAAAGCCAACCCTTCACACATTTTTCAACCTTTCCAAAAAAAGTTAATGTTCTTATAGAAAGTGGGAGCTTATTATATAAGCGATAACGTGAAACCAAAGAAAAAAAAAAAAAGCAATGGTACGATACATCGGTACAAATGCAACATTCAAAAAGTTTCTAGGAAGAATGTGATCAGAAATTATTGTAATCTTAAATTAAGATTACTTGATCTCATAAAAAAATTTTTATACCACAAATTTTATTCAAATAAGAACCTCCCCAACACACAATACCATATTGAAACTTCGAATGAAAAATACCATAATAGATAGTTTTTAGTATAGAGTTTTCCAATAGGGACTTGACAACTTTGAATTTAATTTGTGAACGCACTCTTTCACAAACTGTCACTGTCAATTTATTCAGTAAACTCAACATCATCATGGTAAAGTACACTAACGAGCAACGTCTGCAAATTATAAAAATTTCCGACAGATATTCGGAGTCGGTGACTGCAACTTTAAGAGCGTTAACTCCAATTTTCGGTCATAAGTAGAGTAGGCCCTAGTAGACAGGCTTCAACAAGTTTAGTGCAAAAATTTGAGTCTACATATTCGTTGTGTGATGTTGCCGTGTCAGTGAGACAACGGGTTGGTCGAAGTGTCGAAAATATCGCTGCCGTTCAGACGTCCGTAGCAAACGATCCAAATCAGTCAATTCCACGGCGTACTCAAGAATTGGGCATCGCTCAGACCACATTATGGCGTATTTTGCGTAAGGATCTTGACTTACACCCATACAAGATCAAGCTGACTCATAAATTGAAGCCGATGGACCATTTGAAGCGACGTACATTCTCCGATTGGGTTCTGGAGAAGATACGCCAATATGATGAATTTCATCGCAAAATCATCATCGCGGTGGCCATATGAACGAAGTCGAGTTTCATTCATAAATGTTTTGATTGTACTTCAAGCCAATAATAAAGTTTTTGAAATATCTCAAACTCTTATTTAAAAAAAAAGTTGTCAAGTCGTTATTAGAAAACCCTATAGTTTATTTGAACAAACATTTTTAAAGTAAAAGAAATGTCTTAGAGTGCAGCGAAAATATTTCCTGCTCCATATAGCTAGCAAAGCTTATTTTATAATTGATAGTGAGGCCCAAGTACTTGAACACAACCACATTTTCGATTAAAAAATACTTCTCACTGCAATTAAGAGTGCTAAAGCAGAAACACATGTACAGCCTGCCAGTTTGTATCTTTGACACTCCGATGCATGAGCTAATGCTCAATCTGTGTTCGGCGAACCACATCCTTAATAAATGAAGGTCCCAGTTTATATCAGATACCAAATTCAAAGCACTGTTAGAACCATAAGAACTGCCAACATCACCTGCGAAAGCCATAAGGGTGCTTTTAAGTTTTAATGCAAACAATGGATTGATGTAGATGAAAAAGAGAATGGGTTCCAAAACAGAACCCTGAGGTAATTCCAAATTAAAAAAATTCGCTCCTGGTTTCCCCAATCTTTACTCGCTGAGATCAGTTCGAAACGTAAGATCTAAACCAATGGAGCATGAAACCACGATATCTAGCTTTCTCAAGTTTTTTCAAAAAGATAGTGTGGCTTACCATATCAATTAGCCTTTGTAATATCTACACATAAGCCAGCAGTGAACTTTTTTGCGTCAAGGTTAGAGAAAGTACTCGAACAAAAATGTAAAAGGGCATCTTCTGTTGATTTTCTCAGCAGGAAGCCAAATTTTACCGGGCTTAAAAATTTCGACTTATTTAAAAAATATACAATTCTTGCCTTAACAACTTTTTCAAAGACTTTACTGAAAATGGAAGAAGTTAAATCATCCTATAATTGCTCATATCATCTGCTAAACCTTTTTTACAATTACGTCCGCGAATTCAAAAGTTTGAGGAAAAACTTATGAAAATATGGTATGGTTAAAAGCAGTTGCTAGTACATCAACTACGAAGCATCTGATATTCTTTAAAATTATATAAGAAATCCCATCAAAACCACACGCATTCGAATTTTTTAAAGAACCAATTGCCTTTAAGAGTTCAAAAGCAGTTATAGGCTTGTGAGCAGAACTGTTTCTTTGCAACGGTTTATGACAGTTACCAAAAACTGAAAACATTATAGTTCAGTTGCGCTGTTTGAGTTGGTAAACGTGGTGAAGTACGTAGTTATTAAAAGTATTACCTACCCACGGAGAAAAAAAAAATCTTAAAAATTACTACATAAAAAAATAAAAATAAAAATTTGAAATACGACCTCCTCTTTTAAGCTTATTACTAAGATTCAATTAATTTGGCGTTGTAGTCCGGTGTGAACCTGGGTCTCAATAATCAGCTTTCTCCATTTATGCTTATCGCTTTACACGATTGAAATCTTTTTACATTTCAGCGGGCCACCAAAGACAAGATCTTCACTTACCGTCTGGTCGCTCCGGAATAAAGCGTTAAAATTCATTCGCTCAAAATGTTCTAGCCTATGACTTCGGAACGTTCTGACAAATTCAATGACGTGCATAGCACGTACGCCTTATACAATATATGTATCTTCATCTTCAAAGTGGAAGCTAACTTTTTCTAAACAACCTAGAGAATTTTCATCCATTTTTGATAACCGAGTAGATTTTGTATTGGGTATATAATTTAATTCGTGCGGTTTTTTTCAAAATTTGAACGTTTATTTAAGAAAAACATGTACAATAGTATTATTCAAAGTATTGTGGGATCGTCAGTTGTTTTATTGGTGCAACTCTACATTCTAAACAAACCAGTTGCATTTTAATTTCTCCATTCTGGTTTGCTGATCTTATGTATATAGCCGATCCATACGCCCGTTCTCATTTTTTTTTTATCGCTATTTGCACCACCAGTGCTCCATAGAAATCGCCAGTCCTTCAGATATTCAACCGTTTACCATTTTTGGACGTACTTTCAAATATCATGATTTAACTCGCTTATGGATGGCCCTGCCGAGCGCTCTCTTTGCTATTCATTATAACTTACAATCATTTAAAATCAATGTACATTGGTATATTTCTTTTCTACGTCCCTGATTTTTTCTTCGCCTGCACTGTATACAAACATTTTAAGGGTACTCAAATCCCTTGAGCGCGCGCTTGTTATTGGGTATGTAATTTAATTCGTGCGGTTTTGTTTTTCAAAATTTGAACGTTTATTTAAGAAAAACATGTACAATAGTATTATTCAAAGTATTGCCCGTCTGAAGCTATGACTTTTTCCCATCTTTCTGGCAATTGGTGGATCCCATCCCAAAAGAACTGCGCCGGCTTGGCAGCCAAGAATGAATCAAGCCAATTTTTGATATTCTGCTCTGATGTGAACCGTATTTCAGTGAGGGCGTTATGCATCGACCGGAACAAATGGTAGTCAGAAGGGGCAAGCTCTGCTCTATAAGGCGGGTGGGGTAAGACTTCCCATCCACTGTTTTCCAAATAGTTCTTAACCGGAATAACAACGTGGGGCCAAGCGTTGTCATGATGGAAAATTATTGCCTCGTGTCTGGTCGCATATTCCGGGCGTTTTTCGGCTTCTGCTCTCTTCAAACGGATTAATTGTGTTTAGTAGCGTTGTCCATTGATGGTTTCACCCGGTTTTAGCAGCTCATAATACAGCACACCCATCTGATCCCACCAAATACAGAGCATTACCTTCGTGCCATGGATATTCGGCCTTGCCGTTGATTTGGCTGGTTGGCCGGGTTTCACATATGATTTTTTGCGCTTGGGGTTGTCGTAATGAATCCATTTTTCATCACCAGTAACAATCCGATGCAAAAATGACTTCACTTTGTGGCGTTCCAGCAGCATTTCGGACAAGCAAAACCGCCTTTCGACGTCTTTTGGCTTGAGTTCATGTGGAACCCAATTTCCTTGCTTTTGAATATATCCAGCTGTTTTTAAACGTTTTGAAATGGCTGCTTGAGTGACACCCAAAGATTCTGCGGGTTCTTCTTGTGTTTGGCAACAATCTTCATAGAGTCATGCTTTCAGTTCTTCATCTTCAAACTTTTTTGGCTGCCCAGGACGTTCATCGCTTTCCAAGCCAAAATCACCACTTTTAAATCGTGCAAACCACTTTTGGCACGTTCGCTAAGCTAGCGTATGTTCACCATAAACTTCCACCAAAATACGATGACTTTCGGCAGCAGTTTCCTTCATATTAAAGTAATGAAGAAGAACTCCCCGCAAACACACTTTTTCAGGCACAAAGTTCGACATATTTGAGTGAAAAAAAATTGTTGTTTACGCTTCAAATGAATGATATATACTGAAATGACCTACAATGTTTGTGTTAGAATCAACCTTTAAAAGTAAAATTCATTAAAAAAAAAAAAAAATATATATATATATATATATATATAGTATCTATAGCAAGGCGCGTCGTCTTTTCGATGAATTTCGTTCACTTCTCACAGGCGAGCAAAGGGAGCGTCGACTTCAAGCATGTTTTTGACTAAAAACGGCATCACACCAATTGTTCGCCCCCCTACTCATCGGATCTGCCCCCCTGTGATTTCTTTTTGTTCCTCAGACTCAAAAGGGACATAAGTGTAAAGCGTTTTGCCGCTGTGGAGGAGGTAAAACAAAAATCGCTGCCTAAAGAACATCCCGATAAGTGAATTTAAAAATTGTTTTAAATAATGGAATAATCATTCGCAGAGGTGCGTTGTAGTCAGGCAGAAATAAAGAAGTTATGACGAAATTCCCGTTTTTTGTTGAGTCCGCCCACACCTTAAATAGTGAAATTAAAGAAATATATTTTTCTGAGGTTTAACCTCTTTATTTCCAATCCAACTTAAGACAAATTTACATTTATCATATTCTAAAATTTGTTACCTCGCCCCAGTGAATTCGTTGCTGCCGTTATCGCGATGTTCCCCTAAGTGGTATTGGTTTACATCCGCTACGTGATGGAATACAGACTACTCCCGCAATGTTCTCACAGGTGATATTAATTTACCTCTACTATTGCGTGATGGAATGCAGATTTTGTATAATTTGAATTTGTCCAGATGCTGTGTCAGCGAAAAATGTGGGATATGCATTTAGGTGTTAACATATAATTTGGCGTTAACTTCTCCGCCTTTTCAAATCGAACGTCCTCGTTCGATTGGTTTGATTTTAGGTGTTGACAAAGATCTTCTATCCCTTATGTTCTTTGTGTTGGAAAAGGATTGATTGCGCTGCTGTTCAATACCTCTGGCCTAGTATCTTGTTCTTCCAGAGAAACTTCCTCGATGGCACTTTTCTTCTTCCAGATGTTACATGGAATTATTCTTTTCCTCCAAAGGATGAAAAGGAAGACTACTATCATCACTGCTAGTAGGAGTAACATTGCCACGGATTTCTTTTCGTTAGCTGTTTTACACTCATTAATATATTTTGTGTTCTTAGCTTCGATCTCTTTCAGCATTTCCAGAGAGAGCAATTCTTCGACTCGTGGCTTGACAGCTGATGGTTGTAACGCGGGAGGAAGCGGGTTGTGTTCCGTGACCTCTGTTTCTTCGAACGTGGATTGTTGGGCTTTTATGGTAGCGCTGTGGAACTGGATCAAATACGTTCCGTTGAGAGGGACTTCGTTTTCAATGATATAAGCTTTATCTTCAAATTGATTCAGTAGTACCAATCCAGGGATGATCTCCTCTACGGTGGGATTATGTTGATTATTGATTTCGATGCACGTATGGGGTTGGCTAGATAACAAATTATTAATGCATTTATCCTAACTTATCTCTATTAAATCATTTTGCTTACATACTGCTAAGGTGTTAAAGGTTTAAGGTTTAAAGGTTTATAATTTTTACTTATTCCATATGAGTTTGTTTTACATTTTAATATTTCGCTAAAATTAATTTTCACAATAGTTTTTCCCTTCTTTATGGGTTTTATAAGAATTTTCTTACATTTTTATAGGGCAAATTCTCTTTAGTTAAAATTTCTTTTATTAAATTTATTTCTGGGTTTAATAAAATATAAGTGTTTATTATTCCTGCTCTTGCCCATTGCATAGCATATTCCATATTAGTTACTTCGTCTTTAAGTATTTCTAATTTTAATTTTAATTCTAACATGTATTCTATATTCAATTTCTCATTAGATTTTAGTACTTGTATTACATTATTAGTTATATTACTTAATTCGTTTATTCTTATACTAACTAGATTGTTTATAACTCTTTGTTTGTTGTAGTTTATCAGAACGTTATTAATTTTGTCTTTCATATTTTTGAAGTCATGCCGGTCAGGAGTTTCCACGATCCATTTTCAGGCTGAGCCTAGGAATTCTAATGATTTTTTTTCTTTTGACCTTGGGAACAAGTCTATCAAGTTGCAACTGGATTCGTTTAAGATCTCTGGACAGTATTGGAAGGATAGAATCTGGTTGGGGTTGAATCTGCGACATCATAGCACTTAATTCGTTAAGAGGTTTTTGATATTCTCCGATGTCAATAACGCGTAATTTGGCGGTTCCAGTATCGATTTCTGTTAACTGGGCATTCGAGTAATCGAGCATATTGACCTCGCAGTTTATGGTAGTGATCAATAACCTAAAAGGGATTTTAATTCTTAATCAGAGATTTGTGGACTATTTTTCCTGAATTATACCCATGATATGTTCTTCGGCTTTAATGCTATTTATAACTGTATGATTGAAGGATTTTTTTTAGTATTTGCAAGAGATTGTCCTGGTTTCTATAGTAGGTAGGGAAGACTATATAAAAAACTATGGTTAGGAGGGTTACCCTGCTGCAAGAAGATTTGGTTTTTGAATACGTTTATTGGAACTTCCACACTGTGAATAAGGTTATGAGCGGAACTTTCGTCGCTATGTTGCGTTGTGGATAGGGCATTAACATGTGACAGCTGCGGGGCTCTGGGTAAAGCGTCGGCTACCACATTTGTTCTTCTGGTTTTATATTTCAAGTATAGCTTTCCATCTCTTTATTTTATTATTATTGTTTTTGTTGCATAGGGAGAAGGTCAGGGGTTGATGGTCGGTAAAAATACGAACTCGCGGAACCGTAAAGGTAATTTTGGAGTGAGCCTAGAGCCCATACTATGGCTAACATTTCCTTTTCGTTAGCTGCCTAACTTTCCTCAGTTTTACTGAGTGTTCTGCTTATAAAAGTTATGGGTCGGTTTTCCTGTTCTATTACAGCACTAAGGGCAAAGTTCGAAGCGTCTGTTATTAGTTCAAACGGTTTATTAAAATCAGGGTATGCTAAGACTAAATCTTTATATATGGGTGAGTCTTTTAGTTTATTGAAGGATTCAACGGCTGCTTCATTGAACTTTACAGGCATGTTGGCAGATTGACGTTTGGAAACACGGCCTTTCTCTCCTCTTAGAAGAGATGTGAGCGGCTTTGCTAACCGTGCGTAGTTCTTCACAAAGCGGCGATAATAACCCGATAGGCGCATGAAGGATCTTAATTCCTTGAGTGTTTTGGGGATAGCGAAGTTTACGATGGATTTGACCTTGGGTGGATTGGTCTTTATCCCTTCCGGGGAAATAATATAACCGAGATAGTCTACTTCAGACTTGAAGATATCGAATTTTTCAAGTTGGACTTTCATGTTGGCTTTCGCTAAACACGATGATATCGTCTATATACACATAACACGATTTTACGATGCACTCGCGTAGAATATCGTGCGTAGAAAACGCCGTCTTCTCAATATCAGATTCCTTTAAGGGAATCTGATGGATGCCGCTTTTCAAATCAATCACTGTGAAAAATTTATTCCTACCCAGTTACAATGTTACTTCGCTGATATCGGGTATTGGGTATCGATCTGCTATGGTTATAGCGTTCAATTTTCTGTAATCTTCGCCCCAGATGAATTCGGTTTTTTCGGCACCATCCAGACGGGTGAGTTGTAGAGCGACCGTGAAGGTCTAATAATGCCGTCGTCGAGCAATTTTTGGACCTGTTTCTCTACTTCTGATTTTAGGGCCATAGGGAAAGGATAATATCGGGTGTAAACAGCATCGCTAGTGGAAGTTCTAATTTCCGCTATAACTTTCGTCGTTCGGCTTTCCGATTCAGAGAAAAGTTGGGAGTGTCTGTTTACGATTAAGTTGAGAAGATACTTTTGTTTGGTCGTTAAATGATCGGTTTTAATGGCTATTGAATTTACTGATTCTGATTTTAACTACTTGATTTTGATTCGTACCTTGTTTAAAATTGTCATGTAGTTTCCTTTAGCGTGGATGATGGCAGACAATTCTTTCAAATTATCATTGCCCAATATGCCGCGTAAGGTTCTTAAAGTAGGTAGAAGGAAACATTTAATTTTTTTTATCGCTTTGTCCGAAAAGATTTATTGAAGTATATTGGGTAATTCTTACGTCGCTAGCTATAGATTTCGCATAAAACTTTTGTTCGTTCGGGAGAAGGTTTTTTACTAGGTTAGGTTTTATGTAGTTTTTACTTGACCCAGTGTCTATAAGGAACTTAAGGATTTGTCCATTCGCTGTTTTGCGCTTAAAGTAAGGTAACGACGAATCGCCTAACCTAAAAAATGGATATCGCTGTATTCTAGCGATTGCTCCTCATACTGATGTGGGATATTGGCTACTTGTTGTTCGTCGTAATCGGTAGCAGGCGTCTCGTAAGTCTCCTTAAAATTGTCAGATTTATTGTTACTATGGTTCGGAACTTGAGGGTATGTCGAGGAATTCATGTCGTTTTCTGAATGGGGTTCAACAAAAAAATTTGGTTTGTTGTTTGCTGGGGGAATATGAGGTTGGAAGGATTTTTCTGGCTGATTGTTGGGTCCTTGAGTTGGGGGTTCCGTCTTAACAGCGGGTTGGTTGGCAACGGGTTTATTTTGACATGGAAAACTGGTACGAAAATGCAAATTTGAGTTTTACGGGAAATAACTGTATGTTGGCCGAAAGTTGGTTAATTGAGATGGTCGCGCTTGTGATGCGTAGGGAGGATAATTGGGATGTGGTGTTCTTGGAGGAAAATTTGTTTAACTAGGTTGAAGAGAGTGCTGTGGCATGGGATGTTGACGACGAGAATTCTGAGGAATGAAGTTTTTCTTGGTGCCATAGTTGGTCTGGATGAAATTAGGTCTGAAATTTTGATTCTCGTGTTTTAAACAGAGATGCAATGCCTGTGGCAAATCTGTTGGTTCTTTCATTTCATTGAATTTGAGAGTTGTTATATCGCGTTTATCCGTGTAATGCATGGTCAGACAGTGGGAAATGCTTTCCCAGTTCAAAGGAGTGTTATACGCCTCCAATGTCGCATCTGCTTGTCCAATGATTTTATTTCGAATCACTTTCAGGATTCCATAGTATTTTGGAGAACCCTTAGCGTGTTCGTAGATTCCAAGTACACGCTCAACGCTTTTCTTCCATGAAGAAAACTCGCTGGCTTCACTGGAAAAATTTCTTAGACAACGCACGATGGCACTTTCTCCAAATCTTCCAAACGATATTGATATTCTGGAAAATTCCAGAGAAGCGATGTGCGTTTGGGTTTAAAACTTTTTCAACAAGACTTTTCCCTTGTTGTTTGATTACACGATTTACGATGGACATCACCTTGGTAGTCACCTTGGACCAATCATCTTTATCCTAACGGTTAACGACATAAATCTCATTTTAACGAACTGTAATCTTTCTATTTTCGCTGATGACGTTAGAATTTCCAAAGTCATTTAATTGCCTTCTGACTCCCATTGCCGGCAAGATGACTTAAAGAAGTTTTCGGTATGGTGCAAGCAAAACTTTTTAGAACTTAATGTCAGCAAAATCCAAGCGATAACCTATTTCCGCAAACGTCTAATTCCCCCTCCAAGGAACTACTTCATCTGCGATGAGCCTGTTCCTTCCACTACCCAAGTACGGGATCTAGGAATAATTTGCCAAAGAGAATTGAATTTCGACGCACATATTGGCAACATTATAAATAAAGCTAACTCTGCACTTGGTTTTATCAAACGCTGGTCAAAAGAATTTTCCAACCCACAAGTTTCAAAGTCCCTGTACATTACTTTTGTAAGGCCTCTTCTAAAATATTGCAGCCAAGTTTGGTCACCCTATAAACTAATCCACATACAAAGAATAGAAGCAGTCCAACGCAGGTTTATCCGTTTCGCACTTCATGGTCTACCTTGGGCCGATCCATATGAATTACCACCTTATGAAAATAGACTAAAACTAATTAGTATGCATACCCTGCTACATACATGCATACCTGCATGCATACGACTGCTCGAGAATAACGCAAAATATTGCATTCACTCCCAATCCCCGTAATCTAAGATCCGTCCCACTCTTCCTGATCGGAACTCACCGCACCGACTGTAGTGCGGTACGCCACTGGTGGCTGGTTTTGTGCATGTACGGTTATTGCCAGCAATTGGGCTGGTAGGAGCAGGATTTGTTTGAGCGGCTGGTGCCACGGCAGCATCAGCCTGACTTCTTGTCGAAGGCATGCTTTATATAAATATGGTTGCAAAAACAAAAAAAAAAATAACGCTCTTACCTTTTGATGGCTTGTAGGATTGCTTTAAAGCACTTAAATTGGAAACAATATGCTAATATTCACCTCTCACTAATTTTACAATTTTCGATTTAATATTTTTTCTTACTTTCTTCCTCTAATTTTATGTAAATTTATTAACTTATTTTTAAATATTTTCCTTTTAAATTTCCTATTTACTTTACTATTATCTATTTAACTCTTTAATGATTTTTCAATATACTGGTATATTTGCTATTTTATTTTTCCTCTAATTTATCAATTGGATTTCTTATTCTTTTTTTCCTTTTTTTTTTAAGTCACTGTACTTTTCATCGCTCGCGATCATGGGGAACTACAAGATTTTTCCAGCGTTTATCTTAGTTATTTTCGCGGGGGTTTAGGGCTCCTTTAACGCTTTTTATTCTCGACTTACGTTTACTTAAAAAAAAAAAAACATGTCGCGTACTTAATCCCGTGGTCCCCGCTCGGGCGCCAATTAAAACACCTTAAATGGTGTAATTAAAAAATATATTTTTGTGACGTCTGACCTCTTTATTTCCAATCCAGCGTAAGACTAATTTACATTTATCATATTCTAAAATATGTAACCTGATTTTTTTTATAAATATAAATGGAACCTGTATATCGCCTTCCTGCTCAAATCAAGGGCAGCCCACGGTAGCTAAAGCATTTTTTAAAAGCATCGACGAAGATGATGAGACGGGTCTCTAAAAGCATAGCGCCGTAAAATTCTAAAGCTCTATGGCTCCTAGCAAGTTCACGAACTGTGTTGGTTTAGCGGACTTAAGACTGTCTCGTCCCAATCAAAGCTCTTCTGACAAACTTCTTGAAGAATAATTCTTCCTCCAATAGTAAACAGCGACATGAGTCCGAAAGGGCCAAAAACGTGCATAATCATCTTGAGATCTCCCGCTTAGATATCATCAGTTCAACCAGTAGCATCTTATTCAAATTTTCTACATCTGTTAGTTAATAGATGAGTTGATTGGAGGATGGTTATCAATACATGCCTATAACTTGAGCCGAAATGTTTTCACACTCGTTTGGATCAACGCTGACAAACTCATCATTAACGTGAACGTGGTCCACTAATCTATGCACGAGATCGAAACTATTGAATTGAATTCCAACGAAATCGAATCGCATAGTCTTACAGATTCGGATCGCGTCTTCAATCACCGCTTCAGCTTCGTCGACTGTATCTCGTCAGACCATCGTAGGCGTTCGGACACTCAGTTTGAAACATAATTGCATCGTGTTTCTTCACAAACAGCCCACAAGTTTGGAAACATCTTTGACTAAACATCATAACATTAATTATATAGACCATCGGAGGGCTACAAAGATCCTCATTTCTCCACAAAATGCGTTGACGATCAATGTCCTCGGCCTTCGTCCCGATTCGGAGCATCAGCGTTTACTGCCACCCCACGCTCGCGAAATTTAAACAATCCGAGAAGAAGTAGTGGCTCTTTGTTATCCGGCCCTTAAGCAAAAAGATATTAAGTGACAACTTGATTTCGGCGAAAATTTGTTGGGGTTCTCTACGATATAGGTGAACCAGACCAAACTCAGGGCCACACCGCCACCATGTCTGAGAAACACCCTTCGTCCACTGAAAAGATCATTGAGGAACTGCTTTTATATCATTGACGTTGAACCAACTTCTAGAAAAGCTAACGTGTCCACGAACTTTTTTTATTTCCGTAAATACTAATGGGAGCGATCTTAAACATAACTGGTAGATTGAGATCAGCTTAAGAATAATAAAGTTGGCTATGTGGCAGCTTTCTCCAGAAAATGTCTGATTAGCATAACGTTTTACTATTTTCTTCTTATGAACGTAGCAATAATAAAAAGAAAATTAATCAAGTTTGTAAAAAAACCCATAGATTTTATGATACTTGCAAAAATCTGCAGCAGGTAAAATTTGCTTTAAACTCCAAAAGCTGTCAATAAAAAATGATTTTTTGCGTGGTTTTAGATAATTTTTATTTTATGTGTGTACTAAAAGATTTATGACAGGTGCAATTGTAACAGCTTCCCAAATATTCCTTCACTAGGAAGCTGTCGGTTAGGATAAAGTTCGTGGTATCTTTGATGCGCTCTAGTTGAACTTCCATTGCCAAGCCCATAAACGTAAATAATGTCTGCGTATTCTTGGTTTGTAAATGCAGACATTTCAAATAGCGTTTCTAAACATAATGGTATCTTTAATACTATTTTTATTTGGTAAATTTTCCAAATAGACCTTCATACCGCAAGCCTAAATCTTTCTGAGAGCATTTAAGGAACAGGGTAACCAAATGAGGAATTTGACAGATAGTCAAATAATAGCTACGTAATTTTAAGAAGCTCATTGTCAACGGTTGTTAGAAACGAAGGTAAAAATTATAAATTTCTATTTTTACCTGCTGCAGGTTTTCCCAGGTATAATAAAATCTATGGGTTTTTCTGCAAACTTGTTGATGATTTTTTTTATTACTATTACGTTAATAAGAAAAAAATAGTAAAACGTGTTATGTTTATTGCGCGTTTTCTGGAGAAAGTGTCTTTCAAGTCAAAAATTAGCATGTGCAAGAAAAATTGAACAGGCTTAGTAATTAGATATGTGAAATTTCAAACAAGATATCAACTTTATTTAAACGCAGTTATAAAGACTAGTATTTCTTCTAAAAACAAGTTTCTAAACGAAGTTTCTGCCATTAGTATTAACAGTGAAATTTACGTTAACATGGTTGAGGGTATACCAAAGCAAGCCTTTTCTTAAATCCTCGATAAATGATATCAACATTGAAGACAGACCCTTATGGTAGGACGGTTTCTAAGAATATAAACAAAAATCATTTCCCAAATTTTCATTGACGAATTAGGAACACCCTGTATATCTGGGTTAAGCTTAGCACAATCAAGTGCCACTATGCAACTATCTCCTCCTCGTCTATTTTACGACATTTTAAAGAAGTGCACGAACATCCAGTCCAAATCATGATAAATTAAACTTTTCAGATAAAGCGGCGATTGATAGATTTCGATGATATAATGGCGGTCAATTAAATAAAATTATGTTGCTGCAACAAAGTTTGGTGTTGTTATGCTTGTTTTTCACCAAAATATAGTAAACGTAGGATTGTTTTTTGTATATAATTTTATTTTCTGAAATTCAATAATACAATTGTAAAATAAAAGAAAAATAATATGGATTCTTACATTGATATGAGCAAAAAATTAGTTATATTTTACAATAAAAAGCAACCTCGAAGAATCGACAACGAAGTTTATATGCAGAAAGGAGAAGTGCTCTGGAAAGAGCAGATATGAGTGATTTGGTTAAGTTAAACACAAAAGGTTTATATAAAAGCTTATATTATATGCATCAGATATTCAAGATATTGTCCATCATGGTTTACTACTTTCTTCCAATGTTCTGAAAGAGACATACAGTAATGCCTCTTTTGTAAAAGTCAGCAGACTTATGGGTAAAAAAGTTTTGCAAGTGCGTTTTGATCTCATCTTCGGAATTAAATTGCCTTCTGTCTAGATTGTTTTAGAAAGAGTACGCTGGGTGCTGCAAACCTTTCCAACAAAGTGAATTCAGCTTTTATTTTGTCACTAAATCTGTTTGTGGTCTGGCGTTACCATTTTGGAAAACAACGTCCTTCCTGCTCGCCAACTCTAACCGTTTTTCTTTCTCTGCCTGCTTCAAAATATTGAGCTGAAAGCAATATTTAACGGAATTAATTTTCTGATTGCGTGTTAGCAACTCGAAGTAGATAAAGGACACCTCGTCAGTCTCACCAAATGCTCAACATGACCTTTTTGGGATGGAAGTCTTGTTTACCGATCGATTGCGGTGCTTCATGACCTCTTACGCCGAATGTTAAATGTTGTTGTAAACCACCCATTTTTCGTCTCCTTGTATGCGCTACGTTAAGCCGCTGAGAGATCTCCCGTGTCGGCAAATAGTGTCAACGGTAAATGCAGCCAAGATTTGATTGCCGTCTATAGTGGATGCACGTCCAGAGCGAACAGCATCAACAAGGTCTGTATTTCCTGAACGAAAGCGTGTAAACTAACGCCAGAAAGTGTCAGCACTTATAGCCGGACCTCTATACATGCTGTGAATTTCCCGTTGCGCTCTGCCGCTTTGACATCTTTTTTTAAGAAAAAAAAAAAAAAAATGCCAAAAATACACTTTTTTATCCTCCATTTTACAAAAATTTTGAGCACAAAAAATACGTCCGATCAAAACAAATTCTTGTAACAATGTTAAAATGTAAGGAGAGGATAACCCTCTCTATTTTTCGAAGCGATAAACACTACTTCCAAGAAAAGTACCGCGGAACTTATTAAACAATCCAATATTTATAGTTCAGCCGAAGGTGCGAAAGAGAAAGCAAATACTTAAATTGTGAATTGTAAATAGTGGTGCCAAATTAAATTACATATCATATTTAAAGAAAAAGAGTGACACCTCAGAGACCTGAATATACTCATGGAACCAATTTGAGCTTATGATGAAGCGCAGAAGACTGTATTTAGATCGTTGAAGTCGTTGTAGGAGAAGGCTCCTAGGTGGAGTTTTCTTCTCTGGGAGAGAGCTGGACATGTACAGATAAAGTGAAGGATTGTCTCCTCTTCCTCTTCGTCCATGCAGCTTCTACAAAAATCGTTTGTAAATACTCCAAGCCTTATTGCATGGTTGCCTATAAGACAATGTCCAGTGATGACACTTATAATGGCGCTGAGAAGCTTCCTATTTAGAAAAATCAGACTCTTAGAGCGATTCAGATCCAGCTTTGTTCAGATGTGTTTAGTCGCTAGACATGTTGGCCCACCGGTCCATCTAATTTGTACGTAGCGATTGGGGTATACCTATGCTACACCTCCACCAACCCCATTATCGGTTTTAGATCCATCTGTATATTATAAAAATAGATAGACCTGTCCTCCATGAAATCATCTTCCTCCCAGCAGGATCTAGACGGAAAGCTCGCATAAAAGGCTTTGTGAAACCGAAGTTTGGATATGATGTAATTGATGTTCTCTAAGTGAATTCCTAATGTATTAAGAATATTAACGTGGTCAAATAAATTATTTGTCCACTGTTTAGTCGCTTTAAGGCGAATAACTGCAGCCGCAGCTACTTGCCTGCTGAAGATTTCGATGGGTGTCAAGTGAAACAGAATGTCTAGCGCCGCGGAGGGAATGGAGCGAATGGAGTGAATCAAAATTATCATCCGTGTCTTAAAAACGCCCAAACGACGGGCACCGAACAAACATTTTTAGTAGAAGGCATATACACAAATGAGCCGTTGATGTTGACAACTTCTTTGTGATCGAAGATCCGCAAGAGGAGGTAGACGTTATAGGAGAAGCAGCTTTCCAGTAAAAAGCATGCAAGAATGACATCATAGGCCCGAACTATGACCTTGGAAAGCAAGTCCTTATGCACCGTGTCTAGCTTTGGAAGGAAATGGTAAACTAGCGATTCGAGAGTTCAGGTTTCACTCAGTTCAGTGTCGAAAATATGGCAAACATTGTCATCGCCGATAATTCACCGAGAAGTACGAGTAAGAAATCTGGAAACCGATATAATACCGAACATTTTGCTTCGACATCTTCCATTAGAAACGCTGAACATTTATACCACCCTGTTTAATAATCCAATAAATAATGCCCATTGTCCAGCCGATTCCCCAAAGGGATAAAGAAACTTCGAATTCGGCGAATCTCCGTTCGATCAGCCTTCTTTCAAATACCAGTAAGGTTTTTGAAAAAGTGAAGAATAGAGTCCTGACTAAGTGGGTTAAAGACAAAAATATACTTCCAGATAATCAGTTCGGTTTCAAGGCGGGTTTCGAAAGCAGTGCACGGGTGTCTGTCTGATTGACTTGAAGAAAATCTTCGATATCGTATGGTTAGAGGGACTGTTCTACAAGTTGAACAGGCTGGGCATTAGTATACCACTTCTGTATATTTTTTTCCAATAATCTGACAGAGAGACAGTTAATATTAATAGTTTGAGCATGTGCGCGGTAAGTACGTAGGTGGGGGACCACATGGGAACTCAGTACTCCGCGTGCTGTTGACAAAACGCGCCACATGGGCATAGTACCCCGGCGTTAAATCCCGGGCCCTACAAATTTATTTGTATCGTTCCCTTGATAATAATAATAATAATAATAGTTTGAGCATTAGGTTTCACTTAGAGTGCCTGTATGGGCCCAGTAAGTCAGAATAAAATATAATACATAATTTATATGCTTAATATAATATAAAACTGAAAGTGTAATGACTTTCAAATCAGATGATTCGGCGTTTAAATAACAACTATTTAATCAACTTAACTTTTAATCTCGTCCTAAGCTCTTAATCAAAAATTATTTTAATTTTTAATTGAAATGCCAAAGGTGCATAAATGAGTACATATGAGTTGTTTTTATTTTCTTTTTTCTCTTCTTCCATACTCAATTTTTCGTTGATTATTTTTCGCTAATTTGTAGTACATTAAATATAAAATAAATAAATAAAATTTATTTCATTTGCTTTACTGTTTTATTTTTTATTCGCTCTGAAATGCGAAACATGCAAACATGTACTCACTTTGCACCCCACTGTATATTATCGGCTGTATCTGAGTTATCTTACATTAGTAACCATCGTATTTATACTGTTTTTCGCACTATTATACTATTTTTTATTCTCAAAAACTGCATACTGTTTTTTTCCAAAATACTGTTTCCCAAAATAAATTTATACTGAAAAACTTATGCCCATTGCGAATATAAAGAAATGGCTACAATGGTAGAATATATCTTATGTTTGCCAGGAACTTCAGCATCAGTGGAACGAATATTTTCTGCGGTAAACAAAACTTGGACGTCAGACAAAACTCCACTAGAAGTGGAAACATTAGAGGCTACTCTGAACGTCAAATGTAATTTGAAGAATTCTTGCATTGATTTCTTTAAATACTCAAAACAAAGCCGGAGCTGCTTCGTGAAATTGCTGCAAAGGACAAGCACGAAATAAAAATCAAACGAAGACGATTCTGATGGTAGAAATGAACCGTCCAATGATTAATTTGCTTTCTTTTTTAGTTTTAATTGAATAAAACAAATAAATATAATACAAAATTTATACTGTGAAATATACAGTTTTTCTTCTTTCATATCGATTAACCGCTTTTTTCTGATGTTAAGGGAAATATACTGTTTTTAGTTCAAAAAAAGATACGGGCGTTATACGTTAGGCATGTTAAGAGGTCGAGAGAAAGATTGGATTCCAAGATTTTCAGAAAAGTAATTGAACATCTGATGGGTCTTAAATCGTTAAGATAAACATGAAAGCTTCTGGTAGATATGTTATAAGCCGGTTCCAGAAATTCAAGTTTATACCACAATTAATATTTGTAACCACACTACTTAGAATGAGGCCGAGTATCTTTTAATACACGGGAAAATAGATTTTCTAAGATTTCTATGTGAAAGAGCATCCAAGACTAGCTTTGAACTTTTCTAAATTCAGCTTCAAATTTTCTTAAAGAGCTTTTTGTCATAGAGTTGGGAGGATTCGAAGCATTCGGATACGCTGTTCGCGATTAAGATTGATTTTCGGAATGAGTAGTACCTTAATCTAAGTTATGAAGGAAGAATAAGGGAGAAATAGGTGCTAAAAGGACGATCGGAGTTAGAAGAGGAGTGTGCATTGGTGTTTTACTATACGATGTACTCGTATCTACACTAGATTAAAGTATTGCTTTTTATTCAGGTTTTTGATTACGCTCCTGAAAGAATGCGAAAGTGTATCGTTTCAACAAATATAGCTGAGACGTCATTAACAGTGGATGGAATACGATTTGTTGTGGATTCGGGGAAGGTAAACACCAGTAAATGAAAAGTAAATATTATTTAAAATATAATAATACTTTATATTTTGTAAGGTTAAAGAAATGAGCTATGACGCTTTAAGCAAAGGACAGAGACTTAAGGAGTTTTGGGTGTCAAAGTCATCTGCCGAACAACGAAAAGGGCGAGCTGGTCGTACTGGTCCAGGAGTAAAATGTTTGGTAAGAGTCAAAGTAAGGATTTCTCATATGTGAACTTTTTCAGGTTTGCTATAGAATATTCTCAGAAAAACAATTCGAGACTCTTGAGCCCTATCCAACACCAGAAATTTTTAGAGTACCACTTGAATCTATTCTTCTTCAAATGATCTCTATGGGGCTGCCAAATGTAAGAGTTTTTCCATTTCTTGAGTCACCTACAGAGGAAAATATTGAACAAACTATTTTGACTCTTAAGCAGCATGTAAGTTTATCAATAGTATTTAAAAAAAAAAAAAATTAAAAAAATTAAAAATTTAATTTGTCATTGTAAATAAAAGAAAAGAGTTGTTTAGTAATTTGATTTATTTTCAGAATGCATTATCAGTGGATGAAAAAATAACTCCCCTTGGCCGAGCTCTGTCAAATTTGCCAGTGGATATAACTATTGGCAAAATGCTGTTAATGGGATGTGCTTTAACCGATACCGTTGATAAAATCCTTACACTTGCAGCTATGCTAAGTGTGCAGACTCCATTTACTAGTCGAGCTTATATCGATAAAACATGCACAGTAAATAAAATATCGTTGAATTTATACGTTGTATTAAAAATAATATATTTAGGAAAAGCGTTTACAATTTGAATCAGATCATGGCGATATTTTCACATTATTAAACGCGTATAACGAGTGGCTTGGTTTAAAATTGGATAGATTAGAGAATACACGCAGATGGTGCTACAAAATGGGACTTGAGGAGCAGAGGTATGTACAAATAATCAATGTTATTCATAAAAAATTATGTGCTAGTTAAATTAAACTAGTAAACCCTTTTTAGTGACTCAAATAATTCTAGTTATAAATTCATATTCATATAATATATATATAATATTATTATAATATTATAATATTATAAATTCATTCATATTTTGACTAAGTCCCAGTAATGAATTCGTATGGAAACCGAAATAATTTAACATATCGATTTTTTGTACTTATACCATAAAAACAAAAGTATTGTGATTCTAAATTTATTTGTTGTATTCAAAACGTAAAAATATTTAATCATTTACAAATTATTTTATTATAGAAAACTTCGGTGGGATAGTTCTGACATTTGTACCAAAGTTTATACCAACACGTTGTTGTACCTCTCTTAAATACATATAAACATTAAAAAATGAGATAATTTAAAAGTAAGAGGAAATAGAGACATGTTGCGCTGAGTACTGTTTGTGGTTGGAGTACGTTTAAATTAAAAACAAAAAAGCAATTATATACAGGGTATTCCGTATTAAGTGTCATAACTTTTAACTGTGATTTCTTCATATAAGTTCTTTCTTTATAAGGTCAGCACTAAGTTAGTTAAAATAAAAAATAAAAATTTGGAAAAATAGCTTAACCTTTTTGTAATACAAGAATATGTACACTACTGCTTTAAAGCTTGGGGTCAAAAAATATTTGACAATTTGGATCGAAATTACTTTTAAAAGATTTGAGATATTTGAAAAATTCTTTTTTGTAAGTGTGGATGCGAATTTTGTTTATTAGAAAAAAGCAGAAAATTGTACTTTTTTTTTTTTAATAGCAATACTCCATTTCAACTTTTTTATTAAAATAGTTTCCTTTAGCAGGGATTCCCAGGTTGTTTGTGAGAGAGTCCAAAGATGTGGTTTTAATTTTGACAGCTTTTTGGTACTTTAATATCGAGTTCGTCCCATAGAAACTCTATGGTCTGGGGATTGAGCCAATAGTTATCCCCAATCAAACGATATCCTGATGAAAGAGCGTTGTCCGTCAAAATGCTTTTATATCCCTCTCTGTTCAATGTGCCATCGAATCTTACCAAATCTCCAACTCCTTCATAACAGAACAATCGTCATACCATAACCGAACCGCCTCCATGCTTCACAGTTGGAACCCAACTTTGTGGACCCATCCTCTCTTGGTCCGATCGACGAGAAAAAACTCGTCTATTTATTCCAAAACCTTGAAATTTGGTTTCATCAGTCTATAAGAATTTCCTCCACATTTTAATGGGCCAATCTTTATGCTGACGAGCCCACTGTAGCAGTTTTTACGATTTTACTAAACTTCGTTTTACGGTTCTAACAGACAGCGGGATTTTTCTACTTTGATTGACTTCTGCTGCAAGCCGGTGGTTGCTTTTTGAAATATTTAAATCCTGTTTGTTTGTGACTTTAGGTTTTCCCGAGCGTTTCTTGTCATAAATAGTGCCCAATTCTTTGAAACGTTTAACTGCGGAGCAAACCCTATCCTATGAAATTTTTAATTCCTTTGAAATTTTCCTAAGGGAAATATTATTGCGAGCGATTTCAATCTACAAATCTACACAATTCTGGATGGACATTCTGGACAGACAACACCAGAAGGACGGTGTGTAGAGATCTTCGCTTCGGAAGATAAATTAATCCAGCACGCTAAGGAGCCGCACGAATACCAGACGTTGATAGTCATACCGCCAATACCGTGGACTTGTTTTCACACTCACGACAAAAAAAAAAAAAAAAATATTAAAAAAACTTAAGGTAGTTTTAATACGTCAAGATTTATGATTATTATATTTTTAAGTTTTATATAAATAATAACAATGTATATAAAATGAAATGAAATGAAAATACGCATGTTCTCACAAAAGTTTAATAGCTTTTTGCTTTCGGTATGAAATGTCAGATTCCTCCCCTAAAATAAGGTGGGAGCATTGTGATGATTTGGTGTTGCATACCGTCCGATCGAGTTGGAACTCTGTTTATTTCCCGGGGACGAATGAACCTCGAGACCTATGTTCAGACATTGGAGCAAACTCTGAAGTCTTCCATTATATCATACAACTATTTGGAAGGAGAATAAATGAAGTAATTTACAACAACACAATGTTCCTTGTCACACTGTGAACAAAATTGAGCATTTATGGGCTCATCTACATCTGTCCAAGTGCAGATCCATACCGGAGTTAGAATAGATCATCCGTAGTGTATGAAACAGTACACATCTTTCTGTATGCGAACGATTGATGGATACCTTCTCCAGCCGAATTCAAATTATAAAAAAAAAAACAAGTTAAATTGACGAAATATAGAGTTTTCCAATAGGGACTTGACAACTTTGAATTTAATTTGTGAACGCACTCTTTCACTAATCATCAAACTGTCACTGTCAATTTATTCAGTAAACTCATTTTCATCATGGTAAAGTACACTAACGAGCTACGTTCTCCGGTTGGGTTCTGGAGAAGATGCGCCAAGATGATGAATTTCATCGCAAAATCATCTTCAGTGACGAAGCTCATTTTTGGCTCAATGGGTTAGTCAATAAGCAAAATACGCGTTATTGGTCAGGTGAAAACCCACATGTGCTTCATAAATCACCACTTCATCCACAAAAAATAACTGTTTGGTGCGGTTTGCATGCCGGCGGCGTTATTGAGCCATATTTTTTCGTTGGCGATAACGATCGTCACGTTACTGTGAATGGTCAGCGTTATCGCGCCATGATCACCGATTATTTTTGGCCCGAATTGGAAGATATGGACTTGGACGATATGTGGTCTCAACAGGATAGTGCCAAAAGTCACACAGCACACGATTCAATCGATTTATTGAAGAGTAAGTATGGTGAGCGTGTTATCTCAAGACATGGGCCAGTCGATTGGCAGCCTCGTTCGTGCGATTTAACGCCGCTTGACTATTTTCTGTGGGGCTACGTTAAGTCTTTGGCTTATGCCAACACGCCGACAACGTTTTAAGAGCTCAGAGCCAACATTGAACGCGAAATAGCGGCCGTTTCGGCCGAAATGTGTGGCCGAGTCGCTGCAAACGTGCCCGCGGTGGCCATATGAACGAAGTCGAGTTCCATTCATAAATGTTTTGATTGTACTTCAAGCCAATAGTAAAGTTTTTGAAATATCTCAAATGGTTTGCCTTTTATTTAAAAAAAAAGTTGTCAAGTCGTTATTAGATAACGCTATATTAGTTTAAGTGTAAACTAATACTACTAATACTAATAATAATAATAAAAATAAGTAAAAACTAGAAAAATTGATTTTGTTTTAAATAGTTTTCAATTATATGTGAAAGATAAATCTGTTTAACAGTTTTTACGAAAAGAATTTATCGTTTCTTAGTCTTAATATACAGGGTGAGTTTTTTAACTTGTGACATTCAAATTACTCGAAAAATATGCGATATCGCGAAAAATGTTTCAGACAAAAGTCACAAGGTTCTGAAGGGGACATAAGATGGTGACTACGAGTTTGACTTTGAGCCCCATTTTCAAGGTCAAACGAAGGTGACTTTTGATTTTTTAATGGGAACCCCTATTTTTTACCAGATTCGTAATCTGCGTGAAAAATTACAATTCTTTTACATAAAACACTTTTTTCAAAAATGTGTTCTTTTCCCGTCAGAGGGCGCCATAAAACTTATGACATCAAAATTACTCGAAAAGTACGAAATATCGCGAAAAATGTTTCAGACAAAAGTCACAAGGTTCGGAAGGGGACATAAGATGGTAACCACGAGTTTGACCTTGTGACCCATTTTCAAGGTCAAACGAAGGTCACTTTTGATTTTTCAAATGATAATTCCTGATTTTCATTGCTCAGTCGTATTGCTCGTAGGCTTGTCATTTGTTTTTACATACTGGGCTTAGCATAACCCAGAAACAACGACGTGGACGTAGCAGTATTTTGCTTCCTTCGGGGTGATTAATTAGAGTAGGTCCCCTTGCCTCCCACTGTTGAATCATTGAACTCTTCCCATTTCGACGTCTATTTCCCGAGACTATTTCAACAAATGCTCGAAAATGTGACGATTCACTTCAATACACCTGTCTATCCGCGCTCTAAATGAACCGACAGAACTGAGAAGTATTTCTGGCGTAATCTTCCGGCAAGCTTCAGTTATTCGTCTTTTCATGTCCTCACGTGTTGTTGGCTTTTTTCTGTAAACCTCACTTTTTAAGTAGCCCCACAAGAAGAAATCAGGCCATTGCCTCGGACCCCCTCGTCCGATCCATAGTTGATGGTAAACATTGTTTAATACGCCCCGGGCTACTTCCGAATAATGGGCTCAACAACCATCATATTGAAACCACATTGTTTGTTGCACCTCCAATGACAGTTCTTCTAGTAATACTGGAAGATGGTCCCGCAAGAAGTTTGCATACTTTTCGCCATTCAAGTTGCCTTCACTAAAATATGGACCTTTTAATTTATCCCCAATAATTCCCGCCCAGATATTAACATTCCAAGGGTGCTGGCGTTCAACTTGTCGCCACCAAAAAGATTTTCGGTAGCCCAGTAATGCATATTATGTCGATTGACCGTACCGTGATTGGTCAAAGTCGGCTCATCAGAGAATAACACCTTGGCGAAGAAAAGGGGGTCTCGTTCAATTTGCTGAAGTGTCCATTGACAAAAGAAAACTCGGTTGCGAAAATCCTCACTAGAAAGTTCTTGATGCATTGAAACATGATAAAGATGGTATTTATGCCGATGTAATATCTTACAGACAGTCGTTTGAGAAATTCCTGATTCACGTCTTATTTGGCGAATGCTAATGTGAGGATCGTGTGCAACGGCAGCTAACACTGCTATTTCATTGTCCTCAACTGCCACCCTATCTGACCGATTCCTTTTCTTTGGTTGCACACTTCCTTCACCAGTGAATTGTTTGATGACCTGATAAAAAGAAGCGCGCGATCGTATCTGGTCTAGGAAACGTTGGGCGTAAAGAGCAACAGCACCATCGATGTTCCTTCCACTTTCTCCATAAATCAATATCATTTCAATTTTCTCTTGAATAGAAATAGGAATAGCCCTCAGTTCCTCAAAACAAATATCGAACTTCTAAATGAAGTACAGTTCCGTTCAAGTAGAAAAAATGGGCAGAGTGCACATCATACACCCTCAGATAAGTTTAGGACAATTTGTCTCTATCTGAAATTTCTTTGAGTTTTAACTTCACTCGAGGCAATAATGATTTCCTTAAAACAAATCTCGACCTTCTAACACCCTAACAACGTTAGAAACCGATTAATGATTTAGGCCTGCCAATGCAGTGGTATCTAGCACTGAATAAATAAGACCTTTGAGACAAAGTCGTGTGCCCTATTGAGGAATACGACTGAGCAATGAAAATCAGGAATTATCATTTGAAAAATCAAAAGTGACCTTCGTTTGACCTTGAAAATGGGTCTCAATGTCAAACTCGTGGTCATCGTTTCTTTCTTTCCCCTTCAGAACCTTGTGACTTTTGTCTGAAACATTTTTCGCGAAATTTCGAACTTTTCGAGTAATTTTGATGTCTCAAGTTGAAAAACTCACCCGGTATACGTGCAATACTAATACTAATAATGTAATAATTAAAATCAGGTTACATCGAACGACATAGCTAAAGTAAAGTTCAGTATGTTATTACATATTGCACATAGAATAAGATAATTGTAATTAATTAAATTAGTTTTTAAGATTCTTTTTTTTTTTGTATAGCATGTAATAATTAATGAGATAGGAAATGTATGTTTAATAAAATGTGTGTATCAACCAAATTGCTGCTAAGTGTTGGACTATTACTGTATTTTTCCTGTTATTTAGGTAGTCTTTAGATAATAATAATAACTTATTTATATAATGATAATGATAATAATAATAATTTGGGTTCTACACGGTCAACGAATACGAATACGAGTATAAAAAATTTATGATTATTAATGCGCTTTTGTTAGAAATAAGTTGACAGATGACGGGATTCAAAATTTATAGATAATAATGCAGAAAAATCAATGTAAAAATGAAAGTAAAAACAAAGCTGTCATAATCGGGGAATTCACAGCTTAAGTTGGAATACGGCAATCAAAGTAATTTCTATGACAATATCGCACAAAACGTTTACGGAGGATAATACATATATACGACAAATATAAATAAAAAATTGAGCGACTGAGATGAAAGTCGGTAGAAGAACGCATGTTCGCTATTCGCCATACTGAGAAAATCATAGCGAAAAAACTTCAGGCTTAATGCATCAACTGACCATGTTCAAATTAGTTCATCAAAAAATCTAGAGCGAAAAGCAATATAACACAAGTTCCAACAATTTTTAGGCTTCAGTGATGAGGTAATCCAAATGCCCTGTAAAATGTACTAAAAATAGCCAACATGAATGGAGTAAAAGTAGCAATACAGATTTGTGGGATATAAATTGCTTTCAATTAGATGCGCCTCTTTTTTCCAATACGGATTCTATGAAGTCACGCATGATATACCATATTTTGAAATATTTGTTTCCAAATTGTCCAACATTTATTCATAGAAAAATAGACACTTTAACAACGTTTGTCTGTTACTTTTATTTATATACGTATTTCAATTACTACAGATGTACATACGAGTACACAAGCGCACGCAATTCATAATACAGTTCGCACTGGGTCAGAAGATCGTTAGCACTCGTGTAATGTAGACCTTAACTAAAATAAAGATAAGTTTATTACGAAAGAAGTTTTCTTTTTTATTTTTGCATTCCTCACAACACACTAGCTTTCGACCGTTATAGTCGTTCCAATAAGCGAACTTTTTGGCTCTACGCGAGTCGATAAGTCAAGACTGTAATTGATCGATTCCGCGTCGTTTATACTCTGGTGTATTTTACGAACGCACTTGGCCATACGTCCGTATACGATCGTATTAAACCAAGTGCCAAAGCCAAATAACCATCGTGAACGTCGAGATTTCAGCCAGTTGGTCTATTAAAGATGGAAGTAGACTCGGTTTCTCACCAAAAGTCTTCCTTAATAACGAGGCATAAATGGCTAAATGGCTTTCTTGATATTGTATAATAAGCTAAATTGTCGCATTTGGTCAGTCAAACGATGTCCGAAGAACAACATGACTGTTTTGTGTGATTTCCATGCCGGAGGAATCATTGGGCTGTATTTCGTCGAGATGATGGTGGCGAGTCCGTTACAGTCAATGAAGGCCGCTTTCGCTCCATGTTAACCATTTTTTTTGGGTTAAATTTGAACTGGAAGATTTGGAGGAAATGTGGTTTCAACAGGGCAGTGCCACTTGCCATACAGCGCGTGCCACAGTTGATTTATTCGGAACGAAGTTCGGCATTGTCTTGTCGCTAGAAATGAACCAGTCAATTGATCTACCCGCTTGTGCGGCTGAACATCTTAGACTCTCTTATTTGGGGCCACTTAAGTCCCTGGTCTATGCCGGCAAGTAATATTTAATAACCAAAGGTATAAACTATATTTCAATCCAAAATACTAATTTCTTTGATACTTTTCATTTGGAAAACTGTATATGTATGGACCTTTAGATATATTTATACATTTTACAAGTTTCAATGGTAATTAAAAGAAGAAAAAGAATGCACCTTAAATGCTATTTGTTCATATTATTGAGTTGTTCAATAAGTTCTGCGGTTTTTTTTCTTGGAAGTAGTGTTTATCGTTCCAGAAAACTCTGTGTATACTGTTATAAAATTTTTATTTTTTAAATTTTTATTATTTTGTTTATCTATTGCATTGTTACAAGAATTTGTTTTGATCGGATGTGTTGTGCTCAATATTTTTTTTTTTAAGTAGAGGGTAAAAAGTGCATTTTCGGCATATTTTGGTTTGTTTGGTGTCAAAGCGACAGGCGCAAAGGACAATTTGCAGCGTATATGGAGATTCGGTTATAAACGCTGATACCTTCCGGCGTTAGTTTACACGCTTTCGTTCAGGAAACACAGACCTTGTTGATACTGTTCGCTCTGGACGTGAACCCACCACAGACGACAATCAAATCTTGGTTGCAGTTATCGTTGACACTCATTAATTATGTTGAGCATTTGGTTGGACTGGCGAGGTGTCCTTTACTTCGAGTTGCTTCCACGAAATTATACAATAAATGCTGTTAAATATTGTCTATAGCTCGCTACTTTGAAACAAGCAGTAGAATGCGGCCAGAATTGGCGAACAGAAAGGGCGTTGTTTTCCATCTTGACAACACCAGACCACACACAAAACAAAAGTGACAAAACAAAAGCTGAATTAATTTAATTGGAAAGTTATGCAGCACCCCAGACGTTGCGCCTTCTGACTACTGTTCCGCTCTCAACGGACGGAATGCAATTCAATTCCAAAGATAAGATCAAAACGTACTTGGAAAACTTTTTTACCCATAAGTTGGTTGACTTACAAAAGAGGCGTTATGTCTCTTCCTGAACGGAAAAAAGTAATAGACCATGATGGACAATATCTGATGGATTATATATAAGCTTTTATAACAAAAATGTGTATTTAATTTAAACATTAAAAAAACCGCAGTACTTATCTAGCAACCCAATAGATTATTTATTCGCGCTATAGAATAACTCACTTCTGGATGGTTGAAGAATTTTAAGAATGTGTATCAACAGTTAGCTGCTTTATTGTTGATACACATTCTTAAGCTTTTTTCAAGATTCGTTGTTAAAATTCTTTTTATTTTGATTTATTTTTTCCCTTGTATATGTATATTTTCTCTCATTTATGCAAATCCATCTATTTTAGGTTTTATGATATAGCAAAGCTTAGAAATCAGTTTCAAAATATTCTCGAAATAAATAATATGCTGCCCTCAAAAAACAAAGATTCATTGTCTAGTGCAGATAGATCTCGTCGCCATGGTGAAGTTCGGGCCTTAAAAGCTATAAAGCGTAAGCAGAAATATCAAGAACCAAGAAAACGGAAAGTTCTTAAACGTTCTCAAGAAAATGAAGAAGATTTCACCGTAAACACTGATGATATTCGCGATGTTGATTTTAGGTTGACATATGATTTGAAAAAGATGGAGGTAAAATATCTGACGCACTCATTTTATTACTACTTATTTATAATTAATTCTATTATAATTATTTAAAGATATTACATGCTTCCTCCGAAGCGCGTATGCACAGAGATGTTATATTATTGAAAATAATCGCCGTAAGCGGTTTTTATCCGCAAATTTCTTTTCCAGATGAATTTAACTATTGCAAAGTTTGGTCTTTTGATATATATATTACCATTATATATATGTAATTTAAATCAAATATTATTTAGGGTGGAAGTCAACAATTTTTTCATACACATTTAAAGCAGTTTGTTTCTATACATCCGAATTCAGGGTTTGCAAAAAATTTTGAAATATTAAAACTAAATGACAGTGATATCCTGGATAAACCTAGTTATTACACACCAAAACAACCTCTAAGTACAGCTCATCAAGTTTTGTGTTACCAGTAAGTAAGAGCAAAGTAGTATTTGATATCAAAACTCACATTAATTAAAAAAAATATTTAAGAAACCTCTTGGAAACAGCAAAAGTCTATCTAATGAACCCTATTCGCATGCCAGCTGCGCAAACCTTATTACTTTTTTCTTTCTCCATTGATACGAATATATCAATTAGCCGTATTGTGTGTGATTCATGGCTTTGTTTAGAATTTCCAATCCCAGAAACCGGAAAAGAACTACTGAAACGTGCAATTAAATTGCGAAATAAATGGTCACGAATGTTGAATGCTAAAATTAAAGGTAAACATTTCAAGCTGATGTACAAAATTGTTTAAAAAAAAAAAAGAAATTTAAAATTTAGATTTCTCAAATTCACTACAAGCTGATGCTATGAGTAGTATGAAAAATACCAAAGAAGATAACGTAGATCTGTGGAATGATATGACTTCATTTATGGATACAAGTGTTGCTTACACCGTAAAGCGTCTTCTTCCAGCTGATCTAAAAGTAAGTAAACTATGTTATATTAATATACAATATTGAAGGTTCGTCAAAAGCATGTGAATTGTCATGATGCATACCTTTTTATACTGACTAAATCCTTGGCTTAATTGCGTTTCCTAAATTTATGAAATGTAAATAAAAAAAAAGAAGAATTTTCTGCCCAATTTGTCATTCAATCAAATCTTTGTCAACGTGGTTTAAGTAAAATATAAGAAGAGTATAAGTGGTTGAGATAAGCGATAAAATGGTGAATTGTACAAAATTTGTACTGATAATGATATTATATAATTTATTTCTTATAAATTCATTATAATTCTCAAATCTTAAAATAAGTAAACAAAAACTTTAAATGTAGAACAATGATATACCTATTATATGAAAATAAGGAGATTGTTGACATTCAGTATTTTAGATTACAAAAGTAATGAAAATATTGTTGAATGTCACTTCAACAATATAATTTTTTTTTTGGGTGGGGTGACCTTGTAGGAAGCAAATTGCCAAAAAAAATATAAGATTAAAATATTTTAAACAATTTAAGGATATCTAAAAAAAAAGTTTAAGTAAGCATAATAAAGTGCAACAGAAACATTTTTGTTTTAAGAAAAGAATACATTAGTTAAATAGCTAAATAGAAATGAACTAAGGTTTAACCAGAATGTCTGTAGTCGAGCATCAGTGAATAAATAATTCTAGACTGGCATGGTTAAATTTGAGGATTCAGAGTTTTATATGTTTTATAAACAAACCAGAAATTGCCCTGATTGAGTGAGGAAGCTTTTTAAATAAGCGAAACGATAAAATAAAGTAATTACGATAAACATTGGTACGAAAAGTAAGTACAGATAACATGTTAGACAAGTTTCCACGTAGATTATGAGATGAAGTTAAACGAAAGTTACGACTACCAAACCTCATAAAGAAAGCTTTTAAAACCTTAAAAGAATATAAATGACGAACTGGAAGAATTTTCAGGAACCAAGACATGGGATATCTGTGATGTCTGCCAGGCTTACCGCATATTTTTCTTACTACATATTTCTGCAAGGCTAACAGGGGTTGAATTTTATTCAAATATGCACCTCCCCAACAAGTGATTCCATATTGTAACTTGAATGAAAAATTTCATAATATGTAGATTGCTTTTAGGAGTATTTTCGAGCAGATATTACGCAAATAAAAGGAGTGTCTGAGAGTCCATCAAAAATGCTTTCTCCCATGTTTCAGTATAATTCAAAAAGCTCATTCTAGAATCAATAGAATGTATAGAATCTTAATTAAATTTTTTTTTTTTACTACATGGCACATTTGTCATACCATACCACAGGCCAGGAAATTATCGACGAAATGGCAAAATACGCATTCATCGGGGGGATTGCAGATTCGAAGCTACAATCAGCTGTAAGGATGGTCGGGAAAAAAACTCTTCCTAAAGCACTTACCTTCGCTCTGGCGATGGAAATTTTAGGAACACATTTCGTCAGGGAAGTAGCACCTGTTGAATGCTCCTGCACAAGACTTAGTACCGAGGAACGAGATACTCCACGGGATAGACGAAGAATGTGCTGCTGGAACTGCAATAAAATAGGTTATCTCCAAAGACAGTAAACAACCGGTGCGACGAAAAGGCTGCCCTCACTGTGGTCATAAGCGAATAGAGGAAGAAACCGGCAGATCCGGTCAACCTTTTCAAAGCTATCAGTCAGGAAGTGCTTAAGCACCTACTTCGCGATGCAGAAATTTTTAACAGGAATCGACGGCTCCAGAACTATTATCCAAGTCTCGCTAGTAAAACGATGCAATGAAAGCTTTGTAGTAGAAATAATCAGTGGAAAGGAAAAATGGATGGCAACAATAGACAACGTTGTCATGGCCTCAATCATCAGGAAGGATCTTATGTAGAAATCCTGGTTGCATAACACCAGCAGTTACAGCTTGAGAACAGCTACGGGAGAAACAGCTAAGGTATATGGGGTAGTCCACGTAAAAATTCACTTTGAATCCAAAGGCATACAGGGTAAAGCTTAAAAAGGGAGAGAGAGTGGGAAAATTCGCATCTATTGAGGCTATATCGACCAAAAGGAGTACAATTGACTCCAAAACGAAAATCGGAAACTGAAACGGAAACACCGGTCGCAATTGTTCAGGACATAAAAATAAGCAGACAAATTAATTGGTAAGTACGCTGCTTGCTTCACAAGACGGTGAACATGGACGTACGCAACTTGTTCAACACCACGTTGACGAAGACGGAGACGATCGATCAATCCTATAACCTGCAAGGTGTCTTTTATTAGACAAAAAAAAAAAACACAGAAGATGCCGAAATGGTATCGAAGATGGAATCGCAGGGCTTCTCCAATCGTCCTCGTGAAGAGGGAAGACGGGGGCACGAGGTTTTGTGTAGATTACCAATGCCCCAACGATGTCACCAAAAACTACCCCCTTCCGATAATCGATGACACTTTGCATACGCTTTCTTTAGCGAAATGGTTTTCTTGACTTGAAGACCGGTAACTAGCAGGTAGAATTAAATCGTACGGACCGTGATAAAACTACCTTCACTGTAGTAAGCGGTCTCTGGCAGTTTACAGTGATGCCGTTTGGACTGTGCTATACTCCGGCCAGTCTCGAGCCACTAATGGAACGAATATTGCAAGGCCTGACATGGAAGAGCTTTAAGAGAAAACTTAAAAGAAGTGTTTGAGAGGGTGAGAAGTGCTCATTTTAAGTTGAACCCAGAAAAGTGTGCCATGTTGCGCCCAGAAGTGAATTATCTATGTCACATTATATCAGCAAAAGGAATAAGGACGGATCCTGATAAAAATCGAAGCTGTGAAAAATTGACCTGTCCCCAAAGATAAACACCAACTAAGAAGCTTCTTGGGACTTGCTACGTATTATAAACAGTTCGTAAAGGATTTTGCTGGTATTGCAAAGAGCCTACATCAACTTACGGAAATACGAGCACAAAGCATTTGAAGAACTGAAGCAACAGCTGTGCAATGCCCCCTTCTTGGGTTACCCCACACCCGGAAAAAATGTTCATCGTGGACGTAGGCGCTATCAATATTGGGGTCGGAGCTATGATCTTCCAAGTTCATGATGGTCAAGAGAAAGTGGTCGCATATTACAGCAAGGTACTCTCCAGACCTGAACGGAACTACTGCGTAACTCGGTGCGAGCTTCTGGCTTTAATTCTGGCTACGAAGTATTTCCATAAGTACCTTTATGGTCAAGACAGACCATGCTGCTCTGAAATGGCTACTTCAATTCAAGAACCTTGAAGGCCAAGTTATGAGATGAAGTGCAACACTGCAAGGGGAAACTCCATTCAAATGCTGATGCTCTCTTTCGACGACCATACGGAGCTCAGTGTCAACATTGTTACCGTAAATAAGCGAAAGAACGGATCAATAGAGGATTGGAGTACAGATGACATCCGAACCATTATTGGCCTGGAAGGAACATTACGAATGATCAACAAAGAAAGATCAGACCGAAGCCAAACTCTGAAGTTTTTTGATGAGAGATGGGAAAGTGCAGATGGAACAACATCTCGTATGCAGGTAATCGTGCCACGGTCCAGATTCAACCAAGTACTTCATGAAATACATGACGGAATTTAAGGAGACTATTTCTATTTCTATGCGTAAGATGTGCAGCTACCAATGGCTCAAAAGTAACGCTACAGAGACGAATACAACAATACAATATCGGAGCACCATTCGAACGAATAGCTACGTTGTCGCTGGGTCGTTTTCCAAAACCTTTAATGGCAACCTATACAGCATCTGTCTGAGGCCATCAGCAACTGCCAGCGGGACTGGGATCGACAAATACCTCTCTTCTTAATGGTCTTAATTTTCCATTTGGATAGAATGTGTCTTTTCAACGGAACGGAAGTTTTACACTTATTTTTGCGCTGACAAGCTAAAGAAAAAAAAATTTAATTATGTTTACTTTAAATCAACAGTGTATTATGCTTCTAAATTAAAAACATAAATCAAAAAAGTACTTTTGGGAAAAGCCATTTAACATTTGGATAATATACAACATAAACTTATTTTGAATTAAGACCAAGCAGCAATGCCAGGTCCATAGAAGATGTCCTCCATCTCTTCATAAAAGTCATTTTCAGACAAGTGTTGCATTCTACGAGCCGTGCTCGCCTGTATAGTGGAGGCAAGGGATCTTCGCTCTTGACGACGTATTCTAGCCTCATCGTGCATATCAGGAAATGATTTGCATTGATTGCTAATCCGCATCTCAAGAACTTGCAGTATTGACAAAACTGCAATAATATTGATGTCAACACTGCTGCCAGAATTGTGGTGTTTAGAGGCAAGACGCCACACAGTAGGCTTAAAATACAAATACAATACAAAATACACAGTTCTGTGTATGCGCACCCAAACATCGAGTTAAAAGTTCTTCTTTTGATAAGGCTTGGTAAATACGTAAAAGGTGAATGTAATTAGCTAGCTCACTAGCAGCCTCAGTCTGTTTCCACTTATACCAGCTGTCTTTTTCTCCTGGACAATATTGATGCCTTGGATTTTTATTTGTCGAGAAAGTGTGATATAATGAGGCTATTATAGCTTTTTGCATACCTTTCACTGTTTCAATATTTCGCCTGATTGCAAGACTTTGAAATTTTGTTAATATTTTTATTTTAAAAGAAGATTCGATTACCTTTCCAGTATAATAACCAATAAGAGTTGCTACAACGAAAAGAGAACAAAATCCTAATTTTTTGATGAGCTATCACCGAAAACTTTAAAATGATTAGTAAGTCTACTATTTTTAACTTTTTTCTCCTTTTCTTTATCTACAGTTTTTTTTTTTTTTTTTGAAAGAAATATTACAATACCATATGCATTAATATTTATTAATATATAATAATATATAATATATATTTATTAATATATAATAATATATAATATATATTCATTAATATACATTAATATTTCACGTCCAAAGTCCATAAGACCACAGATTAATTATATTCCTGTAAAAACCTAATATCTTCATAACAAAACTAATTCTTCGATTAATTTCGTAGCCAGTGTGTAGCAATGGTGATGAATTAACTTCTCTGCACCCACGCTTACAGATAACATAGATTTTAAAACCTAAGTCCCGAGTTTTAAATTTTGATTACATGTGCTGCACATTATAAATTCAGCAAGTAGACCAAAAGCTGTAAAGAATTCTGTTATTTTATAAGTGGTTTGAGGATTTATTTAAAATGTTTTCGGTAGTCGAAAGTAGCACTTAGCACATATTCTTTTCATTGCCTGCACTAGAATATGGATTTCTTTGGAACTTTCTATTACGAGTTTTGCCGCACGTTCATTAATATCTCTGCCACCCTTAGGATACATTTTGTATGTTTTCCGTAAAAAAAAAACTAATTAGATGAAAAAACTAAATTAATGTATTCGAATGGCGCTCAAATTACAATGCTTTAAAACTTAATCCAAGCAACCAAGCACAAGAAACTAATATAAATCATGATATAAATAATATAAATACAGATAAACATATGTGGATATTTTTATTGTAGATATAATTAAAATTAAGTCTGCCTCCCTTAACATAAGTTCTTCTGGTAATTTATTTTTGTGTAGTCCATATAAATGCCATTTGTAGATGCCTGAAGGTGTTTGGGAAGCACTTTAATATAATTTTTTTGCTCTTAAGTATATATAAAGTTTGGTTTTAAAAACTCTAAAAAACTGTTTCAATCTGAACTTTTTATTAATAATTACTTCTATGTTCAAATATTACTTTATTTTGGCATAAGTTTATTCTCTGAGCCTCTGAGGGTTTCAAATACGAAAATAGTTTTTACAAATTTCTTGAACTAAAATCGACAAAAGAAAAGATTTGCTCTCTCATTTGGCTGTCTTCTGCGAACATCTACGAAGAATATGTGTACACGAACGCATTTTGATATATTTTTTTATAGGTTTTTGGAGTTTTCGTCAGTACGTATAACGAAAAGCGGTCAAAAATCTGTTAGCGTATAGTACGATTAAAAACAGTAGGCCAACGGCTGCATGCACAAAGAGATTAAGAGAATGAAAATGCATATTTGTAAGAGCAAATTTAAGAAACATGTGCAGTAGACTAGCCAGTTCGCCCAGTTCTTTTAGTTTGCAGTTCCAAATATATAACCGTTTTGATTTCTAGAGAAAAAATGAGTCTTTCTTAAGTCATTGTTTATTGCCGACTTTTGAAACGCCATACGAAGTGTGTTCAAAAAGTAAGGTCACTTTTGAAATTTTGCGGGCAACGTACATCGATTATTTTTTGGTGTGTTGGTACACATGTCCCGAGCATATGTTCACAGTTTCAATTATGTAGCATATGTACTTAGTTTCTTTTTGACAGATAGAAAGGTTAGACGTATTTTGGTATGCTCCGCGATTTTCAATTACTTAAAAAAATGAAGCAGGGAATTTGCATTAAATTTTGTGTAAAAAAATGGAATCAAGTACCATAAATCACTTGAAATGTTGACAGTGGTATACGGTGAGTGGGAAAAAAGTTTTTAAGTTGCACAAGCTCTCCCAAAATGGCCGAGAAGATGACAATGACGAACCTCGCTCTGGACGCCTCAGCACATCAATAAAAGATAACGTCGAAGCTTTGTAATCGTCGTATAACTATCAGAGAAGTTGCTGAGGATGTTGGCATGCAATTTTTTTGGATGTTTTGTTCCGAAACTTCTTAATTTTGATCAGAAGATCATCGTTGCTTGTGACAGATTTTTTGGCCAAGAACAACACTACAATCATGCCTCAGCCACCAAATTCACCGGATTTGGCCCCATGCGACTTTTTCCTGTTCCCAAAACTGAAGAGACCTATGGAAAGACAGAGAATCGCAACGATTGAGAAGTTGCTTATGAGAAGTGCTTAGAGGATAGGAAAAAGCGTTGACAACGTAAATATTGATGAATAAATAAATAATTTTTTTTAAAAATATGAAGTCACATTACTTTTACTATTTCGAAATTAGGAAGTATGCAAATCCCAATGACCTCATTCACCCCTTACACTTCCTGGAAATAGTTGCGTTGCGGAATGTGTATTAATTTTCTATGAAGTTATACCGAGACATCGTTCTGTCTCTCGTTCGTTTAATGGTCTCATCCATTTATTAAAGGTGTCTTCTCGTTTGACAGGTTCCTGTTGGACGCTTTGAAGAGTAAGTTCGGAGTAATTGTAGAACAAACTCTTCCAGTTCCGCAATTTCTTTGGGAACGATTATTTCAGTACTGAGATCCTCATATGTCACTGTCATACGTGGACGTGCATGGACATTTTAAAGTTTGTTAGGTCGTGCCAGTCAGTTGTATCCATGTGTGGAACAACAGGAGTTCCAGATACGAGCTGTGTCTGAGATGTAACGTAGTATAAGTCGTGTTAAGACCTCGCCGGTGCATAACATAGACGAATAACTCTACTACTTTAACAATCCCTTAAACTTCTCACAAATACACCGTAAGTGAGTCACCAACACTTGTGGAAACTTGTAAACTGCTAGAATTTCCTAAAACGACAGGAATAAATAAGTAAATTTCATTCATATGTTCACGTTTCTGTGTAAAATGGGAAGTGAATCCACTGATTTGTAGTGGATCGCATGCCTATCCATACTTAATGAGAAAGGTATTTCATATGGCTTACTTACATAACTCAATTATGTCCTTAAAGCGGCCCTTACACGATCAATCGATTAACATTAATTACTTACATGTATTTGTGAAAAAGCATGTGTTCGTCACACACATTTGATGAAGTCTGATTGGCGAAAATCAAAGGATGTTTGATTTTGTTTGCTTATTTATATGTGTTAAAGTTGGACTGATTTAATTTTTTCATTGAGCCTTACTTACAACGAATCATTAGTAGTGATTTAAGAAAGGTTCCGACTTAAATATTAATGCAAACTTAAGTCTAAAACTTGGCACTCGAAAGTCGAAATAAACAAAATAAGCTGAAGCTCCCTTATTCCTTCCTAGAAAAGAACTGGATTTCATAACAGTTTTATTTAAAACTCTAATACAATATTATTATCATCAATCAATAACTTTGCATTACGAAGTATGTAGTAATTAAGGGGATATAGCTGTGTAAAACCAAAAATTTTTAATCATTTGTTATATTATTTTAAAACATCTTAAAGTTTATGTAGAATTAATATATAAAATATTTTCCGAAATATAGCCTACAGACCTAGAGGTGATATAGCAAGGCAAAGACGTATAAGTAAGTAGCTAAAAAATGTTTTTACGGCAACCACACTGAAGTAAGTAATGAAGCAGATGCAAATACTATACTAATGCGATTTCCAAAAAACTGTTTACCGCTGATAGTGATGAAGTAATACCAATGTAACGCACAACATATATAGAGTGATTGATCGTGAGGTTTGATTTTCAATAGGCTTTCTTTGACAAATCACGCGTGAATCCTATGAAACTGCTTTGTCATTTTTGTTCAGTATCGTTCGGCAAGTCATCATGTAAAGACTCACACCACAACAGCGTCTCCAAATTATTCAGCTGTATTACGAAAATCAGCGTTCCGTGAGAAATGTTTTTCGTGCGATTCGAGGAACTTACGGTGCGCATAATCGGCCTACTGAAACCACTATTGCCAACACCATATGCAAATTTGAGTTCCAGTTTAAAATAACGGATGATACTCGACCGGTTAGACCACATCCAGTACGTAGTGAAGAGACTAGAGCAGCTGTAGCTGAGAGTGTATGCGAAGACCGTGACGAATCGATTCTTCGTCGTTCTCAGCAGCTTGGCTTGGCGTATTCAAAACTTGGCGTATTTTACGTGAGGATCTCGGCACGTACAAAATTCGACTTGTGCAAGAATTGAAGACTTGAATTTGCGTCATATTTTCAGTGAATGGGCTCTGGAAAAACTCAATGAAAATCCGGTGTTTTATCGTGAAATTTTGTTCAGTAATGAAGAACATTTCTGGCTCAATGGATACGTTAATAAACCAAATTGCCGTATTTGGGCTGATGAGCAACCCGAAGAGTACCAAGAGCTACCATTACATCCATTGAAAACAACGGTATGGTGTGGCTTATGGGCTGGTGGAATCATTGGTCCATATTTTTTTCAAAATTAAGGCAAATCAGAATGTTACCGTCAATGGTAACCGTTATGGCGAAATGTTAACGGACTATGTACTTCCTGAAATTTAAGCACATGGTCTCGGTGAGCTCTGGTTTCAAAAAGTCGGCGCTACGAGCCAATACAGCGCGTGAAACAATGGACTTATTGAAAAATCATTTTGGTGAGCACCTAATTTCACGTTTTGCTACGGTAAATTGGCCACCTAGATCGTGCGATATCACACCTTTGGACTATTTTCTTTGGGGATATGTAGTCTCAGGTCTTCAGGAATAAACCAATTACGATTGACGCTTTGGAAGCGCGAGATACAATTCGCTATGATCGAACGAGTCGCTCAAAATTGGACTTTCGAATGGAACACCTCAGACGTAGTCATGGCCAACATTTACACATACATGAACGAGTTGAGAGAATGATTCATTTCCCCTCTTTCGTCGATTTTAGTCAACGAGATTTGTGCGGGAAAATTTGTAAAATTTTGTACGACACGAAAAGGCAACGTGTCTAATTTTAAACTCGAACCCCACGGCCAATTCTGCTGTACATTAAAAGATATTGTACATATCTCGCAAAATTTTTATCTTTTATTTTTTCTGTATAGTTTGAGACATGATCGCAGTCACAATAACATCTCTAAGAGCTCTATTGGACGCTTTTTCTAAATCGATGAAGATTCTGTACATATCTGTAAAATATTCCAGAAGAACTCATTCTTTACAATAAACTGTATCTTGGTGAGCATTTTAAAATTAATGTAAATTAATGGTTTGCATATATTACAAAGAATGCACTCCTGCATTGTTTCTAGCCTTTGTTCCATTGTATTTCGGATACCAGTTAAGACGCAGCTTAACAAGACACCTTAAAACCGAATTGATAATTTGGAAATGTATTTTTGTTCAACCCAAATAGCCTGGGCTCAGATAATCAGTTTTTCAGATACCTAACTGATATTCGAAGGGAGACTTATCGAACGAACTTTAACTGGATTGAAAGTGTTTTTGTCGCTTTTTGGAATATGACGCACTATGTTTCAATGCGTTCCATTTCTAAACAGGGAAAATTTCGAAGCACAATGTTCGGCACAATTCCGCGGCTTTCGGAAGTTCACTTCTCAGTGATTCGAAAATTGCTTACTTATTTTTAATTACTTGTGTCCTGTTTCTCCTTGTGGGTCCTAGGGCTTCAAATATACTTATGCCTCACTGCCACTTCTGCGTTGAGTGGTTGTCCCCATTAGTTTCTGACCCGTTCTCTGGTAAATATGTTCTTTAGAGATACGGTTAAAACAGAAAACTCTTAACATGTTCGGTAGTCACCCATTAATGACAGTTTATAGTTTTTTTGTGTCACCATCCAAGTGCTGCACCCACAGCAAGGACTCAGCGTTTGAACGAATCATTCGTACCTTGATATTTATTACATTGCTTTGCCATATCATGGACATCAGTCCAAACTCAGACTTTGGTCTGCCGATTCGAGTTCATCTTCGGTAAAGACAATACTCCCAAGATATTGGAAACACTCTACTCTCTCTAGTGGGTGTATGAGTTAGTACCGGGGTTGATGATTTGCCTCCCTCTCTACTCTTGCTGTCATTTGATTCAGATCCGTAATCCCTTAAGAGAGTAAACAAACGTCGTCAGCGTAGTCCAGTTGAAATAAAAGAATCAAACGAATTCCTTTGTTTCCAAAAGACAAGGCACAAGGCCCATCGCTAATCACCAATAAAAAAAATTATCGGCGATAGAAAACAACCTTGTCGGGCCCCACTTTGAATCTCGAATTCCTCTGACAACTTTCCTCTATGCAGAACATGACATTTAGGACTATCATCATAGGTTGATATGATAATAGCCATTAGTTTTATCGGGTATACCACTCCTGCGCAAGGCACACCAGATGAACTGTCTACCGGCACTGTCGAACGGCTTCTCAAAATCAATGAGCCGTAGGCGAAGTGGTGACTGGTATTTAATGCACTTTTCAATAACGATCCACGGGTTGTTGATGTTGTCGACGCAGGAGGACCCAGAGCAAAAACCTGCATGTTCAGTATCGAGCGGTAGTGGACTCCCAGTGAGATCCCAACCGCGCCCGAAAGATATTCATTATTTTCAGTTAAAAAAAAAAATAAAGTAAGATGAGTCATTATCATATTATCACATTATTTTATAGTGATTGTATTGAAAGAAATAAGTTTTATCATTTGTACCAAACTAACATTTTTTTACATTGGTGTCAGAAGTGGGACAGAACTTATTGTGTGTGAACCACAAAAACAAAAAAAAAAAAAAGTGCTAAAATGGGTAAAGCTATTGCTGTTGACCTTCATCCAACTCAAATATGAGTTAACAAGAGAAACCTCGATGCCAGTGGAGGTTGCCAGAATGCTTTGAATAACGGTGGGCATAATCCAGATAAATAATCCTTTCACATTGATGTGGAAGAACAAATTAATACCGGCTGCCTTGTAGCAGCTTATCTTGTCAACAATAGATGAACAAAAGAACAGCCTCGAACAAAAGCTGAACGAACAGAAGAAAAATCTATATGAACTGAAGGACAAAAAATGGACGAACAGAAAAACAGCATAGAACAAAAATTCTTCAACAAAAAATGGATGAAGAAAAGAATAATCTGGAAGAACAAAAGAACAATTTGAAAGAAAAGCTCAACAAAGTTGACCAACTCTCAATAAAAAACTCGAGACAGCGCGAAAACAGAAACTGTGAGAATGTCTTTTAAGCGGTGCAAGGAGAAAAGTGTTGAAGCCTTCCTCATTCAGTAACCAGACCTCATAGTCCACTTATAAGAGTGCGAAAAGTTCTTATAACTGGGACAATGAGGAAAAGTGTTTTGCACTAACAATGAGCTTGCACGGTCCTGCAACAGAACTGCTGCCAACAATTGATGTAAAAAAGCATAAAGACTGTATGGCTTTAGTACAGGCTATCGAGAAACAGTTTGGTTATAGCCACATGCAGGAAGCTTACAATGTCCAGTTGCAAAGCCGAATGCAGCAACAAGGAGAAAAACTGCACCAGCTCAAATGTTTTATTTTGAGTATTTACAAATACAGAAAAAATAGACAAAGAAATTCTTATATATTATTAAAAAGAGAAGCTTTCCAAGCAATCGATTGGATTAATAACTGTCATGGTATTATCAAATTAAGAAAAGGTAGAAAAAGAAAACGAGAAGTCGAAACTGTCAATTCATGTTACAAATTAGAAAAGAAACATACATATATTCAGTGTCTCTCGCTCTTTCAAACTCGTGTTAGATATAATTATTTATTTTAGTTTAAGACAAATACACCCAGTTCGTCGAAAGCAATTGTAACACAGTTCCGGGAGCAAGAACTTTTATTTTCATTTAAAATTCAAGCCACGTCGGCGCTCACAATATTGTGACACAAATGTAAAAGAACAAGATAAGTTATTCACTTATCTTCAGAAGAAAAAGTTATATGTAATAATTTTGGTGAGTCATCATGGAAAGACTCACACACAACAGCGTCTCCAAACTGCTCAGCTGTATTACGAAAATCAACGTTCTATGAAAAATGTTTTTCGTGCGATTCGAGGAATTTCCAGTGCGCATAATCGACTTACTGAAACCACTATTGCCAATATCATTCGCAAATTTGAGTCCCAGTTTATATTAATGGATGATACGCGACCGTTTAGACCACAACCAGCATCTTATGAAGGGACTATAGCAGATGTAGCTGAGAGTGTACGCGAAGACCGTGAAGAACCGATTTGTCGTCGATCTCAGAAGCTTGGCTTGGCGTATTTGACAACTTGGCATATTTTACGTGGCCTTAAAGCATACAAAATTCAACTTGTGCAAGTATTGAAGCCGGAGATTTGAATTTGCGTCATATTTTCGGTGAATGGGCTCTGGAAAAACTCAATGAAAATCCTGTATTTTATCGTGAAATTTTGTTCAGTGATGAAGCCCATTTCTGGCTCAATGGATACGTTAATAAACAAAATTGCCGTATTTAGGCTGATGAGCAACTCGAAGAGTACCAAGAGCTACCATTACATCCATTAAGAACAACGGTATGATGTGGTTTATGGCCTGGTGGAATCATTGGTGCATAACATATTTCTTCAAAAATGAGGCAAATCAGAATGTTACCATCAATGGTAACCGTTATCGTGCCATGTGAACGGACTATGTGCTTCCTGAAATTCAAGCACATGATCTCGGTGAGCTCTGGTTTCAACAAGATGGCTTTACGAGCCTTGTTTGTTGACTTGTTGAGAAATCATTTTAGTGAGCACTTAATTTCACATTTTGCTACATTAAATTGGCCGCCTAGATCGTGCGATCACACCTTTGGACTATTTTCTCTGGGGACATGTAAAATTTGAGGTCTTCAGGAATAAGCCAACATTACTCGTGTTATCCGCGAGATACCAGTCGCTATGATCGAACGAGTCGCCCAAAACTGGACCATCTCAGACGTAGTCGTGGCCAACAGTTACATTATATCATTTTCAAAAAGTAAATGCCATAAATTGTTCTTTTAACCAATAATAAAAATTTTAAGTTCACTTTCAAATTGATGGGTTTTATTTTACATTATAGTACAAATCAAACCTTTATATGTATCAATAATAAAATATACTGAAAAAAATGTGTAATAAATCACTTTCCAACAATTTTATTTGTGAAACAGGTCCTCAATTTCACTTATTTTAAGAATGTTATTGTTGCGCGTTTTCACACGCAATCTATTTGTTCGCTGATTTTTCATAAGCATATGCTTAGAAAAGACTCTTTCCACACAAAGGCTACTGTGCGCAAGTGTTAACATTTTTTAATCGAATTTGTATTAACTCGAAAACGTTTTGCGTGTATTCGGCTTGCATGTAATCCTATTGTTAAATGAATTCAGAAGTAAACTGCGCCAGAAATGAATTAATCAAATGGATGGATTCATGAAATTTAAAAGGAAGCAAATGCATTTTCACAGAAAGTCCAAAAACCCCTTAAAAGGTTCCTTATTTGTATGAAAAGTCGCAGATTCCGTGCTTTTTCGAAACAGTAAAAACAAAAGTCTTAGGTTGAAACATTAATCATACAGCGGTAGCGCTGATCTCGCATAATCACATACAAAAAGATAAGAATGTGTCCTTACTTACATGCGCTGTTGTAACTTATTCCCAAAAAAATTGGAACATGTTATTTTTTTGTGAGTATTCACTTCTTTGATTCGGTCAAAAATTTTTGGAAAAATAATTTGCAAAGCAAATCACTCGCTCACCTTCTGAAACAAAACATAGTAGAAAATCTAATACAACCTACAATACCAAGGTATAATGAAGATGTTGCTGGTATATAAACAAACAATAAATTTACATACATAGTATGTATTTTCTAGTAACAGCGGATCACAGTAAAGTCCGTTTGCGTATTTTTAAACTAAGTATGTGAAAACTATCAAGTCCGCAGGATTGAGGTTAAAATTCTTTCTTAGAGAGAAAATTTGTTAAAAAGTAATCGAACGGATTTGGGGCAGTTTTGTACGGACAAATGACAAATGCTTTTATTTTGATTCTCTTTACAAAAAAATTAATAAACAACCAGTTTTAATGAATTTAGTAGTTTTTTATTCAAAATCTTGAACTAAAGGACAAAGATTATTTAAGCCTAGGCACGTCCGAATGATTTCTTCCGATAATTTTTCTTGTGCTGTCCATCTAGACGAATTTTATTTTTTTTTTCGTGGGAAAGTGAGAAATAGACACTTTAGGCCCGGAGCCTATAGTAGTGTGAGATTCTTACTCACTAAAAAACACCTCCCTTATGCAAACCACGACTGAGTTCACACTCAACAAGCAGTTCTTCTATCGCATTTTATTTTGTTTTTATAAGATATCCTGCAGGCGATTGTCCATTGAAAATTCCTGTGTACTTTAGAAAAATTACGCGCTGCTATCACCGCGCTAGACCGTCCTTTTCAGACGGCGGAATAAATTTGTCTCGTCGAGGATCTGTTGAACAGAAATATTCGTATGACCTTGTAATCGATTATTATGTTTTCGCGCAAACATTTTAATTACGTTCTGAACGTTTTCGACTCCTAAGTCTCTGTGGATATCATCGTTTCTAATGTACCACGGCGCATTAACTATACCTCGAAGAACTTCGTTTTGGAATATCTGTAATACATTAATGTTACTATTTTTAGTACAACCCCAAAGTTGTACACCATATGTCCAGATCGGTTTTAGCACTTGCTTGTATAACAGCTGTTTGTTTTCTAAGCTAAGCTTGGAATACTTTCCAATAAGCCAGTAAATATCTTTACATTTGATTTCAAGCTCTTCACGTTTTTTCTTGACGTGTGCTCTCCATTTTAGATTAGCGTCGAGTGTCATATCGAGATATTTGGCCTCGTTCGCCTAAGGAATTCGTACTGCGTTGAAAAACACCGGTGGATTCTCAATTTTCTTGAGAGTGAAGTTCACGTGGACAGACTTGTTTTCATTAAGCGCGATTCACCAAGTCTTTGTCCAATTGTTAATCCGTGTAAGGGCAAGTTGCAAGTTGGCAGTTGCTTCTCGACTGTTTTAGTCGTTGCCAAAATGGCAGTGTCATCAGCAAATGTAGCTAGGACAGTGTCGTCCGTTTGCGGTATATCGCGGTTAAAAAGTAAATATAGCAGAGGGCCAAGGACACTTCCTTGCGGCACCCCGCCTTTATTGTCTTAAAAGTGGAATATTCGTTTTCGTGTCTCACACGGAAGAGTCGGTCTACCAGGTATGAACCTAAAATACAAGACAATTGCTGGGGTAGGGCTTGTCGGAGTTTATATTTTAGGCTTCGTGCCATACCTTATCAAAGGCTTGAGAAACGTCAAGGAATGCGCTTGAAAAGACTAACTTACACTCGATTGCTCGTTCAATTACATCGGTTACTCGATGCACTTGGTCAACTGTAGAGTGTTGGCTTCTAAAGCCAAATTGATGATCAGCCAAGAGGGAATTTGTGTCGGTAATTGGTTTAAGACGATTAAGAAGGATTCGCTCGAAGACCTTCGATGTAATTGGGAGAAGCGATATTGGTCTATATGACTTGACTTCAGTCAGCGGTTTACCGGGTTTCGGAACCATTATAACTTCGGGTACTTTCCACTGGTGCGGTACATGCTCTAATCTAATGCTGGCATTTATAAGATAGAGCAGCTTTAGCAAACCTTTTTTCGGCAACGCTTTAAGTATCTCTCCCGTTATTAAGTCATATCCCGGGGCTTTATTGAGCTTAAGCGTGTCTATAACTAAGTTCCCTAAGTGTAGCCTTTTCTACTGGAAAGTTTGTCGTCACGTCTAACGTATTGACATTCTCTGGAAGCACTTCCCCATCGAATGGTTTAAACGTTTCTGCAAGATGGTCGGCGAAAATATTAGCTTTTTCCTTATCTTCTTTCGCCCAGTCATCCTGGTTTCTTCTTATTGGCGCCAACTGTATTTGGGGCTTTCGAACACTTTTAACGGCTCTCCATATGGAGTAGTTGGTATCCTTTGTCGCTGTGAGTCTTTCAAGGTAGTTATTAATACCTTGATTATTGAAGTCCTTGATCGATTTCTTCAACACGTTGCAGAGCTTATTGAAGGACGTTTTATCTTGTGGTGCCCGGGTTTCATGCCACTTTTTCCGCGCTCTTCGTTTCTTCCTTTTCATTTCTCTGATTTCCGGTGGGTATCTTATGCCGACTTTGGGAACTTTGTTCGATTCGCGGGGAGTGTTGTTCCAAGCGTTGTTGATTCGGCGTTCTAAATGCTACTCTCAACTTAGTATTGTCTACAACGTCTTTTCGAAAATCTTGATAGTAAGTTTTGCTGTTAGTTAATCTGGGAAGTTTTTGTTTCTTCAACTTTGACGTAACAAGCGTTTACTCCTTTTCCGATAAAGAAGTCTATTAGATGTTTTGGCGACATCCGAGGGCCAGTATGTCGGCTTGCCTGTTGAGTAAAAATAGCAACCACATTCTATACCAGCCCTGTAGAAAGTTTTGTCTTTTTGAGAGATACATCTTGAGCCCCAAAAGGTGTGCTTCGCGTTAAAGTCGCCACCAATAATGAAGATTGGTCCAAGAGAGTTGAATAGGTCAATAAATTCGTGTTTTTCTATTTTGCAGCTCGATTGGCAATAGATTGAGGATATATTAAAAGAACACCACGGTCGTTTGAAATTTGTCAAGTTCAAATATTGCTTCCAAAGTATGTTCAATGCAGTGTTTTATAAATAGGGTTGACCCGCCTCTTGCGTTTCCCGATGGATGATGAGCGTGGTAGCCGCGGTAACCTTTTAGTTCCACGCGCGATTCTGTCGCCAGGTGAGTTTCAGAAATTAAACATATGTTAATTACTTTTTCCTGCATGAAAATATTTAGTTCATCAAGCCTTTTCTGTAGCCCGTTGGCATTCCACGCAAGTATATTGAGCTTCTTTGCCATAATTAGTTGCAGAAATTGGCTTCGAACTTAAGAAGCCGTTCGACTATTATCTTATTTTTTTTAATCTGTTCTTCTAGTCTCTCGAGAATCACTGAGAAAACATTTGAGGCAGGATCCGGTGATGTACAGTTAGTCATATTTACTCGCGCCGCTTTTTGCGCGTAAGTTTTTACACTTGCGCATTGTTATTTCTGACGTTGTTGTTATTGGTGATTTTAGCGTTTGACACCAGTACCTTCTTTAAAGGCTTTGGAGTAGGACCGCTGTTGTTTTTTCTCATTCTAGCTGTCCCTGCGTTTTTCAAAGGCTTCGTTTTTGATTGATCTCGTAGCTTTTGCAACTCCTTCGCGACTTCGCAGCCTCGATAATTAGCTGGATGTTTTCCCTTGCAGTTAATGCATATCGCTGGGGACTCTTTCGCGGCATTGCACTCTCGAGTCAGATGTTTGCCAGCGCATTTTACACAGCGAGGTTTCTTCTGGCGGTAGGCCTGAGTATGGCTGAATCCCTGGCAACGTGTACATTGGGGAATCAGCCTAGAGTTTTTTCGCGAAGTATATCTTAAAATCTTTTTTTTTAAGGTCATTTACGATGTTTTCTTTAAGGCAAGTGGGATGCAATCCTCTAGCTACAACGTGTATGGGTCTTTCCGTTTTATTTTCGTACGTATGCCATTGAATCTTCTCGGCATATGATTTTTGCGAAAGCGAACGTTGGTTGTCTGGATTAAGGACATTAATACTTCATGTATCATTATTGCGAGAACTTACTTTATAATCAGTTTAGCACAGTGATTTCAGGATTATGTGCAACTTGTTGTAGTCCAAGATTCCGAAAACGTTTATTTTCGGCGGCGGTCTCTGTTTGGGTTGCTTTGTTGCCTTATCGACCTCAGCAGTGTAAAAGCTGGCTTGCTTCTTTGTTTGTTCGATATCAGGCGGGGAAATAGCTTTGTGCTTCTTAACTGGCTTTTTTTAAAGCATCCAGTCCGTTTCGCGGACTAGCTCTTCTTCGTCCGTGTGAAAACTCAAGTTTTCGGGGCGGTCAAGTAGCGAAACAGACTCAGACTCAGATTTACATTGCGGTTTAATGGCATCTAGTTGCTTTTTTAGTTCGGCACAGAACAATTCCATATTTTGGAGTCTGGCGCGGAGATCAGAATTTTCGCGTTCGAGATTTTGTAGCTTATTCGGTGTAATGCTATTGCCTTGAGCTACCGACTGTGCTTGGTCTTTGCTTTCGCATTTGAACTCATTCTAGTTCCCACGAGTAGCGGAGGAAGGGTAGTCCGTCTGTCCAGAGATCCGCATTAGACAGATAAGGCTGGCTGATCCGGAGGTCGCCAAGTATCCGGATGCTCCGTTAGAGATTGAGCTATTTTTATACTGGGCCCCCAACCTGGTCGATTCTGGCACAATATTACATCGGGAAATCCTTTTTTTGTGTGAACTTGCATCTTACTTTCTCGGATTCGAACCATGGAAATATCCTAGGAAATCCATTTAGGGCACAAGATTTCCTCGGGAATATTTAAAAGTTCTTGAAAAACATTAGAAAATGTTGACTATGCCATCGCCGATCCATAATCTTTTCCAACACCATACTGATAAGTTCTTTCACCAAAAAAACTCAAACAAGGTGCTAGTTTTTATTCAGGGTTCAAAGCATCAGACCGAAAAGCTGGTTGTATTTTCATTTGAATTTCGTTTAAAACAAAACAAAATGAATCTTTGCGTAACCGAAAAATTTTTTTGAAGCTGTAAGTAAAAATAATGGAACGAATCATCTACGAATACTTTCACAAAATGAAATAATTTAACTTACGCTGATAGTTCGAAAATATATTTGATACATTTTTCAAAAATCTTCTTTTTTCCTTCCTTAATGTTCTCTGTTCATATCTTTCTGCTTCCAAAAATATCGCTACGGTGTCAATGATTCTTTAACTATTGTGGAAATGTTTTATTTTCACAAATTGAATGTCAAATACATGCGACGCTACGCGTCTATATTTCGTTTACGATTCGGATACCATAAAGCAAATAAATTCTCTGATCGATAACGATGATAGGCTGATTATTACTATTTTGTTGATGTAATATGGGTTCAATGAGCTCTATTGTATTAGGCAAAAAATTCGCTTCAATATAAAGCTTTTTTTCTCCTCTTTATCCATTGGTGACTTCTTATTTGATGATTTGCATAAAATTGTGGCAATGTACGCAGTTTTAAACTTTTACAAATTTGACAGTTCTTTTAAAATTTAATTAACTTTGTAGCAGCCATTCTAATTTTTCATTTAATTTTTTAAGTTTATATTTTGTTTCACATTGAATTTAATTACATACACATAAATACATACCATATATTGTACAACATGTTTGAGTTGAGTTTTTTAACTTCAGTCATCAAAATTACTCGAAAAGTACGAAATATCGCGAAAAATGTTTCGGACAAAAGTCACAAGGTTCTAAAGGGGAAATAAGATGGTGTACACGAGTTTGACCTTGAGACCCATTTTCAAGGTCAAACGAGGGTAACTTGATTTTTCAAATGATAATTCCTGATTTTCATTGCTTAGTCGTATTCCTCAATGGGGCACACGACTTTGTCTCAAAGGTCTTATTCATTCAGTGCTAGATACCACTGCACTGGCACGCTTAAATCATTAATCGGTTTCCAACGTTGTTAGGGTGTTAGAAGGTCGAGATTTGTTTTGAGGAAGTCATTATTGCCTCGAGTGAAGTTAAAACTCAAAGAAATCTCAGATAGAGACAAATTGTCCTAAACTTATCTAAGAGTGTATGATGTGCATTATGCCCTTTTTTTCTACTTGAACGGAACTGTACTTCATTTAGAAGTTCGATATTTGTTTTGAGGAACTGATTATTATTTGTAACGTTTTCCAGATCAATAATGCGGGTTATTTCAATTCAAGAGAAAATTGAAATGATATTGATTTATGGAGAAAGTGGAAGGAACATCGATGGTGCTGTTGCTCTTTACGCCCAACGATTCCCAGACCAGATACGATCGCGCGCTTCCTTTTATCGGGTCATCCAACAATTCACTGGTGAAGGAAGTGTGCAACCAAAGAAAAGGAATCGGTCAGATAGGGTGGCTGTTGAGGACAATGAAATAGCAGTGTTAGCTGCCGTTGCACACGATCCTCACATTAGCACTCGCCAAATAAGTCGTGAATCAGGAATTTCTCAAACGACTGTCTGTAAGATATTACATCGGTATAAATACCACCCTTATCATGTTTCAATGCATCAAGAGCTTTCTAGTGAGGATTTTCGCAACCGGGTTTCTTTTTGTCAATGGGCATTTCAGCAAATTGAACGAGACCCCCTTTTCTTCGCCAAGGTGTTATTCTCTGATGAGTCGACTTTCACCAATCACGGTACGGTCAATCGACATAATATGCATTACTGGGCTACCGAAAACCTTTTTGGTTGCGGCAAGTTGAACGCCAACACCCTTGGAATGTTAATGTTTGGGCGAGAATTATTGGGGATAAATGAATAGGTCCATATTTAATTGAAGAGAACTTGAATGGCGAAAAGTTTGGAAACTTCTTGCGGGACCATCTTCTGGTATTACTAGAAGAACTGTCATTGGAGTTGCGACAAACAATGTGGTTTCCGGGGGCGTATTAAACAATGCTTACCATCAACGATGGATCGGACGAGGGAGTCCGAGGCAATGGCCTGCTAGATTACCTGTTCTTACGTCACTTGACTTAAAAAGTGAGGTTTACAGAAAAAAAGCCAACAACACGTGAGGACATGATGAATAACTGAATAACTGAATAACTGAATAACTGAAGCTTGCCGGAAGATTACGCCAGAAATACTCAGTTCTGTTGGTTCATTTAGAGCGCGGATAGACAAGTGTATTGAAGTGAATGGTCACATTTATAAAAGAGATTCCGGAATTTTTATTACCAAAAGCAAGAAACAATCGAACGGTTCTTGGTATAGATTTCCTAGAACAATGTGGTATTGTACTAAACGTAGCACAGTGATCTACTTTATTAATGATCCCGACGGTACCTTCGATTTTAAATGACAGCGAGATTTTAGAACCTAGCATTCATAAGAACCCACATTATCAACAATGACAGAAAGATACGATTATGAAAAATGTATCTGCATACCTCATTTAGCTAGATAGTCGAGAACCTATAAGTCCAATTGGAGACACCCCAAAACGGAGTAAACCAAACAGTTATTCACCACATGTAATCCAATCTATTTTTTCAGACGCAATACCCATCCCTCACATTGTACATACCATAAATACAGGACCGCAACTCCGATTTTTATTACTACATATCGAGTTTCGCCTGCCAGGAAAAAACAACTGAAGAAAAATATCGATGACATGCTAAAGAATGGAATTAAAGAAAAAAGGCTTTCCCATGAATTTTCCGATCGTTACAGTGCCTAAAGACACGGTAGTATTCAAGTTTGCGTCGATTATAGAGCTCTTAATGACATAACCCTCCCAGATCGATAGCAACTACCACGTAGTGGTCCAAAGTAGTCCAAAGTACGCCCTACATGACAATATTGGATCTACGTTCCAAATATTGGCAGATTATGGTAGCAGCAGAAGGCCAGATGAAGACAGCGTTTATCATCCCTTTTGGCACTTATGTTTTCAAATGTTTCAACGAATTCCGAAAAAGCTTGCCAGAGATCATGTTGCTAGCGTATCTCGACTCCGGATGTTTTACCAAGCACTTAAAGGACCTCCACAAAGTATTCAATCGCCTTAAAGAGTTTTCGTCTAAAGAGAGAAAAATGTAGTTTTTGCTTTTCGGAAGTAAAGTACCTCGGTCACATATTGATCCCAAATGGATTTAAAATAAATTCCGAGAAAACAGAAGTGGTACAAAAACGACCCAAACTTAAAAATTCAAAACAGGTGCTATTATTTCTCCAAACATGATCGTGGTACGGAAGGTTCATCCCAAATTTTGCAAAAATTGCCAGACAACTTACGGATTTACCGAAGACAAATGCAGCTTGGAAATGGGAAAATAAAGAATAATGTTCTATGGATCACCTGAAACGGCTTTTATCTAATGCACCAGTATTACAACATGTAAAAGAAGGTATACCTTTAGTATTAAAAAACTCTCTTCAGGGCGAGAGAGAGACGGAAGATCCTGTTGAATATGCAAGTCGCTTGTTATTACCAGCAGAACGTAACTAGTCGACAACGGAAAGAGAAGCACTTGCTGTAGAATGGGCAGTCCAAAAGCTCCGAGGATACATTGAAAGTTCTGAAGTCAAAATTTTAATGACCATAAGGTTTGGCGGCTGATTTCAATAAAGTCGCCTACTGGGAGACTTGCAAGGTGGGTACTCCAGCTAAAGCCATACAAACTTACGATCGGTTACAACCTAGGAAGAGACAGCGCTGTTGTCGACTGTGCTATATCTGAACACTATGGGCTGAATAGAATATCAAAACTCTACTTTCTGACGTCGCCAAACATGTCAAGAACTGACTCGAGTGCCAACGATGTAAGGCCACAAACCTTAAGCCAAACAACCACAAGCAGTCAGAGATTCGAGGTTATAATTGTCGACTTATTCGGACATTTACTATATATCTTATCTTATCTTATAGTGGAAGACTTATGCAGCCGTTGGATTGACTTATTTCCACTAAGAGAGGGAACTGCGGAAAATTGTACTCTCACACTCCTCAGTAAAGCATTCTTACGGTATGGTGTTCCAAGACGACTTCACAGTGATAATGGGACCCAATTCATATCCGCTTTAATGCGAAAACTTACCTACTCTTTGGGGATAAAGCAATTGTTTAAGCCCATATATCATCCTGGGGCAAACCCTGTAGAAAGCAAGAATAGGGATCGTAAGAAGCAGCTATCCATTCTTGTTGGAAACAAACACGTCTTGGAATCTGAAGATACCGGCTATAAGATTCGCGATAAATACCGCAAAATGTCGGAGCACTGGATTTTCCGCCGCCTACCTAACATTTGGGAGAGAACTTCGAACATCAGATGAGGTTTATCATGATCTAAAAACAATTATTCGATCTGAAAACTTCATTTAACAAACAACCCCAGATTTTCTAACGCTAGCGGAAACGCTGAAACAATGTCGAGACATCTACGCAGACTAGAGACGGAAACCACATGACCACAACAAAGTTGTTGTAAAAACGCATCCTATCAGCAAAGCTAGAAAAAGTTTAACATCCAAGTTCGTCCCAAAAAGAGATGATCCTTACGTCGTACTAGCGAAGAAGGTTGCTACTAATTTTACGATTGCAAGCGAAAGCAATCGAACATTCCCAATGGGGATTTCACCTGTTCCTGCCACATCTTCTGGACGATCTATGCGGCAGAGGGGGAAATTGTAGCATCCATCCTTACTTTTCATTTAATTTTTAAAGTATACATTTAGTTTCACATTGAATTTAATTCCATACACAATGATACATATATATATATTGTTCAACTCAAAAACTTATTAAAAGATTTGTAATCTACTACAATCTACTAACGTATATAAAATGTGCTCCACTTATGTAACGTATTGCCTCATCTCCCACACAATTGAACAATAAATAAATGCAAAGATTAAATGCAATCTTATATAGGTCGTTTGGCCCTTTTTTGGTAAATAAAGAAAAAAAAAATTGGTAATAGAAGACTTTCAGTTTACGCCTTACAACTTGAAGTTTTTTTTACATTTCCTGCTCAAAGAAAAATCTCGTCTAGAAATTTGATAGAATTGACAGGGTGGGGAAATGAATTACTCTCTCAAATGAGTTGTCTTTTACAAATTTTTTCTCGCGGAAACAGGAATTTGTACATATTTGTACAAATTTGTGGTCCTGAAAAAAACCTAAGATATTTAACAATTTTACGAATTGCATATTAAATTTTCAATAATTTTTGCAAAATTTACTTTCAGAATTTGTATAATGAGCAGCAATTAGATACGAACGTTTTGAATCCAAATCCGTTTTTGGAAAACGTTAATACTGTACCAAATAAAGAAAAAGGTGGCCTGAATTTAACCGAAAACGTCGTATATGGGTGGTAAGTTATTTTAATTTTATCAAAAGAAAATCTTTTAAAGATGTGAATTGAAAGTTTAAGAGAAGTTCAGTGGACCATCGAAATGGAAGCGCAAATGATGGAGCATACATGGGAATGTCCAGTTTGTAGTGAGGTGGTGCCAATGAATGGAATCAATAAATTGATCCATGAAGCTAGTAAGTTAAAACTCCTTACAACATATAAATATTAAATGTTGAATTTTAATTTTAAAGAATGTGTGCGAAGCAAAGAGAAACCGAAGAAACAGGAAGAGAAAAAGCAGAATATAGGAGATACTGAGTACACGTGCGCGAAATGTAATAGAACATTGTTTTTATCTGCAATAGATATACTTAGACACAAAAGAAAATGTTAAAATAGCACATTTACATGATTCATTAAATAATTACTGAAGTTTATTGAAATTTTTCTTTTATTGTGTATTTTTCTACCAGTTGTTCATACAGTTACTCGTAACAAACATTTGTACGATTTTTGATTACCGAAGCAAAAGAAAAAAGGATTGACTATCACAATATTTCAAACAATGATTAAAGATTCATTAAAAAATGATTGTTCAAAAGTTAATTATGATATAAAATCAAAATGTGATCAATTGAATCATTAACCACCATTGTGCGATAAGGACTGTTTTGTCTGATAGCCAAATATAAACGGAATATTTATAGAACCAAATACGCAGTTTGATGCGAAAAATACAAATATGTTACGTTTTACCACCAATTTGGAATAAGTTTAGACAGGTTCGCAAAAATCAATATCACACTTAAGAACAAAACGAGAGGCGATCACTCTTTCTGCTAGCAGAATTCCAGATGTAAGCGAAATTAAGTTGTTAAACAACAAGTCTAATAAAGCAACAATCAGCTGGAAGAAGTAGGGGTTGTTTCCTTTTTACCATTCTAAAAATGAAATTTCACATGGAAATTGAGTTTAGGTCCTAAAAACAAATTGTGAAAAATAGTAGGTACTTACCACGAAAATGGAGAAAAAATTATGAATCTATGAAAAATATAGAATTACACTGAAACCACTTAATAGTTAGATCAAGATGGAGGCTACCTTAAAATAAGAACCTTCTTCGTCGAACGGTAAAGTAAAATAACTTTCTAGATTCCAAAAAGTTCCACTACTGTACCGTTTGACGAAGGGGGTTCGTCACAAATTGTGATCAATTGAATCATTAACCACCATTGTGCGATAAGGACTGTTTTGTCTGATAGCCAAATATAAACGGAATATTTATAGAACCAAATACGCAGTTTGATGCGAAAAATACAAATATGTTACGTTTTACCACCAATTTGGAATAAGTTTAGACAGGTTCGCAAAAGTCAATATCACACTTAAGAACAAAACGAGAGGCGATCACTCTTTCTGCTAGCAGAATTCCAGATGTAAGCGAAATTAAGTTGTTAAACAACAAGTCTAACAAAGCAACAATCAGCTGGAAGAAGTAGGGGTTGTTTCCTTTTTACCATTCTAAAAATGAAATTTCACATGGAAATTGAGTTTAGGTCCTAAAAACAAATTGTGAAAAATAGTAGGTACTTACCACGAAAATGGAGAAAAAATTATGAATCTATGAAAAATATAGAATTACACTGAAACCACTTAATAGTTAGATCAAGATGGAGGCTACCTTAAAATAAGAACCTTCTCCGTCGAACGGTAAAGTAAAATAACTTTCTAGATTCCAAAAAGTTCCACTACTGTGCCGTTTGACGAAGGGGGTTCGTGTTATCGTGAAAGTGGTAAGAGGCACAGCTACGTGATGATGCTTTAAAGGACTGCTATTTCCTCAAACTGTGCTATCTAACGAGTCCTTTAAACTCTGTCAGTTGATAATAAAATCAATGTGTTTTTCTTCTGTTTATGCAAAGCATTAAAATAACGTATAATGCACTCGATAATAAGAACAAGTTATATATAAGAGCTATATTTGTGATTTATAATAGTCGGCAAAAAATATTCCTGCTTGCAAACCTCTAACCACACAAATAAAAGAACAGCTAACTTGTTAAAGAGCCTACGCATTCCGGTTATCTGTTCCTCAATCAAAAAAGATTATATCTTAATGACTTTTCTGGTTATTTGAAAATTGTAATGTTATTGGTAAGAGGTATGTTGCTTATATATGGATGATTGGACCCAAGATCCTCAATTATATTGAGTATGTAATTTAATTCGTGCGGTTTTTTTTTTTCAAAATTTGAACGTTTATTTAAGAAAAACATGTACAATAGTATTATTCAAAGTATTTCCCATTTGAAGCTATGGCTTTTTTCCTATCTTTTTGGTAATTTTTGGATCCCATCCCAAAAGAACTGCGCCGGCTTGGCAGCCAAGAATGAATCAAGCCTATTTTTGATATTCTGCTCTGATGTGAACCGTATTTCAGTGAGGGCGTTCTGCATCGACCGGAAAAAATGGTAGTCAGAAGGGGCAAGGTCTGGGCTATAAAGCGGGTGGGGTAAGACTTCCCATCCACTGTTTTCCAAATAGTTCTTAACCGGAATAGCAACATGGGGCCGAGCGTTGTCATAATGGAAAATTATTGCCTCGTGTCTGGTCGCATATTCAGGGCTACTGCTCTCTTCAAACGGATTAATTGTGTTCGGTAGCGTTGTCTATTGATGGTTTCACCCGGTTTTAGCAGCTCATAATACAGCACACCCATCTGATCCCACCAAATACAGAGCATTACCTTCGAGCCATGGATATTTGGCTTTGCCGTTGATTTGGCTGGTTGGCCGGGTTTCACATATGATTTTTTGCGCTTGGGGTTGTCGTAATGGATCCATTTTTCATCACCAGTAACAATCCGATGCAAAAATGACTTCCTTTTGTGTCGTTCCAGCAGCATTTCGGACAAGCAAAACGCCTTTTGACGTCTTTTGGCTTGAGTTCATGTGGAACCCAATTTCCTTGCTTTTGAATGCATCCAGCTGCTTTTAAACGTTTTGAAATGGCTGCTTGAATGACACCCAAAGAGCGTCACTCTGCGAGCTCCTCTTGTGTTTGGCAACAATCTTCATAGAGTAATGCTTCCAGTCCTTCATCTTTAAACTTTTTTGGCTGCCCAGGACGTTCATCGTCTTCCAAACCAAAATTAAATCGTGCAAACCACTTTTTACTCAGCTAGCGCATGTTCACCATAAACTTCCACCAAAATACGATGACTTCCGGGAGCAGTTTTCAGTAATGAAGAACTCCCCGCAAAAACACTTTCAGGCACAAAGTTCGACATATTTGAGTGAAAAAAAATTATTGTTGCTTACGCTTCAAATGAATGACATACTGAAATGACGTACAATGACAGTAGCTTTCCAACACATTTTCCAATGGAATAATACAAGTTACGCCATCTCTTAGCAAACCGCACGAATTAAGTTATAGACCCAATAATACGTTGGCTGAAAAGAGAAGGCACCACTTGAATTAAATCCATACCATTTTCAGTTAGTACCAACCTTCAAAAGATACGTGTATAAATTTGACAGCTTTTGTTATTGTGAAAAAAAATTGATTCAAAGCAATTACGTGTGTTGATGTATCATTCCTTTTTGATGGGAAAAAATGCAGCCGATGTAAAGAAATGGCTTGATAAGTGTTACCCGGACTCTACACCGAACTATTCGCAAGTAAATTGAAAAATTTAAAATTGATCATACAAGCACCGAAGATGTTGCACGCAGTGGACGTCCAAAAGAGGCTGTTTCAGATGAAAACATCAAAAAAGTCCACAAAATGATTACGAATGACAGTAAAGTGAAGTTGATCGATATAACGAATATTTGGACATGCGAAAGCTCTGTTCTCTGGGTGCCGCGTTTGCTCACAGTCGACCAAAAACAACAACGTGATGATGATTCAGAGGAGTGTATAAAGCTGTTCAACCGCAATAAAGCCGACTTTTTGCGTCGGTATCTGACAATTGATGAAACTTGGCTCCATCACTTCATATCAGAGTCAAGTCGGCAATCAGCTGAGTGGCGAGCAGGCGACGAACCTCGTCCAAAACGACCAAAAACTCAGCAGTCGGCTGGCAAGGTTATGGCATCCATATTTTGGGATACACATGGAATAATTTTCATCGACTTTCTCCAAAAGGGGCAGACTGTCAACAGCGACTATTACATTGAGTTGTTGGAGCGTTTGAAGGACGAAAGTGCTGTTTCATCAAGACAATGCACCGTGTCACACGTCGATGAAAACCATGGCAAAATTGAATGAATTCGGCTACGAATTGCTTCCCCACCCACCTTCTCCAGATTTGGCCCCCAGCGACTATTTCCTGTTTGCAGACCTCAAAAGAATGCTCGCCGGAAAGACCGATGAAGAAGTAATCGCCGAAACAGAGGCCCATTTTGAGGCTAAACCGAAATCATACTACAAAACTGGTATCAAAAGATTGAAAAATCGTTTCAATCAGTGTGTCGCCCTCGAAGCCAACTATGTTGATCAATAAAGTTGAATTTTGCAAAAATTTTGTGTTTTACTATAAAACGGCACTGACTTTTCAGCCCATGTGTTATGTATATCCTCTTTTCTAAGCAACTGGCGTTATCAAGTAAAAATAAATAATACCTACTCTCCCTTCCTTCACATTTAAAATAGTTTCATTCAGGGATCGTTTTTATCGGTTCCGCTATAACTAATCGTATTTAATGAAATAGGCAAAATAGTAGACAGTTGCAAAAAAAATACGTCACATAATATATGCAAATGATCTCATTCTTTATTTTTGAATGTGAAAATTAAAAATCGTTAGAAAATATTTTTACAAATATTCTCGAAGACATGCGTAAATGGGGCAAAACTTTCCGATAAACAATTTCTTTAGAAAAAAGTAAATACTTCACATCTGCAAAAAATATAGTTGTTTAAAAACCATGTCAGTAAATTTTAAAAATTTATCATCTAACAATGTAAAACTTGCCAAAATATTTGCCCTCATATTTGATGTCAGAACTTCTATGTATGTGAGCCTTTCGAAAAACTCCCATCACCAATCAACTCACTAAATCCGGATTACCTATCACACATAAAAAAAATAATTTCCTACAACACCTCACTTTTAATACAAAAGGTTAACTCTCCAATGTCGTCATCAATTCACTCTGATGTAAGCAAAATATTAAACTTGGACGCTCAAGAAGTCCAAAGTACCCTTCGATTTTTCACACTGTTTTAACATCTGCAAGTAAAATGTCAAAATTCTCGATGAAATTATCAAGCAACCCTATATGCACCAGTTTAACAAAAATCACAAGTAGGGAAATATACAGCAAACCGTTTACGAAAATATATTGTAAAATATTTGTGTGGGTACAAATAATAGCATAGATAATGAATCTATACAGACGTCTCATTCATATAGGAAGTTGTGTCCTATGAAAATGAAATCGAGCTAAAAAAGAGCTTTTTCAAAAGCTTCAATTTCATACAAAGAGCAGAAAAATCATTTTATTTCTTTTGGCTTTTTGCTCTTACCACATGCAAATTGGTACCTCCTATCACTCATATGCAAAAACAATACGTTAAAGAAAGAAATAAATTAAAAAATAAAAAATTCGCCCAACTCAAATTAAATGGACCACGATTTGCAAAGGCGTCATACGTAGACGCTGCTCAGCATAACCGGTTTGCGTGGGCTTATGTAAGTGCACTTGTTATTTTGTTTGTAACTTGTTATGCAATGTAAATTGAATGTGTTAGTAGGATATAAATTTTAAAATCATCCGATCAAAGGTCCGCAAAGTGCTAGGGGGTGGGTATGACGTTGCACTGCACTATAAAAGTGATTTGTATTTGAAGCACGAGGTGTTAAGGGCTAATAAGGGGTGATTCATCATGAAGTTTGATTTTCAATAGGCTTTATTTTACAGATCACGCGTGACTTCTATCAAACTGCTTTGTCATTTTCGTTCAGTATCCTTTGGCGAGTCATCATGGAAAGACTCGCACCACAACAGCGTCTCCAAATTGTTCACCTGTATTACGAAAATCAGCGTTCTGTGAGAACGAACTTAAAGTGCGCATAATCGCACTGTAAATGCACTATTGCCAAAACCATTCGCAAATTTGAGTCCGAGTTTACATAGCAGCTGTATCTGAGAGTGTACGCGAAGAGCGTGACTAATCGATTCGTCTTCGTTCTCAGTAGCTTGGCTTGGCGTATTCGACAGCATTTACATGATATCATTTTCAAAAAGCAAATGACATGAATTGTTCTTTTAACCGATAATAAAGTTCATTTTCAAATTTATGTGTTTTATTTTACATTATAAATCAAACCTAACGATGAATCACCCTTTACACGTTATGGGTTCAAACCCATATATTGTACACACATAGGCGCAATTTCCCGATTTGGATTATGGTATTGTCAAATTTTGTGCTCAGGACATTAAGTACCTAGAAAATTTGATAATACCACATACATATTTACGAGTATTTGCTCCCTTTTCTTTCAAGTTATGTAAAAGGGAGTTTTAAAAACTATACACAAAATATTTGTATATAAAGATTGAAAATCTTCAATTCCGAGGCTTGGGGACAACGCAGTAAGGGATGGCCGAATATATGGTGGTGCGTACAAGTGGAATAGGATCTTAACCAACTTAGAAGGCAGCACCGTTGGCGTTATCCATCGACATCCTGCACAGACGGGCGAGTTTGGCAGGAAAGTCAAGACTAAACATCGCTCTATATACATAGCTCGTCTAAGCTCTAGCTCTCGCCTAAAAGTAAGGGTTCGCCACAGAAGAAAATATTAAAAGCTACGACCATGGCTTTGAAGGCGAAATTGGCTTCTAGCATTGCTACGAAGAGTGGCAGCATTGTTGGAGTATCTCAAGGGAACTACTTTGAAGGTGACAAGTACATAGTATTATATATACCTGTCGTTCATTGATCTCCGCGGAGAATAGACGTGTTTCGAATCAATCAATCAATGTGTACGAATCAATCAAATAGTGAAATATTAAATTAGAGACAGTTCTCTTAAGTTATTCGGTAGCCTGGCAGTAGTGGCAGTGAACCGAGAAAGCCGGGTTCGTGGGTTCTCGAGTCCCCCAATAAACCATCGTCCACTTTTTTTTTTTAGTGCTTAAAAAGACAAAAAAACATTGTCTACCTCAATAAAATAGTGTGTTCAAACGATGAGTGGCAGTGCACGGTCCGATATGTCAATAGCGGGATTAGAAGATCTCGCGATTTCATCTGATAATCAGGCCGTTAAGCTAGTTTAAAAGAAATCAACAATAATAACAACAACAACATAAACAGCAACATCGGCAATGACGATAAAGAGGAGGAGGATGTTGAAACCAACTCCGAACTTAGCAAAGCGCCCTTCCCTTTCATATATATACATATATGTGGATGTGTGTATGTGTGTATGAATTAGATGTAAGTAGGTTAAGTAGATTAAGATTTAGTTTTAAGCAGTTTGTAGGATTTTAGTTTTATGTTTTATAATAAAATAAAAAAAGTCAGGTTACTAAGTTGTTTTCTTAGTTTTAATTATAATGAATAGAAATAGTATACTATGGTAGTAAGATACTTCGAAAGATATAACGTTAGGTTTAACTTAGAGTGCTCGCATGGGGCCAGTAAGTTAGAATAAGCTAATTTTCAGTTAATTAAGTTAATTTTTAAGCATTTTTTTGTTTAGCAAGTAAGAGTAAATTAAGTGATACAATAAAAATGCATACAAACTGAAAAAAAAAAACTGACCTGTATAATAATTGAACACTGCTCTTGGACTACTTAAGTAAAGGCGGCTTAAGAACAAAATTGAAAAAATAATTCTAAGAAATCACATTTTTTTAAAAAATAATAGTTAAATCATGCTTCCTTAAGTGGTTTCCAGGGAACACAAGCAAGGACGTGGCGAAATCCCCACATTTATTCATATTTTTTATTGTTTTGAAATCGCAGTATCCTGCAAAATATCTAATAGCAAAGTCGTTAACTTGCGGTACCTTAGCTGATACTGTGTTTTCATCTAATGGGTTAATTATATTATTAGTATTCATGAATATTCTCATTAAGCACTGTTTGCTCCTTTGTATTATTCAGCAAAACGGCATTCCAATCCCCCTGCAAGTATTCCGAATAGTTTTCCTCGTAATTGGAACATTTCAATTTAAATAGAAATTTAAACGACATAACTTTGGCTATCAATGAGCTAAATTCAACAACACTGGGGTTACTTTTATTTATGTTTCGTGCCCTTATTTTCCCAAATAAGTTTTCTAATGGATCTTGATTAAATTTATTTACATAAACGTAATATAAATCATCATGATTCATGAATAACGTTTCCCTTATTCTTAAAACGCTCTCTATAGTTATAGTCAAACCGAATGATCTAGTTGTTGCGTTAATGGGTTTAATATTTAATACATAATCCTTCATTTATATATTTAATAAAATGGATATTTTTATCATTCCATACTAAAGCTGGTTTTCCATTTAAAATATCGAAAAAGCAATCTATTTTTTTAAGAAATTCAGTTGTCGATTTCGTAAATTGGGCTATATGGCCTGAGAATTTGTTTAGTTTTATTAAGCTTCAATTCCACACGATTGTGCAGCCAGCTTCACGTTCATCTTTTGAAATTCAGTAGGCTCAATATGTGCCGCTGTCAGTTTTGGGCATATTTTAGCAATATTTTTTTTTTCTGTATTATAAAGGTATTCAATTACCTTCTAACTAACAATTATATCAAAAGTAGTCAAATTATATTTTATTAAGTTTTTTCGAATACTTTCAAAAGATGCGGGATATCATATATTCCATATATTGATTTGATTTTGTAAATAGAGCTAAAGGTTTTTTTTCATTTATACTAAGCTTACTATATAAACTACGATTAGTGGGTCCTTGATCACAGAAAATAGCTCTTACACTTAATTTCAGCTCTGCGTATATATCAAGACAATTATATACCTCAACTTCAAGTTTTTTGGTGGATATATTGCTTGGACAAACGACGTGATATAAATGCTTAATCATGTGCTCCGAATCATAAAGACGCATGGAGACTTAGCATATGGATTATATATTTAATTTCTTCCGTATTTCATCTTAAAATTTGTTGTAGTTTAGATTCGTCTGAAGGCTCATCTCGTCAAATATAACCACTTCTTTTTCTTTTGGTGGTAATTTCGAGGTTATTTCCTGCATAGCATTTCTATTTAAGCCAGGTGACAGACTTTTAATTTTAATCCACCTGTGCAATGAAGATGGATGCGGTAAGTGTACCTCAAGCTGATCCCGCAAAAAGTTGTATCCGGCAGCATAACGAAAAAAGATGCACTGCGAAATCTAATTCTCCTCTTCGGTGTATTCATTTTTACCCTGTGATAAGATGGGCTTCGAAAATGTCATAGCATTTTGATGAATACCAAGCAATGAACCGATTTTCTCTTGAATGTTTTGCTTTCCACGCGCTTGTAGCCTTCTCTTGTACTCTTTTAAACAACGAATTTTTTTTAATATAACATATGGGCTGAAAAGTCAGTGCCGTTTTATAGTAAAACACAAAATTTTTGCCAAATTTAACTTTATTTATCAATATAGTTGCTTACGAGGGCGATACACTGATTGAAACGATTTTTCAATCTTTCGATACCAGTTTTGTAGTACGATATCGGTCTAGCCTCAAAATAGGCCTCTGTTTTGGCGATTACTTCTTCATCGGTCTTAAATCTCTTTTCGGCGAGCATTCTTTTGAGGTCTGCGAATAGGAAATAGTCGCTGGGGGTCAAATCTGGAGAATACGGTGGGTGGGGAAGCAATTCGTAGCCGAATTCATTCAATTTTGCAATGGTTTTCATCGACTTGTGACACGGTGCATTGTCTTGATAAAACAGCACTTTCTTTTTCTTCAAATGTGGCCGTTTTTCTGCGATTTCGTCCTTCAAACGCTCCAACAACGCAATGTAATAGTCGCTGTTGATAGTCTGCCCCTTTTGGAGATTGTCGATGAAAATTATTCCATGTGTATCCCAAAATATGGATGCCATAACCTTGCCAGCCGACAGTTGAGTTTTTGGTCGTTTTGGACGAGGTTCGTCGCCTGCTCGCCACTCAGCTGACTACCGACTTGACTCTGGTGTGAAGTGATGGAGCCAAGTTTCATCCATTGCCACATACCGACGCAAAAATTAGGCTTTATTGCGGTTGAACAGCTTTAAACATCAACACGTTGTTTTTTTTTTAGGTCGACTGTGAGCAAACGCGGCACCCACTTTGAACAGAGCTTTCGCATGTCCAAATATTCGTGTATGAAATATCCAACACGCTCTTTTGATATCTTCAGAGCCTCAGCTATCTCGATCAACTTCACTTTACGGTCATTCGTAATCATTTTGGGAACTTTTTTGATGTTTTCTTCTGAAACAGCCTCTTTTGGACGTCCACTGCGTGCATCATCTTCGGTGCTTGTAAATTTTTCAATCCACCTCCGAATGGTTCGTTCGGCTGGTGCAGAGTCCGGGTAACACTTATCAAGCCATTTCTTTACATCGGCTGCATTTTTTCCCATCAAAAAGCATTGATAAATCAACACACGAAATTGCTTTGAATCCATTTTTTTTCTCAATAACAAAAATTGCTTCACTCACAACGCTATATCTAGAGAACTAATCGTCCAACAGCTGTCAAATTTATACACGTATCATTTGAAGGTTGGTCCTAAATGGTATGGATTTAATTCAAGTGGTGCCCTCTCTTACTAACGGCACGTAATACGGTTCAAATTGTATCAAGAAATACAATACACATATGTGAACATACATAAATATATGTAATGTAATACCTGCACCTAAACGTTAGTTATTTTATATAAAAATTTAGTATACGTACATATATAATACATATCAAGTAACACATGTATGAATAAAATATATTACAATAAAAATAGGTATGTAAATATGAACGTAAATATATATGTAGTTTAACCTGTGCACTTTAACTATCACTTCAATTCAATTCAATTACTATCCAATTACTTATTATTATTTATATACACTGCAGATTAATAATACGAATATTTTGCTTGCCAAACTTCAATTACAAAATGTAATGAAATATTCCACTTTTCCCGCCTTTTAATTGCTCTTTCGTACAAACATACCTATGCGCTCAAACGAAATACCAATTCATGGTAACAAACAGCCAAGTCTTCATACTTCTTCCGCAAGCCCCTTGCACATATTTTTCATATTTCCTGTGCCACTGCCCACAATTCGTGGTGAGAGAAAAAAAAAACTCTCAGTAAACAAAGCGAGAAAGAGAAAAAATAAAAAAGATTTATATTACTCCTTTTAATTTTATTTATTTATTTATTTATTCCTTTCAATATAATCACTTTATTCAATAAAATCTTAATTTACAAATCAATCGCTTTTCTCAACCATGTTAAGTTTTCTTTATCCTTTACTTAGAGGACTTTATCTTTCACTATCACTTCAAAACCTTTAACCCAAAAGCAGAAAATGCCATTTACTCAAAAAAACGTTTCGGCAAAAAAAACTGAAGACGTATATAAGACAGAGAATTTACCTCACAAACGCTACGCTTATCAATTTTATAAAAAAAGATGCAGCCAACAATTTCAACTAGGTGTAGTGTTTAATCGTATATTTTAAATAAAACAACCATTTTCTATGAAACGTTATAAAATACAGAATTCTATTTTGTGTTCACTTGTTGTTTATTATTTAATTGACTATGTTGCTAAATATTTTGCGGGAAGTGACATTGACATTTGTGATTTATTGACTAACATATGGTATCTTCAAACATTCTCCCCGCCCGGTGAACGAAGTTCTCAAAAGATTACTTTACCAAATTGCTAATTGTGTGATGACACTTCTGTTGTCATTTACATTGTGCCGTGTGAACATCCTACATTTCGCCTTGGTGCCATTGAATATTTTGGTGACATTTACCCCTTTGCTTTGAACGCATGCAAAGAAGAATGATGGTTAGTAAATGAGTGAAAAGAAACATATCTATGGCTTATGTCGACTTAACTTGAAATTGAGGTATATCCACAGGGTAAGTCTTGAGTCTAGAGGTGTATTTTTCGTTTAGAAATTATTATATATATATTGTTACTTGAAAGTAGCAGTACCTAACTTATGTCAAATTTAGAGTGCTTTTTTGGGTGCTCTTCAGTTCACAGTTATAACTGAAGAGTGCGTGATAATGTGTTTCTTGTGCAGTTCGCTTGTGTTATTTGACCGGAGTGCACTGACCCCTCTGAAAAGATAGATCATTTATACAGGGTCCGGCAAAATGATTTCCCACATTTTAATCTTTAATAAAAATGGCATTGTAAATGCTATTTAGATTTTATTTATTAACTGAAAATGCATGCTATGCTATTTGTTTTTATTGAGTTTTGAAAATTACGGAGTCCAAATGGCGACCATTTGGCTAATTCCTGAAAGTTTTCATCACTCGAGCAGTAATTTAAGCCGAAATTCTTGTCATTTTTTGTCAATGGTTCGGAGATAATGTTGAAAAACGTTCGTTTTCAAGTAGCCCCAAGGGATAAAGTCGCATGGGGCAAGATCGGGTGAACGCTCAACCACACATCCGGATGTTCTAATCCTTTAAGTTTTGGTTCCAAGAACTTGTTATGATAACCGTCACGTCAAAAAACAAAAAAAAAAAGATTTAACAGCACACCAAACGGTAACGGTACTGGGCGGATTTTCTGGAGCCCAGTAACGAAATTTCTACTTGTTCACACAGCCAGACAGAGGGAAATGAGCTTCGTCACTGGTTATTAAAAGAGCATTTTTTCAAGAATATCGTTGGAGCCATGCTCTGCGATTTTTCCAGTCCCGTTCACTAAGTTCTTGCACGATCATAATTTTGTATGTGTGGAACTTCAGATCGGCGTGTAAAATTCTTCTCACAGAACGATTTAACAAACGCAAAGCAGAGGCGTTTTTAACAGCTGAACGGCTAGGAGATCGTTCAACTGCTCCTCTTACAGCTGCAACATTTGTAGGTATCCGAACACTTCTTGGTATAACAGTTGATTTCTTTTAAAAGCTGAACCTGTAGCTATAAAATTTGAGTCCCACAACAGTATTGTTTTGCGATCTGGAACTGGAGCATAACTCCCAAACGCGAAGTGAGTACTAAAAATTCTTTGCGTGGTAATCACAGATTCGTTACTTTTCATAAATGTTTCGATAACGCAGGCACGATGCTCGCCCGGCGCGAGCTATCAACCGTCTACGCTAAGCTCACCCTCTCTTCAGTGGTTCGGGCACAGGATGGTGCTTAATTGGGAGATGGGATGGGAGATTATTTTGCCGGACCCTGTAGTTAATAAAAAGTTCCGTGATTGTTAATATTGTTATATGTTTATGTGGATACAGTTGATAGAACTTATTACTTTCAATACAATTTCTTTTTCAATCCAATGAGAATTCACAGTTAAATCGCTTATCTTAACCTTTTCACTTTTACTATCTTTTCCTTAAACCACTTAATAATCGTATTAATTCACACTTTAAATTTTAATGGTCGCCTTCGTTAAAGCCGGAAGATTTTGCTTTGATGTCGTACCTGGTCTTCATGTGGTTGCTTGTTAGCTTCATCTTTTCTTGGGTGTTTTCGTGCAATTTATGAATCCTGCTGCGCAAGTCGTCCACATAGTCGTTCACCTTCTGTTTGACCATATAAGATCTCGGATACGTAGTGGTATATGCATAGACTCCTCAAGCGGAGGGTTGCGAGTTCGAATCCCGTGCGAGGCAATTCTCTGTAGTTATATGAAAATCCCGTCGGCGTCAACACTGACATGAAGGCATAACACTGATGTTAGAGTGGTTGCTGGCTGGGCTTAATATAACGAACTAACAACTAGCACGTACTAAGACCCACTGGTTGAGGATGCACTGGCTCGTCCCGTCCAGTTTGACGGGAAAAATATCGAAACCTAATACGCCAGCGTCTGCGTCAACGATGAACATGTTTCCGGGCTTGGGGTATCTCAAGATGGGGGCATTGCATAGTTGCCGCTTGAGTTCTTGAAATGCTTTCTCACAATCTCAATAAAAGCAAACTTTTCTGAGTTCAACTTCAAATGAGCACTTCGTAGACTCTCAAAAACGTCTTTTAGGTTTTCTTGATGCTCCTTGAACGTCTTACCTATGACGATAACGTCATCCAGATACACTTAGCAGGTTTTAGCAGGCCCCTGCAATATTCGTTCCATTATTCGCTCGAAGTTGGCCGGAGTGTTGCCCAGTCCAAACGGCATCAGCGTAAACTGCCAGAGACCGCTTCCTGCAGTGAAGGTAATTTTCTCACGGCCCGTATGATATAACTCTACCTGCCAGTTACCGCTTTTCAAGTCAAGAGTTGAAAACCATTTCGCTAAAGAAAGCGTATCCAAAGTGTCATCGATTCTCGGAAGGGGATAGTTTTTGGTGACATTGTTGAGGCATCGTTAATCTACAAAAAAGCTCGTGCTCCCGCCTTTCTTCTTCACGAGGACGACTGAAGAAATCCACGGACTCCGCGATTCTTTAATCAGTCCCTCAACCTTCAACATCGACACCATTTCGGTAACTTCTGTTTGTTTTTCCAACGTAGTGTTGAATAAGTTGCGAACGTCCATGTTCACCGTCTTGTGAAGCAAATATATCAGCGTACTCACTAATTAATTTGTCTGTTTTTTTTATCTTGATCTAGATTACAAAGGCTGAAAATTTTGGTCTTTGTTTTTATGATTCCGTTTCCTTTTCCGATTTCCGTTTTGATCGATATTTATTTATTCGTTTTTTTTTTTATGTTGGTGCAGAGCACTCAGATAACGTACTAGTCCATTGTACTCCTTTTGGTCGATACAGCCTCAATAGATGCGCATATTCCCACTATCTCTCCTTTTTTCAGCTTTACGCTGAATGCCTTTGGTTTCAAAATCCTAACAAGAACCATGAAGTTTTTTGGTTCCACTAAGGTCTTTTCCACCATTAAGTCTTTCCTTATTTCTGGCTCCATTTAGTCGGATCGGTGGGTACCAGGACCACCTTAAACTTTTGCCCAAATAATTGCAAAATTGTGCCTCGAAGTCTATTATTAGTCCAAGTTTTCTCTGGAAGTCCGTATCAATGATACACCCGTCGTTTAGTCAGCCCCCAAAAAACGTGAGAGAAGGCTATTTCGGCCAAGTGAATTTTTACGTGGACTACCTCATATACTCAAGCTGTAACTGCTAGTATTGTGCAACAACTATTTTTGCACCAGATTCCTCCTGATGATTGAGGCCGTGGCACCGGTGTCTATTGTTGCCTTCCATTTTTCCTTTCCACTGACTATTTCTGCTAGAAGGCTTTCATTACATCGTTTTGCTAGCGAGACGGTATTGGAGCGTCGATTTCTGCTACCAACTTCTGCTCCACTAAGTTGGTGCTTAAGCATTTCCCGACTGATGGTTTCGACTTCTTGATTGGCGTTTCTGCCGTTTTCTTCCTCTATTTGCTTGTTACCTCAGTGAGGGCAGCCTTTTCGTCGCACGGGTTCTATACATTGCCTTTGAAAATGTCCTAGCCCGTGCATTATCTCGTTCCTCGTCACTTATTCTTTCGCAAAACCATTCAACAGATACTACTTTCCTGACGAAATGTGTTCCCTTGAAAGCTTCCATCGCCAGAGTGAAGTCAAGTGCTTCAGCAAGGGTTCTTTTCCCGGCCATCCTCACTGCCGACTGTAGCTTCGAATCTGCAATTCCTCTAATGAACGGTGGGGTATAACAAATGTGCCAGTCTACTCACGTCTACTTGTAGCTACTGCAGTGTTTCTCCTCTTTGCTCCGGCCACTATCGAGCCACTAATGGAACGAATATTGCAAGGGCTGACGTGGAAAACCTGCTTAGTGTATCTGGATGACGTTATCGTCATAGGTAAGACGTTCGAGGAGCATCGAGAAAACTTAAAAGAAGTGTTTGAGAAGCTAAGAAGTGCTCATTTGAAGTTGAACCCAGAAAAGTGTGCCATGTTGCGCCCAGGAGTGAAATATCTATGTCACATTATATCAGCAGAAGGAATAAGGACGGATCCTGACAAAAATCGAAGCTGTGAAAAGTTGACCTGTCCCCAAAGATAAACACCAACTAAGAAGCTTCTTGGGACTTGCTACGTATTATAAACAGTTCGTAAAGGATTTTGCTGGTATTGCAAAGAGCCTACGTCAACTTACGGAAATACGAGCACAAAGCATTTGGAGAACTGAAGCAACAGCTGTGCAATGCCCCCTTCTTGGGTTACCCCACACCCGGAAAAAATGTTCATCGTGGACGTAGGCGCTATCAATATTGGGGTCGGAGCTATGATCTTCCAAGTTCATGGTGATCAAGAGAAAGTGGTCGCATATTACAGCAAGGTACTCTCCAGACCTGAACGGAACTACTGAGTAACTTGGTGCGAGCTTCTGGCCTTAATTCTGGCTACGAAGTATTTCCATAAGTACCTCTATGGACAAGACAGACCATGCTGCTCTGAAATGGCTACTTCAATTTAAGAACCCTGAAGGCCAAGTTACGAGATGGATCAACCAGTTGAAGGGCTATGAGTTTGAAGTGCAACACTGCAAGGGAAAACTCCATTCAAATGCTGATGCTCTCTCTCGTCGACCATGCGGAGCTCAGTGTCAACATTGCTACCGTAAAGAAGCGAAAGAACGGGTCAATAGAGGATTGGAGTACAGATGACATCCGTACCATTATTGGCTTGGAAGGAACATTAAGAAAGATCAACAAAGAAAGATCAGACCGGAGCCAAACTCTGAAGGCATACTGGGACAATGGGACTCGCTTTGTGTTCAACATGGTTTGTTGATGAAAGACGGGAAAGTGCAGATGGAACAACATCTCGTATGCAGGTAATCGTGCCACGGTCCAGATTCAACCAAGTACTTCATGAAATACATGACGGAATCTAAGGAGGCTATTTGAGAATAAACAAGGTAAAGAAACGTTTCTATGCGTAAGGTGTGCACCAAGGGCCCAAAAGTAACGCTGGGTCGTTTCCTGAAACCTTTAATGGCAACATTTACAGCATCTGTCAAAGGTCGTCAGTAACTGCCAGCGGGATTGGGATCGACAAATACCTTTCTTCTTAATGGCCTACCGAAACGCGGTCAATAGTTTAACAAGATTAGCACCATCCGAAATCTTATTCGGTAAAACAGTTCGGTTGCCAAGTGAAACAACATTGAGATCCCCACCTATAGAGCATAAGGAGGTGAACAACTCGTGGATGAAAACACTCGAGAAAAGATGAAGCTAAGGATCAGCCTTATGAAGATATGACATCAAGCGAAGCGAAATCTTTCAGCTTCAACGAAGGAGATTTGGTGTGGCTGTTTAATTCTCTGCGTAAGAAAGGAACATTACCAAAATTGCAACAGGAGTTGCAATTATTGCTAATATTGGAGTATAAATATTAGCATCCCCACGGTATGCAAGGAGTTCATCAGTTGAATTTGAAGTGTGAATTAAGACAGTGATTAAGAGGTTTAAGCAAAATATCGAGAAAAGTAAAAGTGGTTGAAATAACATAGTGGATTGTGACTTATAAATGTATTAAATAAAGAGATTGTATTAAAAATTTTGTATTGTATTGTTTCCCCACAAACATTTTACAATATTTTTTGTCGTCAATGAACCTCAAATATAATAACAAACGCAAAATCTTTAAAAAAAATGTATATTTAAAAATTTGATCGAAGTTTTACACTTATTTTTGCTCTGACAAGCTAAAGAAAAAAAATTTTAATTATGTTTACTTTAAATTCATCAACAGTGTATTATGCTACTAAATTAAAAACATAAATTAAAGAAGTACATTTAACATTTGGATAATATACAACATAAACTTATTTTGAATTAAAACTAAGCAGCAATGCCAAGTCTATAGAAGATGTCCTCCATCTCTTCATAGAAGTCATTTTCAGACAAGTGTTGCATTCTACGAGCCGTCCTCGCCTGTATAGTGGAGGCAAGGGATCTTCGCTCTTGACGACGTATTCTAGCCTCATCGTGCATATCAGGAAATGATTTGCATTGATTGCTAATCCGCATCTCAAGAACTTGCATTATTGACAAAACTGCAATAAAAGCTGATGTCTCAATAATTTTTTTTGCCAGAATTGTGGTGTTTAGAGGCAAGCCGCCACACAGTAGGGTTAAAATACAAATACAATACAAAATACACAGTTCTCTGTATGCGCACCCAAACATCGATTTAAAAGTTCTTCTTGGTTAATAGGTAAAAGGTGAATGTAATTAGCTAGCTCACTAGCAGCCTCAGTCTGTTTCCACTTACACCAGCTGTCTTTTTCTCCTGGACAATATTGATGCCTTGGATTTTTATTTGTCGAGAAAGTGTGATATAATGAGGCTATTATAGCTTTTTGAATACCTTTCACTGTTTCAATATTTCGCCTGATTGCAAGACATTGAAATGTTGTTAATTTTTTTTATTTTAAAAGAAGATTCGATTACCTTTCCAGTATAATAACCAATAAGAGTTGCTACAACGAAAAGAGAACAAAATCCTAATTTTTTGATGAGCTATCACCGAAAACTTTAAAATGATTAGTAGGTCTACTATTGTTAACTTTTTTCTAATTTTCTTTTTCTAATTCAGCAAGTAGACCAAAAGCTGTAAAGAATTCTGTTATTTTATAAGTGGTTTGAGGATTTATTTAAAATGTTTTCGGTAGTCGAAAGTAGCTCTTAGCACATATTCTTTTCATTGCCTGCACTAGAATATGGATTTCTTTGGAACTTTCTATTACGAGTTTTGCCGCACGTTCATTAATATCTCTACCCTTGGATACATTTTTGTAAGTTTTCCGTAAAAAAAAAAAACTAATTAGACGAAAAAACTAAATTAAACTATTCGAATGGCTCTCAAATTACAATGCTTTAAAACGTGATCCGAGCAATCAAGCAGAAGAAACTCATATCTATATTCGTGTAGATACGACTTGTATTCTCGTTCGAGTACACATAAACATATGTGGATATTCTTATTGTAGATATAATAAAAACTAATCAACAAAAAAAAAATATTTGACTTTGTAAATGGAGTGTCTGCCTCCCTTAACACAATTTCTTCTGGTAATTTGTTTTTGTATAGTCCATAAAATGCCATTTGTAGATATCTGAAGGTGTTTGGGAAGCCCTTTAATATAATTTGTTTGCTCTTAAGTATATATGAAGTTTGGTTTTAAAACTCTAAAAAACTGTTACAATCTGAACTTTTTATTAATAATTACTTCTATGTTCAACTTTTACTTATTTTTGGCATAAGAGAATAAAAAACAGAGCCTCTGAGGGTTTCAAATACGAAAATAGTTTTTACAAATTTCTTGAACTAAAATCGACAAAATAAGAGATTTGCTTTCTCATTTGGCTGTCTTCTGCGAACATCTACGAAGAATATGAGTACGCGAACGAAACGTACAACGAAAAGCAGTCAAAAATCAATTAGCGTATAAGCTAACACGACACTCCACTCAATTCACAATAATTTTCCCACAGTTGTTGGCCCCCTAATCGATCGGCGCATGTTTGCTGATCTCAGTAAGTTCATACAGCAAATGACAAGCACCGAAACTCGTGGAGCCAAAATCCTGACAATGAAATGTGGTTTAACTAGCGTCCGAGCAGGGACAGTGGTTTAAAAAGTAGTTTAACTGTGTAGTTCAACAAAGCAAAAAATTTGTTAAAGTGTTAAAGCGAGTGAAGGTGATCAACAACCCAGGAAAAGGCCCCCCAGTAGTCCAGCTTCTAGCTCAACAAAAAGGTGTCTAAATAACAGGCAGCCGATTCCAGGGAAATGCAGATACTCCTTTTGTAAGTTAGTTTTAAGATACAAATTAAATCAAATAAATTCAAAAATAAACTTAATTAATTAAAATAATTTTTAAATAGAAATCATAACACGAATAAGAATTTAGCTTTAAGCTATTTGAAATACCTAGCGACACTCATTATCCTCATTCATTGCCCTTAATATCTTTGACTCTAATTTATCTATGTCTCATAACGAAAACCTAGTACGACCACCCAGACCATGAGCCGCGAAGACGAACCAAAACCTCAGTGGTCGTTTTCAAATGGCCAAGCCCAACAGATTAGACAGCTGGTTATAGATTTGATGAGCAGAGAATGCTCAACCCCTTGGCGGATAATATTACTGACTTCGACCAAATTAACAACGAGGATCAAGCTATAAATTTAAACGGTTTGGACAAAATTGCGGATGTCGTGCGTTGCTCTAGAGAATTCTCAGGGCAACCAGGGGAATTAAGTTCATGAAGGAAAAGCGTCGAGCGTATCCTAAGAAGTATGAGTCACTTAAAGGTACATACTATGGAATCCTTATGGTCATTCCATAAGATAGTGGGAAAAGCCGACGTGGCCTGAGAGTCCTACAACACGCCTGGGAGAGGATCTGGAAGTGCCTTACTCTGCACTATGCAGATAAGCGAGATCTCGGAACCCTAGGGTATCAGACGACGTGTCTAGTGCAAGGGAGTGAGTCTATCGAAGGATTCTATCAGTCACCTTTCACTGATTCTTAACAAAATATCAAGCATGGACATAAGTACGGATGCCATGAACGTTATGGTAAGGACATATCGAGATAAAGCACCCTACACGTTCATACGTGGCCTAAAAGGCGACTTACCGAGAATCCTAGGTATGAGTGAGCCATAAGATCTTCCGCAAACTCTTCACCTCTGCCTCAAACTACAAAATCCAAATTATCGCTTACAATACGCGAATCAAAATAGCCAAACCAATCGCAAGTTAGAACGAAACTTTCGTTCTCCTATAGTTCTTCGTAGAATAAACCAAAGCCAATAATTCCCATCCTTCTCACCAACACGACAATTCCAAACCCGCCAAATCCGTCACCAAGGCCACCAAACTCCAACCATCAATATCAGCAAAACGCATTCTTTAACCCAAGATATCACATCAACGTAATTCTAATCAACCAAACCAATACCAGCAGGTATAACCCTTGGCAGTCTAAACCACAACAACCCGTAGAACCTATGGATATCTCCAGGAGGACAAACGCCATCAATTATTTAAATCATCCCAAATACGCATCAAAGCGACCGAACTTACCCCCACAGGGAGCAGTTCCCAACAAGATCCAGAGAAACTTTCACGCAACTACATCCGTACCCAACCCCACGATGGAAACAGCAGACCACTATCAAGCAGTTGGAGAGGCAGACCTAAACCAGAACCAACCACTCCCAGAATATACGGAAACACATGACAATATAGCAAACTATAACGAGATATGCAATTCACATTACCAGGAACCAAACAATTTTACGCAAGACTCTCAACAATTGGAGCAAGATCACCAAGACATTAATTTTTTTAGATCAATAAGCTCTTCGCTCCCGTACTTCGAGTACAGAACTCAGTAGGTGGTAATATCAAAATTACACACCAAGCTACCTTGAATCTTTTCGGACCTCAGTATCCTCCCCTTAAATTCTTTATCCTACCCACACTAAAGGCTTTTCATGGCATTATCGGCAACGACAGTCTAAAAGATATGTATGCAGTAATATACACAGCCGAAAACCATATGATCTTACTCAACCATATTAAAATTTCATTCAAACAACTCCCCTCAGAATTTGTGAATAATATGACTATAAAAGAATTTCATTTAGATCAACCCCAAGTAACAAAGCTTCGCTACGTGCTTCAAAAATATCCCCATTTATTCTCCGAGCCTAATAAAAAACCCACCTACTCGACAGTAGTAAAAGGTGAGATAAGAACGACTAATATTGATCCCATTTACTCAAAAACATATCCTTATCCCATGGCACTGAAACCTATAGTAGACGAGGAAATAAAAAAGCTTCTTAAAGATGGCATCATAAGATATTCACGGTCTCCTTACAATGCTCCAGTCTGGGTGGTACCCAAAAAACTCGTAGAGATAAGTTATCGACTATCGCAAGCTAAACGCAATAACGATAGCCGACAGATATCCCATTCCGGAGATCAACCTCGCAATAAACAAATGGTTTTCAGTCATTAATTTAAAAAGTGTATTTCACCAAATCCCCTTAAGAGAACGCGACATCGAAAAAACTGCTTTTTCGGTGAACCACGGGAAATATGAACTCACAAGACTACCATTTGGGCTGAAAAATGCCCCCGCAATATTTCAAAGAGCATTGGACGATATCCTCAGAATACATATTGACATACGCTATTACGTCCTGAATTCCTTGATTTCATCGTTTCTGACGAAGGAATCAAAACAAATCCCGAGAAGGTCAAAGCTATTGTGAATCTCCCACCACCACAAAACTTAAAGGACCTAAAGTCGTTCCTATGTCTGGCAGGTTATTATAGACGTTTCATATGTAATTATGCTAAAATAGCTAACCCCTTTACTTGCCTTCTAATAGGGGAAGAAGGTCGAGTTTTCAAAAATATGTAAAAAAAGATACTTATTAAACTAAACCAAGAAGCTTTACAGGCACTCGATAACATCAAAAATGCCCTTGTTTCTAAAGAAGTCATACTTTCATACCATAATTTGGATCAAAAACTAGAACTCACGACTGATGCATCACAATACGCAATAGGGGCAGTTCTGTCTCAAAAAAATAAACCCATAACATTCCTTTCACGCACACTCAGTAGTACCGAAGAGGCATATGCAGCCAACGAGAAGGAGATGCTTGCCATCATATGGGCACTGTATTCTCTGAGAAATTTCCTCTATGGCTCCAGGAAAGTAAAGATCTTTACCGATCACCAACCTCTAACATATGCCCTTAGCAATAAAAATAACAACGCAAAAATGAATAGATGGAAAATAATCCTGGAGGAGTATAGTATAACCACGAACTCATTAACAAGCCAGGAGAGGCAAATATACATATACCTTATCAAGACCCCCACAAAAATCGGCGATTAATTCACTGAGCGTAACACAACATAGTGACAAAAGTTCCTCGCAAAACCTTATCCCTTCTGTTGAAGTCTCGTATTGGAAACATGTGTTCACTGAACCATATTACACTAAAGAAAATTTAACTGGTATATTCAAGAGATACCTAAATCCTAGAGTAATAAATGGAATCGAAACAAGAGAAGATGTCGTGGGCCTTATACAACAAATCTACCCCCTATATTTCAACAATTACAAAATCGGCTACACTCAAAGAGAAGTTGAAAACGTACCAAAAGAGTCTGATCAAGAGAACATAGTTCTACAATAATTCAAAAGAGCCCATCGAAATGCTGACGAAAACTGACTTCAAATAAAAGAAAGATTTTATTTTCCCAGGATGAATTCAAAAATAAAGAAAATAGTACAGCAATGCATCATTACCAAAGAAAACAAGTACGAAAGACATCCAACTAACCCAATCCTGAAACCTACTCATATTCCTGAATATCCCGGACACACTTTGCATATAGACATTTAGTCAACAGAGAGGTATCTAGTCCTCACTGCTATCTGCAAACTTACAAAGTTTGCACAGGTTAGACTACTTAAGTCGAAATCTATAGAGGCCATAAGAAAACTACTAAGAGAACCCTTGTTCTTCTTTGGGGTCCCAAAGTTTGTCGTACTAGACAACGAAAAATCTCTAAATTTACCTTCCATAACTTTTATGATGGAAGATCAGTTAAATGTTTCCTTATATAAAACCCCTTCCTACAAGAGTGAAGTGAATGGTCAAATCGAGAGGTTCTATTCGACTTTAACGGAAATCATGCGTTGCATAAAAACAGACGGCATTCATCGCCTCTTTGAAGAACTCCTCGAAAGGTCGGTATACGAAAATAATTCAAGTATTCATTCAACAACCAAGAAATTACCTATCGAACCGGGTCTCCACTGACCCGGAATAATTCGAACAATCCAGGAGAAACAACATAGAACAAATCGTTAGTAAACAGAACAAGAATCTAAATCTTCATAACAAAGACAGGAAACCATTCAAGGATTACGAAGAAGGCCAAATTGTATACGTGAAGAACAACAATCGACACGGTTCTAAGCTTACAGCCAGATATCAAAAAGAAACCGTGAAAGAAAACCATCCCACTACAATTATAACCGAATCTGGAAGGAAGATTCATAAAAGCCCCATACGTAACTGATTTTAAACCCCAACCTTTACCTTTCTTTTCTTTTTCCTCCACAGACTTCTTATAAAAACCACACTGGCAAATGTTCAAATACTCGACTATTCAAATTCGAAGATTTTCGCACTGAATACGGGAACAGCACGAAAACAATACGGAACTTTGAGACTTATACATATAATAGACATAGACGCACACGAAACATTCGTTACATTCCCTTATAAACCAACATATCCAAACAAGCCCACTTTTACCTCTCCTACATCATGAGTTGTCACATCACATAGATAATATGTATTAAAATACATAGAGATAAAAGATCATTAAATTTTCTTGGCTCTGCCATTAATTGGATTGCAGGAAACCCTGACAATTATGATTGGGAATTAATGAATAATAAAATCAATACTTTATCCGAAAATAACAATAACCAAATTATAATAAATAAAGCATACAATCAAAGAATAAATGAAATCACCAATGTCACTAACGAAATATCAAATTTAGTAAGAAAAGATAAAATATTTGTATCCAATACAAAACAATATTAGTAAAAGAAGTACTTAATATTATATATTCATATATTGGCAAAAACCAATATTTGTAAGCTCCAACATTTTATCTAAACTAGAAACTTAGAACAAGCACTAAAATTTTCGGGTGTTAAAATGCTTTAAATACAACAAATTTAATATTTAAATTTAAATCTGATTAATGTTCCAAGAACAAAAGAAACAGTTTATCAGGAATTATTAATAAAACCAATAAAAAGAAATAATATAGCCAACAAACTTATGTACGAAAACCTTTTAAATAAAGATGAAACTTTTTACGCTGTGAAAGAACATTGTAAACAGTAAATAAAATATCAATTTGTAAGAAAAAAAAATTATTAGATGTAAGTAAAGAACACTGTATACCCAAATTATTAAGAAGCCAAAAGGCAACCTGCGAGGTAATAAACAATAACCACATACCCGAATTGAAAGAACTGTCAGAGGGAGTAATTTTTCTCAACAACTTTAAAGGTGAACTCAATGAGGTCAATAACACAATCCAACCGCTAAACGGAACATATCCAGTTAAATTTCACATTTCAATCAGGACCAACAAGCAGAAATTTATTTCTGACGAGGTAACAAAAGACATAGTCCTACCGCCATTTCTTCAGCCATCTCATAACGAAACGGAGGTCGAAGAGATTCTGTCATTAGAATTAATGAAGGAACTTTATATATGTAAATAATACTAAAGAACTTCAAAACTTTCAAACCAGTAAAGAGCCTCACCAATTGTTAAACTACAGTCTTTTCGCTTTCATATTTGCAATGCTAATCATAATGAAAATCTATAGCTAACATTTTTTTTTTTTTTATTTATTTATTTATTTACATTTTGAATTTACATCAATTTACCAGCAAAGCAAAGTGCTTATCTGCAGGTGGTTTTTAGCATTGGTATCATTAGTTGGTTTTGAGGTGATTTAAAATATCTCAGTTTCATTATTTAAAAGAATAGCATTATTACTTTATGTAGATATACAATTAACTAAATTCATTATTGGTGACTATTCTACTTTACAAAGTATACATCGAAATAAATAATTTTTTTAATTCTTTTTTTTTTCGTTTTCTAAGGTTAGGATTGTACATATTTCAAAGATTGAGGAAGTTTATTTATAAGTATTGGAATAGTATAGCGTAGTTCTCGTTTTCCATAGATGTTGAATGTTTCGGGTACTTCTAGCATTCCTTGGGCTCGTCTTCTGGTGTTTTGCGTATGACGTATAGGTTGCAGAAATCTCTGATTATCCATATAGTGTATGAGTGTTGTCATCTGAATTATTGCGTTGGCATCTAAGACTTTAAAAGATGTGTAAGCAGGTCTAAAAACTTTAAATAGACGATGTTGAAGATTCAATATCTTATCAATATGGGTTTTCGCCGCGTTTCCCCAAGCCAGAATCCCATATCTGATTCTTGATTCTGCCAGCGAGTAGTACACTTGTTTCTGCACTTCAAAATAGGAATACATTTAAGGTATACCATCGCAAAGAGCGCGCTCTTAAGTTGAAGACGTAGGGTATTTATATGCTCTCACCATAATAGGTGTTCACCTATAATTATCCCGAGGTATTTCATGCTTTTAACTACTTCACTTTCTTTATTGTTGGCTGACAATGGGCAGTGTTCGTTTCGGTGATATATTTGAACAATATCTTCTCGCTTAGAGGGGGTGCGTATGTGCATTACTTTTGTCTTGGTCGCATTTATTAGAAGGCCCTTATGAAGACACCATTTAGAGTTTAAACATTTGTGTTTTACCATCATCAGCGTAGGCATAGGCAGTACTTTTTTTAATAAGCGCAAAAGTTCGTTTGTATAGAGGATAAATAACAACGGGCCCAGTTTGGAGCCTTATGGTACACCGTATTCACTTGGTTTTTCCTCGCTCATTTTGTCTGAGACCTTGACTTGTATGGTTCTATCTTTCAAATAGCTCTTAAGCCAGTTTGCCATTATTCCTCTCAAACCTATTTTACTGAGGCTTTTGATTAGCTTTTAATGCATTAGTGTATCGAACGCCTTACTGAAATCGATAAATAGCACGAGAACAAGGTGATTTCTGTTCAGGCCGGCATTAACAGTAACATTCTAACGCCTAGTAACATTCTAGTACTTTTATTTTTCTGAAAACCGTTTTGGTTTGGATCTAGTATTTGGTGTTTGGTTATAAAACTGTTTAGTCGATTAACAACTACCTCCTCCATACACTTTTCAACAACTGACAAAATTGCGATTGGCCTATAGTTTTCAGTGTTATTTTTGGTTCCTTCCTTATATATTGGTCGAATAATCGATGTTTTCATCAGCCTTGGAACAATGCATTGATTTATATTTTGGTTAACGATTGTCTTTATAGTATAACAAGAGCTAGATACACTGTATTTATTTTTAAATGAAATCTTCTAATGTTATCGGCTCCAGGACATTTATTGCAGTTCAATTGAAACATCATTTTATAAATTTCCGCTTCGATTGCTTCTTCTACGTAAATACTTTGCTGTAGTTCCCAGTTTTCATGGTTTGATGTTCTTACATTACACACATGCATACTCTTTGTAGCCTAGTTTGAGAATTGCTCCGCAAATTTCTTGGCCGTTTTATTCAAGTCTTCGTCTTTACCCGCGAAATTGTTTGTAATAGTATTATCTATAGAACATTTTTTCCTTCCTAAAAGTTCATTAACTATATTCCAGGTTTTTCTTGGGTCATTTTTAACGTTTACGAATTGTTGCTTACAAAAAGTAGCTTTTATATTTTGTATGTTTTTAATAATAATATTTTGGAAGGTCTTGTACTGAATTTCATAGCTTTGACTTCTTGGGCTGTTTTTCCACCTTCTATAGAGTTCATCTCTCTTTTTGCACATTGAAATTATTTCTTTCGTAATCCATGGTTTTTGCTTTCGAGGACATTTGTTTGTTTTTGTTCTACTTGCCTCAGTGTATATATTATTCATTTCATTCATCACTTTTACGAAGTTATTATAGAGTTTTTCAACATCCCTCTCTTCTAGTATATTTTACCAGTTCGTTGCTCTATTAGCTCATTAACTTTTTGTTGGATAATATGTTTAATGTCAGTTTGATCATTCGTTTGGTTTTGGCTTACACTTTTTGTTGCATACAGAGTTATGTAGTGATCGGAAAGGTCCGTTTCAATGATTGTTGAGAATATATGTAGTTTTGTGATAGGAACATATCAATATCTCAATAAGTGTTGAGGTGTTCATTTTCAAATCTACGCGCGAAGGTTGCTTGATTACATTTGTATTATTTTTTGGTGTGTTGGTACACATGTCCCGAACATATGTTTACAGTTTCAATTATGTAGCATATGTACTTAGTTTCTTTTTGACAGATATAAAGGTTAGACGTATTTTGGTGATTTTCAATTACAAAAAAAAATGGAGCAAGGAATTTGCATCAAATTTTGTGTAAAAAAATGGAATCAAGTACCCTAAATCACTACAAAATGTTGACAGTGGTATACGGTGAGTCTGTTCTAAGTGGGGAAAAAGTTTTTAAGTTGCACAAGCTCTCCCAAAATGGCCGAGAAGATAACAATGACGAACCTCGCTCTGGACGCCCCAGCACATCAATAAAAGATAACGTCGAAGCTTTGTAATCGTCGTATAACTATCAGAGAAGTTGCTGAGGATGTTGGCATGCAATTTTTTTGGATGTTTTGTTCCGAAACTTCTTAATTTTGATCAGAAGATCATCGTTGCTTGTGGGAGTTTTTTTGGCCAAGAACAACACGACAATCATGCCTCAGCTACCAAATTTACCGGATTTGGCCCCGTGCGACTTTTTCCTGTTCCCAAAACTGAAGAGACCTATGGAAAGACAGAGACTTGCAACGATTGAGAAGTTGCTTATGAGAAGTGCTTAGAGGATAAGAAAAGCATTGGCACAAGTGTATTATATCTGAGGAGGATTACTTTGAAGGGGACAACATAAATATTGATGAATAAACAAATATTTTTTTATAAAAATATGAAGTCACATTACTTTTGTTATTTCGAAATTAGGAAGTATGCAAATCCCAATGACCTCATTCACCCCTTACACTTTCTGGAAAATCGCTCCTATGATGCAGTCCGTCAATAGTTGCATTGCGGAATGTGTCTTAATTTTCTATGAAGTTATACCGAGGCATCGTTCTGTCCCTTGTTCGTTTAATGGCCTCATCCATTTATTTAAGGTGTCTTCTCGTTTGACAGGTTCCTGTTGGGCGATTTGTAGAGTGAGTTCGGAGAAGAGTGCCAACGTACCCTACTACATATAATTGTAGCAACATCTTGAACAAACTCTTCCAGTTCGGCAATTTCTTTGGAAACGATTATTTCAGTACTAAGATCTTCATATGTCACTGTCATACGTGAACGTGCATGGACGTTTTTTAGATGGTGCCAGTCAGTTGTATCCATGTGAGATCCAGATACGAGCTGTGTCTGAGATGTAACGTAGTTTAAGTCGTTTTAAGACCTCTCCGGTGCATAACATAGACGAATAACTCTACTTCTTTTACAATTCCTAAAACTTCTCACAAATACACCATAAGTGAGTCACCAACACTTGTGGAAACTTGTAAACTGCTAGAATTTACTGGAACGATATGAATATAAATTAAACAATTATTTTGTTTTTTTAGTTTTTAAAAAAATATCGGACTATGTCCGATTCTTTGTTGTCTTTTTAATTCAAGAATATATTAAGAACTGAAGCTAACTTATTCTAAGTACCCATATTTATACACTTGCATATCAGCTCCCGAAGCGTCGCCGGACGTGGAATTAGCGAATTCTTCGTATCAGGTGACCGAATGCAGTGACACCTGAGTGCACGGTATGGAGTGCATGATGACTGTGGGAACATAGTGTTTGTCGATGTGCATGAGCTTCGCGCGTGCTGCGAACTCGTGGAAAAAGAATTTAGAGCAATATGCTGTGTAAACATTTCTGGTGTTAACTCCTCCCGCTTTAAGTGCGAACGTCCTCGTTTGCAGAATTTTTCTAAAAATATGGAATTGATGTTATGGATGATGACGTGCCTGGTTTTTCCGCTGGTTTTACTGGATTTTTGATGTCTTCTACTTTGATTGATACTTGTGTCGGTTTTTTCGAAATGATCTTGATTATTGCAAAAATAATGAGTGGGATGAGGATTATCGTTAGACTTATGTTGGACATTAGGCTGATGATGTTCTGGTTACTTAGCAGTTGGATATGTTGTGTGTTGTTTAAATTTAACTCTTTAAGCATCTCCAATGACTAAATTTCTTCAGTTAAGAATTTGATAGATTTTGGCTGCAATATCACTGGTAGCGGCTTGACATGTATTAGCTTGTTGGATCTGAAGACTTCTTTTCCTATCTTTATCGTGGAGTTATGAAATTGCACTATGTATGTCACACTGATTTCCATTTTTTTGTTGTCAATTGTGATTGGTATCTGTTCAGAAATAAGGTTCCTTCTTCTAACTCTTCAACTATTGTGGTATGTTGATTATTTACAGTGATGCAAGTAGCTGGTTGGCTTTTTAACAAATTCGGTATACAGATACTGTTACTGATGTTTACAATCTTATCGCTATTACATATGGTTACCTTATAATTAGTTTCACAATTTTTCTTAATTCCAAAAATTTCTTATTACATTTTAATATTTCTTCAAACGGTATTTTATTTATTTCATTTTCTTTTCTTACAGCTTTAATTTTTCGCATATTTCATGTTTAGTTCGTGGCAAGCTTAATATATAAATAATTGTGTTATAATTTGATGCGATCTTAATGTTAACAAGGTCAAGTGCCTGTTCTATATTTTCATATGGTATATTTTCTTTATTTAAAAATGTTTCAATTGTACTTATTTCTAGGTTAGATAATATATATGAATTTATTATATTAACCTTTGCCCAGGCGTACTCTATATTGATTAATTCTTCCTTAATTATTTTTAACTTATACTGTATGTTTAAAACTATTTCATTTTTTAAATTCTCATTGGTCTGAACAATTTTTAGTATAGTTTGTAACTTGGGTAAGGTTATTAATTTTCTCTATTGAGAGCCTATTGATAACGACTTGTCGATTGTTATTTTTTAATATGTTGTTAAATATGTTGGAAAACCAATTCGGCGCAAAAGTATATACTACACCACCCTACACCAGTGCAGTAAATGGACAAGTGGAACGTTTCCACTTAACCCCTAACCGAATTCATGCGCTGTATTAAAAAGGAGCAAAAAATTAGAACTCGGAAATGTTGGAAAAGGCCACATACGAATACAATTTTTCTGCTATTACTTCTTTTTTATATCTGGGAGATATTTTAGAACCTAATCTCTTGTTTATTTTTACGTACACAATATCACCTACCGCATAATCTTTTACTGGTTGTCTATTTTTGTTGTGATAATTCAGATCGTACTCCTGTTTTTCCTTTAATCTTTCTATGTTGTTTTGTCTTGATTTCTCGTATTGCTCTGGGTCATTAACATGTCTATTAAAAAATACATCTATTGGCTTTTTTTTCGTTGTAGAATGTACCGAGAAATTGTATTCGTATGTGGCCTTTTCCAACAATTCCAAGCTCTAATTTTTTGCTCCTTCTTAATACAGCGCATGATTTCGGTTAGGGGTTAAGTGGAAACGTTCCACTTGTCCATTTACTGCACTGGTGTAGGGTGGTGTAGTATATACTTTTGCGCCGAATTGGTTTTCCAACATAAATGATATAGAGGTTGAATTCAAAGATTTTTCGTTGTCAATTACTACCATGCGTGGTACTCCGAAGGCATATAATAGTTCTCGCAACAGTCCTTTAATATCTTCTATTGCCTTTGATTTTAGTATTCTTACCTGGGCATATTTCGAAAATTTATCGATTGCTATGAGTACCAAATTTCCTTCTGTCGGATAGATATCCACATGAATGATTTCGCCAGGATGATTTGGAATTGGTGTCGGTTACAGTTCGGGCTTTTGCGGATGGCGGTCATACTTATGTTCAAGATAGGTCGTACATTTACTAACAATATCACGAATCTTCGAGTTCATCTTTGGGAAGTATACTTCTTGAAGTAGTTGCAGTTTGTTCTCTTTCGCATTCCGATGAGCTCTTTTGTGTATTTTCAGAATTTGTTCTTCTTGCTCTGACTCGTTTGTTAAATCTTGAACTCGCGTTTGTGTGTACTTTACGTTGTAGCTCCTGAAGTGTTTAGGGTATATCTCTTGAATTTTTCCCATGATATTCTCTGAGGTCAAAAGGCCATTTGTTACGCTAGGATTCAAATATTTTTTTAGTAGTTGTACTAGGTCAGTTATTTCGTAAGTTTTTCGGGTAATAGTGTGTCTGTGGTACATAGGAAAAGGGATTTCGAATGTATAATTGTCAGTGTCACCGGTTATTAAAAAAAATTGATTTTTAAAGGCATTAATGGGTGCTTCAGTTGCGGGGATGAGGTTATGTTCGGAGGTTTCGTCACTATGCTGGGTGAAAGTCAAAGGATTTATCTGAGATTGCTGTGGAGGTCTGAATAATGTGTCTGCTACTACGTTGGTTCTTCCTGGTTTATATTTTATTTCGTAATTGTATTCTTCCAGGGCGCATTTCACCTTTTCATTTTGGCGTTATGATTTTTGGTACTCAGAGCGAAGGTAAGATGCTGATGGTCTGTAAAAATTACCACTTTTGCAGAGCCATAGAGGTAATTACGCAATGACTTCAAAGCCCATATTATTGCTAACATTTCTTTTTCGTTAGCGGCGTAATTTTCCTCTGTCTTACTCAGTGTTTTAGATATGAAGGTGATTGGTTTTCCTTTCTGCTCTAGTACTGCTCCAAGTGCGTAGTTCGAAGCATCAGTTGTTAAATGGAAGGTCTTCCTGAAATCTGGATAATTTAATATGGTTTCCTGTGACGTTAAGGAATTTTTTATTTTTTCAAAGTCTTTAAGAGCATTTTAATTGAGATTGATTACCTTTCTGCTTGAAGCATTTTTGGACACTCGTCCATCCTCCCCCCTTAAAAGGGATGTCAGGGGTTTGGCTAGTTTCGCCTAATCTCTGATGAAGCGTCGGTAATACCCCGACAGGCCTAAGAAAGAGCAAATATCTTTTAAGGCTTTTGGGTGTGGAAAATTTTGAATCGCTTTAACCTTGTCAGGATTAGTTTTTATATCATTAGCTGATATAATAAACCCTAAGAATTCAACTTCACTTTTGAAGAAGTCACATTTATCTAATTGGATTTTCATGTTTGCTTCTTCCAAGGTTTTAAAAATTTGTTCGATATCGGTTATGTGAGAGGTTGTACTTTTGCTGAAAATGATGATGTCATCGATATAAATATAGCAAGTCTTTCCAATGTATTTGGAAAGTGGTGCCTTTTTAAGGCCGAAAGGGAGTCTGTTGAATTCAAATTTCGCGTTGTTGATAGAGAAAGCAGTTTTCTCTATGTCAAATTCTTTAAGTCGGATTTGATGAAAGCCGCTCTTCAAATCGAGAACTGAAAATATTTTGCTTTTTCCTAATTGGGAAATTACCTCGTTGATCTCAGGGATAGGATAGCGATTCGCTATTGTAGATGCGTTAAGCTTCCTGTAGTCGATGATGACTCTGAATTTCCTTTCCCCTGAATGATCCATTTTCTTTGGAACTATCCACACTGGCGAGTTGTATGGAGACTTGGACGGTCATATAATGTCGCTGTCCAAAAGTTTTTGAACTTCTTGTTCTACTTCATTCTTAAGCGCCATTGGGTATGGATAATATTTGGAATAGATGGGTGTATCCGTGTTAGTGCCGATCTCTCCTACCACATTCGTAGTGTAGGTAAGTTTTTCATTTGGTTCCGAAAAAAGTTCGGTAAATTTGTTTACTAACGTCTTTATTATGGATTTCTGGTCTGTAGTCATGTGATCTGTATTGATATCAATTGAGTTGACAGCCTGCGACGGTTGTTGTTTTATTCTGATTTTGACCTTATTCTGAATGAGCAGGTAATTGTTCCTGGTATCTATTATGGCAGATAGTTCTTTCAAACTATCATTGCCTATTATGCCATGAAAAGATTTGAGAGAGGGTAGAAGGAAAACTTTACGTTACAATTTTTTAATCCGAAAAGATTTATAACGGTGTGATGGGTAACTTTAATGTTGCCCGCAACGGAATTGGCGAAAAAATATTGTTCGTTGGGTAAGGGATTAGAGGCAAATTTGGGTTGAATGTAATTTTTGTTTGAGCCTGTATCTATAAAGATTTTTAAAGTAATGCCATTCCCCGTTATACATTCGAAGTATGGTAACGAAGAGTTAGTTAGCCTAAAAAATGTATATCCATGAAGTCTTGTATCTGTGGATCGGAATGTTTTGCAAACTATGTTTGTGAGTCTATGTAATCGTTTAATGTCTGGTTGTGTTCCGAGTCAGAGGTCATCATCATGGCTGAATATTCTTGTCCGTTGTTTTGCTCTTGTTCGTAGCATATTCCACCTTTTTCCTGATCAATATTTTGATGAGGAGCTTCCGTTTCTATATGGAAGTTCCTTTGCTGCTTGTTCGGAACATGCTGATGTGATGGAGGTGGTGATCGTTTTCCTACCATTCCAGTATCTTTGGGTCTGTTCATGTAGTTGATGTTCTTCGTCTGCATTGATTGATCGGTTTCCATAGGTACTTGTCGTTTTGGTGCTGTTGGACGGCCTGGTGCATGCTGGTATGCTTGATATTGGAAATTATTCTGTCGATTCATGTTGGGTTGGGGATATTGTTGATAGTTCCATGGGGATGGAATATTTTGTGGGAAAAGACAAGTGGCTGTGGCATATGGACCAGTTGCGGATAAAATAACTGCTTAGGGTTGTTTGAGTGTTGATTAGGATATGCCTTCTTTGGGTGTGATTGTGATGGCTGATCTTGATGTTGCATTTTCCTGTTTATATTTTGACTGTTAAGAGCGTACTGGGTTCTGTAACCCTGATTCTCCAGCTTCAGGCACAAATGTAATGCCTGGGGCATGCCCAATAACCTAGGCAAATCACCATGAAGACCCCTAACGAATGTGTCTAACGCTTTGTCGCGATATTTCTTCGTTAACAGGTTCATTGATTCTGGACCCATGTCCATAGAAGAGAGTTTATTGAGAATAAGTGACAAGTTCGAATACAATTGCTGATAGAATGCCTGTGTGGTACTATTTCCCTGGACAACGGATGTCATTTGGTACTCAAAAGTACTAATATCGCGCTTATCAGCGTAGTGAAGCGCAAGGCATCTGGAGATGGCTCTCCAGTCGAACGGAGTGTTGTAAGATTCCAGGGCTATGTCAGCGTTGCCCGTGATCTTACTTCTAATGATACTCAATATTCCAAAGTACTTAGGAGTCCCTTTAGTAGAGTCATATATTTGAAGGACTCGCTCTACGTTCTTCTTCCAAGAGCTGAATTCTCTGGCGTTGCCTGAGAGTTCCCTAAGACTTCGTACTAAATCCGGGACCTTGTAGAGGTCCGTGAGTTGATTTGCAAACTCTGGACGTATGGTTTGATTAATAGCGTTAGCTAAATCAGCATTTGGATTCAGCAATGTTTGTATATAACGGGGGCATTCGTTGTGAATGATTCTGCTCACTATAGAGGAAATGAGGGATTCTAACTCGGGTGTGGTATTTGGAGTCTGGGTTTGAGAATTTGAAGGACTTGCATTAGATGAAGGTTGAGAGACCGCTGGTCGTACAAGATTAGGGTTGCTCATTGTGACAGAATAGACAAGATGTTACAATTGACTAATATAAACTTGGTTTTAGTGTGTAGTAATCAATATATGTTAGAGATAATAATATTTAATTTTTATGTAAATATAGGTTAATTATACTGTAGGTAATATGTAAATATATTGTAAATAAAATGTATCTTTTATCCACAAATTTTCTTAAAACATAATACTTCTCTTGACCTCTCTGTGAACTGTATTTATTTTACACTTTTATATCAGATATTTTTACTTAAAAAAATTCTATTTTTAGTTAAAAGAAAGGGAATTTTAATATACAGATAATATTATTCTTGCAACTTATTTCACTTTTTGCTCGTTATTGTGGTAAAACATTTAAATCTTATATCTAATCTTACGCTAATACAATGATGATGATGAGGCTCATCCTACTCCAGATTGTGGAGTTCACCTCCTTTTCTTCCAATCGGCGAGGTTTTAGCTGCCGTGGCTACTGGGGGGCCTTTGCAAAAAATGCGTTTCGTCACAACACACAAACATTCGCGGGTTGTTTGGGAGTACAGCTTTTTTCTGTTCACGGCATTAAGCACTTGAAACGAATGTTGCACTACTTGAGGGACTTTTATGCGCACGATAATGCTACTTGAGGATTTTATTCGTGTTTGAAATAGTTAAGATAGCTGTGGCCCCACGTTGGGCGCTAATTAAACAATTATTTTGTTTTTTTAATTTTAAAAAAAATATCGGACTATGTCCGATTCTTTATTGTCTTTTTAATTCAAGAATATATTAAGAACTGAAGCTAACTTATTCTAAGTACCAATATTTATACACTTGCATATCAGCTCCCGAAGCGTCGCCGGACGTGGAATCAGCGAATTCTTCGTATCAGGTGACCGAATGCAGTGACACCTGAGTGCACGGTATGGAGTTCATGATGACTGTGGGAACATAGTGTTTGTCGATGTGCATGAGCTTCGCGCATGCTGCGAACTCGTGGGAAAAATGCTGTGTAAACATTTCTGGTGTTAACTTATATAAGTAAATTTCATTATGTATGTGTAATATGTAAAGTGGGAGACGAATCCACTCAGTTGGAGTGGATCGCATGCCTATCCATACTTAAACGTTTAATGAGAAATGTATTTCCTATGGCTTATTAACATAATTCAATTATGTCCTTAAAGCGGCCCTTACACGATCAATCGATTAACATTAATCACTTACATGTATTTGTGAAAAAGCATATGTGTTCGTCTCACACATTTGATGAAGTCTGATTGGCGAAAATGCTCCCGCCTTTTTTCTTTACGAGGACGACTGAAGAAGACCACGGACTCTGCGATTCCTTAATCAGTCCCTCAACCTTTAACTTCAACACTATTTCGGCAACTTCTGTTTGTTTTGCCAATAGAAGACACTTTGCAGGTTGGCAGATTGATCGTTCTTCTCCTGTGTCAACGTGGTGTTGCGTACATCCAAGTTCACCGTCTTGTTTTATTTGTTTCATAAAACACATAAATTTAAAAGTGAACTTAAAATTTTTATTATTGGTTAAAAGAACAATTCATGGCATTTCCTTTTTGAAAATGATATCTTGTAAATGTTGGCCTTGACTACGTCTGAGGTGATCCATTCGGAAGGTCCAATTTTGAGCGACTCATTCGAGCATAGCGACTGGTATCTCGCGGATAACACGAGTAATGTTGGCTTCCAAAGCGTCAGTCATAGCTGGCTTATTTTTGAAGACCTGAGACTTTTCATATCCCCAGAGATATGTATTTTACCATAGCAAAACGTGAAATTAAGTGCTCACCAAAATGATTTCTCAACAAGTCCATTGTTTCACGCGCTGTATGGCTCGTAGCTCGTAGCTATATGGCACGTTTGTTTACTCTCTTAAGGGATTATGGATCTGAATCAAATGACAGCAAGAGTAGAGAGGGAGGCAAATCATCAACCCCGGTACTAACTCATAAACTCATAAACCCACTAGAGAGAGTAAAGAGTTTCCAATATCTTGGGACTATTGTCTTTACCGAAGATGAACTCGAATCGGCAGACCAAAGTCTGAGTTTGGACTGATGTCCATGATATAGCAAAGCAATGTAATAAACACCAAGCTACGACTGTTTCGTTCAAATGCTGAATCCCTGCTGTGAGTGCAGCACTTGGATGGTAACACAAAAAAACTATAAACTGTCATTGATGGGTGACTAACGAACATGTTAAGGGTTTTCTGTTTTAACCGTATCTCTAAAGAACATATTTACCAGAGAACGGGTCAGGAACTAATGGGGACAACCACTCAACGCAGAAGTGGCAGTGAGGCATAAGTTTACTTGAATCTCTAGGACCCACAAGGAGAAACAGGACACAAGTAATTAAAAATAAGTAAACAATTTTCGAATCACTGAGAAGTGAACTTCCGAAAGCCGCGTAATTGTGCAGAACATTGTGCTTAGAAATTTTCCCTATTTAGAAATGGAACACATTGAAACATAGTGCGTCCTATTCCAAAATGCGACCAAGACACTTTCAATCCAGTGAAAGTTCTTTCGATAAGTCTCCTTTCGAATATCAGTTAGGTATCTGAAAAACTGATTATCTGAGCCCAGGCTGTTTGGGTTGAACAAAAATACATTTCCAAATAATCAATTTGGTTTTAAGGTGTCGTATTAAGCTGCGTCTTAACTGGTATCCGAAATACAATTTAACAAAGGCTAGAAACAATGCAGGAGTGCATTCTTTGTAATATATGCAAACCATTAATTTACATTATTTTTAAAATGCTCACCAAGATACAGTTTACTGTAAAGATGTCAGCAGTTGCAGAAAAGTATATTTTGTAGTTTCGTCAAGAAATTCATATTTGTGGAATGGATTTACATTTGTAGGTCTGGTTGGTGGAAAACAAAAGAGAATCCAAGGCCACAGGTGGTGGTAGAAACAAAAAGCATTTATTCTCGAACCTTGAAGAAGGCCTAGTCTTCAAACATCTACTGGAGGAATAAAAGACACATTTTCATTCGGAATATCAAATCCATCGGTAGATGATACTGCAAATAATCAACTTTTCGATCCTTCGATGTCATCAGATGTTGTTGATTCAGGAACCATTCCTCGACGCCCCACAAAAGCAATAACCTAATGATGTAATTAGTGTTTTAAAGGAACAGATTAATATGCAACAAGAGTTTTACCGTTAAACTCAACAATATTATGAAATCCAAAAGGCACAACCAAATAAAAGAACAACTTTTGCGACCCAAAATTGAACTTAAAATGAAAATTATTGAAATTAAGCAATCAAAATATGAAGATATTTAAAGTTGAGTTTTTATGTGTTTAATATGAATAAAATATTATAGATGTGTACAGCGTTTTAAATTAAACTTCCCAAAATATTGGATCTATAATTTAGCGGTTTGCTAAGAGATGGCGTAACTTGTTTTATTCCATTGGAACATGTGTTGGAAAGCTACTGTCATTGTACGTCATTTTAGTATATGTCATTCATTTTAAGCGTAAACAACAATAATTTTTTTTCACTCAAATATGTTAAACTTTGTGCCTAAAAAAGTGTTTTTGCGGGGAGTTCTTCTTCATTACTTTAATATGAAGAAAACTGCTTCCGAAAGTCATCGCATTTTGGTGGAAGTTTATGGTGAACATGCACGATTTAAAAGTGGAGTGGAAGATTTTTTCCAAAAAAAAGGCCAATATTATTCTACCTCCTTAGGTGATGTAGAAATATATAAATACATAATTAAATATTTTCGATTTTGCGATCGTTTTAAAATTTATTCATATTTTTAAAATCTGCATTTTTAAGGGGCGCTATTTTAATTTTTCATCGAACCGGCCCTGTCTTATGCCTTGAAAAAGGGGTTGGCGGTTTTGTGTTGTGTTGCGGTCATTTAAGCGTATGTGTTGAATGTTATTGGGTCTTCTGCTACAAATTTCTTGTGGAACCAATTGACTCCCAGTGCCCCTTCGATACCTTTCGTATGAGTACTGCCGGGAAGTGGCCTCCTTGGCAACACAATCGATCTCCGCTCCATGCAGAAATAATTTCAAATTTCGACTGTTCGATCTTTCAGCTGTGTTGTTGTTAGTTTGTGATTTAAAGCTTTGATAGTGGTGTTAAAGGCTCGGTGCGTCGTGTTGAGAGTGTGTAGGTTTTATATTATGGTTGCATCTTTTTTTGGTGAATTAATAAGAAAAATATAAACTTTTGTCACTGGTCTTATAAGCTCGGTGTTCTCGGTCTTGTGAGTGACTACACGTGTGATGTGATCTGATCCCGGATGGAGTTTAAGGACTCGCGCCAAACTCCATTTTAATGGTGGCAGACGTTCGTCCTTCAACAGAACCAGACCTCGTTTTTGGACTAAACTTAATCCATTTGGGGCGCTGTTGTAACCTGGCTAGATAATCGTTGCTCCACGTTTTCCCAAAAGATTGACCTAGCGTTTGGACTCTCTTCCATCGATCGAAATATGATACTCTTTCAAGGCTGAACTGAGGCTGTCTTGGTGTTGTAAGTTCCTCTTGTACCAGAAAATGTCCAGGAGTTAGACAATTGAGGTAAATAATGTCATTCGATTGTGGGCATTGAGGTCTCGAATTTAAGCAAGCTTCGATTTAAATGTTTGATTCCTGATTTTGGAATACAAAGAACAACACTTATCAGATATATTCAGAAAACAGAGTCCGAAAAAATCCTCGTATGGGTTACGTTGCGCCAAGGCAAGCTTTCGATGCGCAACAAAAAGTTTTGTTAAAGGAATATTTGCTAAAAGCATCTTCCATATTTTATGGCTTAACGCCAAGGAATGTTCCAAGATCGCTAGTAAAGATTTGCTTACGGGGTTTTTTAAAAGAAACCACCAACTATCAATTAGGAAGCCGGAAGCTACGAGTATGGGCGGAGCCACCTCTTTCAACAATACTAACGCGGATAGCTTTTTTGACAAATTATGTGAGGTTATAAGTAGTAACAAGTTCAGTGATTCAAACATATGGGACGTTCATAAAACTGGTGTATCCACCGTGTTTCACCTCATTGTAGCCATAAGCTTCAGCCCCTAGACGTTTCCGTATTTGGACCCTTTAAAAAAAATTTAGCCAGAGCAGAAGATGGATAGCTACTTAGCAATCCAGACAATTACACTATATGACATTCCCCGAATTGTAGCTGAGTCTTTTCCTTTACCTACATCTCCAATCAATAATATCAATGGATTTAAAAAGGCTGGAATATTTCCATACAATATGGAAATATTTACTCCCAGTGAATTCGACCCATTATATGTGAAAGATCGTCCAGAAACAGGTTAGTTAGTTAATCTTTACTGATTTAAGGAAATCCAATGCTAAGGATAACTTGTATTTTTAGTAAGTTCAGCTGTCCCCAATAAACTTCAGGAATCTATTTCCCAGCTGATATTGTTGTTAAGGACCCCGCTGAGAACACAGCACATAACCCTTTGACATCTAAATCTCGAGGATTTTTAAAATTTTCGCCAGAAGTAGTTTTGCGGTTTCCAAAAGCTGGGCTAAAGAAGCAATCTTAACTGACACCATGGAAAAGGATGCCTTGTAAGAGGAAGAAAAACAAAGGAAAACGGCCAAAGTTAAAGTTGAAAAAAAGAAAAAAACACAAATCAAGAAAAAAGTGGTGCAAAAATCAAATTCCGAAGAGGAAGATGAGGCGGAATTATATTGTCTAATGTGCATGAAAGCATTCTCTGAAAGTTTACCGGGCGAGGAGTGGGTACAATGCCATACTTGCCAAAATTGGGTTTATACGAAATGCTCACATAGACTTCGGGCCGTTTTTATTTGCATTAATTGCAATACCGACTACGATTCCAAATTTATTATTTCTTACTCCTGTAAATACATGTTATTCCAGTCTAACTTGGCTTCTCGCACCTCCTTTTGCAACTCTTAATCTAAATAGTTCAAAACAGATGTCTCCCCGTGAAACATATCTACGGAAAGCTGCTAGGAATGGCTGACTTGTCATGTACTCATACTTTGAGTACTTTAGCACTGCGTCCTATCCATGTCTTTATATCTATTGCCCAGCGTAATCTACTCCAGCTGATTTGAACGGCCTTGATTTACTTGATCGTACCGCTGGTACATTACCCATGAGTGAAGTTATGGGTTTTGCTTTAAACCTAAAACATATGATGCACTGTTGAATGTGCTTCTTTACTGCATTTTTCAGGCCAAATATCCAGAAGCGTTGACGATCGTATTTTATAACCTTTTGGTTTCCTCCATGTACTACCTTTTCGTGGGCATCTTTAAATATAAGGTCTGATAATCGATGAGTGGGAACTATGGCATTTTCAAGCCTACCACCAACTCGTAGAATTCCTTCGTCATCCTTAAATGTGTTGAAATTGTTATACCGTCTTACCTTGTGCTGTTCCTTTCATCCAAACATTTGTGTTCGGACTAACAACACGATCCGCCGCAATGCCTCCTCCAGTTCCATTGGTGAGAGCCCTTCCTTTTGTTTTGAATTATGTGGTGTCAGCTTCCGAAAACGCCAGCAGTAAGCAACGACTCAATATACTTTTGAAAGGGTTGAATATATTGTTGCGGTTAAATTTACTACAACAAGTCCTACTCTTTCAATTTCCTCTCGGCCTCACTCATCCACATTCTTTTCCGTTGGTTCTTTAAAATCCTAAAAGGGATCCACTTTTCGCCCCACCCGTTCACTTTATGTCCGTTGTCTCCTTATAGAAGTATATTAGCGGAAAGAATTGGAGGGTTCTTGAACTCTGTCTTTCTGCTTTTATGCTGGTCGGACAACAAATAGATCCACGAGAAGATGAGATAGGAGTCTCGGTGGAGTGACGGACGTTTACGTTAAGCCTAACGCTGTACATTTAGAGCCAGATGGACGGTCTGGAACCATCTACGTATAATAAATACACAGCCACAGAACTAGGCGGACTGCCACAGACGCTCTATTCGGTGACGGACGGTCACAACCTTAAATAAAAAATAAAATAAAATACAATTGTAACAAAGAAAAAGTTTTTGTAAAGAATTTACAATTTACGCCGGGATGTCTTTGTTTAGTTTTTCATTGGGCAGCACTCCAAATGTAGAATTCCATCTCCTGTGCCCGTCTCATGATTAGTTCCTTATTTCGCCCTCACTATACGCCACCCGATAATTATCAGAAACGAATAATGATTAAGATGTATAAATGCTAGTAGGCAACATATTGTTGGCAAATTGCTTTTCCTTTTTTTATCTTCTGGAAAGGACTGGTGTTGCATTCCGACTTCTTGGTTGACCATCAAAAAGGTAAGAGAAGATTAAAAAAAAAAAAAAAACACGGAAGGGTAAGTACTAGAGGCTTCCTTATTGCCTATTAAAAAAAAGAGAAAAAGGAAAGAAAAAACGAAAAAGTACAAGAAGCATAGCAATTCTAGGAGAAAGTTAAGATAAGTAGCAATATTTATTCAAGACAATTTCACCTCGCGTTACGCCGGGCGAATCCTTTTTATAAAAAACGAAAAAAAAAAGAATAAACAGATTTTGCGACCGTTGTAATTCGATATCGGGTTCCCAACTAACGGTCCAATCTTAACGGTACCTTCAGTACCACCGTATAAAGTACAATTTGTGGTTGCCGCCTACCGGCTTTAACGATCTATTGTTTTGGCAACCATTTGCAAATTAAGCGTTCTTTTATGAAGTAACAAAAAATGTATAGTCTTTTTTTTTCAACAGTGTGGTATCTCTTTGCGATTTGTTTGCCGCATACAGTTTTGCACTTCTATTAAGGGTTACTTGGAAATATTTTTTTATCTGAACCCACCTCAGCTGAGCAGCCACTTGGTTTAGCGAACGATTTGCTGCCATTGCGAATTTCCTCCCAGGGCATTTTTTTTTTTTTTTTCTTCGAAGCGCAAGTGACAGATCGTCACACAAATATTAGCCACCAACCGTATGGTACGATTTCTTTTGTTATAGCTTGTATTCAATTTTTAATTTTTTTCTTGTTTTGTTTGCCGGTAGCCCAGCAATTTAAATTATCTAATTTACTTAAGATCAGGGAAAATGTGTAACAATGTTTCCAACAGCTCATTTATGAAAATTTTCCTTTCTTCTCTAGCGTGATGCACAGTGGCTTACCGAGCTTCCTGTTGAATCTCTAATTCCTGTGGTTGCTCAGGAAAGACTGGTTTAAATTGTGTTCTTAAAAATTCCGGTCCTTCCACCATAATCTGTTACAGACGATCATTGACGGAAGTACTCCACGAGACGCTAAGTCTGCTGGATTAAATTCGGAAGGAATGTGTCTCCATTTCATGTCATTTGTGAGCTTTTGAACTTTAAACACTTAAATTAACGTCTTCCATCTTGCAGGTGGTGCTTTTAATCAGCACAGTGTGATGACTGAATACGTTCAGGCCCACATGTTGATTGCTTTCATATTTAGAGCCAGCGCGGTCGGGTGCAGTAGTTTCGCCTGCAGAACTGCTCCACATAGCTCTAAACGAGGCAATGTTATAGATATTATGCTTGATTCCCCGCACCGCTGCTCCGAATCAAACAATCCCTCTATCCCAGCTGTGTTCCCACAGGCTTAGACGGCCGCTAAACCTGGGTACAGAAAAAAAAAATTGCGCCACCTTGGAGAGAAAAGAAACAGGAAAAATCTTCCCCGACAAAAAAATTTCTGAACCAAAAAAAAAAAAACACCGAATTTTTCTAAAACGTTATAACAGCTCCGTTGGAGCTCGACGATTTATACCAACGGAGCTATTTCAACTGTCCCGAAAACGAAACAGTTTTTTTTTCTAACGCGAAACCCTTGAAATTTACAAACAAACTTTCTACGCAAAAAAAGAAAAAAAAAAATAGCTCTTCCACAGCTCCCGCCAGACGCACACATACATTCACACGTGTGCCTTTCTGCCCTCCTGGTGTTTATTGTTATTTTGTTGTTATTTTTATAGTTTATGTTTTATGTTATTGTTGTTATTATTTATGTTTATGTTTTCCCTCGTTGGAGGCTGTCTCATAGCTGGGCTGTCCGCCTACAGCCTCTGATACTCCCTTGGTGGTCCATCGGTGGGGTGCTGGCTTCAAAGGGGTCGTCGTCCCTTCACTTATCAAACCTGACTTTGAAAGATAATACTAAGTTGGATTGTGTCTTATTATGTTGGCCTTCCGCCAGCACACCACCGTCGCTCCTCCGTTACCCACTCGTTGGGGGTGTAGCTTTTCAAGAGATCGTCAACTCTTCCCCATTCGAATAATTGATTCGCTAGCTTTCTAGCTAGCTGCACCCACATCGAATGTGAGATGTGGTGGCTCTTAAGCCTTTGTTTGCTTGGCTTTTTGTTGGGGTGTAGGTTCCGTAGATCGTACTCCTCCACCCGTCATCACCGTGTTGGGGTGTCTGGCTAGAAAGAACCGTCCGTCCCCTCCTGTCGACGACATTCAGAGGCCCTGTCTGATGCTGCCCGTTGTGAGTTTCCCGTCTAGCCTACGCGCTCCGACAGCGGTGATTCTGGGGAACGAGAGAAAAAAACAGGGTGACCAATGAAGCCACCATTGTTTTCGACAAAGGCAAGTTCATGTGTATGTTGCCTTTCCCATTTTCTACCCGGAGATAAACTGCCGCTTGATAGGGCTTATCCGAAGCGCTGATAAATCCATGGAGTTCCATCATTTTATCGGACTTCTCAGTATATAGTAAATCCATATGGGATTTTCGCCTTCAACATCCTGACAGAACTCGGTGCAAAATGGACCACTTCTGCCTTATATCAGATGGTATTGGCTTGTCCCAGCCTAGATTTCCTCCCACAATTATTGCATGATGATTTTGACCTTTACTGTACATGGCGATAACGATCCCATAGGATAATGTAATCTGGCAATAGATGACAGCAACGACCTTTTAGTGATTATTTCTGCCTCGTCATTTTTATTTACTTCTAGTATAAAGCAATCCGAATATAGTGAACATTCGATAGTAAGTGTTTTGACGTTGCTCTTCTCATCGGATGGAATGGTGAACTCTACATTCCACTGGCTCGGTGGTGCACAATAGAGGATTTCCTTATTGTTGCTGACGTATTTACGGAGATGGAACCCAGCTGATGCCAAGAAATCTCTTACCCCTTGAAGTTTACGTTGGTATTCGTCAACAGTATCTCTACCGCTGATAACATCGTCCACATAAGTCTCCTCTTTAATGATAGATCACATATTTGGCGGTACATTTTTTCGACGTGTAATTGTATCTTCGTCATCTCAAAATATATCTATCCTCCATCAGAAGGATCGACTGGAGTCATGTGCCCGAACTCTGCATATTCTGACATAGATCTCACATACTCTCTTTGTTGCTAAGGATTAGTTTGCACGAACCGCTTGATTGTACCCAAACGTTTTGGACCCGTACAGGAATGTGTTTTATCCTTAAATGGCAGGCGAACCTGTTCAGGTAATAATGTTGCTTCTTTTCGTTTTTAATGCATTTTTTATTTAATTAATTAATTTACTCTTACATGGTAGACAAAAAAACGCTAAAATATCTTAAAATTATCTTATTCTAATTTATTGGCCCATGCGGGCACTCTAAGTTAAACATAATACCTAAAAATTATATCTTTCGACGTGTCTTACAGTCTATTTTTATTTTTTATTTTTCCATTTATTAAAACTAAAACTTAGAAAATATATTTTAAGTAAAAACTTAGTGAATGGACTTTTTTTTAATTCTATAATTATAAAACATAAAGTTAAAAACTTACAGACTATCTAAATATAAATTTTAATCTATTTATTTAATATAAATATATGTATATATTTTTTTCGTTTTTCATTTTTTATTTTTATATAGTATATAATTTTTTTCCTTTAATCCAACTTAAACTTACCTAAAACTATGTAGCCGGTAAGGGCTGAAAAAGTTATACTGATCCACTTTGCTTCACATAAAGAAGCTACTTAGTATTTGAGGAATTCGACGACGAAGCATCCTCTTCTTCAACAAGCCTCCAAAATTGCTGGTGCTGCTGAGCAACATCCCTCATGTTCCGAACCGGAGAGTAATCGTATTGTATTATTATTAAAATGGTTCTCACATTTCTTATCTTTCTCAGCTTCATATGTTTCAAATGGTTCAACTTCTATTTCCCAAAACCTGCGGAGTGTGCTGTCAAGATCCATCTGATTTAAAAAACCGAATTCGAACTCACTGATTGCAACCATCCCAAGTGTGTGTGTTGAGCAATTGGAGCGTTCCTTTTAACTTTCTCGATCTAATAGCAAATCTACCTTCGCTGGAGTGAAGAACGTTGGGTCTGCTGACTGTATTCCCTCTAGGTGAGACATATAGGCCAGTCAGTGCCTTCAAAACCACAGCTCACATGCTGCTTGTGAACTTCGAAACTGTCAACTTTACTTGAAGATCGACGATCCTACTCGCTTTTCCACTGCTGACCCTCCCCAACCCTTTAAGCTCAACTAATGTCCGTTTGCTTTTTAATCGTAAACTTAAACCGCTTCTTCTGTGCCAAGCGATGCCTCGGATCCTGATCAAAAAACTTTCATTGGAAGCTTACACCTGGGCCAATGCTGTGGCTGGCAACACTTGGGTGTGTGCATGGCAATTATTGACTTGTGATGTCATTGTTTGAAAATTGGGTGCGTTAGCATTTATGGTATCCTCGGTATGTTTGTTCTGAGCGCTGGTGTTGGCATTTATTAGACCAGTCGGTTGAACCGTGTTGTATAGTTGTGGTGTATATTGTGTTGTGTTGATGAAGTAAGCTGTGTCGGATACGAGGTTTGTTGACTTTTATGGAGTAAACTTGTTACGTGCAAATCACGCCCCAAAAATCCTTTTGCTGTTTGTTTCACCCCTATGCCCTCCTGCCTTTTCTTGTTTCGTCTCTGTTTTTTTTCCGTTGTGCTCTAGACGCCACGGTACAGGTAGGAATTACTGGATTCGTTGGAACCAATTTCTCTCTTTGCCTACCGCTCTAGAAACGATCATATAGGTATCCAGAAAAGAGCCAGGCAGACGGCCTGGTAACTCTAACAGACAGAGGGACTGTCTGCCACCTCCCTTGATACCCTAAGATGCCAACAACCAGCAATGAACCATTGTTTGGTTTAATTGATAAAGACTTGTAAAACCCATACCCCCACAAAAGTTAAACACAAAATTGTAAAGCAAAGCCCATAATTCTCCCCGGTAGTTTGTTTGCCACATATGTCTGTAAGATGTTTTACGTGCCTTCTAACGTATCACGGGTACGGCAAAATATTTTTCCTCCCTATACGGCGGTCTCCATTGAAGCACTCAACCTTAGCCTTGGTTTCGGGTCACAGGTAAGGCATCGAACCAAAGCAATAACTGGGACGACAAAACAAACAGAACGTACAAACCTGACCCACAAACAACAAACATCGACTGGTATGATTGGCTGGGGATTCGGTGAGAAGCTGTTGGAGCTCTGGATGTGATTTCCTTTGCTCTAACAGCCGAATTGACGGAACCCCATGCGTGTGTGTGTTTGTGTATGAATGGCGGTGAAGGCCAGAAAGCACGGTAAGCTTATTCGATAGCTTACCGTCTTACTGACAAGAGCCAACAAAAAAAGGGAAAAACTAAAACCAAACCAAAATAAAAAAAACGACGACAAAGGAACGGAAAACTACGAAAAAAAAACAGAATAAAAATAACAAAAATGAGAACAAGATTAAGAACGAGAACAAGATTAGGAACGAGAACCATGAAAAGAACGAGGACGCGAACACGAACAATAAACTTAAATGGGCCAACCGAGGACAACGGATACGACAGGTCGCAAGTCGGTGATTGCGGCGGAGATGGCTTACCCTCCTCTACCAGTAAAAACCTCAGCTAGAGAGTGACCCCGCATAGGCTGAAAAATTCCCAGAATCAAATAAGTACCCCCTTTTGTAATTAAATATATCGACCTAGACATATATACATATATATACGTACATATATAGGGTTATCCGCGACCGTAAGGCTTCTTTCCGTTGTGTCTTGAAACCGCACGTAAGACAGTTATGTTTTCTTTTAATTGGGTAACCCGCTTTCCGTAGCGGCACGACAACGCGGAACTGTGGGCCTTCCGTTAGACTAAAATCAGCTTAAAATTTTTAAGCCAATTTGTTCTTTGAATCTTCCGGCATACCCTGTAATCCAACAAACAACAAAACAAAAAAAAAAATACATCATCTTAAATTCCCCATTAGGAAAAAAATATTTTGTGCGTTTTTTTTTTCCTCGCCTATGTATTTTCCCACATTTTGCTGAGCAGCCGGTGTGCGCAGCTTTAACGTTTCACAATTTAAAAGAGTTGTACTATTCGTACTCATCTAAATTAAAGACACAACTAGGTAACACCGAAGGTTTTAACCAAACTCTAAGATTTCCTAATAACTCTGCAACAACAGCTAAGGCTCCAGCAGTGGAATTAAAACTTCCCACAATAAAAATACCTACCTTTTTTGGTCTGAATTCAAAAGCGTATTCAAAAGTCTCGTAGCGAAAAATCCATCCATTTCCGACGTTCAAAAGCTTCACTATCTGAAGGCTAATTTAAGCGGTGAAGCCGAAAGAATACTATACTAAGAAATACTAAGATCACCGAAGATAATTTTGAGCCTGCCTGGGCAACTCTCGTGAAAAGGTACCAAAATTTACGATTGTTGAAGGACAATCAATTCAGATTGCTCTTTGAACAACCAAACCTGTCTCAAGAATCGGCCGATGATATTAAACTCCTGTTAGACACCACAAATGAGGCAAAGCTGTCTCTGGAAAATTTAGGTGTTCCTGTTAAGTCTTGGGAAGATGTTCTAATTTTTCTTTTCATCTTATATCGACTATCCAATATGCAGCATCCCAGAAGATTTCTTGCTACTAAAGGCAAGAACATTTAGAGGTTATGGAACCAACGTCTTTGGGCCGGTCTCAATCAAAGGCAAAGAAACACACGTATAACTCCCAAATGTTCTATGTGTCAGGGCTCGCACTCGATTAGGAATTGTTATAAATTCAATGCACGTTAATGAACCGCTTTTAACTGTGGCTAATCAGTCGCCATCTCAATCTTCCTCCTCTTCCGCTCACCGCACATTGAAACCGCCTCAGAACTCCGTGTTCTCTACCAGCACTGCTTCAGCATACAACACGTACGTAGCCGAAAACCATAGGGTACAAACAGTTCTTCTGGCTACAGCGCTCGTCAAGGTTTTCCCAATCGTTGGTCAACCGTTGTTACTGCGAGCATTACTCGATCCTGGATCGGAGGTTTCCTTCATCTCTGAGTCTGCCGTACAGTTGCTGAAACTCAAAATTGAAAGAAGCCATGTCAATATCCTAGGTGTTGGAGAAACCAATAGGAGTGTATCCAAGTATGCGGTTTCTGTCAATATATTTTCAAATGCTAATGAGAAGTTTAACATTTAGCTGAAGGCGTTGGTCCTTTCCAAGCCTATAGCCGTGCTTCCAACACACATTGCATCTTATGATACCAAAAGTTATATCCAAAACATTCAACTTGCAGACCCAGCGTTTAACAAAGAAAGTAAGATCGACATATTACTTGGTAGTAATGTGTATCCAGCAATCCTTCTGGAAGGTATTATCAAAGGATCACCAGGGACCCTAATGGCTCAGCGAACAGAACCTGGCTGGGAACTTTCAGACGATAACATCTCTCCACACAACCGCGGAAAATCTTAAACTAGAAAACATTCTGCGGAAATTCTGGGAACTGGAAGAAGTAGCGAAAAGAAAGATGCAGCGGCAGGCAGAAGAGAAGTATGTAGTCCAATTTCCGTTCAAACAAGGAAATCGTCCGGTATTAGGTTCCTCCCATAAATCAGCCGTCGTTGGATACCTACAATTAGTCAAACAAATCATTCCACATGGAGTATAGAAGAGTTTTTGACGAATACAAGAAGTTAGGGCACATGAGGGAAGTAGACCTCATGTCCATAGGACACAAACATTACTTTATTCCTCATCACGCCGTGGTGAAGAAAGCTAGTACTTCCACGAAGCTACGCATTGTTTTCAACGCGTGCTGTAAAACATCTGACGGTACGTCACTTAACGATCATCAATTAGTGGGATGACAAGATGACATCGTCGATCATATTTTTCGATTCAGGAAACATAAAATAGGATTTGAAGCAGACATTACCAAAATGTATAGGCAGATTTGGGTTTCTCCCGATGACTCTGCCAACCAACTCATTTTGTGGAGAGACGTTGAAAGTGAAGAAATCAAAACATACTGTTTGAACACAGCCACATTTGGCACCGTTTCGGTGCCATATCTAGCCGTCCATACTTTTCAGCAACTCTCCACCGATGAAAGAGATAACTACCCAATTGTATCCACCATTGCAGGCGAAAATTTCTACGTGGATGATAATATACATGGAGCAGATTCAGAAAATAAGGCCATAGAGATGCAACGCCATCTTACTACACTGTTGAGACATGGAGGCTTCCCATTAAGAAAATGGACCAGTAACAGCAAAAAGCTACTAGCAGCCGTTCCAGTGGAAGATAGAGAGGTATAGGTGTCGCTTGAATTTAATGCAGTGAACACGGTTAAAACATTGGGAATTCAGTGGCATCTTGGAAGAGACATATTCAATTTAAAATCAGTCTTCAAGATTCAAAGAGGACTTATAAAAGAACCATCTTATCAGACATCGCTTGGCTCTTCGATCCATTGGAATAGATTTCTCCCTGCGTCATCGTTGGCAAGATCTTGATGCAGAAGATATGGAAGGAAAATAAAATGTGGGATAGCGAACTTCCATCAACAATCATTTATAAGTGGCACACTTTGAAAAAGGAATTAAGAGTGCTCAACCAAATTGAGATTCCCCGCTGGATCAACATAATTAAGGAATCACTGCTTGAAATTCATGGGGTTTGCGATGCCTCGGAGAACCAGTGAGAAGAATATATTCCACACAAATCTTCTTCTGGCAAAAAGCAAGGGTCGCACCTCTAAAAAATAAATCATTGACACGATTGGAGTTGTGTGGAGCTGTATTGCTAGCACATTTACTGGAACACATCATGGATCTCCGAAGGAACTTCCGAAACCTCACCAATGGTGGTGTGGTCCTGATTTTCTGCAAATCTTTGATGAGCAAGAATATCTATCAGTCGGCATTCCAGCCACGGAAATCAAAATGAAAGTTGCCAAGGTATTGAAGTCCAAAAATGATAAATTGGCAAGACTTTCTTCAATCATTGACGACAGTGGGAATTTGCCTGTCTGGGGCCGACTTGAAAACGCTGAGTTGCCCTACTCACGTCAATATCCTATTATCCTACCTTTGCAAAAGGCATTAACGTCCCTTATAATACACAATGCCCACATAAGATCACAACATGGTGGGCAACAGTTAATATTGGCAACGCTGCGAACCAATTACTGGATCTTAAGACTGGAGTCCAATGTTAAGGGTTGCATCCATAAGCGCCTGAAGTGTTACAGACACACAGCTACACAAATGGAGCAAAAAATGAGAAATTTACCTGCTCTACGAATAAATCAAGCCCGTCCATTTCAAACTTCCGGAGTAGACAACGCTGGCCCTGTGCAACTAAAGGCGTGGAAAGGTCGTTGCAACAAAATAATTAAAGCATTCATTGCAATTTTCATGTGTTTTTGTATGAAAGCCGTGAGCTTTCTACAGCGACTACAGTACATCAGCCTTCCTTGCAGCTTCTAAACGCTTCTCTGCTCGCCGCGGACATTGCACGAACCTCTACAGGAATATGCAACAGTCTTAGCTCAAGTAGAAGCCTGCCTGAAATCCCGAGCACTTTGACCCGCAACCGCAAAACCCAGATGATCTTTCAATTCTGACACCAGGTCACTTTCTAATCGGTACTCCTCCTGGACGAACAAACGCCTCCAACACTTTGGCGACTGGGTAGAGTTGAAGCAACGCATCCAGGTTCTGACGGCAAAATACGAGTTGTTACAATTAAGACAGCAACAACAGTGTTAAAGCGTCCTATGTCCAAACTTTGCCCTCTTCCAATGGCAAATGAATAAATAATCACACACTCACAAACTTTCAATACCGAAAATAGTCCTACAAACATTTAATAATTGAATTTAATTGAATTAACTTAATTTAAGAATTATAATCCATTATAGCCACACACCATTCACCACACCTACATTTCTTAATTTTGCATGTACCCATCCATCAACGAGATAAACGCCAGCAATAACAGATCCACATCAAGTCGAATGCAGATGACCTTCTGTGAGAACCTCCTTTCGACTCCGTTCCTGGAGGGCCGGGCAGGATGTTGCAGCACAACATAAACCCACTACATTTGCAAAAATAAAATATAAATAATGCAATTTCGCCGGCAAAAACACAAATGACAACAGTCTTGAGAATTTGGATGTGAAGAAGAGAAAAGAGATATAATAGAATTCTATATTCTGTCCAGCCCTTGCCTAGCACCACTACTACGACAGCACTTTACACCATGCCTATTAAATAGCACACACATTACACCGATCTGAACATGCATTAGTCGTGACATTCGTGGGATGGTTTCAAAAGATCAAGAAGAGCGAGGTGGAATTGTTGCTGGTGTCTACGCAGACGACTTATAATAGCGGAAGGAAATAAAACTGACATCTATGATAGCAGTGCATGAATCTGAAGACATCACGGAACTTGAGGTTGATGACTGGAACACAGGTTCAAGGCCGCTGAAACTGCGGCTAATTGCAATTCGAAAATCAAAAAGAATTACATTGCCGAATTAACCATCGAGGTGCATAGACCACCAAAATAAAGGTTAAATTTAGAAATTTTTCTTAGTTTTTTCTTGCCTTCTATTTTTCCCTCTTTATTGTTGAGTAAACTATATAGATTCCAGTCGCGACGGTTTTTTTTTTTTTGTTTGTCAGTTCATTATCAAGGTGTTCTGTATCTTTGCATCATACACGGTTTGTTTTGCCGCCTTCCTCGAAAGTTTGTTGTTTTGCCGGCAGTCCGGTATTGTCGTCAAATTAAATTTTTCTATTTTCTTACCCCGGGATTTGCAATAAAGTGTTGTGCCGTTGTTTACAATAATAGCAGCACTTCTGGCATGAACAGTTTCGCTGAAAATGGCTTTAAGCCAATTTAAGCCAAAGCATACTCATAGTTTCCTTAATCGATACTTAGATATTGCAGTAGCTTCTCCGCCTCACCACTGATGCTCGACTTGAGAAAATTAAATTTTTGCACCTCTGAAAGATATGCGTTTGTTTGAATTAGTGATACAAACACATCGTGGGAGGACCTCCACGTCTCATAACACTCTAAAAACATATTCAGATTAATCTTTTCAAGCGCAACTCGCTCAATCTACCATGGCTGTCCTTATCGTTGCTATCCATAGCGTCCGATGTGTTTGCTTTAACCCCATTATTCAACTTATCTACCGCATCCAAAACGTCCGGCCTATATTCGGAGTATAGTTCTTAGATTTTGTCAAGCATCCGAATCAGAAACCTCCAAATCTGCTTCCAACTTTTCGCCCCCTCCAATCTCTTCATTATATCGTTCTGCATTCCTTAAGGAATTTTCCATCATGGCCAATGTAGTTAAAAAATAATTTTCTCTTTTTAACCTACCACTATCAGCCTTTTGAAAATTGTCGTAATCTTCTTTAAACCGCGTAAGTAACGGAATTTTTAAATTCCCAAATAACATTTTTTAATGTGTTTTAATTTTATTTTTTAGACAATATGTATGTATATACCATATACAACAGTAGTAACAAGGAATAGGAAGGTAATGCGCTTACTTGTGTTTTGCGGTTCCTGATACTGTTGGACTGCTTTGAGTACTGCTTCTGCCTGGATATGTGTTGCTACTGGGACAAAACTTCCTTCCTCGATGTGTGACTTTACCAAGCTGGATCTGCGTTAACGTTGAATAAACGCTATATATATACTATATGTGTGCTGAAGAATTATCTATCTGTTGTAGATGAATCTCACTTTTTACAATATATTTTATGCTACTGTTAACTTAAGATTCTTGTGGACACTTATGTAGATTTAATTTATTGAATTTTTTTTAGATTTAATTTTATATAGACACTTAGATTTTAGTTGTGATGTGGCCTCTTATAATTATATTGAAATGGACGATTTTGGGTTTGAAATGTTATTTGCAGATTAAATGTCAAAGTGACACACAAAGGGACTTCTTAGATATTGTAGGTTTTCTAGAATTTTGTTTTATTTCTAAAAGATTTTACACCATTAACAAATGTTTCATTGGCTAAGTGGCTAAGTAAAGGTTTTCTCTTTATAGTTCTTACGCCAACTTTACGTTGGCCCAACTGTTCGTATCACAAGGAAACAAAGACTTCACGTTATAATTTTATTCTTCTGATTGAGGAGGTTACAAGTTCGCGTCCCGCTTGGAACTAACTACAACATAATGAAATATTCTAAAATAAATAAAAAAATAAATCTAAACTTGTATTAGCCTTGGTTCCCACACAAGCTCGAGCACGTTCGCGCGTGCAGGAAATGCAAGTTAAGCGTCTGTTGCTATGCCTTCGCCGAGAGTTCTCGCATTACCGTTGGGCTGGTGCTGCAAAATTGCGGCGCTTGCACTTCTTTATCGGCAGGTGGAAAGCCGATCGTGTTAACTACTAAACATTTTACGAGTAGTGACATGACATTTGTGATAGATTTGATCTCAATTAGAATAATTCACAATTATAATATTTTTTTTATTAATACATTCATTGACTAACATATCTTCATCTTCAACCTAGGCTAAGCTAACTCTTGACTCACGACTCTTTTCTCTATTTTACCATGACCTTTCAAATTCTGAGGCTCGTGCTATTACACATTGACTGTTTTTCATGCCTCTAATATGACAGCTCCCGTTTACTTTTTCTTTCGACTAAACAAACATTTTAATTTATCGTTCCGTCATTTTCATAGAGGAAAGAAATGAAGCGAAATAGAAAAAAAACGTAAAAGGAGAAGGAGAAAGGTCAAAAAAGAAGTTCCGAAATTATACCCACGACTCACAGATTAATTATTTTGCTTTCTCATTTTTTCTCTCTCTTGCACTTGTCTAATTTCAAAAGAGTCATGACTCAAGAGTCACCGTGAAATAGAGGACATGGAAGAACTATTGAAAAAAATATGTTATAAAAACAAACAACCTTTTTCTTTTGAAAAACGACAAATTTAAGATTTATCAGAATATTACTTTTTTCAAACTGGCTGACAAATGACGATTGTACCAAGATGAGTCTGGCAACAAATGTGTTCAAAAACACAGGATGAAAGATTTGCGATTGTACTAAGGTAGAAATGCTAACATTTTTAAACCCACTTCTCTACAATAAAAAATCCGCAGTATATAGCTTAATAGACAAGTTTTTTTTTTCAAGCATTGGTGGCTGTTGCCCAGTTTACGATTTTGAATTCTCTTAAGTGCCAACATACCGCATGCGATCAGTTTACCACCGAGTCGGAGAGAAAATATATATATACAAATACTATTTGTATGCGTAACTTAAACCTGTTGGATTTCCTACAATGACGAATTGTTTTGTACTAGTGTCTTTGTTTTTCTGCAAGATGAACTTGTATAGTTGGCGGACACAAAGTAATATAATGGTCACCTTAGAACTGCGAGCTCAGTCCTATGGAGTTAATGTAAGCTTAAATAAAAAGATTTGTAGATAGCCAAAATAGGACTTCTAAAATGAAAGACTTTAAACCATTTCTTGAGGAAGTAGACAGCTTAAAGTTTCCTAATTTTCCATCCTTAAAAGTGAGATTTGGATGTTACAATGTTTCTTAATCTACCTTAAATACTATTCCACGTGATTTAATCATGCACCCAGCAGTGAGTATGTTCCCACAGGTATTCTCTGGTTACCGTTACAGTACGTGATGGAATGCACGGCATTGCAAAGGTGTCAGATGGTCCAGACGTTGTGTCAGCATTTGATTTGATGGGAACAGTAAATTGTTATTTGAGGAATTAACACATGGGCTGAAAAGTCAGTGCCGTTTTATAGTAAAACACAAAATTTTTGCAAAATTCAACTTTATTTATCAATTTATTTATTTCGAGGGCGATACACTGATTGAAACGATTTTTCAATCTTTCGATGCCATTTTTGTAGTACGATTTCGGTTTAGCCTCAAAATAGGCCTCTGTTTCGGCGATTACTTATTCATCGGTCTTAAATCACTTTCCGGCGAGCATTCTTTTGAGGTCTGCGTACAGGAAATAGTCGCTGGGGACAAAATCTGGAGAATACGGTGGGTGGGAAAGCAATTCGTAGCCGTTATCGACTTGTGAGACGGTGCATTGTCTTAATGAAACAGCTCTTTCTTTTTCTTCAAATGCGGCCGTTTTTCTGCGATTTCGTCCTTCAAACGCAATGTAATAGTCGCTGTTCCCTTTTGGAGATAGTCGATGAAAATTATTCCATGTGTATCTTAACATACGGATGCCATAACCTTGCCAGCCGCCTGTTGAGTTTTTGGTCGTTTTGGACGAGGTTTGTCGCCTGCTCGCCACTCAGCTGACTGCCGACTTGACTCTGGTGTGAAGTGATGGAGCCAAATTTCATCCATTGTCACATACCGACGCAAAAATTCGGTTTTATTGCGGTTGAACAGCTTTAAACACTCCTCTGAATCATCAACACGTTGTCGTTTTTGGTCGACTGTGAGCAAACGCGGCACCCACTTTGAACATAGCTTTCGCATGTCCAAATATTCGTGTATGATATATGCAACACGCTCTTTGATATCTTCGGAGCCTCAGCTATCTCGATCAACTTCACTTTACGATCATTCGTAATCATTTTGTGGACTTTTTTGGACGTCCACTGCGTGCATCATTTTCGGTGCTTGTATTACCACTTTTAAATTTTTCAATCCACTTGCGAATGGTTCGTTCGGCTGGTGCAGAGTCCGGGTAACACTTATCAAGCCATTTCTTTGCATCAGCTGTATTTTTTCCCATCAAAAAGCATTGATAAATCAACACACAAAATTGCTTTGAATCCATATTTTTTCATCCCACGTATTAAATATTTACGTTCCTAACTCCTCCACCCTTAATTTCGAACGCCTTCGTTCGACGATACTGACCTTATGTGACGTGATAGGTCTTCTATCCAAATAACGAAGGATGCTGGTGCAGGCTCTTCGTTTGTCTTCTTATTTCCTCGTTTTTGCGTTCTTCGGAAAAACCAGAAAAGTATTGTTAGCGTGTTCAGAATCATTACTTGGCTTGCGTTGACTATTGAGTTAAGTTTATTCTTAATTTTAGAAAACTTATCTGTTCGTTTCCATTGACTTGTAGTTCCTTTAGCATCTCCAAAGATAGTACCTCTTCCATGTTTTTCTGGACAGGTATAGGTTGTAAGATTGCAGGTAACGACAGGTAGTTGTTGTTATCCTCTCTAAATAATCTACCATTTATTTTGACTGTGGTATTGACGTTCTTTATGATGAAGGTGCCTTTTAACTTAAGGGTGTCATTGTTGATATCCACGGATCCGTTAAATTGGTTAAGGAAAATAATCCCTGGTGAAATTTTTTCGATTGTAGGCATGTGCTGATTGTTAATGATAACGCATGATGGGACTTGGCTTCTTAAGAGATTAGGGATGCATGTGGTGTTGCTTATTTCTACAAGATTATTACTATTACAAATTACATGTTCGTTAAATGACGTACAATTACTTTTTATGCCAAACAAGTTTTTCTCACATTTAAGAATTTTATTAAATGAAATATCATTTATTTGTGTGCCAACTTTTACGGCCTTAAACTTACGGTAAACTAACAATATATAATATATTTGTGTTGTCTGAAACGGTTTTAATGGTGAAAAATTCTAGTGCTTCATCAATATTAGTGAAAGGAATTTTTTCTGATATTAACAATTGCTCTATTATGTTTGTTTAGGAATTACTAAAATAAAGAATTTGACAATATTTGCTTTAACCCAGTGGATTACATAAGCTCCGTTAACAATTTCTTTTTTTATTAACTTTAATTTGTACATAATTTCAATTAAAATTTATTCCTTATTTCCCTTTTTTTCTTTTACAATTTTGAAAATTTTATTCGGCATATTGGTTATTTCATTTATTTTTCCTATTGTCAATTGGTTGAATGTGGGTTGTCTATTGTTGTTGGTCAAAACATGGTTAATTTTTTTCGGTTAGAACTTCATGGTCATGCCTGTCTCTGCTGCCCGCAATCTACTTTCAAGTGCTCCCTAAAAAATCTAAGTACCTTTTGTTTTTCTTATTTAACTTAAGTCTCGCTAGGTGTATCTTGATTTGGAGGATTTCGTGGGATAGGGTTTGTCAAAGAGGAATGCCATCTATTGAGTTTGTGATAAGTAGTTCTTCCAATTTTGTCGCTAAATCTTGATAAGCTTCTAGATCGATTACGTGAATAATCTTAAATTGTCCATTCTGAATTCGTGCAGTACCAACGTCAACTTTGACTAATTGAGGATTTGAGCAGTCTAAAATCTGTGTTTCCGAGACAGAGGATGAAATACCATAAGCAACAAATATGTTCTTTAAAGAGAGAAATATTAAGTTTTAATGAGTCTTTTGGAAACTACTTTCCCAGATTTTGTAAGAATTGTGGTATTTCTATTCTCAGCAACAATCTCTTTTCTATAACGGGGTGATCATTTGTTACAGATTCTCTTATTTATCCTAACATAAACAGTTTTACTAATTTCGTATACTTTTTGTTATGATACTCCAGATCTGCTTTTTGTTTATGTTTAATTTTTCTTATTTTTTTCTGTCGCTCCTTTTCAATTTGCTCTAAATCATAATTTGGATTTCTAGCTGATTTCTAGATGAATTGAATTATTATATTCGTAAACGGATCTGTCTAATAATTCAGAAAATGTAGTATGTGCTTTTTCGGAGTTAAGGCAGCGCATTATCTCTGATAGAGTACTATGGAATCTCTCTTTCTGACCAATAACCGAGCTGGAGTATGGAGGTGCCTTAAATACTTTAATAATGAATTGATTTTCTAACATAGAAGTTATAGAAATCGCGCTGAGAGGTTTCTCATTATCAAAGCCAATTGTCTCTGGGAAACTGAATGGAATAATAAGTCCCCTTAATAGCTCTTTCACATCCTTTACTTCTCTAGATTTTACAATTCTCGTTTGGGCGTACTTAGAAAATTTATCAATTCCGGTGAAAGTTATCTGTTTATTTGTAATGTATGAGTCGACGTGTAAGATCTGCCCAGGGTATTATGGCACTGGAGTAGCTTGCAACATAGGCTTGTCAGAGTGTCGATCGTACTTGTGCTCTTTGTATATCTTACATTGCCTTGCGAATTTATCTGTTTTAGATCTCATTTGAGGGAAATAACATTTCTGCAACAATTGAAGCAATGTGCGCGATTGTGTTCCTTAGCGATTTCAGCTTCTTGTTCAGTATCCGTACACAGGTCCTTAACCAATTCTCTAGAATAAATTTCCTTAATCTTACCCAAGATTACCTTTTCTGTTTTCAAACCATTTGTTCCTGAGAGATTGAGGTAACCTTTTAGAATACTAACGAGTTTTTCCGGGGAATATTGTGGTTCAACTATTATATGCCGGTGATATGTCGGAAAACTATTTGGAATTGATAAGAGGGTATTTCACCCAAATATAAAATGATTTAGTTTTTGAAAACATTTAGGGGTTCTTTTGCAATTTGAATGAGGGTCTGTTCGGAACTTTCGTCACCATGGTGAGTGATTGTTAAGACATTTATACACGAAGTTCCTTCTGTAACGGGAGCTCTGGAAAGGGCATCTGCTACTACATTAATTCTACCAGGCTTATACTTTTTACCTCGAAGTTATATTCTTCAAGCATAGCCTTCCACCTCCTAGTTTTTGCATTGTTATTCTTGCTGTTTAGTGCAAATGTCAAGGACTGATGGTCGGTAAAGATTCGATAGGTAACTTCTAAGTGAAGTTAATGCCCAGGTGATAGCTATCGTCTTTTTTTCGTTAGCGGCAAAGCTCTCCTCTGTCTTACTCAGAGTCCTCGAAATGAGTGTGATTGGTTTTCCACAAGTGCGATCAAAGGATTTAGAATAATCCGGATAAGCTAAAATTAAGTCTTGAGAGATTAGGGACTGTTTAAATTTAAATAAATTCCACATATTGTTTGGAAGATTGAAACTTTGAGACGCGTCCATCCTCCCCACTTAAAAGGGTCGTAAGGGGTTTCGCGAGTTTCGCGTAGTCTCTAACGAAGCGTCTGTAGTATCCCGAAAGGCCAAGAAATAAAATCAGTTGTTTCAGGGTTTTAGGTATTGGAAAGTCAAGAATAGATGCTACTTTCCCGGGATTAGTCTTAATACCGTTTGCTGATATTAGGAATCCTAAAAATTCGATCTCTGTCTCAAAAAATTTTCACTTATCCAGTTGGACCTTCATGTTTGCTTCGCGTAAAGTATTGAAAATGTATTTAATGTGGCTAGCGTATTGTGCTTCGTCCTCGCTATAGATGATAATGTCATCTATGTACACATGACAAAACTGATGCAGTATATCGTCCAAAGTACGTTGGAAGACTGCCGGGGCATTCTTTAATCTGAACAGTAATCTTGCGAACTCATATTTTCCGTTATTAATGGAAAACGAAGTTTTTTCTACCTCGGACTTCTCAAAGGGATTTGGTGAAATCCACTTTTTAAGTCGATAACGATGAAGAATCTATTTTTGCCCAGTTGAGCAATAACGTCGTTAATGTTCGGAATTGGATACCGATCAGCTATTGTAACTGCATTTAGTTTCCTATAATCTATCACCATTCGATACTGCTTAGTACTGGAAGAATCTGTACGATCTAAACGGGAGAGTTATAGGGCGACAGTGAAGGTCGTATGATGCCTACATCGAGTAATTTTCGGACTTGCTTTTCGACTTCTGATTTTGAAGACATCAGGTAATGTCGGCTATGAATAAGCTTTTCTGTAGAAGTTCTTATTTCTGCAACAACCTTAGTGGTGTACGTCAGCTTCTCTTCTGGTTCAGAGAATACAATTTGGTTGCTGCGAATTATCGAGTTTAACAACGTTTTTTGTTGTGAAGTAAGGTGATCGATTTCGTGAAGTGAATTTATGTTCAGGGAATTAACAGACTGAAACTTTGATTGTTTAATTCGAATGTGGACCTTATTAAGAATGGACATGTAGCTATCTTTTGTATAGATTACTGCAGGTAGCTACTTTAGGCTATCATTTCCCAGAATCCCATGAAATGTAGATAGAGAGGGTAAGAGGAAAAATTTTAACGGAACATCATTTAGACCAAATAGATTTATTAGGGTATCTTTGCTGACTTTGACATCGCCTGCTATTGATCTTGCGTAAAATATTTGTTGGTTTGGAATCGGCTAAGCAACATTATCAGGTCTTAAATAGTTTTTGCTAGACCCAGTATCAATAAGAAATTTTAATCTTTCTCCACTTCCTGCTCTACACTCGAAATATGGAAATGAAGAATCGTCTAACCTAAAAAAAAATAATGTCTGTACAAACATTAAGAGGCAAATTGATGGCGAGGGATCGAAGAAATTGTAGGAGTCTTGAATGTATTCGTCGAGAGACAGTTGGAAAAATTCGTTTGCCATTTCAAGAATTTGCTCAAAGTCCAAAGTCCGGATCGGTTGGTGGTATTTTACAAAGTTTTTCGGTATTTGGAGGATGATTATTATAGTAAACATGTTGTTGTTTCACAGTTGGCTCGATGTGAAAATTCTGCTGTGGATGACCCATAGTGTCCTCTTGGATAGAGTTATTATGTTGAGGTCCACCATACTGTTGTCTGTTTTGCTGATGGGGCCGAGTGTCCCTGAGTTATCGGGACACTTTATTTGTGGTCTGCTATTGTTTCGATATTGTCGATTATTGGAGTTAATTGGAGTTTGCTTTGTATTATTGAAGGAAGTGTTTTGGTTGTAAAGATTTCTATTAGTAAATGAATTAAAGGCGGGCTTCAAAGGGCTATGAGTGCTAAAATTAGGGAATTGATTGGTATTAGTTTGAAAGGGTTGTATATGGCGTGGCTGTGCGTTTCAAGTGTTCTGCATCCAAGGTGGGATCCTGTTCACTGGATTGGTAGGTGCTGGTGTAGTTGGTTTCCTTGCACTATTATGGTTGTTATAAACTTGCTATGTCCGGTAGTTTTAGTTTTCAAGCTTTAGACATAGGCTTAAAGTTTGTGGCAAATTGCTAGGCTCGCGAATACCAAGCAGTTTTTGTAGATCGCCTTTCAGTCCCCTGATAAATGTATCAAGAGCTTTATTCCTATAGCTTCATTGCTTCTGCACCAACATCCATGCATGAGATATTATTAAGGATAAGCGACGCTTCTATACTGTATTGTAGAATTCTTGAATGGTTTTGCTGCCTTGGACTTTAGACATCATCTGGAACTGTAAGGTTGCATTGCCAAGCAGCGTGAGATGCTGGTCCAGTTAAGTGGAGTGTTAAAGGACTCCAAAGCAACATCGGCGTTCCCGATTATCTTATTTCTTATTATATTCAGTATCCCAAAGTATATTAGGGTACCTATCAAAGGCTCTTAGATATCAAGGATCCTGTCCACGCTCTTTTTCCACGAGCTGAACTCACCAGGATCGCCCAAAAAGTTTCGGATACTACGCACAATATCCGGAATGCTGTCTAATTCGGATAGTCTGATCATAGCCTGAATCTATACATGGGTTTAGTATGTTCTGAATGAGTGTTCGAGTTTGCTTTTCTATAACGTGCGTAGCGATAGACGTAATAAGACAATCTAACTCTGGAGTAATCCGCGGTGCGCTTGGGTCATTCTGTGACACACTTGACCGAAAGGAGGAATTTGGGTCTTGAGTTTGAGATAAGGCAGATGAAACACTATGTGAAGTGGGTGAGGTTTGCGAGGCAAGACATGTACTTGGCTGAGTGGTCGATCTTGTTCGTGGGACCGAAGAATGATTTGGCTGAGCATTTAGCTCTTCAATCTGACTTCTTGTTAGAACCATGTTGTTTGGAGATGTTTAATTAAGTTATGGTTTATATGAAATAACCTTTACACAATTTACACTTTTTGTAGTAAAAGGACAAATTTAAGGGCCGCTTTATAGCGCTTTAGAATTTTGAATATTTCAAATAATCTGTAATTATATTAAAAAGCAAAAAAAAAATAATAATAATTTTATAGATTTAAATGAAGGAAAACATTCGAAGAAAAAGAAAAATATTGTTTAATTTAGGTAATTCCTTATTCTATACTATATTACTTTAATTTTTTTATTTATTAAATAGCTCTTTAATTCTTGGCTAATATTTTCTACTTTGATTAAGTTAATTTTTTATTTTTTTTTATTCTTTGTTCACTTTATTTTGTTTTTCATTTTTCTTGGTTCAAACTTTTGTTTTTCCTTCTTTTAATTTTTTCCTACAATTTTTTATTTCTTATAATCTATATTTTATTTCTTTTCTTTTTTTATATATTTTAATAATGAAATAATTAGTAGCAATAGAACATTAAAAACAAATTACAATAAATAAAAAATAAAAATTCTTTACAAAAGAAACACCAATGTTCTCAGCATTTCGATCGTTGTCTCAGGGAATTCTTCTTGAGTCCGTTTTCCTGAATCGAAAGGTGCGACAAGCGTCCGTTTACTTTGGGGCCCTTGATTTAACCACTTTACCATATGGGGGCCGATAGCTGCGAGAGGAATCTAAGTACTGCAGCTACTTAAGGCGACTGACTTTGATACGTGTTTTTCTCGCGAGAGACACGGCGGCTATTTGAAGCGACTTACGGCTTAATATGGCGATAGCACGGTGGCCGCTTGAGGCGACTGGCTGAATAACACTTATTTCCACAACACTATCAGGCCAAAATAAAATAATTTATTTAATTAACTTAGACTAAATTACAATGTTTCTTAATCTACCTTAAATACTATTCCACATGATCCAATCATGCACCAAGCAATGAGTATATTCCCACAGGTATTCTCTGGTTACCGTTACAGTACGTGATGGAATGCACGGCATTGTTAGATGGTCTAGACGTTGTGTCAGCATTTAATTTGATGGGAACATTAAACTGTTATTTGAGGAATTAAATATTTGCGTTCTTAAATTATACAATTTATTGTGATTCTTTCGTAGATGTGTTTTCAGCCTCCATTGATACGTACTCACTTGTGTGTGTATGTTGATAATGTTAACGAGAAATATTTGACATTGTGGGATAAACTAAAATGGGGGGATTGCTATTCACAATCTCCAGACCACTGTTTATTCCATCAGTCGCTCGAAGGTGGCCGGAGCATTGCATGGTCTAAATGGCATCACAGTAAACTACCAAAGACCACTTCGTGCAGTGAAGGCCATTTTCTCGCGATCTTTTCGATTAATTTCTAACTGTCAATACCCGCTCTTCAGGTCAAGTGTTGAAAACCATCTCGCTCCAGAAAGCGTATCTGACACTTTGATAGTGGGTATCTGTCATTTTTGGTGACATCGTTGAGACGTCGGTAGTCTATACAAAACCTCGTGCTGCCTTTTTTTTTCTTCACGAGTATCACTGAGGAAGCTCACGGAACTTCAATCAGCCCTTCAGCTTTCAGCTTCGACACCTTTTCGGCAACTTCTGTTTGCTTTGCCAATGGAAGACGCATTGCAGATTGACGGGTTGGTCGGGGATCTCCGGTGTCAACGTGGTGTTGAACAAGTTGCGTTTGTCCATATTCACTGTCTTGCACAGCAATCCCAAATATATCAGCTTACTCAGGGAATTGGCATGAAATAACGTTATCTTATCCTATGTAATATATGTCATATTAAAAAATGTTGAAATTGCAAAAAATTAGAAGCGCGCGCATAATTTGAGTTCTTGCGATAATTTTAATAAGAAATTTGCGCGAGTTATATTTCGGAGAATCACGAAGCGTCAATGAAAGGTTGAAGTATAACTGAGTCTTTATTCTTAACTTTTCTCTTAACTTCATTTTCAAACCTAAGCTAATTTCCTCCCAGACTGAATGTCTTACATTTTGATGGGAACGCAAAGTAAAGTGATACACTGCGTTGCGTTCCCACGTTATTGCAGACTTTTACTTAAAATCTAATGCGAATAATTAGTAGATCGGAATTTACGATGTCATACGGCTACTGTTATTACAATTACCAATATCAATATCAATGTTGAATTGACGCTGTATGACACATTTAAGGAACTTTAATTCCTTAATATGTTTCATATTTTCAAAATCTTTTGTAATTATTTTCTCAAATGCTATCAATTACGGTCGAATTTGATAAGGATCCACACTTGGATAAAAGTACCTAACCTTTACAGAAGTTAAAGTTTTAAAAAAATTTTCTTGACAAATTTCAATATTACAGTTATAAAAACTTATTAAATTATTTCCATTTAACAATACTCATATTGATCGTTACAATCTTGGATAAGTTTTTCATCATAAGCTTTTCATCATCTAAAGTTTCTACCCTTGTTTTATAATTAATTTTTTATTTACATTCGTTTTTCCAAATACAGTTATTAACTTTCAACTTTGTGCCACTTGATCGTGATGTTTGTTTGTTTGATGCAAGCAATTTGTCGCGTGGTATTTTAGGAATCACGACTCTGTGATCAAAAATCAGAAATCCTACTGCTATCTTGTAGTCTATCTCAGGGCCTTACTCAAGTAACGGGAGTATTATTCCATTTCATCCCCTTCTTCCGATATTAACCGATTCACACGATGAGATAATAAAATAATAAAAAGGGATCCTACAGGATCAGAGGAAGAATATGAGCTCTTGAGCTCATTTGCAGAATCGGAGGACTCTAAAAAAATTGTAGTGGAGGCCACTCTAGGAAATTGTAGCAATGATACGGTTTCTCCAGATTAATATCCACCACTTAAAAAAGGCTTCGGTGGCACTCATTTTGCGTCTTTCCAAAAACGCAGAAGATATCATCTTTACCCAGGAACCATGGATCGTGGAAGGCGTGATTCGTGGACTTGGGACACCTGTATGCGCTCCACTCTAAACAAAATACAAAGGTAAGTTTAGAATTTGTATACTAGTGAAACGTAACCTTAATGTATTTTTTACTTCCTAACCTCAGCGACCTCGACTTAACCGTTGCCGGGCTGGAGACTGCCAAAGCCTCCTACTGGCTGGCATCGGTGTATCTTGGCCACGATCAGGTAGGCCCACTCCCTGGTGATAACCTAGAAAGGGTGGCTGGAAGCTGGAAGGCAAACAACTGGCCTCATCATTGGATGCGAGATAAATTACATTACATTTTGATTACATTTTAAGTACTAACCTCATTGTTTGCAATATTGACAATGCACCCACCTTTATAATAAGAAACCGACAGGAAGTGCTAGATATCACTCTTGACTCAGACAACATCACTCAAATGCTAACGAACTGGATGGTAAGAACTTAACACTCGTTTTCAGATCACAGATACATCCATTTCATCCCTGGTGAATCAAACGGCATTCCGAAACTATCGGAAAATTGATTGGCTAAAATACATAGGGATACTGGCAAAAACACTACCCTCTGAACTCTCAACTCCCCCGCGAGACACCAGTGAGCCTGACATAAAAGTCAGGGAATTCACCCTGTCTCTCAATCAGTCTATGGCGGAAGTTGTTTGAAAATATCACTGTATTGAAACGTGCGCAGTCTATAAAGCATATGTTTCAAGTTTTAAAGCGCCGTTGTTAGTGAATTTGTGAAAATGGAGAAAATTGGTCATCGTTATGTGATACAATACTTTTATTTGAAAGGCCTCAGCCCAACCAATATAAAAGCTGAACTGGATTCTACTCTGAGTGAGTCTGCTCCTTCGTTTTACAAAAAAACGAGGCCGTACGAGCTGCCAAGACGAGCATCGCAGTGGTCGCCCAAATGAGGTGACGACTCCAGAAATGGTGAAGAAAATCCACAAGGCGGTACTGGATGATCGTCGACTGAAAGTGCACGAGCTAGCAGACATTGTAGGTATTTTAAAAAGTGCGGTACATCACATATTATATTATTTGAAAATTTAGACATGAAAAATCTGTGTGAAAGATGGATGCCGCGTTTGCTCACACTCGAGCAAACACGGTGTCGTGAAAATGTTTCAATTGAGTGTGTGTTGTTTCATCAAGACAATGCACCAGCTCACAAATCCATTATTGCAATTGCCAAAATTAATGAATTAAAATTTGAATTACTACCTCATGCACCCTATTCGCCAGATTTAGACCCCTCGGATTATTTATAGTTCCCAAACTTGAAAAAATGGCTCAGTGGTCAAAGAATTTCCAACGATGAAGAAGTGATGTCGACAGTTAATGGCTATTTTGAGGAGCAAGACAGTTCTATTATAAAAAGGGTATCGAACTTTTTGAACATCGCTGGGAAAAGTGTATAGAGCTAAAAGGTGATTATGTTAAAAAGTAAATAATTTTTTTTCCAAAATTTTTGTGTTTTCTTTATTGGGTGGGGTATTCTGATCGCCATCCTGCCTTCTGAATCAGCCTTGGGGCAAGAAAAAGCCGCACTGGTGGACTTGAGCACTACGATCGCTTAGAAACACCTGCAGAAAACTTTTCAACCTTGCAAAAAAGACAAGAAAAGTGACTGACTGGGACTCATACAAAGAATCCCTGAGGATTCTGAGCTGAGGAAAGCAAAGCGTCAATCTTGGAGATCATTCTGTGACAAAATTACAGAAACCTCTGAGGCATCGCGGCTAAGAAAAATTCTCTCTACAAATCTTGTGATGCCTATTTGTTTGAAAAAAAACCAATGTCTCCTGGACAACCTCAAGTGATGAATCACTCAAATTGCTACTGGATACTCTTTTTTCAGGAAGCTCCTCATTCGCGGCAAACAGTAACCGAAATAGGACTACTCCAACCGTGAACATACTGGTTATAAGAGATAAACCATTTTTGGCGCTGCATAGCTTCATACCATACAAGTCTGCGGGTCCGGACGGCATAATACCGGCCGAAATATAAAGGTCCTCAGATATTATCTTGTCCACACTAGAGAATATCATGAGGAGCTGTGTAGAAATGATCCACATTCCACTGTCATGGAGAGAAGTTAATGTAGTTTTCATTCCTAAGGCCGGAAAATGATCTCATGATGTCCCAAAGGACCTCAGACCTATAATATAAGTCTATCATCTTTCCTTTTAAAAACTCTAGAACGACTGACTGATATCCATATTTAAGCTAAAATTGATCCAAGACTTTTTTCAACGACTCAATATGACTATTATAAAGGAAAATCGGTGGAAACGGTTCTGCATTCACTGACTAGCCACATCGAACGATCAATACAATACAGAGAGTACACAATGGTTGCTTTCCTAGACATAGAGGGCGCCTTTAACAACGTCGACACATCCGAAATCACGACTGCGCTATCACATCTGCAGGTAGACGACTCACTTGGGGAGTTGATCAGTCTTATGTTTAATAGCAGGATAATCAACTCCAAACTGGGTGAGACTTCTGCTAAATGATGTGTTAGTAGAGGTACGCCGCAAGGCGGTGTCCTTTCTCCCCTTCTTTGGAACTTAATGGTAAATGAACTGCTGATATACTTGGAAGTGGGAGGGAGCAGGGTGATTGCCTATGCAGACGACGTTGCTATAACCGTCTCATGTAAGTATCTTAATACCATCAATGAACTCCTTCAGCTAAATCCTAACAGATTAACCCGTTGGGCATATCTCTGTGGATTGGGAGTTAACCCCATAAAATTGATCCTGTCCTCTTTTCCAGGAAATATAAAAGTCCAACTATAGACCCCCCTTCAATAAACGGTACCAGTTTAGTGTTTTCCGAAATAGAAAAATACCTGGGTCTCATTTTTGATAGGAAACTAAACTGAAAACCTAACATTCAAAAAAGAGTTAAGAAAGCTTTATACTCTTGCAAGAAAGCCATTAGAAACGAATGGGGCCTCCAACCTCAAATAACCCACTGGTTATACATCTCGGTCATAAGACTGATACTTACTTACGGTGTGGTCGTCTAGTGGACGGCCTTAGACATTGCAATCAACTGCAAAAAATTAGGCTGAATTTAAAGAACAGCATTTCTATGCATAAGTGGAGTTCTAGTTCCATTCCCTCCGCGGCGCTAGACATTCTGTTTCACTTGACACCCATAAACATCTTCAGCAGGTAAGTTGCTGCGACCGCAGCTATTCGCCTTAAAGCAATTTATTTGGTCACACTAATATTCTAAAAACATTAGGAATCCACTTAGAGAACATCGATTACACCATACCTAAACTTCTGTTTGACAAAGCCTTTCATGCGAGCTTTCCCACTAGATCCTTCTGGAAGGAAGATGCTTTCATGGAGGACAAGTCTATCTATTTCTATACAGATGGAACTAAAACCGATAGCGGGGTTGGTGGAAATGTTTTTTTAGATAAGTTTAATCTAAGCCTCTCCTTCCGTCTTCCAAATCAATGTAGCTTTTTCCAGGCTGAAATTTTGGCGATTAAAGACAAAGGATGTCCACATCTTTTCGGATAGTCTCACTAAATTCTAAAACTGCCCTTGAATGCCGATTGGATTGGATGCCGGGTCACAAAGACATGCCAGGGAATTGTAGTCCCGACGAACTTGCCAAAATTGAAACCACTCTACCTATTCCACAGGAAAAGAGTAGCATAGGTATACCAATCGCTACGTGCAAATTATTATTTAAGCTGGATGCTAATAAAAGAACAGACCTTAGATGGACCGGTGGGCCAACAGTGTCGTCAGATTTCTTTTGCATATGCCTCCCTCAGTGCCAGCGGTATTTTTCTCGCCTTCGCAAAAACTGGTGTAGCACCTGGTCTTAAATGAAGTGTTACAGTTCCTGTAAGTTTGCCTGTTTCATCACTAAACACATCGTAGTAGCGAGCGAGAATCAGTTCCTGACGTGTGCGTTGCTGTCACGTCATTTGTGGAGTTGTAGTAGTTATCATACATACTTACAATTAATAACAATTAGACACTTTGTCTCATCACTTGGTTGCTCTTTTGTATATTAAGGCTTTCTGCTAATAGAAGCACGAGATACATGTGCTTTTTATTTATCCTTGACTTGTATTGGCGCATGTCCCAATTTATGTGTGGATTCTAGCAATGGACGTCTTTACCTCTACCGCTATTTTGGTGTGTTACCTCGAGTGCTCTTTGTGAACTTATTTGCCTAAATTTCTTTTCCGAATAATACGTTGTTTTCTGTTTTCTACTCGATTCCGTTAGAATCCCTATCTCTTGCTTGCCTTGAAGAACACTTTATTGTTGAGTGATATCAATCGTGATATCAATCCTAAAGCCATCTGTATCTTCATTTTAACTGAGAGCTCACTATCTTCAATTCCTCTTACTATTTCTAATAAAATTGAGTGTAGGCGCTTTATATCTGCATTCTCTGTATGGCTACTTGGTTTTGTAAGATAAAATTCTATTTACATTCTTAGTTCCTAAAATTTCTACTGATTCGTTGTCCATTATGATTTTTCTCGGCTTTCTAAATTTAGCAAATTGTTTCATAACTAAAGTCTTTTTCGCTCTCCAGTTTCGGTCGGTTATATGGTATGCTGTTGCGAATTTCGTTAATTTGTCTATTGTTGTTACAAAGGCCAGCGCTTGATCCAATCCTCGAAACATATTTTATATTCGGTTTTCGGTATGTCCATCAGTGCTTCCTGCGATTTTTTCATTACTTCCTCTCGGCTGCTGAAACGCTTTCCCCGTAGTGGTTTTTTAACTCGATTGAACAGAAAGAAGTTACAGGGAGCCAAAACAGGTGAATTCGGTGGCTGTTGGATGGTATTTGTTCCATTTTTCGTCAAAAAATTACGAATAATGATGGCACTGTGCGACGGTGCGTTATCATGGTGCAAAATCTACGAGTTCTCTGCCTACAATTCTGGTCTCTTTCGGCGAATTGCTTCACTCAAACGTCTCATAACGTCCAAATAATATTCTTTGTTTACTGCCTGGCCTTCTGGCAAAAATTCATGATGCACTACACCGTTTTAATCCATGAAAACCGTGAGGATTGCCTTCTTTTTTGACTGAAAACGACGTGGTTTTTCTGGTCTCGGCTTATTTGGTGAACGCCATTCGCTTGCCTGATGTCTGGATTGCGTGTCGTACTCATTAACCCACGTCTCATCTCCAGTAATGATCCTTTTGATGAATGTGGGATCGGATTCAGAGTCGCAAATCATCTCTTTTGTATCTAAGAGCGTCAACATGAAGCATAGATCGCCCCGACCTGTGATGCACTAAACAATTATATTCTTGCAACCAAAGTGCCCAATTTGCACTCTACTATTCAGCTCTTACTCAGCCATAGTTAGCTGAAAAGCCTAACAATCAGTAAAAATATCAAACTAACACATAAACACACAGCTAAACACACAGCACACAGATAAACACACAGCTTCTTTTAAGATCGTTAGAACCTCCAATTCATAGCTTAAGTAATTCTTTTCCGCAGGTAGGGTTTTAGAACTATTAAAGAAGACTAGATGGAAACAATCCTCGTCGTTTTTTTTTTTTTTGCAGTAAGACTGCTCCATATCCTTCCTTGCTGGCATCTGTGTGTAACTGCGTACGGCGAGAGGGATCGAATAAAATTAAAACTGGTTCTTCAAATAGCTTTATTTTTAGGCTTTAAAATGATTCTTCCTTCTTTTGTCCTCAAGTACAATAAAATCTGCATCCTTTTTCGTCAAATCGGCTAAAGATTTGGCTAGCAAAGCATATTGTCAAACGAATTTTCGGAAAAAACCTGTGAGACCCAAAAAAATTTTCGAACAACTAAAACCTTTTCATCGGAAGGTCGAATAGTGCCATTATGAACTATATGCCCAAGAAACTGTACTACTTTGGTTAAGAGCTGGCATTTTTTCCACTTTATTAAAAGACAATTCTGATTACATAAACTCAAAACGATTCATTTTCAGATGGAATGATGAGATCATCCATTAAACAAGCAGAATGCCCTATTAAATCTTTTTTCGGAAAATAGAGTTTATGAAGTGTTGAAAGACCGATAGCGAGTAACATAACACAAATGGAGCTTTATTGAATTTTTATTTCCCGTCTGGTATAACGAAAGCTGTATATTTTTTACTGGACTCTTCTATACCAACATAATCCGTTTTGAAGATCGAGCATTGCCAAAAACCTTTGCTTTATGCAAATTAGAGCTTCTTCAATGCTAGGTAAAGGAAACCTATCTTTTTAGCTAAAACTATGGGGCTAGCACAAGATAACATACTCTCTCGAATAATTCCTTCGCTTAATCACTCCGCAATTTCCTGCTTTACCACATCCTTTTCTAATGGCGCCAATTTCGTCCTCCGGCGAAATTTTCATTTCAACTATAATCTGACTCCTTCTTTGGCCGATAAGATTCAACCATAGACAAAATTTGTTCTTTAAACTTGCTATCACTTATATTGTCCAAACTGTCTCAATGCGAGTCGCAATTTATTACGTTGACCTGAGCCAAAAATGTTTTTTTTTCGTCAACTTTGAAAATGCTTACTTACCGTTTTCAATTATCAACATTACATTATATCCGTATTTATCCAATCATTTTTAACAACGTGGCATAAAAAATGATAGGACTAAAAATCGATAACTGCATCAATGGCTACAGTACCCAAAGTAGTCTTACTATTTTGAGAAAATTCGACAACCAAAATGCCTGGTTCTTGGAAACCTGATATGCCTAGCTTATCCTTTAGGGCCATCTTTATGATGCAAATGTTGCTTCCAGTGTCAATACGTCCATGATAATTTTCCTCACCAATAGCTACCTATACTGAGAAATTGGGTACATCTGTCCTAACTATGCTGACAGTTGCTTTTTTGGGACATGTGCGATGTGGCCAAACTCATCACAGTGAAAACACCTCATTTCCTTCAACTTATCGGGACAGTTTCCATGGGTGTGCGACATAGCTCCGCAATTTGTACATCTTTTCGATTTATGAACAATTTGGTCTTGTTTTTATGTATTACTTGTGCTTTGTTGTGACCTATCACTTTCCTTCTTTTATTCTTCCTTCATTTTTGCGTAAGCTTTTAAATTTTCTTCTAGGTCCTCTAATGTTTGGTAAAGTATACATTTGTTCGTAGCGTTGTCCGGAATTCCACCATTTATGTAGCTTCCTAAATGTAAATTTTCAACTTTTCCATTCACTGCTATCTTTTTTAACCTCTAAAAGTATTCTAAATAAGATTCTGATGAATTCCTTTTCGAACCCGCTAACAATTTATGGACGTTCTCAATTCCCTTATTCGCAAAATCCCTTTTTGAGAAACTCTTTTAACTCCTGCCAACTGGAACTGTCTGATTCTGATTCAACTGCTAATCTACCTGCCCCGACAACAATCGCCTTACATGCTTAAAACCAGATGATTTCAAAGAAGACATGTCAGAATCAGATGCTTCTTAGAAAAGTACTTTTCCGGTCTCTAATGCAAAACGGATTCGTATAACTAGGTCCAATTTAAGATTATACCGGTAAGATAAACCAAGCTATTTTAAAATTGTTTGAAGCCATTTAGTTGTGAAGGACTCGATATCTTCAGACAAATTCATTTAATTTTAATATGCAAAAGCTAATTAAACGAGTCTCGATTCACCTAAATTAATGAAACGGGAGTGTTGTCTCTAAGAGCCAAATAACGTAACTCTGTAGGGTCAAATGTCGAATGATCATGCAGACAGTAAGAATACTGTAAAATATCATGCATATACATACATAATCTAAAATGAGCTCACCAATGTCTTTCCTTTGTAAGTAAATATGTATTTAGTTTTCGGTTTCTTTCCGATATTTTCGATATTTTTCCCAGAGGTGGTTGTCAAACTGGACAGGACGAGCCGTCGTGCAAGTTGTTAGTTCGTTACATTTAGCCCAACCAGCAGCCACTCCAACATCAGTTTTATGCCTTCTTGTCAGAGCTGATGCCGACAGGATTTTCATATAACTACATACAAATTCTATGAAAAGACTTCTTCAGAGAATTGCCTCACACGGGATTCAAACCCGCGACCCTCTGCCTGAGGAGTCTATACATATACCACTACAACACGGCCACCCCCGTGTCAATAAACCTAACATTTTTTTTTTCTCATTCTCTTTGCGAATCGAACTTTACTTTGGATGTATGCACTTTTGATTACTACCAGAAAACAACTTTCAACATGACAACCCGACCGACGCGACGTAAGTGAATACATACCAATTCTGACACCATGTAATTTAAATAAAACCCGAAACTATCAAATAGTTATTTAAGTTTATTATTATAAAAGAAAGGATAAGATTTAATTTAAAGAAAAAAGAAAAAACTTCAAACAAATAATTAGTGGGTACAATCGTTTTAAGTGAAGTTCACTTAAACTTTTCGCTTTGACGTTTCCGGCAATAGTACCTGAAGAGAATAAATGGCTAATACGGCATAATTTGCATAACGGAGATACTGCTGACCACTGAGACAGGTATTTTCTTCTCCGCTGGACTTTCCTCATCTACACAAATGCCTTATATATTGTGGCCAGATCAGAGGGGGTAGAATTTTTCTTACATCGCTTGAGGAAACCTGGACATTTTGCAGCAGAATAGAAAGTTTTTCAGTTTCTATGATGCAAGTGCCTTTCATGGATAATGACTGGGTATTCAAATTTAGTTTTATCGACAGCAGACGGCATTGTGTTTTGGAAGCATTAAACTCCACTCTGTTGATGGCTCCTCAATTACTTATTTTGCTAAAATCGGAATATAATGTGCTTAACATACGCTGTTGTTCCCGTTCTAAAGACGAAGAATAAGGACGTTAGTCCAGGAACTATTAACTGAAGCAGAGAGTACTGTTTTAAGCAAAGGAATGTATTAGTTTAGAAGTAGCACACAAGAGATCGTTGATGAAAATTAAAAACAGTTTCGGAGACAGAACGGAGCCCTGGTGTACACCACTATTTATTTTGTGGATATAACACTTAAAACCATCCAAGGCAACTTGATTTTTTTTTTTTTTTTTTTTTTTTTTGGACAGATCAGAAATTTTCATAGACACTATAAGCCCGGTGCTTTTAGTAGTGTGAGTTTCTTACTCAAAAAAAAAAAAAACTTCCCTTATTTAGACTCCGACTGAGTTCACACTCAACAAGTGCAGTTCTTCTTTCGCGTTTTATTTTGCTTTGATAAGATATTTTGCAGGCGATTTCCCATTGAAATTTCCTACGTACTTTATTAAGCGCTAATAACCGCGCTAGATCGAGAGGTTTAATCCTTTTCAGTTGGTGCAATAAATTTGTTTCGTCAAGGATCCGTTGAACAGAAATGTTGGTATGTACTTTCAGTACTTGCTTATATAGCAGCAATTTGTTTTCTAAACTGAGCTTGGAATACTTTACTAGAAACCAGTACATGTCTCTATAATTAATATCAAGCTGTTTACGTTTTTTCTTAACGTGTGCTCTACATTTAAGTTTAGCGTCGAATATCATACCAAGATATTTGGCCTCGTTCGCGAAAGGAATTTAAACTGCGTTGATAAACATAGGTAGATTGTCAGTTTTTTTGAGAGTGAAGTTCACATGGACAAACTTGTTTTCATTAAGCGCGATTCGCCAAGTCTTTGTCCAATTGTTAATCCGTGTAAGAGCTCGTTGTAACTTAGCATTTACTTCTTCAACGGTTTTAGCTGCACAGGTAGTACAGTATCGTCCGTTTGCGGTATGTCGCGGGTAAAAACCAAATATAGCAGATGGCCAAGTACACTTCCTTGCGGCACTCCCGCCTTCATTGTCTTAAAATTCTAATATTCGCTTCCTTGTCTGACACGGAAGAGTCGGTCATCTAGATATGAACCTAAATTATGACTCAATTGCTCGGGTAGGACCTGTTTATATTTCAGGCCCTCGTGCCATAGATTATCAAAAGCTTGCGAAACGTCGAGGAATGCGCCTTGACGAAGATGACTAAGTAAGATTCGCTCGCAGACCTTCGATATAATCGGGTGGAGCTATATTGATTTGTATGACTCGACTTCAGTCAGCGGTTTACCGGGTTTCGAAACTACATATAATATTGGGTATGTAATTTAATTCGTGCGGTTTTTTTTCCAAATTTGAACGTTTATTTAAGAAAAACATGTACAATAGTATTTTTCAAAGTATTGCCCATCTGAAGCTATGACTTTTTCATCTTTCTGGCAATTTGTAGATCCCATCCCAAAAGAACTGCACGGCTTGGCAGCCAAGAATGAATCAAGCCAATTTTTGATATTCTGCTCTGATGTGAACCGTATTTCAGTGAATGCGTTCTGCATCGACCGGAACAAATGGTAATCAGAAGGGACAAGGTCTGGGTTATAAGACGGGTGGGGTAAGACTTCCCATCCACTGTTTTCCAAATAGTTCTTAACCTGAATAGCAACATGAGGCCAAGCTTTGTCATCATGGAAAATTATTGCCTCGTGTCTGGTCGCATATTCCGGGCGTTTTTCGGCTACTGTCCATTGATGGTTTCACCCGGTTTTAGCAGCTCATAATACAGCACGCCCATATGATCCCACCAAATACAGAGCATTACCTTCGTGCCATGGATATTCGGCTTTGCCGTTGATTTGGCTGGTTGGCCGGGTTTCACATATGATTTTTTGCGCTTGGGGTTGTCGTAATGGATCCATTTTTCATCACCAGTAACAATCCGATGCAAAAATGACTTCCTTTTGTGACGTTCCAGCAGCATTTCGGACATGCAAAACGTCTCTCGGCTTGAGTTCAAGTGGAACCCAATTTCCTTGCTTTTGAATACATCCAGCTGCTTTTAAACGTTTTGAAATGGCTGCTTGAGTGACACCCAAAGATTCTGCGAGCTCTTCTTGTGCTTGGCAACAATCTTCATAGAGTAATGCTTCCAGTTCTTCATCTTCAAACTTTTTTGGCTGCCTAGGACGTTCATCGTCTTCCAAGCCAAAATCACAACTTTTTAATCGTGCAAACCACTTTTGGCACGTTCGCTCAACTAGCGCATGTTCACCATCAACTTCCACCAAAATACGATGACTTTCGACAGCAGTTTTCTTCATGAAGAAGAATTTCCGCAAAAACACTTTTTCAGGCAGAAAGTTCGACATATTTGAGTGAAAAAAAAAATATTGCTGTTTACGCTTCAAATAAATGACATATACTGAAATGAAGTACAATGACAGTAGCTTTCCAACGCATGTTTCAATGGAATAATAACACTAGAATAATACAAGGTACGCCATCTCTTAACAAACCGCACGATTGAAGTTATAGACCCAATAACTTCAGCAACTTTCCACCGATACGGTACATGCTCTAGTCTAGTGGTGGCATTTATAAGATAGAGCAGCCCTAGCAAACCTTTTTTCGGTAGCGCTTTAAGTATCCCTCCCGTAATTAAGTCATATCCTTGAGTTTTATTGGGCTTAATCGTGTCTATAACTTGTCTTAGTTCCCTAAGTGTAGCCCTTTCTATTGAAAGGTGTTCGTCGTCACGTATAGCGTTTTGACATTGTGTGGAAGCACTTTCCCGTCGGATGGTTTGAACGTTTCTGCAAGATGGTCGGCAAAAACTTTAGCTTTTTCTTTATCTTCTTTCGCCCAGTCATCCTGGTTTCTTCTAATTGGCGCCACGTGTATTTGGGGCTTTCGACAACCTCTATTCGGAAATCTTTCCAGTGAATTTTTTTGTTGGATAATTTGGGTGGTCTTTGTTTCTTAACCAAGGATTCGCACAATGAAAGGGTATTTGGAGAATGATCAGAGATGTGATGGAAGCTTTCTTCAACTTCGACGTAACTAGCGTTTAGTCCTTTGAGTCCTTGTTGAGTAAAATTGCCAACCACATTCCTTGCCAGCCCTGTAGAAAGTTTGGCCTTTTTGTGAGATACATCTTGAGCCTCAAAAGGTGTGCTTCGCATTAAGGTCGCCACCAATAATAAAGATTGGTCCAAGAGAGTAAAATGGGTCAATGAATTTGTGTTTTTCTATTTTGCAGCGCGATTGGCGATAGATTGAGGATATACTAAAAGAGTAATTTTTATTTTTAGCGCGAATTATGTTTGTATTTATACATTAATTCTGCTGACGTTTCTAGAGAGTGTGTGAAAAGAACTGTAATTGGATATATGCATACCGTGAGACAATTCGAAATTAAAAATTTTGTAAAATAATGCAATGTTAACAATTTATATCGTGGGACAATTTAGAATAAATGGAAAGTGCAATATTGACAATTTATATAAACAAAAGATAATTTAGGGTGCATGACTCTTGATTGAGTGTAACGTAACTCCTCCCCCTTAAGAATGGATGCGAGGGCCATAGGAATTCTAGATTTCCGATGGTTGGAGCGATCTTGTGTGGTGGCGGAAGTTGCAGGTATATAGCTTTCGGTTGCGGAACAACCTTTCTTCTTCGGATGAAATAGATCGGGATTACTGCCAAGCCGATCATTACTAATAAGATGCAGTTGCTGATGATGTTAAATCTAACGATGTGTCTTTGTTTGGAGACCATGATTCTTATGTTGTCTTTCTTGAAGTCTTCTAATTTTTGTAGTTTGGGTACTTCGATTAGAGTGGTGGTGTTTTTGTTCATGACTATGATAGGGAAGATGTGAACTTCGTCAAAATAGACACTATTGAGACTTTGATAGTTGATGTTATTGATGCTGATGGAACAATTCTTGAAGTAGAGTAGAACTGTGCCTCATGTAGTGAGCTCTTGAGGTTGTATACGGAGTGTTCACCAATAGAATATAGTTTGGTTCCGGTTGCCAGATTTCATTTATGTCATGTAGTTCTTCCTTCAGGTTACAAGTTGCTGGTATTTGTTTAATGAGGTTGGTAGCACAACTTTCCATTTTCGTCGGGACTCGGGATGGAATATGGCAAAAGAAAATATGTTCGATTAATGTACATTTGTTGTCTAGGTAAATAGGGTTCTAGGGGTTAAAGAGGACATAAGGTTGGGTGACAATTGTTTTAGTTTTGTTAATTGGAAGGGGAATAATATGAAAAAATGGATAGGTTTTTGTGGATATTTGAGGGATTAAAATATTGAAAATTATGTTAGTATCATTATAGTATGCTTGTAGATTAAGTAATTCGTAAATGTGTGTATCTGATCTGGTTTTTAAGGATTTGTTCTGTAATTGATAAAGAATATTTTCAAGTTCTTCGGGGTGCAAAATTTGTTTTGGAATAATGTTTAACTTTGCTTATATGAAAGAATCCGATATACTAGATAGGTGGTTAATTAAAAGGTCGATATTATAGTTTATCTGGTTTAAGTATTGAGTGAGTCTGAGGGCTATTTCGTCTGATTGGATTCTGTTATTCAGTTGTAAGCTTGAGTAGTTTAAGTAATTTCCAATAATTTGCTTTGTTACATTTTGAAATCTGTGTTGCATCCGAGTGTTTACCGCTGTAATTCTCTCTATGTTCTCCGAAGGTCGTGCATTTTTTTGTTTAGTTTAAGTGTGTCGTCTGCGTCCATGTTGCCTGAAATCGTTTTAAACGTACCTCCTCGTCGTGTACGGATATTTGAATAAACGCTATCAACTTTATTCTGCAGTTCTTTAATTTTTATATTAAGGATAGTTATAGAGTCCTTAAAATCATTGATTTTTCTAAATTTTAAAAGGGAATTGCTAATTTTGTCAATGTTTGTTTGGTATTCCGAAAGTCTGACAACATGCATTAAGTTTTTAAAATTTGTAATAATTTTAGCTTTGCCAAGTTTCATCGTCAGTATTCCATTGTTATTTGATAGGTCATGTACTTCTAGTTCTTGAGAATTGGTCAGTAGTGTTATGGTCGTGAGTATTAATAGTCTGAAATTTACGTATATTTTTAATTTTACTTTTATGCAATTTTTTATTTTGTTTAGTAATTATAGTAACCTTCTTATTTATTCTAATTTGATGCTTGCTAAATCTAGGTGTAAGTTTATTCTTCTTTTCTAAATATAATTGTGTTTTCTCTTAAATCTAGAAGTTCTGTCCTGTTTTTGTTTAGTTTTTTTATGTTTCCTAATGCTAATTTCTTTAACTTATCTTTAATGGTTGGATAAATTTTTTCTTTGTATTTGTAATATATCTCTTTATCAAATTTATGAGTCCTACCATAAAATATTTTATATGGAGTAAGTTTGGAGCAGTGTGAATAGAACTATTATAAGTGAAGATAGATTCATTTAGAATTTCTTCGTGGTCTCTTGTTTTATTTTTGCTATATATTAGCCTGTAAATTTCCGTGAGAATAGAGTGTACACGTTCCACATTAGAATTACTGCTAGTTTGCTGAAAAGATGTATGTTGTACTGCCTGCAAAAATTATTTAATATTGTGGAAGTAAATTCTGAACCTTGGTCAGATAAAAGTTTCTTGGATACGCCGTGAAGGCTAAAGTAATGCTTAAGGCTTTTAATTACGCTAAGACTGTTCTGAATTAAAAGAGTATATCCAGCTAGAAATTTATAAAATTTGTCTAAAATTGTTAATATTTTCCTGTTGATGCTATTCAGGGTGAGTTTTTTAACTTAAGACATCTAAATTACTTGAAAAATACGCTATATCGCGAAAAATGTTTCAGACAAAAGTCACAAGGTCCTGAATGGGACATAAGATGGTGACCACGAGTTTGAGTTTGGGGTGATTATTTAGAGTGGGTCCCCTTGCCTCCCACTGTTGAATCATTGAATTCTTCCCATTTCGATGTTTATTTCCCGAGACTATTTCAACAAATGCTCGAAAATGTGACCATTCACTTCAATACACTTGTCTATCCGCGCTCTAAATGAACCAACAGAACTGAGAAGTATTTCTGGCGTAAACTTCCGGCAAGCTTCAGTTATTCGTCTTTTCATGTCCTCACGTGTTGTTGCCTTTTTTCTGTAAACCTCACTTTTTAAGTAGCCCCACAAGAAGAAATCAAGTGACGTAAGATCAGGTGATCTAGCAGGCCAATGCCTCGGACCCCTTCGTTCGATCCATCGTTGATGGTAAACATTGTTTAATACGCCCTGGGCTACTTGGAAATAATGGGCTGGACAACCATCATGTTGAAACCACATTGTTTGTCGCAACTAGAATGGCAGTTCTTCTAGTAATACTGGAAGATGGTCCCGCAAGAAGTACCTGCTAATTTATCCCCAATAATTCCCGCCCAGACATTAACATTCCAAGGGTGCTGGCGCTCAACTTGTCGCAACCAAAAAGGGTTTTTTGGTAAAACTCGACTCATCAGAGAATAACACCTTGGCGAATAAAAGGGGGTCTCGTTCAATTTTCTAAAGTGCCTATTGACAAAAGGAAACCCGGTTGCGAAAATCCTCACTAGAAAGTTCTTGATGCATTAAAACATATAAGGATAGTATTTATGCCGATGTAATATCTTACAGACAGTCGTTTGAGAAATTCCTGATTCACGACTTATTTGGCGAATGCTAATGTGAGGATCATGTGCAACGGCAACTAACACAGCTATTTCATTGTCCTCAACAGCCACCCTATCTAACCGATTCCTTTTCTTTGGTTGCACACTTCCTTCACCAGTAAATTGTTGGATGACCCGATAAAAGGAAACGTTGCCCGTAAAGAGCAACAGCACCATCGATGTTCCTTCCACTTTCTCCATAAATCAATATTATTTCAATTTTCTCTTGAATTTTAATAACGCAATTAATCTGGAAAACGTTACTAATAATAATCAATTCCTCAAAACAAATATCGAACTTTTAAATGAAGTACAGTTCCGTTCAAGTAGAAAAAAAGGGCAGAGTGCACATCATACTGACTTTCTCAAAGCAAATCTCGACCTTCTAACACCCTAACAACGTTGGAAACCGATTAATGATTTAGGCGTGCGAGTGCAGTGGTATCTAGCACTTAATGAATAAAACCTTTGAGACAAAGTCGTGTGCCCCATTGAGGAATACGACTGAGCAATGAAAATCAGGAATTATCATTTGAAAAATCAAAAGTGACCTTCGTTTGACCTTGAAAATGGGTCTCAAGGTCAAACTCGTGGTCACCATCTTATGTCCCCTTCAGAACCTTCTGACTTTTGTCTGAAGCATTTTTCGCGATATTTCGTACTTTTCGAGTAATTTTGATGTTTTAAGTTTTATGGTGCCCTCTGACAGGAAAAGAACGCATTTTTGGAAAAAGTGTTTCATGTAAAAGAATTGTAATTTTTTACGCAGATTACGAATCTGTCAAAAAAATAGGCGTTCCCATTAAAAAATCAAAAGTGACCTTCGTTTGTCCTTGAAAATGGGACTCAAAGTCAAACTCGTGGTCACCATCTTATGTCCCCTTCAGAACTTTGTGACTTTTGTCTGAAACATTTTTCGCGATATCGCGTATTTTTCGAGTAATTTGGATGTCTCAAGTTAAAAAACTCAGCCGGTGAGTGATATCAAGTGGTTTAGGAGTTTCAGGAATTTCGTGTTTAATTTTGGGTGGACTTCTATCATATTTCATAGTCTGACATTTCTCACAATTATTAACGATTCCTATGATTTTATTTTTAAGTAACATTATTTTAAAGTAACATCGTTTTAAATGGAATGGGGTTTCAATAATACCTCTGTGATTATTGTTGGTGTGGTAATAATAAGTTTGTCTTTAGTATCACTGTCGGTAATGTCTTCTAAAATTTCTGTACAGCGAATAACCTTAAAAATTCTACTATGTGAAAAGAGCTTGGAATACGTGTTCTAGACAACCTTGAAAGTTTCGCCATCTGTTAAAATTGCGCATAGTTTTTTTGCTGGTAGAAATTTTTTAAAAATATCTATAATGGTTTCTTCAGTGAATATGGGTTTGAAAATTGTGCGTCGTAGTTTATTTCTAAAAGGTACTTGGAATAACATTGATTTTTCTGTATCTGTTCTAGAGAGAATTAACTGAACATTAAACTCATTGAGAGGACGCTCGGATATATAGATATGGTTGTTTGCATTTTCTGCAGCTGAATGACAGGTTGAGATGTTACTACTTCAATTTTTATTCGACTTAAGGCGTCTGCGTTAGAGTTTAATGAACCTTTTTTGTGGACAATTCGGTAATCAAACTCTTCAATTTTAAGTCGCATTAGGGTCCTTGAGACTGAAAAGATACTGTAATGGCTTGTGATCGGTAACGATAGTAAATTTACGGCTAAATAAATAAGGTCTGAAGTACTTTGTAGCCCACACAATGCATGAAATTCTTTTTTAATGGTTGAATAGTTTACTTCAGCTGTAGTGAGAGTCCGACTTGCATAGCAAACGGGTTTATCGCTTCCGATTGATCCTTGCAATAGTATTGCTCCTAATGCAAAATTACTTGCATCGGTGATGAGGATAAAGGGTTTCTGAAAATCGGGATATTGCAAGATGGGATCATTGATAAGTAATTGTTTACTCAATTCGAATGAACGAATGTACTCGTCAGTCAATTTTACTGGCTTAGTAAGTTTGACAAAATCCTTCACGAATTTTCGATAGTAACCTAGAAGGCCTAGAAAAAATTTAATATGTTTTTGATTGCATAAATCTTTTCTAGGTTAGGTTTAACAGCTTCACTTGCTACGATATGTTCTAGAAAGGCGACTTCCTTGTGAAGAAACTCGGCTTCTTCCAGCTGAATTTTAAAATTTGCCTCGTTTATTTTTTTTAACACTTTTTTGAGGTTTTCACAATGTTCTTGTAATGATGTGGAAAAAACTATAATGTCAACAATATACATAAACTAGACAAACTGCGCCTTGAAGATCTTGCAGGATATTGGCCATCACTTGTTGAAAGGTTGATGGTGTGTTCTTTAATCCGAAAGGCATACGAACATACATCTACCGTGAATGCTGTCTTCTTAATGTCTGCAGGATTCATTTCTATTTAATAGAATCAAGTGTTGTAAAGTACATACTTTTTCCCAATTTGTCTAATACGTAATGTACCATATACTTCGAATTGGATATTTGTCGCACACAGTTTTCTCATTGAGCTTTCTGTAGTCTATTACTAGATGCCATTTAGTTTTGCCGGAGGCATCTCTTGTCTTTGGAACAATCCAAATTGGAGAACTACAGGGCGAGTAGCTAGGCTGAAATATACCTTAGTCTAACAGTTTTTTGATTTGAGTTTCTACTTCTTCTTTATGAATCTGGGGGTATCTACCAGGTGTACCGGTATGAAGTGAGCGTTTTTTTGAAAATAAAACACTTATTTGGAATGGGAAAGTAAAAAACATTTTATTCAAAGTATTGGCCATTGGTAGCTACACATTTTTCTCATCTTTCAGGCAATTTATGGATTCCACGCTAATAAAACTATTCGTCTTTTAAAGCAAACCAAAAAGTCACCCAATTTTCGACTTCCTCGTAGGATTCGAAGTGCTGCTCAGCTAATGCGTGTTCCATCGATGAAAACAAATGGTAGTCGGAAGGAACCAAGTCTGGTGAATACAGCGGGTGGGATAGCAGCTCCCAACCAAGTGATTTGGTTTTATCCTGAACCAGTTTTACTTTGTGTGCTGATGCATTTTCATGGAGCAAAATTAGCTTGCCGTGTCTTCTGGCCCATTTCGTCATTTTTCGATCAATGCCTGGTTCAAATTGATCATTTGTTGTCGGTAGCGATCTGTATTAACGGTTTCACTAGGCTTTAGGAGCTCGTGATACACCACACCTTTCTGGTCCCACCAGACACAGAGCATTGTCTTGTTGCCGAATCGATCTGGTTTTACAGTCGAAGTTGATGGTTGTCCCGGATTAACCCATGATTTTTTCCGTTTAGGATTCTGAAAATTAATCCATTTTTCATTGCCAGTAACAATTCGATGGAAATCTAATTTCTTATCGTGTTCTTAAAGCAAAATTTCACAAGTGGTTTTTCGGTTTTCCATTCGTCTTTCATTCAATTCATGTGGCACCCATTTTCCAGACATTTGGATCTTTCCCATAGCTTTTAAACAGTCAACGTATAACATTTCTGTCATTTGTTTCTGACTCAAAGTGTCATCTTTATCCAATATTGTTTGCAATTCGCCATCTTAAATCTTTTTCGGTGGTCTTCCACGTTCTTCATTTCTCACATCAAAATCCTTATCTCTGAACCATTAAAACCATGAAACGCCTCGACAAGCGTTCGATGAGACTCTGCAGCAATTTTCTTCAAATGAAAAATTAAATGCTTTCTGCACAACATTCGACATTTTTAACACGATGAAAAAATATGATATTGTTTGTTCAATGGCTTGATGTATACTAAATATGTTTAACAGGTGTCATAGCAACCAAACAAAAGAAAAAAATTAAGGCCCGTTCACAATAAATGTTCCCTATCGAGACATTTGTATCTTGACTCTCACTTCATACCGGTACACGTGGTACATGATTTGCTGTAAACTGGGGTGCCATCAGTGGTTTTGATTTGATGTTTTATTTTGTTTGTAAATTTGAGTTTCTGCCCTTCTTTAAGGAATATATTATCGTATTCTCTACAATTTTGATTACAGCTTTTTTCTCTTCTAAATTAAGATGAGAGGTTTTGTGATATCATCGGAATGGATAGAATCAGTGTCTGAGTTATTAGTGGAAAGGTCAAATGAATTTAGTTCAAAGAAGTCATTTGCATTGTAGAGAAAGAGTATTTGACCACTATTAGAGGTATTTATTACAACCAAATGGCTATATCACTGTTTTGCAAGGTATATTTCTTCGGGAATATATAGGTTGGGTGTTAAGCGCGTATTGGTAAGTAGAATATCTCCATCTTTGACGGCTGATAATTTTACAATCGTTTTTAAGTTCGTAAAAATAGTGAATTTTTTAGACATTATATTTGTTTTAATTCAAGTGGAGTTTTTGCATTTTTAGTAATTAGAAGATTATTAGAGAGATCAACTGAAGCTCCTAAAGAAGATAATCCATCCAGTCCAATTAATCCATCAAAGTAGTGGTGAAAACGAAATACTTAAAATTTTAATTTTCCAGATTCATTAAGTTCACGAAAGGTTGGAAGAGTTACATCTTTATTGAGACTGTGAGGATTCAGGACCGTTTTAAAAGTAATTGGTTTTATTCTAACCATATCTTCGCGATGTACTAACTCGGGATTAATAAATAAAGTTGATAGTATCGTTATATAGGGAAGGACTGAGCTGTGTTTGTTAATATCTAGGTATCCAATTTGATTGTCGAGACAGTTTTCTTTTGTTTGTTGATAATATTCTGCTTTTGGATTGTAGTATTGATATTGGTCTGCTTTTAAGTTGTAGAATTGTTGATAATACTGATTTAGTTGAGGCTGATAAGATATATCTTGTTCGGGTTGGTGTTCAATAAAGTTGTTTGTAGCTTGAGATATTCCTGGCTCTTCCAATTCATAGATGTTGTTGACCGATCTAAACTGAGTTCTAAATTGATTGGAATTCCTTTTAGTTCCAACTGTTTGTCTGGTATTACCAGATCCCAGAACCATGGGTTCTGGTGGTGGTAAATTTCTCCGTGTAGAGTTTATTTGGGGTTGTTGTTGACTATTTATTTGATGGGAAATCACTGGTAGTTTTTGATGGTTTTGTTGATGTGAAACAAAGTCTGGTCGTTAAAAATTTGTTGGAAAGGAAATGCATTTTGAAAGGACGTATTGGGTTGTAGTTGAAAAATTTTTTGTTGAAAAGGGACTGGGGGTTGTTGACCTAGAGAATGTTGGAAAGGTATTCTTATTTGCTGGAAAATTGGTCTATATAGATTAGGTTGTTGTGGAATTTGAACGTACGATGAAAAAATTTTAGTTCCTAAGAAAAGATTTGATCGACAAATTTGTTAGGTGTCTCAGCTTTAGCGTAAAATATGTTTTGTTCTTTAATGCTCTCTAATCGCTCTTATTGTTAAACCCAACGGTTCGCGGAGGCCAATTTAAAACGAATTGAGGCGCATTTCTCAATACAAATTGTTTTTAGCTTTGATGACTCTTTGTTTGATTCATGGACGGCCACATGGTTTCCAATTTTTGCGAAGATTTTGATAACTTTGCTGTAAAATTGTTGGATCGACTGTGATCCTTGTCGAAGACCGTGGAGGTCTCGTATAAGGGACGTTTCGTTTCGGTTATCTGACTAAGACTAGATTTGTAAGAATAGATTTGTTCTTATTGTTCTTATTAAGTATTGTATTATGTCGGCAGGGCCAGTAATTTTATTTCGTATGGCTCCAAGTATAATTTCTAAGATAAGTTGATTTGAGGAATCAACGATAAAATTTCTTCAACGTTCGTTATGAATTTGAACAAAAGACGTAGATTGCCATCGAACTTTGGCAAATCCTTAATTGCATTCCGGTACTCGTAAGGCGAGAAAAATGTCAAAATTCGGTGCAATAGCAAAGTTAGCGGATAAACTTGCAGAGGAAACACTTTGTTCACTATTTTGTGCCATTTTAATAGAATTTAAACCCGAATCAGATTCAGAATCACTATTACTTAAACTAGAATTATAAGATAACTTATTTGCGAATAACTGGGGTCTTAAATTAAGTGGCTTTTTTTGGAGATTTTGGGCATTTACAATAAAGAAAAGGATTTTGAGAACTACTACTTCTAGACTTACATGTGCATTAATCTTTTTTCCTTTCTTTGCCTTTCCTGTCCTGTTTTGTCCGGTGTTAATATTAGTTTGGTTGACAATAACTTCTAAGTATCGGTAAACCGGCGATATAGTTTAAATTTTTAATGTCAATAAACCGTCGATATGTTTAACTTTTTAATATCGATAGTCCGTCAATATAGTTTAACATATTAGTATCGGTAAACCGCCGATATAACTTAACTTTATAATATCGATAAACCGTCGATATAACTTAACTTTTTAATATCGATAAACCGTCGATAATTTAAACTATTTTAATATCGATAAACCGTTTGCCAATTATGTTTGGGAGGTACCCGGACAGGAAAAAAAACAACTGGTTCTTATAGAGGTTAGCAAAAATATTTATTTTGTTAATGGTTTTTATACATTAATTCTGCTGACGTTTCTATAGAGTGTGTGAAAATAATTGTAATTGGATATATGCATATCGTGAGACAATTTGAAATTAACAATTTTGTAAAATAATGCAATTTTAACAATTTATATCGTGGGACAATTTAGAATAAATGGAAAGTGCAATATTGATAATTTATATAAACAAAAGGGAATTTAGGGTGCATGATTCTTGATTGAGTGTAACGTAGCTCGCACACCGTGGTCATTTGAAATTTGTCAAGTTCAAATTGTGTTTCCAAAGAGTGTTCAATGTGGTCTTTTATAAATAGGGATGACCCGCCTCTTACGTTTCCCGATGGATGATGAGCGTGGTAGTGCGGCAACCTTTTAGTTTCACGCGTGATTATGTCGTCAGGTGAGTTTCAAAAATTAAACATATATCAACTGCTTTTTCTTGAATAGAAATATTAGCCTTTTCTATAGGCCTTTGGCATTCCACGCAAGAATATTGAGCTCTTCTTCTAGTCTCAAGATAATTACTGAGAAAAAATTTGAGGCAGGATCTGGTGATTCACAGTTGTGTTTTTCCACTTTTCACTTGCGCGTTTTTAATATTAACGTTGTTGTTATTTGTGATTTTAGCGGCCATAACGCCGTTTACTATCTTTACCTCCCTTAAAGGCTTTGGGGTTGAACAGCTGTTATTATTACTCGCACTCGCTTGCCCTGCGTTTTTTAAAATACATCGTTTTGGACCGGAGACTCTTTTACGGAACTGCACTCTTACGTCAGAGTGCAGACTTCACCGTATTATTTAGCCGTTTTTTCTGGAGCTGTTCTTAGGCTGTAACTGCTGGTATTATGAAACCAAGATTTCTGCACCAGGTCCCTCCTAATGATTAAAGCCGTGGCACCAGTGTCTATTTTTGCCAACTTATTTTCCTTTTAACTGCCTATTTCTACCAGAAGGCTTTCATTGCATCGTTTTGCCAATGAGACTTGGAGGATTATTCTTGGGCTGTCGACTCTTGCTACCCGCTTCTGCCCTCGAGGTTGGTGCTGAATCATTTCCCGACTGATGGTTTCGGCAAGATTGACCAGCTTCTTTATTACCGTTTCTGCCAGTTTCTTCCCCTATTTCCTTGGTACTGCAGTGAGGGCAAACTTTTCGTCGTCTCTCCCGTGGAGTAATGGAGCAATGGCTGCTCCATTCTTCAGAGAGAAGGCAAGTGCTTCAGTCATCCTTAAGGCTGACAGTAGTCTTAATTCTGCGATTCCCCGATGAATGCGTCCTTTGCCATTTTCTCAATAATGGCGATTGTCAAGAAATCATCAAATCATCATCATCATCATAAAACACTCAATAACATTCCCTTCACTAAAGTTCATTTCTATTTCACTCAAAATCAGTTTCTCCACAATTATTAATTTCTCTTGTTACTCACATTGTTATCATTTTGATCTAATCACTCAAATAAATTCTTTTTGTTATACTAAATATTTATTCGGTCGACCAAACAAATCATAATTTCTTTCTTGATCCATGTGATCTATTGTATTTATTCATATTAGATTAATAGTTGTATTTATTCATGATAACCTAATCGAAATTGTAAATAGTGCTGTATACTGCACATGACTAACAGCTGCATCTCAGACACCTTGTTACGTGCAAATGACGCCCCAAAAATCCTCTACTTCCATTGGTCCTTTTGTTGTTTGTGTCATCCCTCTGCCCTCCTGCCTTTTTTTGTTTCGTGCACGTTCTTTTTTTCCCGTCGTGCTCTGGATGCCACGGAACAGTTGGGATGTACTGGATCGCTGGATCCAAATAGTGTTATATGGTACATTTGTAAAAAAAAATAAATTCTTCAAGGAGATTTCGCGAATTTGATAAAACACATTTCGTGCTCGGATTAAAATTACTTCGAAGCCTGGGATCGTTTAGAAAGACGGTTTAATCAGAAGAATATGATCGTACAATCATTTATTCATTCAATTATGCACTTACGCACGTGTGCTAGTGCTAGTTTTCACATGCTTCGAAAAGTCTCTGATTGATGATGATGAAGCCATTAGATGACAAGAAATATAGATTTTCAAAGAATTATAGGGGGGGCAGAGAGAGTTCTTAAGAACCTCTTAGGAGTTATAGACTTTTGAACGCTACAAATAGAGCTTCATCAACTCCATTTTTAGTTGTTCGCTTTCTAAAACAACTCAATTTTGACTCCTCCACACCCACAGCGGACGCAAGTGGATGTCCGCAGCTATTTTTAATGTTTTTGACGTCGATGATGTAATTACAGGTACAGATACAGTTCAAGACGTCATGGGCCTTCGTAAGGAGCTCACCGAGCTGTTAAATACTGCAGGCGTCAATCTACGTAAGTGGTAAACAAATTTTTGGCCACTTCTTATGTCGTTATCAGAAGATCAACGGGAACTTACTCCAGTCGACTTTGAGGAGTCAACGGAGGTGTCCTCCGCGAGACTGCTTCTCGTACAAAATTAAAATAAGTCCTTCAGATGTATGTACAAAACGTAACTTGTCAGAGGCATCAAAGATATTCGATTCTCTAGGCTTTCTGTCTCCTGTTGTAGTCGCCATTAAAATTTTATTTCAGGAACTGTGAAATGGGATGAAGAAGTACCAACAAATATATCGGAACAATGGAATACTATAAGGAATTAAATTCATCTTGTCGAATCTATTGCCATTCCTAGATTAATGATGTTCAGGACAACTTTTTCGAGGGTGAAAATAAAAATGAAATAATGAGACTGTTGCCTTGTAGAACTCTTTAATGTCTGCCCATCTTAAAATGTAATAACATAGAAGCAAACATATATGGTAAACTACAGAAAAACTGGTTGATCTAATGTTTTATTATTCGGTTAGATGATTCGATCGGTGTGGCGATGATTTAGGCATATAAATACGTTACGTGTTTATGTAATTACGTACACAATCTTTTATGTACTGAGCAGTACAGTGACACAAAAATTATTTCGTCGAAGGATATTTGACTACAGATGCGTATTTAACCAAACTGGGAGTTTCATGGTTTTTGTGATGCTCCACTCAACGCATATATCAGTTTTGTGGAAGACAATTTGTTGCAGCGAAAATGAGAGTTGCTCTGCTTGAGATACCTAGACTAGAACTTTGTGAAGCCGTACTTTAATCTCGTCTCTTGAATAAAATAAAATCAGCGTTGAAAAAACCAAACATCAAAATATTTGCTTGGACAAATTTCACTATTATGCTCCACTGGCTTTCAGCTTCGCAAAAAAAATGGTCTGTTTTACTGGAAATAGGACAACAGAATTTCTAAGGCCAATCCCCGCCAACAACTGAAATCATGTTCGATTGGCGTGAAATCCTGCGGATGCAGCTGAGCGTGAATGCTACCATCTACACTAGATACAAGTATTTGGTGGAAGGGGCCGCAATGGTTTAAAAAAAAAAAGACAACCAGTGGATACCTTCAACATACAATAAGAAATTTGATTCTATCCTATTAGAAGAAAGACGCACATTAAATTCTAATGCATTTATTTCAAACACAACTTTATTTAATACATTTGAAACACTTTCATTCAAATATTCGCGTTCTAGCTTATGTAATATGCTTTATTAAAAACTGCTGTGTTACGTTAAGCAAACCAAATTTAAATAGCCTATCCTTCGAAGAGCTATCTCTCAAACCCATTTATTCAAGATTCCTTAATTGGCAGTTTTTCATAATGAAATCATGACTTTAAGAAATAGAAAATATTTTCCACCCAAAAAAATTTTTTTAAATTTAACCCAATTATAGATTCGCACGATGTTCTACACGTCGGCGGTCGTTTAAGCAACTCGGATTTGTCCTTCGCAAAGAAACATCTAATTTTGTTGTACAAAACTCATCCTATTGCAAAACTTCATGCTGGTGGGTCACAATTATTTTCGCCAGTAAGACAGAACTATTTCATCCTTGGTTGCAGAGACCTCGCAAGGTATATAGTTGCGTTATATGTTTTCGCCAACGCGAATTACATCAAGACAACTAATGAGAAACCTACCAGCTGAACGGATTCGATACTCACGACTATTAAGTAGAGTCGGATGCGACTATGAAAGTCCTATTATGATACGCGTTAACAGAGGAAGGGGCCCAAGATTTGAGAAGGCGTACATAGCACTTTTTTTGTGCTTCGTGACAAAAGCTATACACTTGAAGCTCGTCAGAGATCTGTCATCTAATGCTTTCCTACTAGCCCTTGATCGATTCGTTTCTCGTCATGGTAAACCTCAATCAATTTGGATCGGCAACGGTACGAATTTCCATGGACATAGACATGACCTTTGAAAAGTGTAGACGCACAAGTGCAATTGTAAAATTCGCACCTCGCGTGGAGGAAAAAAAAAGCAAACCGTGACAACACATTAAAAAAAAAACCATGCGCGAGTGAGCAAACAAAAAAAAATTCACCTCGCGAGTGCAGTGCTATCGACATCTACGGGCATTCTATTTAATTTTTACTTTACAGCTGTTCTTAGTATCGTCAGCGTTTGTGTTTTTTGTGTTGGTCTTGTTTTTATAATGACTTGAGAATTTAGCCAAAATTTTCTGACTAAAAAATAATCACTTTTCTACAGACGTAGACGTCTGTAAATACAGACCTGCTGTTTTGGCACTTAGTCAAACACAGGTAGATTCCCGCCAAAAAATCTCTCAAATCACTCTGACCAGAAGTTCCCTAGTGGAATTATTCTTCTCTCTCACAACGGTCTCGCCATTTACGTGCGTAGTGATGTAGATTATTAAACTCCACCACAATGCAGTCCCTATTCCTATCCGTTATTGAATTTCACGTGGTTAAAATTCCATCATCAAATTATATACTATTCCTTTATTTAAAGAAGCCGCAAATTGGACAGCAATTCGATATTTATCGAGTTAGATGCGCTGTCTGACTCCATTTAAAGAATTGTATCTCTATATCCTCATATTGATGGTCAGATGGGCCCAAAACATATCTGCACCTTCTAAATAGGATTCAAAACCGTGCGATAAAACTAATAGATAACACTAATATTACTCAGATAGTGGACATCGAACACCGACGTAATGTCTCGTGTTTCACTCGTGCCTCACTCGCGTCTCACTTGTGTTTCACTCGTGCCTCACTCGCGTCTCACTTGTGTCTCACTCGTGTCTCACACGAACAGTGATGTAAACTGTCGCTCTTGATCCGTTAGTTATATGTATTAGTACTCAAAACTTTGGAAACTATTGCGAGCACAGTGTAAGTGTGACGAACTCTGCTGTTATATCCGCCATTGGATATGCCAGATATACCCATCTGTCGATGCAGGTCAAAAAATAACGATATCCATTTGAATATGATAGCGCACCTACCATGTCCACAGTGCTGTGTTAAAACTACGATTAGGAAGAACAAACGAGACCCAATTGGAGACTTGTAACTTGTATCTAGAACGATAAGTCTTTAATCTAAGTGTAGTATCCAATACTAACAACTTTTGAAAATTCTGGTCCGTTTCTTGCACCTTGGATTACTCTTCGTAGTTGATGACAGCTGGTATCGGGATTCTGTCAATGTATGAGAATATTGACATTGGTAACAATGTTCTCGCATCCTGGGATGTACCCTATGTGGGTTTTAAACTGACTTAGAAAATCCAGGTGGTGTAATTGCTTGGGCGGATCTTTGTTCAATTTATTTGTCTTATGCAAAGGACAAGGGCTCGTGATCTGTATACATTGAAAAGGTACTACCTTAAAGCATATGCCGAAAATGCTTCGCCAATTTGAAGGCGGTGAGTAGTTTGCGATCATATGTGCTGTACTTTCTTTGCGCATGTTAGTTTTTGAGAGTTACCACGGCCAAGTACTTGCGAATTGCTACAACTTTGGTCCTACGGCCTTTTCCGATGCACCTACCATAAGTCGTTATTGGGAATTTGAATGTGCAAATGTAAAAAGAGTTGCAGTTCACAGATCGGCTGTGCACTTGTGGAAAGCTTCACAGCCTCGTTATTCCATTGAATTAGGGTGCTATCGTTCTTCGTACTATCGTTGATGAGTTGGAAA